>JBBELK010000364.1:0-710679 GCA_037783545.1 Henricia sp. BOLD:AAB3569 | reverse complement strand
CCTGTTATCGTCCTATTAGTTTGCTTTTCATAATTAGTTTGCTTTCCATAATTAGTTTGCTTTCCCATAACCAGCAGCTTCTTGGATACTTGGAGAAGAACAACTTTCTCATTGACTGCCAGTTTGGTTTTTGCCATTCCCGCTCGACTGGTGATCTGCTGTCTCTAATCACCAACCATTTTAATAGGGCTCTGGTCGTTAGGAGTGAGGCACGTGTTGTGGCATTGACATCTCGAAGGCCTTCGACAACTGAAGGTTTGGCATAATGGGCTTTTTTTTTTTTCAACCGTAAGTTGAAGGTTGTCATTGAAGGTCAATCCTCTTCCATCCGCTCAATCAGGGATTGGTCCTTGGCCCTTCTCTTTTCTTGTATACATCGACGATTTGCCCGACACCGTTTTGTCTCAGCTGGCTATGTACGCCGATGAATCAGCTCTCTACTGTGTTTATCCTGACCTCCTCCAATATCTCTCGCAGTGAGGTAGCCGACTTACTTGACAGCGATTTAGAGAAGGTTTTGAGATGGAGAATTGACTGGCTGATAACCTTCAATAAAAAAACCAAGCTTCTTTCTCTCACTCGCTCTAGAGACGATTCAGTCCCTCCCATTGATATGGTCCATCGACCTTGCCTTAGGTATCAAACTTACGCCCTTCTTGGGCTTGACATCTCCACTAATGCCAGCTGGGAGAAGTACATCTCAGGTACCGCCAAGAGTGCCTCTATGCCAGTTGGTTGTCTCTATCGAGCTCAGAGGTTTTTACATCCTGAGGCCAGTCGGTACTTGTATAAGGCAACTATACGTCCCCTGATGAGTATACTGGTTCCCACATCTGGGCTGGAGCTCTCGTCTGCCATTTATCGCTGTTAGATCGAGTGCAGAAGCGAATCATCAATTTGGTGGGTGAAGAGTTGGGTTCGAAGTACAACCCCTTTCCCACCACTATAGGTTAGTTGCCACATTCAGTCTGTTCTAAAGATACTTCCATGGAAATTGTGCCACAGCTTGTCCAACTTGGTTCCTCCTGTCAGGGTGTTTGAGCGTGCAACTAGACTACATGCGTCCTCTCACCCATACACTATAGTTGTGCCGAAATGTAGCAAAGAGCTATGCTAATAGTTGTTTCCCACGTTCTGCATCTCTTTGGAACTCCTTGCCTGGTGGCTTTAAGAGGAACATCAATTCCTATTTTCTACTTTCCTGAGTACTTTTGTTTGTTTGACTGTTTGTTTACTAGTTTTTTATTTTCTCTTTAGCTCTTTACCTAGAGTGGCAGTTTTACCGTGCTTGGGCGATTTCACATTTAAAAAGCCAGTTCTCGACAACTGCCTTTTTTCCCCTGGTGGGAATGGTGACTTCGTGTCACACGTCCTGTGTGGGTTGATTGTCGTCCTGTGTGGATCGACTGTGTAGTCGTGTCCTGCGTGGATCGACCGTGTTGTCGCGTCCTATGTGGATTGACCACTCCCGTCGTTGTCCTTCTACATATTCCTGGTCCTTGTGGGGTTTTGGAATTGACCACCTTTGGACACTAAAAACGATGGTTTTTCGACTTTATTTACCTATTTTGTTTAAACCCTCACGTTTAGCGGTTACTAGAGACCCCAATTTTGATTTGTGAACAGAAAATCTTGAATTTTCCTTAAATAATTTAGTGTTTTTGGTGCGAAAACTAAGGACTGTCGAGAACCCCCCAAGGACCCGAACCACCCAAGGACCAAACCCCACAAGGACCAAATCCTCTAACTTCTTCATAGACTTGTGCACAACCCGTGCACCCCAAGGACCAAAATATATATATAATCTCATAACCCGTGTGGACTGACCACGCCCGTCGTTGTAGTGTTTTTTTTTTACACCGCAGCGAGGGGTACACCCCAATTTTTCAACCCGAATAGAGTCTAAGTTTCCAAAGACTGACACTTCTCAAGTGACAATGATTGGAAATAGTCACAACTCTTACTCTCACAATTATTAGAGAAAAAGAAGAAACCGAGAAATTTCGGAAAATCCCAAACATGACTGAGATTCGAACCAGGGACCTTATGATTTGGTAATTCCCAAAATTAGGGGTCCAAAAGTGTGACATGCTTTTTAAGATTTCCAAGTGTTTTTAGTGATTGACAGTGTGGTTTCCCAGTAGAAAATAATTACTTTTATTTTAACAAATGCCATTTAAATGTAATGCTTGTGTGTAGATATGGCACCAAGGATAATGCAAACTCATTCTACAGCCAATTTTCATTGGCGTAGGTAACCCGGGACACCAAACTCCTATTCAATACCATGGAACAAATTATAAGCCTTTGTGGTCTTTTGTTTTTAATAATTTTCAAAAATTAGAGAACAAAATATTCAAGAAAATGATGCTGCCCCCTATAATCACAGGCCACGGTCCATTACTGAGAATTTGTGATCATGAGTGGTGATTTTTGAAGCAGAGAGTGTCGTACGTAACTGAGACACCAACAATTTTGGACCCCTAATTTTGGGAATTACCCGATTACAAGTCGAGTTCTCTTCTAACCAGACCCAAGGCTGGTTGCAAACCAGGGCTTACTTGCCAAAGATGCCGTCAATTAACAACAACAACAACGATGTATAGGCTTATACGGTGACTTATTAAAATACAGGAATACAAAAGAAATTCGGCGAAAGTTACCCATTGAATTTAGTATATATTCCGGCAATGCATATTGTCTCACCTGTAGTAAGATGGCGGACGTTGAGTCCAATCACTCCATTTAAGTATGTCAGTGGTATATGTTGATGTAATCAGGGTATACGCTATGGTGTCTCCATTTTGTCACATCGTGCCGAGTATAATCGGTTATAAATTGGTACTGCACCAGTGCCGTATAATTTAACTACAGCCTTGGAAAAATAATTATTGGACCACTTACAACCTGACAATAAAAGTAAATATATAAATGTCTTATACAGCAATATTTTATGTCATGTAAGCCTCCTGAGCTAATGACCAATGTTTAAGACTAAACATGAATAATATGAATAGTTCAAGGCGTAGGTGGTCCATTAATTTTTTCCAAGACTGTATATATAAATTTTATCATTAATCGCCCAGTTTTAGGCAGAAATGTCCCTTTTATATCACTGATTTTGTTGCGGACAAACAAAAATTGTTCAAACTGGATGGGTGGATTCGGGTGGAACTGTCCTTGGAATTTCCAGCAACAAATTGTTAACAGTTGACCTTTCATATAGCATTTAAGCCGCGGTATTAAGCCGTGGTTACACAACCCGATTTTTGTAAGTCGGCCGTTCCTATTTGGTCGACCGATTTTGTTTGCCGATTTTGAGATTTTTACACTGCCCGATTATCGCCCAGTGTGCCTACATACGGCGCTCTGTGAGTGCCATCCCATTCGTTTATATATGGAGGCTCACTGAGTTGACTTATAATTAACCTCCAACAGTGACGTCGGCCTATGGTACTATCGCTCTATTATTTTGCACGAATGGAGCGATGAAGACAATGCGCCCTGAGATGAAAGGGCATTGTTCCAGAGTTCCATTCATGCACTAAATTACACGTAATGGAGCGATAGAATGGTAAAACACACCGTGAATATACAAAGGTGGAGTTGATTGAATTTTAACATACATTCGAGTTTTTCCCAAAGCTAGTGCGTGTATCAAGACATTTACATGATTAACTACATAATAATTTACATACTTTAAACACCCAGAAATAGCAATTTTAAGTGAATTCACGGACATTACATATACTTAACGCATACAAAACGTCCAACGCAAATATACCTTTTTAAAACCAGTTTCATAGGGTTTGTGCACAGAGTGAAAAGTGAAGATATTAAAGTAAAATCTTCCGAAATGTAGTCAAACCTTGTTACCTATAAATAAAAAGCTTGGTAAGAGGTTACTTTAATACCTGCATCACATTTTGCTTAATACAGCTTAATTATAACCACCAAACGTGCAGATCAGATAAGAACGTCTAATTTGAAAGTGAAAAAACAATACCAGGTCCATAGGGCTTATGTGCATAATAGGGTTAAATGTGCAGGTTTGAAAGTACAATCTTTCCAAAACGTCCATGAAGGTTTGTAAGGTACGAGATGAGAAGTTGATCAGAAAGGTTTTTCTAATTTTAAAATGACTAATCTAGCATCGGTGTGTGAAGATTTGATGGAAAACCCAACTTTTTTGTAAGGAAACACTTTGTTGTGTTCGTACGTCAATAATACCCGATTAAGGAGAGACAGAGATTAGGGATACTTTTCTGGTTGCTTCGTATTGTATTCTCATTCCATGACTAGCCATAACACAATAGAGTACACACGTACTAGAGTGTACATCCATGACAAAGATGACGTCATACACTGGTTGCGCTATAAATAGATTACTACAGTCTGCATACACTACACACTTAAACCTGTCTCATATGTTTTGTACACAAGGTTTGAAGCCATTGTCAATTTCTCAATTATTTCCATCTATAAAGGTTCCCGTTATAACGAGGTAATTTCTAAACTCAAAGTATAGAGTCGTTGACTTGGCTTCACACCTTGTGTACAAAACATAAGACTTTTGGAAAAATTACGGTGGAAAAAAATACTTTAATACCCGCACCTTAACCATGTGTACAAACCCTATGGACCTGTTCTAAAATCAGTTTTTTTTGTGGCTCTAAAATAATTTTTTCTCGTCATTTTCACATGTCGGTTGGTGGCTAAATAGCTGGAACAAGAGAACAAATAATGCAGGTATTAAAGTAAAATCATTCCAGGGGTCGATTTCACAAAGACTTGCGACGCGTCGCAAGTACCATACCCATCGCAACTCACCGAACCCTTTGTAATTTTGCCATGGGTTTGGCGAGTTGCGATGGATTTGGTGTTTGCGACGCGTCGTAAATCTTTGTGAAATCGACCCCAGATAGTCTAATAATCATACCGTTGTGGTGGCTTTCTTCGCTCTCCAACGATCCTAGTTGTTGAAAGTGTGGGTGTCAGTTTAATTTGGAAAAATTATACAAAAACGTTGTAAAGATGTAATTTCAAACTCTGTTGCTGAAACTACATGTAATCCACAGTCTAAAATCCTAGTTTCAGATTCTGCAGTCGCCTTTAATGATGACTTCACCACCGAGTCTGGCCGACCCTGAGGCAAACGTCTATGTCCTTTGATGTTAGCCACATAAGGCCTTTTCCCACGGCACTTTAACCCCAAGATAACCCGGGTAACAGAAAAATTTAACCCCGAGATTACCCGGGTTAAGGGTTCGTTTCCCAAGGCAAATCTCGGGGTTACGAATTACCCGGGTTATCTGGCCAAACATGCCACTTAACCCGGGTAATTTCTAGCCCTGCTCGGGAGGTGGGTTAACCCACCAATCTCGGGGTTAACGGCGACCTTGAGACGATTCTCCGGGTTAACGTTTGTCGTGGGAAACGACGACAATAGCTTACCCGGGTAGGCTATTTAGCGAGTTAAATTCTTGCCGCAATAATGATTTGGTCAAAGGTTGCAAGTGCGCCCGCGCTTGAATGGCACTGGTCAAACTGGTACTCTTCTAAAGGCAGTGTACAACAAAATACGCGTGGGGCCAATGACAAAGCACACATCGATAAATATTATTAAACATGCGAAATATTAACAGCAAAATTGCCAGCGATGTTTCTGTGTCGTCCGCCATGTTTGTGTGTGCGTGCGCAGCCTGATCGATCGATCGATTTTCCACACGCAATGGTTTCTGGGTATTTGTGCTGATTGGTGTACCCGGGTATGTGCGCATGCAGAAATGCCGTGGGAAAAGGGTCGATGTTGTACCCGTGTAAGAGACGACCCGGGTAAGTGCTTCTCCGGGTTAACGCTTGTCGTGTGAAAAGAAACTCCGGGTTAAATGTAACCCGGGTTATTTACTGCTACCCGGGTAGAAAAGCTACCCGGGTCGGAGGTGGGTAGTGGGAAAAGGCCTTGAGTAATGCAATACTCTGCGTGTAAATACCATCCTGAGATCTCAGGGAATTTCTACTCTGCAAAGCGACGTGACAATACCCTGAGGAAATACACGCAAATCTTTGGAGCGAGCCGGCTGTTGTCTTGAGCCAACTCACGCCCGAGTCATTTTGATGTAATTTAATCAATTCGGTCATGTTTAGCCGAAAAAAAAAATGTATATACTTTCCAGAAATTGTATTGGGTTCCGTTCCTTATGACTGTCCCATTCCTACCAAACTTTCAAACGACGAACTTTATTTACTCCGCAGTTTTTCAAATTAATTAACAGGGATCCATGCTGACGAATGTAATGGAACGGATTTCCCAGTATGCTTTAAATAGCAGCCAATCGCCGACGCGGACAACGGCCAGCATTACCGAGTACATGTATGACATGCATGCACGGTGTTTACAATCTGCGCGCGTTACATTTGAATGCTGCAATGCACTGTAAGCGTCCTGATTGGTCCAGCAGAGGCGACAAGATTTCTGTCGCTAGTCCCACCGCCAAATGGGGCCTTTTTCAACAGGGCCACTGTACGCCATCCTGAGATCTCGGTAAAGGGGCACTGTTGCAAGAGGATGCTGTACGCAGGAGTTAGGGAGTGCGTTAGAGGGGCACTGTTGCAAGAGGATGGTAAATACTCCCATGTTACCGCTCCCCAGTGACAGAATGTAAAGAAGAGATGTTTACAATAACCTTGCACGTGATTAGCCCCAGGGGGTTGGCTGGGTCGCTAAATAAGAATAATAGAAACTGTCTCTCGGATGAGCCACTTTGTGCTTCCGTGTTATTTATAATGGCGTGAGACTCGGAGGGTTAAGGCATCTGCCTAGTTTATACCCCATAGTATACAAATACAACATGGTTTGATGGGAGATAGTGAAAACTAACAACCCCGAGGTGTTGGATGATTGGCACTATCTCCCGAGGCGTAAGCCGAGGGAGATAGTGCCAATCATCCAACACCGAGGGGTTGTTAGTTTTCACTATCTCCCAAGAAAACCATGTTGTATTTGTTTTACTATACCTCATAAAATATTCATTAGGTAGCCACGGTATTTCACTGGTCCATTCCACCATGTGTTTTAATTTTATCGTGCTAGTAGTTGGTTAAACTAAAACATTCTTTTCAATTTAAGAAGACACAGAGCAGAAAGTTCATGTCTAGTCATTTAATATTTTTGAAATTCAGACAAACACTAGAATTATGTTTAAAAAATTAAAGTTTTGCAACAACTTTAAGGGTTTTAAATGGAACACCGTCAATTCTGTCATTGTCAAACTTGGTGCGAACTTTCAACTTCGGCGTAGAAAGTCATTTAATTACCTTTCTTCCAACTGTTCTACTTTATTTATGGTCATTCCCCTGCATTCAGTGTTTGTTGCAAGTATGCAAACTGCATTTTCTAAAGCTCAATTTGATTCTTAATTGGCGTCTTTTTTGTCTAAAATTTCATCAAGTTCTTCCTCTGTACGATCGCAAAGCGAGCACATAAACGCCATTTTGATTTATACCTGTAATAGACTGGTACAAGGAGCTCTTGCACTAATCTCCACTGCACAAACGAAAAGTGAATGCGTTGTTGGTAAAAAGATCACAGTGTACTGGGACAAATCTAGGCCGTGTGATAGTACCCATGTGTTAGTAAAAACTAACACACGGCTGAGTTGCTGGAATGGACCAATGAAATACCGCGGCTGCCTGATGAATATTTATGAGGTATAGTAATAACAATTAGCTTGCGATGGGTTTGCGAGTAGTTTGCGACGGATTTTCGGCCGGGGCCCCACGTGACTCCTTGCGGCTGCCGGGTCATTTTTGGGCATCGGGCGGGCATAGAGTTACTTTTAACTCGGACTTAAAGGCACAGGCTCGTCCGCAATGCGCGCCCGCCAAATTCGTGCTCGAAACACGCAGCTCCATGCCTTTGCTATGGAGCTGCGTATTGCGTGGCACACATTTGGCGGGCGCGCATTGCTGACGAGCCTTGCCTTTAAGACCTGGTGCGGCGTTTTGCATCGCAAACTGATCGCCAATAAATCGGTCGATGCCTGGCCGATGTCCGGCAGGGCATCGCACACATCGAGCGGGCTCCGGGCCAAATTGTTGACAACCCAAACAATCCATAAAATCGGCCAGGCGCCACCAAGGCGCCATCCAGGCGCCGTCCGGGCGCCGCCCAGACGCTGCTCAGACGCCGGCCGGGCCCCTCCCGGCGTCCGGCCGACTTGGCGGCGCCCGGCCGGAAATCGGCCAGACATCGGCCGGGTATCGCAGTGACATAGGCAGGACATCGGCAGGACATCGGACGAGTGCCTGCCGGACACCGGCCGATAAACGGGCCAAGAAATCGACCACATTCCGTCATGGCAGCGTGCGGGGCACTTTTATTTGTGACTGTGATCGCCCAATCGCGCGATCTTTCGCCGACCTCTACACGCCGACCGATGCCTATAAATCGCACACGCCGCCCGGCCTCCGCTTTAATTGTGACTTAGGTATTCGGTTCGATTCCCAACCAAGCACCTTTTATAGTAAAAAATGTCCTCGCAGTGTCTTGGGGAAGCACTGAGTATGCACTGATAACCAAGCTATTCTTGGGTTTCACTTCACATTAACTGGTTGCTTTCCGCCATTACTGTGTCCATAGTTTAATTCAACACTGATAATTTAATGTTGCGAAACACCGTGCGAAACACGTGGGAACTACTGCTGTACACAGACCGCTGTGAATGCCGTTCGTTCCGTGGCAAAACCACCGGTCGCAATGCATCAGTATTTACATAAAAAGAGCTTGATTGTGAGCCACAATTTCACCGTTTTTACACAAAAAAGGTAATAGTAGATTATTGTCATATTACATCAAGTGTTTTTCACGTTTGTATTTTGAATTACAAGGACAAAACAGACATGATGAACATTCACTCCGTGTATTTTCCATTCAATACTGTACAGTCCGTTTTGTGTTCTTTTTTAGGATGACGTCAAAACCCTGTTTATCAACAAACCAAATGACTTCGAGTGTTTCAGAATTTCGGGTGAAGAGGGTCGGAACTGCTTTGCGTTTTAAGCAAAAGGCTGTCGATTTTTTGTGGAAAACAAGTTGTGATGGTGTTGTAGACACATAGGCCTACACCTCCATGATAAACGGGGAAACTTAAAAAATGTGGACGGGGGATACTAGCTGTTTAAATATGTTGAGACTTGTTTTGGGTTGATTTATTTCCTCTTTGGCGTGCCATAGTATGGACACAGTAATGGCGGATATGATAGTTGTTGACGTCACGCGTATGGCACGTCAAAGCGAAAATCACTTAACACTGATAATGGTGTGTTACAAAAGTCGCTAAAAAATTACGATTGTTACGATTGTGCATGAACTTTATTACCTGCTCTGCAAAGAATGGATGACGTCCTCATGCCGGGTAGGTTTTCGCGAACATAACCAAAACGTGAACGTTGGTGACGTTTTCACATTAAACTCTCGTGAATTTAGGCGATTTGGTGACTTGAGTAGCGTCTTTACACGCCGAGTGGCTCAATTCCTTGAGGACATGCATGGTCGCACATATTGTGCTTCCATTGTTGAACGGTTTAAGTAACAAAAGTTGCCCACAAAATGGCGGCTATTTGATACGGTCTATATGCTGCCACAAATGAGACCAAGTGACTCTTCCCTTTTGTTAAACAGCTAGAATCCCCCATTCCACATTTTTTTTCAGTTTTTCTGTTTAGCATGGAGGTGTATGTGTCTACAACACCATCACAACTTGTTTTTCACAAAAAAAATCGACAGGCTTTTGCTTAAAACGTAAGGCAGTTCCGACCCCCTTCACCCGAAATTCTGAAACGCTCGAGGTCACTTGGTCTGTTTATCAACAGGGTTTTGACGTCATCCTGAGAAACATACAGACGGCCTGTGCAGTATTGAATGGAAAATACACGAAGTGAGTGTTTATCATGCCTGTTTTGTCCTTGTAATTCAAAATACAAACGTGAAAAACACTTCATGTAATATACAACAATCTACTATTACCTGTTTTGTGAAAAAAAAACGGTGAAATTGTGGCTCACAATGAAGCTCTTGTGAAGTAAATAATGGTGCATTGCGACGGGTGGTTTTGTCACGGAACGAACGGCATTCACAGCGGTCTGTGTACAGCATGGAACGGTTCCCTGCAGGCCGTATAGTTCCCACGTGTTACATCGGCTGGTACAAGTTAGAATGAGCGACTCATTTTTCTCTCTCTTGGTAATAGAAACGAGAATCTTTCTGCTCTTTTTTTTCATGGTGTCTGGTAAAACATACAACTACGCAGCTACTGAGCATATATCTGGCTTTTTGGACCAACAAAATTCTTCAAAAAACACCATCTAACAGAGACGGTTTTCCAAGTTTTTTGCATATAAACGTATGGAGCTAACAATCGTGTTGCCTTCTCTTTCTCAGGATTGCGTCACGGGGTCACGCGCATATCATGAATACCTAATGAGCGTTTCAGAAATCGCGAAAATCTCATTTTCGAAAAGCGTACTTTTGCTTGCAATTTATACACTTAAAAAGTACAATTAAAAATTTTTAAAAATCCACGTCGGCAAGAGGGATGTTTGGACTATCGAAAAAAGCCTAAATGCTGGATTTTCGTCAAGGGGGATTCTTCCTCTTTAAAGATAGCTATAAACATAAGATTGGTAAACTGTTACAAATAGTTTTATCCCCCTGAGTGATTGAAGATATGCATGCATGATTAAAACCAACCTGAGCAAAAACAGCTCCGTACTTCGTCTAACTTTTGCGAAAACAGTCAAAAAAGGGTTTGCAGTCATTTCGCCCCAAAACCACTTCGCCCTAAACCATTTAGCTCTGAACCACGGCCTGTGCACGAAGTGGTTTTAGGGCGAAGTAGCATTTGTGCGATGTAGTGTTTTGGACGAAGTGATTTGGGGCGAAATGGCACTCGGACGAAGTGGTTTTGGGGCGAAATGGCACTTGGGCGAAATGGTTTTGGGGCGAATGGGATTTTCGTCTCATTTTGTTTACGAATTTCTTAAAGACTATAGCACTTCAGACAAAACTATTTCAGGGGAAGCTTTATACGATCATCGTGTTTAAATTGTGTAATTAAGTTAGGCGTAAATCTGTGAACATTTCTGATTTTCGAGATGCCAATCATGTATACTGCCTTTAACGTACAACTTCCCCCTAAAATATAAAAGGAAATTCCTTGGTTGTTTTACACACAATAGGGGAACAATGGAAGGGGACGAGTCACTCGGTCTCATATCTTGCACTAAATGTGACTCATGTTCGCCCAGCCTTATTTGTATACTCAGCTCATGACGCCCAATTGTCCCTCATTTTACAAAACAATATACCCATAAGGCCTTGCCAAAAGGCTACGGTTATGGTCGTAAAATGCAAATAATTTTTGCAGAGTGGGTCACATTTTTAAAAGCACCTAGGCATGAAGCAGAAAATGTTCTAACCGAATAAATGCAAGTGAGACATAGACCTGTACCGAACCAGCGGCCCCGCACGAATGTACATTAATACGGCGTCGGTTTGCGAACCTAAAAGGCCTATATTTTGCAGTGACCCAAAATTGTAATTCATGAGTTGAAAAAAAAATCAACACACTCTTCCCTTTTGTTAACACACCCACATTCCTGTTTGAGACACAATGGGGAGACAATGGTAGGGGTGTGCGTACCCTCGGCCCCATACGTGCTGCATATGGCATTCCCTATTCAAGAATCCTGCCCTGAATAGAAACATTCCGCACGACCGTTTTTCTCTTTCAACCAAAACCATCCAGGTGTGCACCGCCACTAGTATGATAAAATACAGACATATTCTGATTTTGCCTAGTAATAGTGGAATAAGAAAGCAACCAGCTTGTACTAGTGTTTTGGTTGAACTCATATTCGGCAGGTTCAGACGATATGCAAATTGCAAGGTTAATTTGCATAATAGGCCAATTGTATGTGTATGTGACGGGGCATTTGCAACTTAGACTTGATTTTGAATGGTTTTATCGAATAGGGTATGCACTCATATACCTCAAAATATACGTACATGTACTTTACGAATATAACTTTTCTCTCGCTTGGTGTTATGGGACTGCACAACTTAACAAAATAATTAACAACTAAACCGATATACGCCTATTTGGTGTGGTGCCAATATTTTCATTTCTGTGACGATACAGACAACCCCAAGAACATAGTGGTAACCAAACATAATGTAGTGCAAGATAGACCACTCATGCGAAATCAAAGTGAAGTACGAATTAAAAGGCGCCATTTGAGTAAGCAAACTAGACGCGCATCGTGTCTGTTTGACATGCCTGTCACGGATACTGCCGTAACTTTTCGCCACAAAACAAATTACACCACGAGAGGCATGTAAAATAGGCACGAAACGCGTCTACTTTACATTACTCAAATGCTTCTTTTACTATCATACTTCACTCTGTTGAATGCGTGGTCTATCTTGCGCTTACGGCGCTATGTCATCGTTGGTGTTAACCAAACTTGGGATGTGAGAAATATCGCAAGGGCCTATAAAAGGAGCCACTTTTCCCCTCATCCCAAGTTGAGGCGGTCGGGTTGGCGTAGTGGTTCTTTTCTCGCCTTTCACCTCTGGCGTCCCGGGTTCGAATCCAGGGCGTGTATATGTGGATTGGGTTTGCAGTCCCTAGTACTTGACCGCGTGGGTTTTCCCCTGGGGCATTTCTCTGGGGGTTTTCCTCCCACTTCTAAAACTGCAACTCCTTCTTCATCATCTCAAGTTGATAATATAGTATAGTTAAAGCTAAAACCGTATAGTTGATGGCATAAAGGGCCTTAGTTGCCGAAGATGCCATAAAATATACAACAACAACTCATCCCAAGTTGAGGCGGTCGGGTTGGCGTAGTGGTTCTTTTCTCGCCTTTCACCTCTGGCGTCCCGGGTTCGAATCCGGGTCGTGTATGTGGATTGGGTTTGCAGTCCCTATTGATCGCGTTTGTTTTCTTCTGGTGATTTCTCTGGGGGTTTTCCTCCCACTTCTAAAACTGCAACTCCTTCTTCGTCATCTCAAGTAATTGATGTAGTTAAAGCTAAAACCGTATAGTTGATGGCATAAAAGGCCTTATAGTTGCCGAAGATGCCATAAATTAACAACAACAACAACAACAACATTTAACTCATCCCAAGTTTGGTTGTTTCATTTCAATGGTGGATAGGCACCACACCAGATAGGCCTATTCAGTTGCGTTCGTTACTTCCGTGTTCTGCTTCATTGATATTGAACATAATAGAAGCAAGTACTCGATTGACTAACAACAGCCAGCATACACACGATTTCCGTTCCAATAGCTATTGACTGCTTTCACACAAGGTCATCAAAATGAATTGGCCTTTGAAGAGGGAGGTCGGGATGGTCGTGCAGTGAAAACGTTTTCAAATTCACTACATCGCTTCCCCTTTGTGAGATTTGTTGAAAGTCCCTTCTTAGCCAAAAAACCTTGGGACTGTGCATACAGTACTTTGTTTTGCGAAAAACACGCATAGGTTAGATAGGGAGGCGTCTGTGTAATTTTTAATGCAAGTTCGCCCAAAACAAGTGAGCTAGGGGCTACAGGAAGAAAACTCAAAATTTAAATAATTCAAGAAGACTAAATAAGGTAGAAATTAATATTCCTCTTAAAATAATCTACTTGTAAAAATTAGGATGGAGGGAAACACGGAGTTCCGAGGAGCTGCAGTACGTGGGAAAAAAGCAAAGCTAAAGTGTAGGCATATGGGCGAGAACATACAGAAAGCCTGGTCTCACGTTCAAACACCATATTATAGGAGGAACCAAATCAGATGTATTGGTGACACATTTACCATGAAAATTTCTGCAGAAAAGACAGAGACTGGCTACAGACCTACGGTGAGAGAGGTTTTAACAGAGATCCCAACTCGTCACCATTATCTATGATAATCATCAAAGATATATTAGGCAAACAAAATACTAAGAACTGAACATTTAGTTAATATTCAATTGATGCCATCATCCAGAACATGATTCATCATCATGTCATCTAAATTGGCTAAAAACCAACATCGAGGCAATTTTGTTTTTTATTTGCCTTCAGAGTTTTTGTCTATAGTAAATAAAACGAAACATTTATGAGATGTCAGTTCGGACACGTCCATTTTAGCATGTAGGTAAATCACTTCACAAACTGATGCATACGTGTACTGCTTTACGGCTAACAGAGAGGAGTTATATGTAGAATAATAATGAATCACGTAAACAACGCAGACGGACAACTAAATTAATATAAATTTATCAGAAGAATATCACCCTAGGCCTAATATGTGTGGTACTGTACGGAAATAGTATCGCTAACTACGAATGTATAAACCATGTGTGAGTCACGCTGTGTGTGTGAAATGGGATCCCGTACGGGAATGGCACAGCCCACGTTGTGTACCAAGCTTCTCATGTCACGACAAATACTTGAACTGGAAAACGGAGGGCGTCGTTTTTTCGTTTAATCCGACGACATTTTCCGACCAATCGCGGCCATTTTTACATTATAGAAGGATATATTCTGCATGGATTCGCGGGAAACCCGCTTTCATAGAGTTATGTACTGGGAAGTTACGGCGCTGCAAAGTCGCCCAGCCGCATCGGTAACTTGACACCCCTAGTTTTATACAGAAAAGAGGCACTCGGGGATGTCGCAAAAGCATTTTTAAAATGCTGGTCCGACGAAACGAAACGTCCAATGTCATTCAAATGTGGAATGTTTTAGATAAATATACAAAGATCAGAATTCCGAGCGACCCCGATTTCCCATCCTCTTGCAACAGTGCCCCTTTAACGCACTCCCTAACTCATGCGTACAGTGGCCCTGTTGAAAAAGGCCCCATTTCGCGGTGGGACTAGCGACAGAAATCTTGTCGCCTCTGCTGGACCAATCAGGACGCTTGGCAGTGCATTGTAGCACGATTGCAGGCATTCAAATGTAACGCGCGCAGATTGTAAACACCGTGCATGCATGTGATGATACATGTAATGCTGGCCGTTGTCCGCGTCGACGATTGGCTGCTATTTAAAGCATACTGGGGAATCCGTTCCATTACATTCGTCAGCATGCATCCCTGTTATTAATGTGAAAAACTGCGGAGTAAATAAGGTTCGTCGTTTGAAAGTTTGGTAGGATTGGGACAGTCATAAGGAACGGAACCCAATACAATTTCTGAAAAGTATAGAAATTGTTTCTTTTCGGCATAACATGACCGAATTGATTAAATTACATCAAAATGACTCGGGCGTGAGTTGGCTCAAGACAACAGCCGGCTCACTCCACAGATTTGCGTGTGTTTTCTCAGGGTATTGTTACGTCGCTTTGCAGCGTGGAAATTCCCTGATATCTCAGGATGCGATTTCCTGACGTTGTACAGTTTCGACCCTTGTAGTTCCATGAGAGTCGTGCTTCGTGTAGAGCAAAATGGGCGGCCACTTTTCCACGTAGTTTTTAATTAACGGTTGCACGAGAAGTTAAGAAAATGGAATCTAATGACATCTTCGTGGGGATGTGGCAGCTAGATTCAAATTGCAACATTTAGTGGCAATGAAATGTGATTAAAAAACAGTTGACAGAATTGACAATTAACTAACAACGACAATGTTAAAGGAGATTACCAATCGTCAACGTTATCTTGAAATTTGCGGTATGGCATCATCTAACAAATATCCTTCTAATAGAATTGTTTGTCCTGCTTGTATATAAATAAAATTCCAGGATAAGGCGTTTAAGGTCGGCCACGTTGCGGCCCGATTTCCATTTTAAAATAGCTGCACTCTGAGTTCTGGGACACAGCAGCGGCGCTACGGGGGCGCACGGGGGGGGGGGGGGGGGGGGGGGGATTGAGTTTAATCCCAAACCGTTGCACCCAATTTGTTACAATGTTGTTTGCGCTGTAAATAATAAACTCAATTTCATCCATCATAATTAGCGCAGCTGGCACCATCAAAAAAGCCCAATACATGTATACACTCTACAAAATTACATTATAGATTTTTGTTTGCTCCCCCTAAATTTAAGTTTTTCCCCTCTTGCACCCCCCCCCCCCCACCCCCCACCCCCCTCCCCCAGATTAACAGGTCTGGTGCCGCCGCTGCTGGGACAGCAAACATCCGTGGGAACGCCAAGTAATCGCGGTACAAGGACGATCAGCCTAGGGCGTCGCTGTCCTGTAAATTTAGGCATGGCTTCATGAAAACACAGAGGCTCAGAACGTGAAATCGATAATCATCGAGGGCCAACGTTTTATGACAAGCGCTTTCATTAGTAGACTGTACCTTAGTGGTTCGATATACGTACGAGGTGTTATGGATGAGTGTGGTACAAGGGGGGGGGGAACTTTTACCATGGCTGAATGAACTTGTAAAGAAGTTTACAAAGGCCGCTGTTTGCATTATTATGCTTATGACTTGCTCGCTAACGAATTTAGTTCACGAGTTGATGCCGCACCCTTTGCAGGTTACAGTTTCTATCAAACTGGCCTACCAATCTCGGTGGATCGGACGCACGATTTCGGCCCTTTAGCAGCATACCCCTTGTGCTTGACGTGTTTATTGAGTGCACTTGAGATTACAGCGGTCGTTCTCGAGATGACGGCTACGGGACCTCTGCCCGTCGTAGCGGTTATACTGCTAGCGTTTTTACTGGCTGAACCTGTTCTATCACAAGGTACAAGTGCATTTCTACTTTCGTTTTCTAGCTTTATTCAACAATACATGTATTAAATTTCCATAACGGGATTAGTTTACCATGAAACCACGCGTCAACGACGCCAAAAAATTGACGATTGACGATTATAGCATGATCATTATGTTTTTAGTTGATTAATTAGGGCATCTGATGAGATCACGCGATGCAACAATTCGGAACGCGTTCTCATCAGGAACAAAAATTGAAAAACGGTCAATTGCATATGACAACGTTCTAAATCAGCTCTATATATCTGTGCAACAAATTGAAAAGATATAACGAGCATTAAATATCTATTGTCCGTGCGTTTTTGGGTGTGGCATCTCGAAACAAAATATTCGTTTTAATTGATATTTTTTTAAGAAATATAAAAGTTGTTCGCTTTCAAGTGAGACATCAACAACAAAAAATCGACCAACGTTTAGTTATCGAACAAATACAGTATAGTGTAAAGGTATTTTTTCCCTTATAAGCCTACATTGAACAAAGATTTAAATGAAATTACCCCCTGGAATCAACAGATCATCAAATTTTAAGATATACTTCCCACTTGCACTTTTGTCGCAAATGTTGCATTTTGTAGATAAATAAATGATAACATTACTGCATATTAAAGGCACAGGCTCGTCAGCAATGCGCGCCCGACAAATTCGTGCTCGAAACACGCAGCTCCATGCCTTTGCTATGGAGCTAGCTGCGTATTGCGTGGCACACATTTGGCGGGCGCGCATTGCTGACGAGCCTGTGCCTTTAAGTAAAGCACAAAATTACGGCGCGAGCGGTCCGTGTGTAAGCGCGACAACAGAGGGCGCTGCACGTGCGTGGGAATGGTTATCTTGTGCACTAACTGAATGCAATTTTTAAAGAAGAAAATTTGATTTTTCAACAGAAAAGCAACATTTTGCGACAAAAGTGAAAATGGGAAATATATCTTAAAGGGCCCATGAAATGGTGTTTTTATCACTGAAATCTGTGCTATGGAACTATACATGTAGTCCATTAATTTACAATCATAAAACCCAACTTAAAAGTTGTTTGGGGGGTTAAAATCAAGGTTTTTTATTTTTATGCTAATGAACATTTACATATGCATGAGCGAAGTGGTGATGTCACATTAGGAAAACACAGGAAAATCTCATTTAACTGTGCACAAATGTTTCCACAATCTTCTCCAAACTTTTGTAACCCATGGCGGTTTAGGTTTGTTTTACATGTTGCCTGCTACAAACCATAAGAAAACTAAGGCTGGAAACTGCAGCATTTTTCCACAATTCCAGTTTGAAGTCTTATGTTTTTTCTTTGCTTTTCTGCTGTGTATTCCTAAAGTAACATGCCCCAAACAGCGCCCTCTTTCTGTGAGTTTATGTGAAGAAATTTTCAAAGTTGAAAAATGCCATTCATGGGGCATCAAAATGAACAGTAGTATTGTCCTTCTACAAAAGTAATCCTTCATATGCAGCAAAAACTGTGCATAAAGTTATTGAGCATTTCAGGGCCCTTGAAAATTAGATTATCTGTTGATTCGAGGAGGTAATTTCGTTCAAATCTTTGTTCAATGTATACAGAAAAAATAAAATTATTATTTTTTGTCTGTGTTAAAATAAAGTCAATACTTTAAAAATTCGTTCGGAGAAAAAAAAAATCGAATTTGCTGACACCCATGCATGGACGATATAACTTTAAACCGTTGTTGTTGTATATTCTATTTTATGTCATCTTCGGCAAGACTCGGGGCGCGTTCAATAGCGCATTACGTATGCATACCGACAATATAACGGGGAAGGCGTAGGAAAATACCCAAATACCGGCGGTACGTGCTGTGCTATTGGACGCGCCCCTGGTTTATGCCATCAACCATCCTATACGGTATTAGCTTTAACTTTACTTTATTATCAACTTGGGATGGCGAAGGAGAACCCTCCCGCCCTCCCCCTCCTCTAGAAATCTCATAGGAGTAAAACCCACGCGGTCAACTTCAAACCCAATCCACATGTACGCGCACAGGAATCGAACCTGCACACCAGAGGTGAAAAGCGGGGAAACAAAAAATTGCGCCAACCCGACCGCTCGCATTGAACCGTAGGTTTCGTTTGCCTCATAATTTTTTTCGGGGCTCATAAATTGCTACGAGCAGCCTCAAGGCCCAGGGAAATTGATTCGCTTTGGAGGAAATATTTTCCCTCGGAGTAGGGGGTGTTGTTAGTCCGTCATCGTCGTCGACGATGACCAATGACATAATATCTCTCGTTAGTTGTTAGTTGTCGGATGAGATGCGATGAGTCGAGTCCGGCTGTGACCGATAAGTGCGATGCGGGCACAGAAAGCTGCAGTTGGCAGGTGATATCCGTTGATAAAAAGGCCTCCACAAGGACATTTCTGTAGAAAAAAAGGTATTCACAAGGTTTTTACGAAATACAACTTTTATTCAAAAAGGACGAATTTCCAAGGTACATGTATACTCTCTAAATGCAAAAGAGTGACTCCCTTATAAAACCACTCGGAAACAGTGAAAATCACTCTAAAAGGAGTGAAATTCTGTAAAAAGAGTGGCAATCACTCCAAAAAGAGTGTGAAAAACCACTCCACAAAGGAGCAGTAAAGGACAGCTCGAAAAAGAGCTGTCCTTTATATGGCTCCTCCTTTGAGTGGTTTTGTCCACTCTTTTTGGATTGATTGCCACTCTTTTTACATAATTTCACTCTTTTTAGAGTGATTTTCACTGTTTCCGAGTGGTTTTATAAGGGAATCACTATTTTAAAGAGTGAGTTTTTCACTCTTTTGCATTTAGAGAGTACCTATCTGTCGCAAGTTGAAGTGTAAGGGGTATTCGGTCGAAATTTCAGCTCAGGAAAGTAATTCTAGTTTATATATAGGAGCGTTTTGAATTTTTCGACCCTAATAGACCCAGTTGCGTGATAGATTTGCATAAATGATAGAGTCCCGCCTTCACGCTATGCACCAGACTACCTGGCAAATCGGGCCGTTTCTAGGGGATGCACGTGGTAGTCTATATAGTAACCAGCGCGAGTGTGTGAGGTACCTGGATGTTGCTTAATCAACATGGTCCGGCTTAGAAATACATAGAGTAATGTGCGAGGTATTCCAGGTACCGCACGGTTACCATATGCCAGCGTGCACCTCCTGGAAACGGGCCCGATTTGCCAGATATAGTATGGTGCTTGAGTTACTTGTACGCGAGTGCCATATACACCAATCCGGTAACTAAGATCTCCTCCCTGCATTTCTGCCATAGCTGGGGGGCGTCCAGTGCATGGGCTGTGCGTTTTGTGTTGCTGTTAGAAGGAAAAGCGCTCATCCATTTACATGCACGAACGAGCCTCCTTCGCGTATACGCGACGCGCCCGCCTTTGCGTACACGCGACGCGCCCGCCTCCGCGCGCACACAACCCTACAAAGACGCGCAACTTGTTCGAAGTAAACAAATGCAGCTTCAGCAACAGCAAAAACATACAGTTCATTCAGTGGAAGCCCCCCAGCTATGGCGGATGTACAGGGAAGAAGACCTTATTACCGGATTGGTGTATAGCGCGAAGGCGGAACTCTAGCATTTATAGTAAATATAAGGCGTGACTCCAGGGGCGCGTTCAATAGCACAATACGTACGCCGGTGTTGGGTATATACCTTCACCATTGAAGGTACTTCACCGGTGGAGGTAACGCGACGCTGGACCAGCCTAATTTTTTCCCCCAAGGACGGTAAAGGCCAATATTTGCATTTTTGCTTCCTATTGGTTAGTCTTGGCCCAAGACTCTAGTCGATATTGGTTTGTGCGTTGGCCATTCCCAGTAGTGCGCCCTCTTGCAGCACTAACTGGCCAGCCCTTTGCTCACTAGACTGGTTCCCGTCCACATATTCCACACAGGAGAATATAAGGACAGGTAAAGGGCGCTTCATCTTGATCTGTGATTGGTCGTCTTTGCGCGTGCGCATTGTGTTTTTTATATTTAAAAACTGGCCAAGCCCTTTGCTTTAGGCAATGTACTTTATTTACATAATTGGATATATTCGACACGCACGGCGGGTTACAAAGGTCGATGCAAAATATGCGCACTTATACTAAACAAAATAAAAATAATAATAACCACGTGACGGGCAGAATTCTGCCCGTCATGGCTGCCCTTTACCGATCCCTATATTTTCGCAATAAGCGAACCAATCTATAGGGATCGGGAACCAATCTATTTGCTCACTAGAGTAGTCTTGGGAATCTCTCCCGGAAGGTTTAACTTTTTCTTTGTTTTTGCCTAGGCTTTCCTAGGGAACCAATCAGCGAGTGACCCAAATACAGCAGCGCGTCGGAATGCAGCGAGCGCGACCCAGATACAGCGCGTGACCCAAATACACCGCGTGCACGCGCTTCGAATGGTTTGAAAAATATAAGGCGGCTTACAAGAATCATCGAACATGACCGTTTTATCGTTGCTAATATTTTCGGTGGCATACCGGGTAAGTTTCTTGGCAAATGTTTGCGAATATATTTACAAACATGTTTGCAAAGGCGTATGACATCGCAAAATACATTTGTTTATGAAGATAATTGCGACATTGCAAATATTTGCAAAGATATCTGTGGTATGCCATGTCCCTTGTGTGCCATCATAAAACTCTGTGCAGCTATTTACTTAAAACGGTACCGCCCCCAATGCTGAACTTCCGGGAGAGATTCCCAAGACAACTATATCTAGTGAGCAAAGGGCTGGCCAGTTAGTGCTGCAAGAGGGCGCACTACTGGGAATGGCCAACGCGTACACAAACCAATATCGACTAGAGTAGTCTTGGGCCAAGACTACCTATTGGTTGGACTTTGGATGATAAATTATGTTAAAAGTACATGTTGCGGTACGTACCGTACCGTCACAGTGTACTGCACATGTTTCCTAACCAAATTTAAACTTTATGGGGGCATAATATCATGTAATATTATAAAATAATTAGTTGTGAGGGTGTACGGTATTTATATCTCTACTTAATTAAGTCACGTACGTTGTTGCATTTCTCGCGATTTTATTTGGGCTTCGAAAGGTGTATTTAAAATATGCCGGTCATGTACGCAAAACGAGAGTCGCTCGCTGTTATTTTGAACGCGCGATCTGAAACAGTAAAATTCGCCAATTTCTGACGATGTTCCGTCGAATGGATATTAAACAATCAACGGCGATATTAATGTTATCATATTGTGGCAAGATTTACCAGCTGCATGTCATCTTATTTTTCCTATTTCAAGTCAAGTCTGCTGTATAGTACATACGTCTCCCTTCGTTCGGGTTCGACGTTCAATCGGCAACTTTGAACCAGTCTCATAACCCGAAATCGTTACTATTTTCTTGAATTTATCATGCACAGATTGGGAACGATCCAGCTTTAAAAGTTAACGTCCATTTCGAGCCAAACAAGACGTTTTAACTCGTTATTTTGACGAAATTTCATGGCGAGTACATGTTTCAACATGCTCATTTCAACATATAATTTCGGATGGTCCAGCTTCAAAATGCATAGAGTACTAGTAATGTGCGAGGTATTACAGGTACCGTACAGACTTTCGCGCCGGCTAGCATGTTCTAGCGTGCACCCCCTTGCCACTTGGCAACCGTTGCCAACGGCCCGGTAGTCTATATCTGGTGCATGACTCTCTTATTATGCGAGCGCCATAGCACTCATAGGACTCTAGGACTTATGCAAATCCATCACGCAACTGGCTTATTGTTTCAGCGCACACCGTTTCCTGTAGGCCTATATATGTGGTCCGATGATCCGATTATCCAGTAAATCGCAAAAGTGTGCGGCGCGCTTTAGTGCCTGCGATCATTCTCTTGCGCCGCGACGGAACACTCGGCATCAAGCAAAAAAGTAACACTCGGGTCACAAAACTGAACAAATCGCGTCGGCAACTGGACGGAAAATAATCCCAACCATGCTCGTGTCACACACGATGGCATCACACGAACACGCATCTTGTCTTTTTTTTGTCCATAAAACTTGACTATGACAATCGGCATCACGTCACAAAAGTTGGAAATGTTAAACTTTTGCGATTGTTGATTTTTTGTTTTACGCCGCCTACCTGATGCCGGTTGTCGTAATGCCGTCGGTACTATACACTCAGGTCGCAAAACAAGCCCATAATTATTTTGATGCCCACGGGCGTAGCTCGGGTGCAGCTTGGTCATAAAAAGGCAGTCGCGACCTATTTGGATTTTGTGTACAAGTGAATGATAAAAACAAAACCACATGAAATACCATTTTTTACGGGAAATTCCTTTAAAGGCACAGGGTCGTCAACAATGCGCGCGCGCCAAATTCGAGCCACGAAATACGCAGCTCCATGCCTTTGCTATCGAGCCGCGTATTTCGTAGTCTTGGCCCAAGACTACTGTAGTCTTGGGCCACAGCCGGACTCGACTCATCGCATCTCATCCGCAGCACTAACTGACCAGGGGCCAATTTCATAAAGCTGTTCAGCAGAAATTTTTGCTTAATCAAAAATTTGTTTGCTTTATAAAAATGGGTTAATAGTCAAAATTTTATGTCAACTTGTGTTCTTAGCAAGAATAGCAGATATTCTTGTGAAAAACACAAATTGAAGTGCAATTTCGACTATTGACCCATTTTTATAAAGCAAACAAATTTTTGATTAAGCAACAATTTTAGCTAAACAGCTTTATGAAATTGGCCCCTGCCCTCTGCTCACTAGAGTAGTCTTGGGAATCTCTCCCGGAAGTTCAGCATTGGAGGCGGTACCGTTTTATGTAAATAGCTGCACAGGGTTTTATGACGGCACACAAGGGACATGGCATACCACAGATATCTTTGCAAATATTTGCAATGTCGCAATTATCTTCATAAACAAATGTAATTTTCGATGTCATACGCCTTTGCAAACATGTTTGTAAATATATTCGCAAACATTTGCCAAGAAATTTATGCCACCGAAAATATTCAGGGAGCGCGTGTGGTCTAGTGGATATGAAGCGGGACTCCCAATCAGAGGTTGGGGGTTCGAGCCCAACTTCGACCAACGTGTCTGTGTCCCTTAATCCCAGTTGCCTCGTCAACCTAAGCGATATATGGGAAGCTGTTAAGGGGAATGCCACAATCTAACTGCTGATAGGGTTGTGCGCCTGACCAGCAGCCACCTAGTTGAAGCGAAATGGTTCTGGTGATTCCCCGATGGCAGCGGTAATAATGGTAACAGCCCCTTGAGCACCCTGCATATACAAATCTAATCATTATTATTATTAGCAACGATAAAACGATATTATTATAGCAACGATAAAACGGTCATGTTCGATGATTCTTGTAATTTATATTTTTCAAACTATTCGAAGCGCGTGCACGCGGTGTATTTGGGTCACGCGCTGCATCCGACGCGCTGTACATGTATTTGGCATCCTCTTGCAACAGTGCCCCTTTAACGCACTCCCTAACTCCTGCGTATGTCACGTCGCTTCGCATAGTGGAAATTCCCTGAGATCTCAGGATGGTATTTGGGTCGCTCGCTGCATTCCGACGCGCTGCTGTATTTGGGTCACTCGCTGATTGGTTCCCTAGGAAAGCAGAAAACGTTAAAGGTGTTATGCCGTGGAGAGAGGAATTATAATTATTTTTGCATGTTTCTATTCTTTGATATATTAATTATCGATTTCGTATCTCGTTTTACATTTTATATTAATAAAAAAAGGGAAAATTTAGGCTTAATTCCAACCCATGATTTTCCTCTTTTCTGGAAACTGTCGAAATCCCGCCGCTGCGGGCAGCAAACAGATTTGGCCAAATTCATGATGTCATTTTACGGAGACGTTTTTAGCCAAGAAGGGCTTGCGCACGATATCACTCCGCGCCAATACAATAGTCTGGTGCCGCACACATTGTGTAAGAAGAAACCTGTGTTTGGTCTTAATCCCACCGCTATGGTCGGTATGCTCGCCCGCGTGCGTGCGTGCGTGATCAAGTGCTTTGTGAAGTACACGCCGAACGAACGGCCCGCCAGCCGGTATGGTTTCAGCGAGTGCGCGCTGAACATTTCCGTAAACTTGTTACATTGCATTATTGACAGTCACATCACAAGACGCCCCCAAAACACTGCTGGATAAATGTTCTAGTGTTGGGATTAAATTTAACATACACAAGTATCAAATGAAGAGGAAAGAACAGGTCTAAGTTTTTACATCAAACGGATATTATAATTATTTTAGGGTTTGGTTTTCGTCTCAACAACGTACGTTCACGGTACGTTTTACGATGAATATAAATTCCACATTTACATGGTCTAAACATTTAGGCAATCGGCTCAAACAAACATGGTACATTTACCATAAAAACTTCCAGGGACAAAATAATTATTGACGAAAAAGGGTTGGGAAAAAGTTGAGAAAGAAAGAGAAAGCCGAGGCAGTACCGTTCCAGTTTCCTGTTGTCGACTTCGGTCGTCGATAGACCCAAGTCAACTCGGTCCCAAGTCAACTCGGACCCAAGTCAACTCGGTCCCAATTAAGTCAACTCGGTCCCAAGTCAAGATGATATATTTTTATCAGTAAACTATATAACGGTATCTGTTTCGGAAAACAATGTTCAAAACCCAACTTTCTTTGGCCATTGATTTTAAACATTTGTTACGTTCAATTTCCCATAGGGTCCGAGTTGACTTGGGACCGAGTTGACCTGGGTCCGAGTTGACTTGGGACCGAGTTGACTTGAGACCGAGTTAACTTGAGACCGAGTTAATCTGGGACCGAGTTGACTTGGGACCGAGTTGACCTGTACCCGATACGAACACCGGACTCGCGTTGTTCTCGGATTTATTCCTTGGTTAATTCTGGCTCAAACTGATACGGTTCAACCGTAGGAAATTCACTGGATGATTCTTCATCGCTGTCGTCATGAAATAAATGCGATGAGCAAGAAAAAACATCCCTATCTTCATCGGAAAAAAAGTCAACACTGGAGTCAATTGTCAACATGTTGTACCAAAACGCCACGTTGTGGAATAACAAGAAACAGCCGTCGGCCGGACGCGTCCGTAAAATGACGTCACGATTCCGTTGATTTTCCAATGTCAAACTTTTAGGCCCGACGGCTGTTGTTCAGATTTTGCTTCGAGTTTGGGCTGAAAAGTGAGCTAAAAACTGCTATTGTAAAAAAACATTCGCACAGTCTAATTTTTTTCTGAACAGTTTTCCTGGTATAATTAGATGTATTTAATGTAATTTTGGTAAATTCCTCTCTCCACGGCATAACATCTTTAAACCTTCCGGGAGAGATTCCCAAGACTACACTAGTGAGCAGAGGGCTGGTCAGTTAGTGCTGCAAGAGGGCGCACTACTGGAAATGGCCAACGCGTACACAAACCAATATCGACTAGAGTAGTCTTGGGCCAAGACTACGTATTTCGTAGCACGAATTTGGCGCGCGCGCATTGCTGACGTTAAAGGCACAGGCTCGTCAGCAATGCGCGCCCGCCAAATGTGTGCCACGCAATACGCAGCTCCATAGCAAAGGCATGGAGCTGCGTGTTTCGAGCACGAATTTGGCGGGCGCACATTGCTGACGAGCCTGTGCCTTTAATATGTGGAGCGGGAATCAGTATGTAGAATATGGGGACTGAGAACCAGTCTAAGCACTGCCACAAGAGGGCGTTGTTTAAGATGTCAGCGCCCATGGCTTTTCCAACCTGCACACGTGTTGTCATTCGATCAAGATTAAAAAGGGAGTTTTTTTTTTTCGTATACATTGAACAAAGATTTTAAGAAAATTACCTTCTGGAATCAACACTGAACACATAATGTAATTTTAAGATATGGGATTTTCGATCAGCTCAATGTGTGTGAAGCGCGCGAAGAAAAAGGGCGTGCGCGTGATGATCCGTTTTAATAGTTTCTGGCCGGCCGCTTTGCGTGCAATATGATATGCAACATTCTTTCCGTGATTTTTCTCTAAAACTAAGCCTTTGCGATGGAAATGCATGTAAGTATTCCTATTCTAAAATCGGTATTTTTTTCGTATACATTGAACAAAGATTTTAAGGAAATTACCTCCTGGAATCAACACATAATGTAATTTTAAGATATACTTCCCACTTGCACTTTTGTCGCAAATGTTGCTTTTCTGTAGAAAAATCACATTTTCTACTTCAAAAATTGCCTTCAGTTAGTGCACAAGATAACCATTCACGCGCGCGCGCAGCGCCCTCTGTTGTCGCGCTTACGCACAGACCGCTCGCCGCGTCATTTTGTGCATTACTTTATGCAGTAATTTTATCATTTATTTATCTCAGAAATGCAACATTTACGACGGAAGTGTCAGTGGGAAGTATATCTTCGAATTAAATAAGCTATCGATTGCACTATATAACTTCACCCAAATCCGTGTTCAATGTATACGAAAAAAATACCGGTATTTTTTCCGTATACATTGAACAAAGATTTTAAGGAAATTAACTCCTGAAATCGATCATCAGATCATCCAATTTAATTTTAAAGGCACAGGCTCGTCAGCAATGCACGCGCGGCAAATTCGTGTCACGAAAAACGCAGCTTCACGCCTTTGCTATGGAGCTGCGTATTTCGTAGCACTAATTTTGGCGTGCGCGCATTGCTGACGAGCCTGTGCCTTTAAAGGCAGTACACATGATTGGTATCTCGAAAATCGGAAATGTTCACAGATTTACGCCTAACTAAACTTACACAATATAAACATGATGACCGTAGAAAACTTACCCTGAAATGGTTTTGTCTGAAGTGCTATAGTCTTTTAGAAATGAGTACCGGTAAAACAATTCCCATTGGTCTTCGTCTCAGAGACGAAAATTCAATTTGCCCCAAAACCATTTCGACCAAATGCCGCTTCGCCCCAAAACCACTTCGTGCACAGGCCGTGGTTCAGGGCGAAATGGTTTTGGGGCGAAATGACTGCAAACCCTTTTTTGAGTGTTTTCTCAGAAGTTAGACGAAGTACGGAGCTGGTTTTTGTTCCGGTTGGTTTTAATCAAGCATATCTTCAATCACACAGGGGGATAAAACTAATTGTAACAGTTTACCAATCATGTATACTGTCTTTAATATAGGCACTTCTGACCGTCGGAAATGTTGCATTTCTGAGATAAATAAATGATAAAATTACTGCATAAAGTATGGTTAAAATAGTTATCTTGTGCGTGCACTAACTCAGTAACTGAATGCAATTTTTGAAGTAGAGAATGTGATTTTTTTTTACAGAAAAGCAACAGTTGCAACAAAAGTCATAAAAGTGCAAGTAGGAAGTATATCTTAAAATTTGATTATCTGTTGATTCCAGGATGTAATATCCTTCAAATCTTTGTTCAATGTATACTGAAAAAATACCGGCTATATTTACGGTAACTGTAACGCACTAATGAATGGCTATGATACATGTAGTTAATTATGGGATTGCAACAGCGCAAGCTAAGTGCAAAAACATAAATTTGGAAATGTAGGTTACTTAGGTTAGCGCTACAGGCTTGCGGCCACATCGGCGTTGCGCGCGGTGGGCCTTTCGCGAACAAATTGGACAACAGGTGCATTAAAACTACACAGTTTCTTATTCTTATGCTTTATTCGGCCAAAAAGACAATATAACAAAACAAAAAGGTATACAAAACACTGTAACCTAGTAAAATACCTGCTGATCCACTCACAGCAAAGTACGAATAAGTAAATAGAATAAATAGTTTGAATATCTATAGGGTAAATATGAAACAAATTCAAAATTAAAGGCAAGGCTCGTCAGCAATGCGCGCGCGCCAAATTCGTGCCACGAAATACGCAGCCGTAAAACTCGCCCTATTGTCAGATTGTTACCTTACTTTGCTGAAAACAGATACACATTAGGTAGAGCATCGTGCGATGCCTACTTTCGGAAATACCCTGTAGGCTATATACCCTAGAAATACCCTATTTCGGAAATAGCCTAGAGATAAATGATACAATTACTGCATAAAGTAATGCACAAAATTACGGCGCGAGTGGTCCGTGCGTAAACGCGACAACAGAGGTTAAACTAAATTTTTGAAGGAGAAAATGTGATTTTTTTATTTTTTTTTTATAGAAAAAAAGCTTCATTTGCGAAAAAAGTGCAAGTGGGAAGTAGGGCTATATCTTAGAATTAGATTGTCTGTTGATTCTAGAAGGTAATTTCCTTCAAATCTTTGTTCAATTTATACGGAAAAAAGTACCAAACGATTTTCACCATCTTGTAAATATGTTTTTGTCGTATAATCAAACCACAATGCGGAATTGATACGATAAAAAAAAATCCTCTTCAACGTGTACTTTGGAACATTTTAAAAAATGGTTTGTAGTCGCTGCTAGTGTTAACGTGGGCTTGTTTGTGAACTCCCGGTAAGCTTATTGACACGTAAGACAACCCAATTTGTTTTCTTTCTTTTTTCTTTCAGACACTGTGCCTCCTCAGGTCTTTGACTGCCCAATGGATGATATATCAGGAGGTGCTATAGCTGCAGCCAACAGTCAACAGACGGCATTTGCATCCTGGACCCCCGCGGTCACTGCCTTCAACCTCCTAGCAAACAATCAGTTCAGCCCAGTGGCAATTAGTACCAACCTGTATGGACGAGTCTCTGGTGGTCAGTATCGCTACGGCTTCACCACCATCGGTTTCCGGTTCATAGATAATGCAGTACCACCACAAAATACTGCATTCTGTACTTTCTTCGTACGTGTCCCAGGTAAGACTACTGAAAGGCTTAAAGGGGCTGTGTCACGGTTTGCACATGCGCAGCAAAACTTGAAAAAGTGTGGCTAACTTTTTCAAGTTTTGTCGCCAGGTTTTGCACAATCTTTGCCATCCCTTATAATTCTTTAGTAATTTTGGCAGTGGTGTACTTGTCAACGTCCGGGATGTTCTGATGCATTACTTTTTACTTGGAATCGCACTGTTTGCCGTATTTTTAAGCCGCCAAACATCGACATCACCGTGCGTGCGGACGTCGTTAAAAATATAGTTTTTTCATCCCATCAAAAAACTCCACAAAACATGACAGAAACGGCAGCGAATGATATGAATGACATGGTTGGATACAGCAATTTACTTAACCTTGTTTTCCATCAAAACTGACATGCTTATTTGGTCCTGACCATACCTTCTGTCCTTGGAAAGACACAGTGGCCGCCACCGCTGTACGATTTTGTTTTGCCAGACATTAATCGCGCAATCGCGATGCCAAATCGAACAAATGCGCGCACACGATGCACAATGTAGTTGAATTCTGCGTATTGTAAACACTCATGAACGAACACACTGCCCATGCGGCACGTGCTAAGTACACGATGTACACAACTATAGCACACGCATCAATGGCGTTGTGCACGAAATTGCACTACATTCATCTGAGCCTACACGTATGTCAAAATATGAAAGGATTTGGCGCATGCGCAAACCGTGACATAGCCCCTTTAATAGGCCCGTCTACATGAGCAAACTTTAGTTGGCCAACAAGGACCAACATGAAGTAGGAACTTATTGGGTGGTACATGGATGTGCTCAACCGCGTGATCCAACATGTTCCATCATATCTCGACTGCTGCCTTCACGGGACAGGCGTTCTAATCTGCTATTGGCCCGTTTCTCCAACAAGCTCCAACAAAGTCGGTTGACGGCTACATTTTCCAACATGGACCAACTTGTTGGATGATGTTGGGCATTGTCGGTCGGCTGCCATCGTCATACAGATGTTGGACCTTGTTGGCCAACAAATGTTGCTCGACCGTGTAGATGGCCCTTTATACTTTACACAAAAATATGTGAATGCAAATTCATGCGATGCTTTGATTTCATAATATGAATACTGGTACCATGGCCGTGAAATAGCAGTAAAGTTAGCACAACGTTTCTGCTACAGTAAGCACACGTTTTTAGCTAGCGCTTAAGCAGTGTGGTGGTGTTAAAAGCAATATGCAAAATTTTCAAATTTCCAAACCTTCAAAAATCCAAACTTCTACATGTACATGTACCTATGTGAGTAATATTATAAACAGTCGTGAGATTTTTTAAGGACAGAATTCCATACCCGCTCACTACCTGGGACATAATGCATAAAACCTATACTATATACATGTTATATAAAAGTTTTTGTGTGACGCGCATCGGTTGCGCCGTATTTTGAACAAATTTCGAGCAACACACGTGCGTGTTTGGAACATATTCCAGCGTGTGCGTGCGCGTACTTTATGGTGTTCAATACGCAGTGGCATTTTTCCTACGAAGATGGCGTCTGTGAACGTGATAAATTGCCCAGCCCCTATGTCCAAATCACATTTTGACCCCTCCCCATTTTTGTTCACGGGTGATGAGGATATTGTCAAAAACCACAGACGTTTTGTAAACTAATTTATCCAGTTGTACATGTAACATAAAGCAGTGCAGTGATTACACCAACCCTTTTTGCTTCCACATCCAAGTTGGAGATTGCACATTTCCTGTTTTCTTCCCATGGATAGCATTTTGGGGAAGTATTTTATGTGATTGTTAGGTTAGAGCAAAATTCATTTCTAAACAAGCTCCTTTAACTTCCAAAGAATCTTGTGAATAGCAATATCAACTATACTGAAGGTTTACACGTGTGAGCCACTCTACACTACAAGAAATTTAAAGTTGCATTTTTTGTTAAATTTATTTCCCCAGCGATTGGTGATACTACTATACCAACAGTACTCGGCTGCCCGACAAATGGCGTCACCGTTCAAGTGCTTATGAATGTATTTAACCAGGTAGCAACATGGACCGAGCCCACAGCGACCGACAACAACTTGATTGTACGTCGTTCCTGGCGCTCTCACGCACCGAACCGTTTGTTTCCAGTGGGCACCACCCAGGTTCGCTATGAGTTCACGGACCCCAATGCTGCCAATTCCCCTGCAGTTTGCACATTCCCAGTGACGGTGTCAACCCGAGGTAATGAAAACGCTATGTGGGTAATTCCCAAAATTAAGGGTCCAAAAGTGACATGCTTTTTAAGATTTCCAAGTGTTTTTAGTGATTGAAAGTGGTTTCCCAGTAGAAAATAATTACCGTAATTTTCGGAATATAAGCCGCGGCTTATACGTTGATTTTGCAAAAAAAAAGTTTCCCGGGGGCTTATAAACCGGGCGGCTTATACGCCGAGCTCTAAAGATAAAAATCATGATATGCTCATATATACATTATGTAATGTAGTTCCTGAAATAATTCTATCAATCTTTTATGGGAATTTTTTATTGGCAAAAAACGATGTTGAAGGCCGTCGCACGCGCACGAAAAGGTGTGCAATTTTCCCAGGTGCAGTGTACCGATTTTCGTTGGTGACCCATACATCGATGTGACACAGCACAAGCGCAGGCAACCAGTTCGCCATCGTACCATGCCATCGGTCGTGAATACTTGTCCAACGCCAAACAAATCGTTTGGTGCGTCTGTTCCTTTCGTGTTTTCTTCAATTCTTTACTTTTAGTTGGCGTTGTTTTAAAATCCAAAGAGTTCTGTGTTTGTCATTGTCTGTGAAAATGTGTGTTTTAGATGGAAAATCTTTACAAGTAATTTTAATTAACGATGTTTTTCCAACAATGTACAGTAACTTTGCCCAACTTGAGCCCCTTCGCCCAAAAGCCATTTCGCCCAAGCGGCATACGTGTACCAGGCAGGCAAACGGTCCCCTATTTTAATAAGCCTTTTCGGTATCTCGCGCGCGGTGGCGAGGTCAAAGGTAAATTCGGAACACGACGCCGCCATAGTTCATTCACCGCCATTGATACAATGGGGGTGAATGAACTATAGTGGCGTCGTGAACAAAAATATGGGGCGGACGCAAATGCGAGAAATCATCGAGAAAATACCTGTACCAAGCAAAGGACGATAGATCTATGTAGCATTCTTTTTCCGCTGAATTACAAATATTAATATCACCCAATTCCCATGAAGCCCCTTTATGTCAGTTGCAATCTTCTTTTTCAAGTAATTTTGAATGATGTATAGTGAATCAACATAGAACGATCTATTGAGATAACCAAATTCGAAAAAAAAGAAGGCACAGCGTTTGCACAGCCTTGGTATACTCCGCTCAAGACGCCCATTATGATGACCATCGGCTTCAGTTTTTTGCCGCTGGCCGTGCAGGCAAGAACCACCGTGAAGCTGGTTTTCTTATTTATAAACTCTTTTTGCAAAAATGGAGAGGCCCCATGAACCGTCCAATTATTGATGTTGCAGCTTCGGTCTAAACCCCCGTCCATCTGGTCCAGTACAATGTCTAATTCTTTGTCACTGTCCTTTGCGTTTTTAGTTTAATCGTGATGGACCCAAACGCATGACAAATGCAATGTAGTGGCAGACAATACGAAAGCAATCAAACATAAAACGTTTGGCATATTTTATTTTGGCCGGTGAGATCAAAATCGCCAAGTCACCATGTGCAATGAAAATAGCCAATCGCGGTGCGCGTAATGGAGAGACTCGGCCGGCTATTATCGTACATGCATAGCATATGCGTCGGGCCCGGGCGAAAGCAGTGTACAATTTGTACACGTGAGCTGCGTTCCACTCATGCGAACGTACGTTGGCAACGTTCGCCTATGGTCTAGTGCTCTTTGATGCGTACAAGCTGGGTATACTATGTTGTTGGCGAACGTTGCAAACGTTTAACAATGTGCGCGTATTTGGAACGAAGCCCTGCTTTCACTTACCGTGTTTGTGCATTGCCTACCGGCCTGGTGCGGCCGCCGTCGGAGAATCCAGCGAACATCTTGATGGCTTGCGGCCTTCGTCATCAATGTCTTCTACTCTCCTTTATTTTTTGGAGATTTCTTATTATGCACATTCCAAGGCATTTTAAAAATATGTCAAGTTACATGTACTTTATCTATTTACAAAACAAACTGAAACAAGATTAGCCTACTTTGAGTGCATTGCACCTTGCTATAACTTATTATAAACATGTAACGCCTTTTCCGATAAAGCCACTTCTTGATTTCAATAAGATTTTCTCTTGAGTGTGCTGTCATCAAAACAACCTGGACCACAAAGCTCTCTTTGAGGTGACATGCCGTGCCGACAGAGAGTGTGACTATAGTGCGTGGTCGCGCGCACGTGGCCCGCGGTGAGGCACTTACGGCGGCAGTTCTTTGTGGTCGATCTGTGGCCGACAAAATGGTGCGGCTAATAAGCCGGGCGGCTTATACGCCGACGGTGAATCTTGTTTCTGGAATTTTCGGGAGTCGCGGCTTATACCCCGGGCGGCTTATATTCCGAAAATTACGGTATTATTATTTCAACAAATGCCGCTTAAATTTAACGTTTGTGTGTAGATTTGGCACCAAAGTTAATGCAAACTCATTCTACAGCCAATTGTCATTGGCGTAGGTAACCCGGGACACCAAACTCCTATTCAATACCATGGAACAAATTATAAGCCTTTATGGTCTTTTGTTTTAAATATTTTTCAGGAATCAGAGAACAAAATATTTAAAAAACTGATGCTGCCCCTATAATCACAGGCCTTAGTCTATTACTGAGAATTTGTGATCATAAGTGGTGATTTTTTAAGCAGAGGGTGTCGTAGGTAACTGGAACACCAACAATTTTGGACCCCTAATTTTAGGAATTACCCATGTACATGTACCGGTAGAGTAACCTCATTCCAATAACCTATAAATGTCATGAGTGCTAGTAAATAGCCCGCAAGCGAGATGATGTAGCAAACGTGAAGGATGAAGCGCCACTCGGTGTGTTTATGTTTACGTGCATCAAATTCATAGTTTATATTGCACCTTTTCAACTCATTGGGATGCAGTTAGCCCCTGGTACTAGCGCCACCTCCGTAGGGCATACCGGTACATACCATGTTAAATTCACGGAGCAATAATATACTGCATATGCAGTTTTATTATTGTACTCCAAACAATTCAATGAGCCTCTTGTGCGAAGTTGTTTTGTTTCCATTGTTGACGTCATATCTTATTACATGTAGGTCTATTGTAAAGAGTTACATGTCCATATAGAGTTATTGCTGTTGATTGTTAAATTACGTTAATAAATACCTTAGACAATTTAGGCATCCCTGTTGGCTGACAGCACGTCACATGGCCAGTCTTAAATGTACGATAAAGGCCCGGCCAGTCTTGAACTCTTTTTAAGGCTCGGGCCATTATTGGTGTCCAGGCCCCTAGCCAGTTTTAAACCCACTTTTATTCCCTAATTTACAGTTTATTTTTACATGCGCATTACATGTACATTCATAACGTGCGTTTATGTTACTGTGCAGCACAGAGCCCAGATTCGATGTGCATGCACGCTGTGCCCACCACGAACATATATAGGTGTGAACTCACTGACAATCGCAGACGTCCCTTTGTTCCTTTGTTTGGACATAGTCTATTTTTCCTTACTCTCGTTGGTTTTGTACAGGAGCGAATCGCGGACGTTCGCTTGCCAATCGCGGACGATATTGTTCTCTTTGTTAGACCTCCCTAAAACGTCCATGATTGTTTGGGAGAACAAGCGCATATTACATACGCACGCGTCATAGATCGAGGGTATGGATTGCGGGTGTGTGCAAGGCGCGCCAGAGTACAGTAACAAAAAATACTGTACAACAGCAACAAAAGCACATGCATTTGTAAACCGTGAAAAGAACTGATGTTTTCAGCACAAAACAGAGATGTGATATGAGAATATACCACACTCGTCATGAAAATACCGAACTCGCCTTCGGTTCGTTCAGTATTTTCATGACTTGTGCGGTATATTCTCATATCACTCTCAAAGCCATCCAATATTATATAATTATTACATAAAATGAAGCTTTTCCGGATACTGTGCGTTTCTGATAGTTACTCTGTAGCACAGGGGCCCAATCTAAAGCACACGCATACGCTCGTATCATACAGCAAGTGAATGCACTGTACGTGTGTGCACAATGCACGCATGAATACAGTAACAAAAAATACTGTACCCAGCGTTCGCCCTTAACTTTTTTCCTAACTGGCCACCAGGACCAGTTGGCTTAAGTTTTGACTGGCCCGTTGGCGTTTCAAGTGGCCCGGTTCAAATTTCAATTCTGGTTGTTTATTTTACACACAGTCGACCTTTAGTGTTTACAATAAAGAGTGAATAAACTAGGAAAGTTTGATAGTCATTAAGGTTCTCCCCAGAACAAGTTTGAAAATGTGTGGTGAATTTTTGAGCTACCGGTATTCTTGGGTCTTAAAAAAAGGCTCCTTTGTTACAAACTCACATGGATTCATGTTTTTGTGCACATTTAAATATTTTTAATGCAAAAACTTTATGAAGGCCGACATTTAAAAAAACAAAATATTTGTCAACATTTATCCGCAGTTAGTACATTTTTGTATGATGACTTTTCATTACATTTTCACTTTCTGGGAGTCAATAAGCTGCAATCTTACAACCCAAATCCACTGCGACAGTCTGGTCGGTCTGGTAAAACTTTTTCACATAGACCAGGCCGCTTCCCGGCCCGGGAACTGCACGATCTGCAGGATCGACATCGCTAACGGACACGGCCAGTATCCGTTCCACTTTAAAATTATCACTGCACGGCACGGCTGTGCCATGGATGGACGGGGCAAGGACTGCAGGCCAGGCAGGCCGTGTCAGCAAACCTGCCAGCGAGAGCGGCCGGTCAACTCTAGGCGCAGCGGGCGACACGACACACAGTTCAGTTTTTGCAGTTCATGCAAAAACACGCGCGCACACGACACACTACACGGACGTTTCAGGCGCCATCTTGGTAACTAGACTTGCAGAAGTCTGAATCGCGACTCGTTGCAATCGCGGTCTGCACGCGTGCCCAGTTTGCATGCAATCACGCACGCACAGGAGTGTCTTGGTGCGGACGGAAATGTCATAGACTTGCACAAGTCTACATGTATTTACTGTCAATAGAGGGCGTTGTTTTCTTGCTTGGTAAAAACAAGATGGACGACGACCGTGCGTGCGTAGAAAAAACGGAAAATAAAATCTGCCACGCTCAACAAAAATGCGGAAACATGCAAAAAAAAAGCGTATTAAGGAAATTAACGCGGAAATTTCACATACATGGCATGGGTCTATTTGAATTCAACTGGACAAACGGACCATTTGGGGAGGCTTTCTAGCTGGCCCGAGACGATTTCAACTGTCATTTGGCCAACGGACCAGTGCTATTTCGAACGCTGTGTACCGTACAACAGTAAAAAACGCGTGCAGTTTGTATACGTTGCAAATGAACTGAAATTTTCAACACAAAACACAATCTTGCGGATATCTTACAAAACAAAGAAGTTATTAGCTTCATTTTATTTTAACAATAACAATATTTGATGTCGTCTTGAGTCCACTAAGGGGAATTCTTCTGGCTTTTGGAGAACATGTAAGGGACTTCTCCCTGGCAAGACAAACGCGATTCCCAACTGCATTGTCAATTCCAATGGCGATCATCTTGATAATCCCCAAGATATTGTGGATGCGTTCAATCAACATTTTAAGACAATTGGCGAGCGCGCGGCCGGTAATGCACAAAATAATGTTTCTAACAAAGCAGACTTTAACAACAAAACCGCTATAGAGCACCGCAGTCTCGAAAAATTAACTCTTTCGGAAATAACTGTGGCCTTTGTACGGAAGCAAATAGACAAGATGTCTAATACAAAGTCCACAGGTCCAGATGGTCTCAGTGTCCGAATTTTAAAACTCGCTAGCCCATATGTATCTGAGACCTTGGCGTATATCATGAACTTGTCGGTTAGATCCGGGCATTATCCAACCTCATGGAAACAGGCTTCGGTAACACCGATACACAAAGGCGGTGACAAAAGCAGCATTACCAACTACAGACCAATATCTATTTTGCCACTTGTCTCAAAAATCCTAGAGAGAGCGTTGCATAATGACCTGTATTCTTTTCTTGAAGAACATGAAATGATACCGGCATGCCAATCAGGCTTTAGGCCATTTCACTCAACTGAGACAATGCTCCATGACCTTATCAATAATTGTCAATGTGCGAAAGATAAAGGAGAGGTTACTGGCGTTGTTTTTATCGATCTTAGTAAGGCATTTGATTCAGTTAATCACGCCATTTTATTGGATAAGTTAAATTACCACAGCCTGTCGACACCTGCGTTAAACTGGTTTAAATCTTACTTAAGTGGGCGTGAACAATCAGTTCGCATTAAAAGCTGTCTGTCTAATGTTCTCCCAGTAAATGTCGGTGTGCCGCAGGGTTCCATTCTCGGGCCCCTTTTGTTTCTTATATATACGAGTGACATGGTAAACTGTATTCCACCTAACTGTAATTTGTATATGTATGCTGATGATTCCACTATAACGTGTAGCTCAACGAATCCTACTGAGATTGAGAACAGCCTGAACACAGCCATGTGCAAAATTTTCAATTGGGCATCAAAAAACAAGCTGACCATTAATGCCGGAAAAACTAAATGTATGGTAATTAGCTCCGGCCGTAAGGCAGTTTCAGCTAACCTTAATATCATTATCAATAATGAGTCGGTTGACAGAGTACAATCTTATAAATGCCTGGGGGTTATTGTGGATGAACTGCTCACGTGGTCCCCCCACGTGGACTATATGAAAGCTAACGCCTCCTCCAAATTGGGCATGTTACGGAGAATACGCCATTGCGTTCCGAAAAATAGCATGCGCACTCTTATTCAAACAATTTTCATGCCAACTCTGGATTATTGTTCTACAATTTGGGGAGGCCGCTATCAGCACCACAATGACACCCTTAATAAACTCCTCAAGCGCGCAGCCAGAACGATACTTGGATGTCCTTATCTCACTTCGTCTGCTGAGATGTATCAAACACTTAACTGGCTGCCGTTTGCTGACAGAGTGCGTTTAAAGAAACTCACCCTTGTCTATAAATGTTTACATCAACTGACTCCAGGTTACATGGCGAATTTATTCTCATTCTTTGTTCATGGCCGTTCGACGAGGCAAAGCCACAATTTGATTTTAAGAATTCCCTTTTCACGTAAAGAAAATTACCGTCATAGTTTTCCAGTACTCGGGGCGAGAGAGTGGAACAACTTGCCAACAAACCTAAGAAATACTGATTCTCTTGCCAAATTTAAATCACAACTCCTAAAATTAATGTTAATCAAGATTTAATGCACTTCGTCTCGCCATGCCAAGGTATTTGGGGATAATTTTTAATTGTGTATATAGTAATCGTATATAGTTATTTTAATTTGTAATTTGTAATTTTTATTTAAATTTAATTTAATTTGTGTATTTTATTTCATTATTGTGCTTAAGTTGGTTTCTAATTGTTTTTATTTTTATACTTATAACCGGTGTTTTATCATAGTTTTATCTTAACCACATTTATACTTAAATTGTTTATCTATTGTATCCGTTTTAAACTTATTTTTAGGATGCAGGGCCCGAATGGAAACCAGCATTTATGCTGTTTCGGCATACCCTGGGTAAAGAAAGGAATAATAAATAATAATAAAAAAATATGAGAAGGCTCGTTCGGTATTTTCATGACTCGTGTGATATATTCTCATATCACCCTCAAAGCTTATTATATAATATCAATTACATTTACAGTAATTTTAGTAAATATGCTCGCATTGTCACATTTAGGAGTGATACAGTATTTATACACATAGAATACATTTAGCACCAGTTGTGCATCAAGTCCTGTGCACAACTCTTAAAAAACATTTGACAACTCTTGAAACAAATTAGTGTGACATCCCTTTATGTAGTATCTCTTATTGAGAAAAAAATACATGTAACAGAGCTGTGTGCTCTAGCAAACATTGCCAACATTTGCCAACAGCTGGCCTTAAGCTTGTCACAAACAAGTGCACAAAAAGATTGCAGCGATTGGCAATAGTTGCAAAAACCATGAATAATTTTTTCAGCAGCATTGAAAAAAAATCAAGATCAAAACTGTTGAGAGAAATGTGTTTAGTATAACTTTTATGGGCATTGCAATATTTGTTGCAGTACCGGTACATGTGTTTATATGCAGACACTTTTTCATGTAGTGAGATCCGAGATGATACCGGATTGTGTGTAACTTTATCAACTTTAACATTGTACCAGTACAACTTTATTTTCATTGTGTATATTTATAATTCTGATTGGTTTAATTATTTGTTTAATTATTTAGAAACCGACGGAGTGGTACCAAGTTTGGTCTGTCCAGATGATGTTACTGCAGTAGCCAATGGACTGGCATTCTGGACTGAACCTCAAGCCACTGATGCCTCAAATATCGCCTCCATTACATCAACTTTTTCTCCTGGCACTCTCTTTCAAGACGGCTTCACCGATGTTACTTACACTGCTGTGGATGGCTCTGGCAACCGTGCCTCTTGTACATTTGCTGTTAGGCGAGCACGTAAGTTACATTTAAATGCCCCTGAAATGACAAACTGATTCAGGTGCAGTCTTTTAATCTCATTATTTGAAAGATCATTATACTTGAAAAAACATTACAAGTCTCCATTTTGATTTGACATTGAAAGAAAGCATCCTGTTTTAATATTTCTTCACGGAATGACGAGGGTGCTCTTTAAGGGCAATGTCACTTTAGGAACACACCAGTAAATAACATGAAAAAACATTCAAATATAAACTAAAATGTTGCCATTTAAAATTACTCTCATGCGTGCAGTAATTTTAACTTTCAAAAAATACAAAAATCACGTATATTTCATAATCCTTTTTTTTAAGATTGTATTTTCCAAAATGGCCTCTGATTTCTGTGTTCTCTGTTAACCATTGCAGCTACCACAGACGCCTACCCACCAGTTATCACGAGTTGTCCGATTAACATATTGCAGACGGTAAACCAGGGTAATACTGCTTCTGTGTCCTGGGAAAACCCTTCAGTGTATGATGACAGTGGCTTGTGGAGGCTTGTCATGCAAACCCATGCACCGAACACAATGTTTCCTACTGGGACAACACCAGTGGAGTACCGCTATGAAGATGCAGCTGGGAAAATAGCTCGATGTGTCTTCACAGTCACAGTTACAGCTGGTATGATATATTGGTCTCATTACATTTGTTTTGAGTTATGATCAAGCACCTGTAAAAATAATCAAAGCTGCACCTGTTTGTAGTACCAGCAAGTTTCGCTGTGTTTCTGTAAGAGGGCTTATTGATTTTTGTAAAAATGCTTCTGTTCTGATACGCCATTTTGACAATGCAAATGTATGCCACGCCGCTAGAGGGCGTTTGCAATCAAACAGTTCCGATCAATCGACAATTATCAGCACATCGTCCAGATGCGTACTGCGTGGCAACTCTCTGGCTTTGGCACGTTGCGGCGATGGAGCCAATACAATATTTGATCGGCACCGATCGAGCTACGTCCGTGTAGATATCGATCCTGAAGTCATGTCGGTACGGAGTCATGCATGTTGGTACGGTGGGTGCCGGCGCCGGGCTCAAAATGTCGGATCTGATTTGGCACAAGAATTGCTTTGTATAGTGCATGACGTTTGACAGTTAAACACCAAGTGCTTTTGCAAGCATAAGAAGTCATTTCGAGTGGATTTTTGACATTCAGGAAGCCAGCTCTATTTCACATTTACAGTTAAAATACGTAAGATGTGAAATCCTAAGTGAAACACTCCCGAACAGCCGAACTGAGTGAAATGTTTGGAAGTGCCAAGTTCGGTAAAATCCCGTTCGGTTCGTCTGTTCGGTTACAACATTACTTTTAAAGGTGGGCTGTCGGATGATTCACAGGTTTTTCAGGTTTCTTTTCTTCTTCTTTTGTCTGCAAGCATAACTAGAAATCAGTGGCCGTAAATGTATACTGTGGGGAATTTGCATTGTAATTTCATATTGTACTGAGCCTGAGCCTACATTTCTAGTTATGCTTGCAAAACCTTGGCCCAGTCTGTGCGACATCTGACAGTTTTTTGTAGAATGGGTCACATGTGCAAATGTTACCTTTTTATACTAATCAAAGACTACAAAATTTGTCTGTGTAATGGCCATTTATTTCTGTACATACCGTAGGTATACATGTATCACACACAATCTTCTGGTTTCATGTACATGTCATTCTCTTAAAACAGTGCCCCTTTAACGCACTCCCCGATCGTGCGTACCGAGGCCCTGTTGAAACCGGCCCCATTTCGCTGGGGAACAAGCGAGAGAAATCTTGTTGCCTCTGCTGGATCAATCAGGACGCTTGGCAGTGCATTGCAGGCATTCAAATGTAACGTGTGTAGATTGTAAACACCGGGCATGCATGTGATACATGTACTCGGTAATGCTGGCTGTTGTCCGCGTCGGCGATTGGCTGCTATTTAAAGCATACTGGGAATCCGTTTCATTAAATTATCAGCATGCATCCCTGTTGTTAATTTGAAAAACTGTGGAGTAAATTTAGATCGTCGTTTGAAATTTTGGTAGGAATGGGTCGTCATAAAGAACAGAACCCAATACAATTTCTGGAAAGTATAGAAATCGTTTCTTTTCAGCATAACATGACTGAATTGATTAAATTACATCAAAATGACCTCGGGTCGTGTGTTGGCTCAAAACAACAGCCGGCTTACTTCACAGATTTGCGTGGATTTCCTCAGGGTATTGTAACGCCGCTTAGCAGAGTGGAAATTCCCTGAGATCTCAGGATGTGTACCGGTACATGTAGGCTTGTATCAGTATTTTTATGTGTTACTGGTAATGTGGTGTATCGTTTTTATATTCCCCAGTACAAAGTTTCCAAATCACCTGTGTAAATCAAGTTACTGCATCTGGACAACCTAGTGCACCTGTGTCTGTGCCAATACCACAGCCAGCAGTGTCTGCAGGTTTCAACAATGTCAACTTCCTGTATTTCAACCAATTTGAACAGCAGTTCCAAGGGAACTACAACACATTTGTTCCTGCAAGTGGATCAACCACTCGGAATATTCGAGTAGAGGCAACAGCTACCAACGGTGCCACAGCCCAATGCACTATCCCTGTCCAAATTTCAGCAGGTAATAGTCAAACAGTCCCATATTATCAGTTTGAGAGGGGGAAGAAAATCTATCTTGTGAATTTGTGGAAAAACTCATGAAATTGAGTAGCGCTCAGGCTTGTTGGGCAATGGATCAATTAGCTGTGAAGAAAAAGGTACCAGAGTAAACAAGTTAAAAAGTTTTAAAGAAATAATGCTGTTACCCCGTAGGATTTTTGTGCTATAATTGCTTTTTTGGGGTGGTGGGGGGGTGTTGGTGGGGGGTGTTGATTTGTGATAAAACTAGGAGAAAATAATGTGGTTCAATTCCCCCTCCTCCAGACTGACCAGACGCCTATTTTTAGCTGGGAAAATAGCTCGATGTGTCTTCACAGTCACAGTTACAGCTGGTATGATATATTGGTCTCATTACATTTGTTTTGAGTTATGATCAAGCACCTGTAAAAATAATCAAAGCTGCACCTGTTTGTAGTACCAGCAAGTTTCGCTGTGTTTCTGTAAGAGGGCTTATTGATTTTTGTAAAAATGCTTCTGTCCTGATACGCCATTTTGACAATGCAAATGTATGCCACGCCGCTAGAGGGCGTTTGCAATCAAACAGTTCCGATCAATCGACAATTATCAGCACATCGTCCAGATGCGTACTGCGTGGCAACTCTCTGGCTTTGGCACGTTGCGGCGATGGAGCCAATACAATATTTGATCGGCACCGATCGAGCTACGTCCGTGTAGATATCGATCCTGAAGTCATGTCGGTACGGAGTCATGCATGTTGGTACGGTGGGCGCCGGCGCCGGGCTCAAAATGTCGGATCTGATTTGGCACAAGAATTGCTTTGTATAGTGCATGACGTTTGACAGTTAAACACCAAGTGCTTTTGCAAGCATAAGAAGTCATTTCGAGTGGATTTTTGACATTCAGGAAGCCAGCTCTATTTCACATTTACAGTTAAAATACGTAAGATGTGAATCCTAAGTGAAACACTCCCGAACAGCCGAACTGAGTGAAATGTTTGGAAGTGCCAAGTTCGGTAAAATCCCGTTCGGTTCGTCTGTTCGGTTACAACATTACTTTTAAAGGTGGGCTGTCGGATGATTCACAGGTTTTTCAGGTTTCTTTTCTTCTTCTTTTGTCTGCAAGCATAACTAGAAATCAGTGGCCGTAAATGTATACTGTGGGGAATTTGCATTGTAATTTCATATTGTACTGAGCCTGAGCCTACATTTCTAGTTATGCTTGCAAAACCTTGGCCCAGTCTGTGCGACATCTGACAGTTTTTTGTAGAATGGGTCACATGTGCAAATGTTACCTTTTTATACTAATCAAAGACTACAAAATTTGTCTGTGTAATGGCCATTTATTTCTGTACATACCGTAGGTATACATGTATCACACACAATCTTCTGGTTTCATGTACATGTCATTCTCTTAAAACAGTGCCCCTTTAACGCACTCCCCGATCGTGCGTACCGAGGCCCTGTTGAAACCGGCCCCATTTCGCTGGGGAACAAGCGAGAGAAATCTTGTTGCCTCTGCTGGATCAATCAGGACGCTTGGCAGTGCATTGCAGGCATTCAAATGTAACGTGTGTAGATTGTAAACACCGGGCATGCATGTGATACATGTACTCGGTAATGCTGGCTGTTGTCCGCGTCGGCGATTGGCTGCTATTTAAAGCATACTGGGAATCCGTTTCATTAAATTATCAGCATGCATCCCTGTTGTTAATTTGAAAAACTGTGGAGTAAATTTAGATCGTCGTTTGAAATTTTGGTAGGAATGGGTCGTCATAAAGAACAGAACCCAATACAATTTCTGGAAAGTATAGAAATCGTTTCTTTTCAGCATAACATGACTGAATTGATTAAATTACATCAAAATGACCTCGGGTCGTGTGTTGGCTCAAAACAACAGCCGGCTTACTTCACAGATTTGCGTGGATTTCCTCAGGGTATTGTAACGCCGCTTAGCAGAGTGGAAATTCCCTGAGATCTCAGGATGTGTACCGGTACATGTAGGCTTGTATCAGTATTTTTATGTGTTACTGGTAATGTGGTGTATCGTTTTTATATTCCCCAGTACAAAGTTTCCAAATCACCTGTGTAAATCAAGTTACTGCATCTGGACAACCTAGTGCACCTGTGTCTGTGCCAATACCACAGCCAGCAGTGTCTGCAGGTTTCAACAATGTCAACTTCCTGTATTTCAACCAATTTGAACAGCAGTTCCAAGGGAACTACAACACATTTGTTCCTGCAAGTGGATCAACCACTCGGAATATTCGAGTAGAGGCAACAGCTACCAACGGTGCCACAGCCCAATGCACTATCCCTGTCCAAATTTCAGCAGGTAATAGTCAAACAGTCCCATATTATCAGTTTGAGAGGGGGAAGAAAATCTATCTTGTGAATTTGTGGAAAAACTCATGAAATTGAGTAGCGCTCAGGCTTGTTGGGCAATGGATCAATTAGCTGTGAAGAAAAAGGTACCAGAGTAAACAAGTTAAAAAGTTTTAAAGAAATAATGCTGTTACCCCGTAGGATTTTTGTGCTATAATTGCTTTTTTGGGGTGGTGGGGGGGGTGTTGGTGGGGGGTGTTGATTTGTGATAAAACTAGGAGAAAATAATGTGGTTCAATTCCCCCTCCTCCAGACTGACCAGACGCCTATTTTTAGCTGGGAAAATAGCTCGATGTGTCTTCACAGTCACAGTTACAGCTGGTATGATATATTGGTCTCATTACATTTGTTTTGAGTTATGATCAAGCACCTGTAAAAATAATCAAAGCTGCACCTGTTTGTAGTACCAGCAAGTATCGCTGTGTTTCTGTAAGAGGGCTTATTGATTTTTGTAAAAATGCTTCTGTCCTGATACGCCATTTTGACAATGCAAATGTATGCCACGCCGCTAGAGGGCGTTTGCAATCAAACAGTTCCGATCAATCGACAATTATCAGCACATCGTCCAGATGCGTACTGCGTGGCAACTCTCTGGCTTTGGCACGTTGCGGCGATGGAGCCAATACAATATTTGATCGGCACCGATCGAGCTACGTCCGTGTAGATATCGATCCTGAAGTCATGTCGGTACGGAGTCATGCATGTTGGTACGGTGGGCGCCGGCGCCGGGCTCAAAATGTCGGATCTGATTTGGCACAAGAATTGCTTTGTATAGTGCATGACGTTTGACAGTTAAACACCAAGTGCTTTTGCAAGCATAAGAAGTCATTTCGAGTGGATTTTTGACATTCAGGAAGCCAGCTCTATTTCACATTTACAGTTAAAATACGTAAGATGTGAATCCTAAGTGAAACACTCCCGAACAGCCGAACTGAGTGAAATGTTTGGAAGTGCCAAGTTCGGTAAAATCCCGTTCGGTTCGTCTGTTCGGTTACAACATTACTTTTAAAGGTGGGCTGTCGGATGATTCACAGGTTTTTCAGGTTTCTTTTCTTCTTCTTTTGTCTGCAAGCATAACTAGAAATCAGTGGCCGTAAATGTATACTGTGGGGAATTTGCATTGTAATTTCATATTGTACTGAGCCTGAGCCTACATTTCTAGTTATGCTTGCAAAACCTTGGCCCAGTCTGTGCGACATCTGACAGTTTTTTGTAGAATGGGTCACATGTGCAAATGTTACCTTTTTATACTAATCAAAGACTACAAAATTTGTCTGTGTAATGGCCATTTATTTCTGTACATACCGTAGGTATACATGTATCACACACAATCTTCTGGTTTCATGTACATGTCATTCTCTTAAAACAGTGCCCCTTTAACGCACTCCCCGATCGTGCGTACCGAGGCCCTGTTGAAACCGGCCCCATTTCGCTGGGGAACAAGCGAGAGAAATCTTGTTGCCTCTGCTGGATCAATCAGGACGCTTGGCAGTGCATTGCAGGCATTCAAATGTAACGTGTGTAGATTGTAAACACCGGGCATGCATGTGATACATGTACTCGGTAATGCTGGCTGTTGTCCGCGTCGGCGATTGGCTGCTATTTAAAGCATACTGGGAATCCGTTTCATTAAATTATCAGCATGCATCCCTGTTGTTAATTTGAAAAACTGTGGAGTAAATTTAGATCGTCGTTTGAAATTTTGGTAGGAATGGGTCGTCATAAAGAACAGAACCCAATACAATTTCTGGAAAGTATAGAAATCGTTTCTTTTCAGCATAACATGACTGAATTGATTAAATTACATCAAAATGACCTCGGGTCGTGTGTTGGCTCAAAACAACAGCCGGCTTACTTCACAGATTTGCGTGGATTTCCTCAGGGTATTGTAACGCCGCTTAGCAGAGTGGAAATTCCCTGAGATCTCAGGATGTGTACCGGTACATGTAGGCTTGTATCAGTATTTTTATGTGTTACTGGTAATGTGGTGTATCGTTTTTATATTCCCCAGTACAAAGTTTCCAAATCACCTGTGTAAATCAAGTTACTGCATCTGGACAACCTAGTGCACCTGTGTCTGTGCCAATACCACAGCCAGCAGTGTCTGCAGGTTTCAACAATGTCAACTTCCTGTATTTCAACCAATTTGAACAGCAGTTCCAAGGGAACTACAACACATTTGTTCCTGCAAGTGGATCAACCACTCGGAATATTCGAGTAGAGGCAACAGCTACCAACGGTGCCACAGCCCAATGCACTATCCCTGTCCAAATTTCAGCAGGTAATAGTCAAACAGTCCCATATTATCAGTTTGAGAGGGGGAAGAAAATCTATCTTGTGAATTTGTGGAAAAACTCATGAAATTGAGTAGCGCTCAGGCTTGTTGGGCAATGGATCAATTAGCTGTGAAGAAAAAGGTACCAGAGTAAACAAGTTAAAAAGTTTTAAAGAAATAATGCTGTTACCCCGTAGGATTTTTGTGCTATAATTGCTTTTTTGGGGTGGTGGGGGGGGGGTGTTGGTGGGGGGTGTTGATTTGTGATAAAACTAGGAGAAAATAATGTGGTTCAATTCCCCCTCCTCCAGACTGACCAGACGCCTATTTTTAGCTGGGAAAATAGCTCGATGTGTCTTCACAGTCACAGTTACAGCTGGTATGATATATTGGTCTCATTACATTTGTTTTGAGTTATGATCAAGCACCTGTAAAAATAATCAAAGCTGCACCTGTTTGTAGTACCAGCAAGTATCGCTGTGTTTCTGTAAGAGGGCTTATTGATTTTTGTAAAAATGCTTCTGTCCTGATACGCCATTTTGACAATGCAAATGTATGCCCCGCCGCTAGAGGGCGTTTGCAATTAAACAGTTCCGATCAATCGACAATTATCAGCACATCGTCCAGATGCGTACTGCGTGGCAACTCTCTGGCTTTGGCACGTTGCGGCGATGGAGCCAATACAATATTTGATCGGCACCGATCGAGCTACGTCCGTGTAGATATCGATCCTGAAGTCATGTCGGTACGGAGTCATGCATGTTGGTACGGTGGGCGCCGGCGCCGGGCTCAAAATGTCGGATCTGATTTGGCACAAGAATTGCTTTGTATAGTGCATGACGTTTGACAGTTAAACACCAAGTGCTTTTGCAAGCATAAGAAGTCATTTCGAGTGGATTTTTGACATTCAGGAAGCCAGCTCTATTTCACATTTACAGTTAAAATACGTAAGATGTGAATCCTAAGTGAAACACTCCCGAACAGCCGAACTGAGTGAAATGTTTGGAAGTGCCAAGTTCGGTAAAATCCCGTTCGGTTCGTCTGTTCGGTTACAACATTACTTTTAAAGGTGGGCTGTCGGATGATTCACAGGTTTTTCAGGTTTCTTTTCTTCTTCTTTTGTCTGCAAGCATAACTAGAAATCAGTGGCCGTAAATGTATACTGTGGGGAATTTGCATTGTAATTTCATATTGTACTGAGCCTGAGCCTACATTTCTAGTTATGCTTGCAAAACCTTGGCCCAGTCTGTGCGACATCTGACAGTTTTTTGTAGAATGGGTCACATGTGCAAATGTTACCTTTTTATACTAATCAAAGACTACAAAATTTGTCTGTGTAATGGCCATTTATTTCTGTACATACCGTAGGTATACATGTATCACACACAATCTTCTGGTTTCATGTACATGTCATTCTCTTAAAACAGTGCCCCTTTAACGCACTCCCCGATCGTGCGTACCGAGGCCCTGTTGAAACCGGCCCCATTTCGCTGGGGAACAAACGAGAGAAATCTTGTTGCCTCTGCTGGATCAATCAGGACGCTTGGCAGTGCATTGCAGGCATTCAAATGTAACGTGTGTAGATTGTAAACACCGGGCATGCATGTGATACATGTACTCGGTAATGCTGGCTGTTGTCCGCGTCGGCGATTGGCTGCTATTTAAAGCATACTGGGAATCCGTTTCATTAAATTATCAGCATGCATCCCTGTTGTTAATTTGAAAAACTGTGGAGTAAATTTAGATCGTCGTTTGAAATTTTGGTAGGAATGGGTCGTCATAAAGAACAGAACCCAATACAATTTCTGGAAAGTATAGAAATCGTTTCTTTTCAGCATAACATGACTGAATTGATTAAATTACATCAAAATGACCTCGGGTCGTGTGTTGGCTCAAAACAACAGCCGGCTTACTTCACAGATTTGCGTGGATTTCCTCAGGGTATTGTAACGCCGCTTAGCAGAGTGGAAATTCCCTGAGATCTCAGGATGTGTACCGGTACATGTAGGCTTGTATCAGTATTTTTATGTGTTACTGGTAATGTGGTGTATCGTTTTTATATTCCCCAGTACAAAGTTTCCAAATCACCTGTGTAAATCAAGTTACTGCATCTGGACAACCTAGTGCACCTGTGTCTGTGCCAATACCACAGCCAGCAGTGTCTGCAGGTTTCAACAATGTCAACTTCCTGTATTTCAACCAATTTGAACAGCAGTTCCAAGGGAACTACAACACATTTGTTCCTGCAAGTGGATCAACCACTCGGAATATTCGAGTAGAGGCAACAGCTACCAACGGTGCCACAGCCCAATGCACTATCCCTGTCCAAATTTCAGCAGGTAATAGTCAAACAGTCCCATATTATCAGTTTGAGAGGGGGAAGAAAATCTATCTTGTGAATTTGTGGAAAAACTCATGAAATTGAGTAGCGCTCAGGCTTGTTGGGCAATGGATCAATTAGCTGTGAAGAAAAAGGTACCAGAGTAAACAAGTTAAAAAGTTTTAAAGAAATAATGCTGTTACCCCGTAGGATTTTTGTGCTAAAACTGCTTTTTTTGGGGGGGAGGGAGGGGGGGGGGGGGGGGGGGGGGGGGGTGGGTGGGGGTCGGTTGGTGTTGATTTGTTAAAGAGGAAGAATCCCCTTGACGGAAATCCAGCATTCAAGCTTTTTTCGATAGTCCAAACATCCCTCTTGCCGACATGGATTTTTATTATTTTTTAATTGTCGGTTTTAAGTGGATAAATTGCAAGCAAAAGTCGCTTTCGAAAATGAGATTTTCGCGATTTCTGAAACGCTCATTAGGTATTCATGATATGTGCGTGACCCCGTGACGCAATCCTGAGAAAGAGAAGTCAACACGATTGTTAGCTCTATACGTTTACACGCAAAAAACTTGGAAAACCGTCTCTGTTAGATGGTGTTTTTTGAAGAATTTTGTTGGTCCAAAAAGCCAGAGATATGCCCAGTAGCTGCGTGGTTGTATGTTTTATTAGACACTATGAAAACAAAAGAGCAGAAAGATTTTCTTTTCTATTACCAAGAGAGATAAATTGAGTCGCTCATTCTATAACTTGTACGGCCGATGTTCAAACACGTGGGAACTACGTCCGCAGGGGACCGTACACAGACCGTTGTGAATGCCGTTCGTTCCGTGACAAAACCATCCGTCGCAATGCACCAGTATTTACTTCAAAAGAGCTTCATTGGGAGCCACAATTTCATCGTTTTTTCACAAAACAGGTAATAGTAGATTGTTGTCATATTACATTAAGTGTTTTTCACGTTTGTATTTTGAATTACAAGGACAAAACAGGCATGATAAACATTCACTTCGTGTATTTTCCATTCAATACTGCACAGACCGTTTTGTATGTTATTCAGGATGACGTCAAAACCCTGTTGATAAACAAGCCAAGTGACCTCGAGCGTTTCAGAATTTCGGGTGAAGAGGGTCGGAACTGCTTTACGTTTTAAGCAAAAGCCTGTCGATTTTTTTGTGAAAAACAAGTTGTGATGGTGTTGTAGACACATACACCTCCATGATGAACAGAAAAACTAAAAAAATGTGGAAGGGGGGATTCTAGCTGTTTAAACCATCAAACTAGGGGAAAATAATGGGGTTCAATATTTCCGACCCCTGGATGACCCCCCTCGGGGTCTTCAGTTCCCCCTCCTCCAGACTGACCAGGCGCCTATTTTTGGCAATAATAAACCGATGTACACAATATTGGGGTTGTTTTTAATGTTCTATTACAGAACACGCCTGTCCGTGGTTGACACAGAGTACTGCGCATGTGCACACTTTTAACGGCTGTAGGTGTTTTATATTTGGCGCGCTTTTTGGCGTCGAAATCGTATGGATGTTATCCTACGCTTTGTTTACTTACCAGTAAATGTGAATATTGATAAGTGGAAGTAATTTATCACGACGCGATATACACTATATACTCGGTGCGTTTCCCGAGGGCACGCTAAAACTCGTAGTGGACTCGGGGCGGGACTCAAACCCACGACCTCCTGCATACTAAGCAGACGTCTTAACCACTCGACCACAGAGCATGCCGGTGGCGAATGGCGGGTTCGATGGATGTTGATCAGCATTCTGTACGTTGACAAGAAAGCCAGCTGCTTTGCTAGGATTGCTAACAAAGCCTCTTTTGATTCTTTATCCTGACTGGCTAAAATGCAGTCTCGTGACGTTCACTGATATAGGCTAGTGCATGAAATTTGCGCCGACGTGCACTAGACGTGGGTTAAAACTTTGCGTGCACGTAATTTCCTGAAAATAGGAAGCCAACAGTTTCCTTTAACTGACGAAATGCCTCTCGTTGAGCTGCTTATTGTTGAGCTGCTTATTGTTGAGCTGCTTATTGTTAAAGTGCTTATTGTTGAGCTGCTTATTGTTGAGCTGCTTATTGTTGAGCTGCTTATTGTTGAGCTGCTTATTGTTAAAGTGCTTATTGTTAAAGTGCTCGATGTTGAAGTGCTCGATGTTGAAGTGCTCGATGTTGAAGTGCTCGATGTTGAAGTGCTCGATGTTGAAGTGCTCGATGTTTAAAATCATGTTTAAAACCTACATGTATTGTTCAAATGTCTATTGTTCGATTGGTGCTTAGTAAATTTAATTGTTTTCGCCAGAGCAGTTTTATGAAAAACGTTATGCAAAAAGTTTCTCAACCAAAGAAGCAAGGATGGACATGATTGTGTAATATAGGCCTACTAAATGAGTATGTAGTTGTCAAGTTTCAGTTCGTTCTATGTAGTTGAAGTTGAAGTAGGGACCAATCCTAGGATCGATTTCACCAAACGTATTAAAGATACATGTACGTTTAATATGTCCTGACTTCCACAGCAATGTGCTGCATCTCATTTGAACTTACATGTAGGATTGATTTTTAGGGTCATTTTATTTGCACTAACACTTGTGGTTTAGTGAAGCGTAGTGTGGGCATTTCTATTCGTAACCTTTTAAATAATGCTGTAACGAAGTCTGCAGGTTTAGGTTTGGTTCAGTTCGGCAAAAGTTCGAAAATTTCTTCCCGAACATTTGTTCGGTTCTGATTCGGCAAGTATTGCCGGCGGTGTTGGATCCGGTTGAAAGTGATCACGCACGTGCAGCTACATGTAGCTTTCTTTATAAATTACGGCCCATGTATTTTGTATTGAACCCGCTCTTTACAAGATTTGTAGTAATGAACAACATAACAGCTTTGGTGAGATGAAGTTGACCCTGGAAACTGAACGAAAACTGCGGCTGGAGCGCGACGCTACTGTCGGAACTTGCGGTGTGCATGCATTTTGTGATTTGTACCACGTGCGAACCGTCGTGATACCGTGTGGGATGCTATTTTTTCTAGCCTTTGCATCCCCGTTATTAATTTAAAAAACTGCGGAGTAAATTAAGATCGTCGTTTGAAATTTTGGCAGGACTGGGACATTATACAATTTCTGGAAAGTATAGAAATTGTTTCTTTTCGGCATAACATGACCGAATTGATTAAATTACATCAAAATGACTGGGGCATGTGTTGGCTCAGCACAACAGCCGGCTTACTGCGCAGAATTGCATGGATTTCCCCAGGGTATTGTAACGTCGCTTAGCAGAGTGGAAATTCCCTGTGATCTCGGGATATGTACATGTTGGCTTGTATCAGTATTTTTATGTGTTACTGGTAATGTGGTGTATCGTTTTGATATTCCCCAGTACAAACTCTCCAAATCACCTGTGTAAATCAAGTTACTGCATCTGGACAACCTAGTGCACCTGTGTCTGTGCCAATACCACAGCCAGCAGTGTCTGCAGGTTTCAACAATGTCAACTTCCTGTATTTCAACCAATTTGAACAGCAGTTCCAAGGGAACTACAACACATTTGTTCCTGCAAGTGGATCAACCACTCGGAATATTCGAGTAGAGGCAACAGCTACCAACGGTGCCACAGCCCAATGCACTATCCCTGTCCAAATTTCAGCAGGTAATAGTCAAACAGTCCCATATTATCAGTTTGAGAGGGGGAAGAAAATCTATCTTGTGAATTTGTGGAAAAACTCATGAAATTGAGTAGCGCTCAGGCTTGTTGGGCAATGGATCAATTAGCTGTGAAGAAAAAGGTACCAGAGTAAACAAGTTAAAAAGTTTTAAAGAAATAATGCTGTTACCCCGTAGGATTTTTGTGCTATAATTGCTTTTTTGGGGTGGTGGGGGGGGTGTTGGTGGGGGGTGTTGATTTGTGATAAAACTAGGAGAAAATAATGTGGTTCAATTCCCCCTCCTCCAGACTGACCAGACGCCTATTTTTAGCTGGGAAAATAGCTCGATGTGTCTTCACAGTCACAGTTACAGCTGGTATGATATATTGGTCTCATTACATTTGTTTTGAGTTATGATCAAGCACCTGTAAAAATAATCAAAGCTGCACCTGTTTGTAGTACCAGCAAGTATCGCTGTGTTTCTGTAAGAGGGCTTATTGATTTTTGTAAAAATGCTTCTGTCCTGATACGCCATTTTGACAATGCAAATGTATGCCACGCCGCTAGAGGGCGTTTGCAATCAAACAGTTCCGATCAATCGACAATTATCAGCACATCGTCCAGATGCGTACTGCGTGGCAACTCTCTGGCTTTGGCACGTTGCGGCGATGGAGCCAATACAATATTTGATCGGCACCGATCGAGCTACGTCCGTGTAGATATCGATCCTGAAGTCATGTCGGTACGGAGTCATGCATGTTGGTACGGTGGGCGCCGGCGCCGGGCTCAAAATGTCGGATCTGATTTGGCACAAGAATTGCTTTGTATAGTGCATGACGTTTGACAGTTAAACACCAAGTGCTTTTGCAAGCATAAGAAGTCATTTCGAGTGGATTTTTGACATTCAGGAAGCCAGCTCTATTTCACATTTACAGTTAAAATACGTAAGATGTGAATCCTAAGTGAAACACTCCCGAACAGCCGAACTGAGTGAAATGTTTGGAAGTGCCAAGTTCGGTAAAATCCCGTTCGGTTCGTCTGTTCGGTTACAACATTACTTTTAAAGGTGGGCTGTCGGATGATTCACAGGTTTTTCAGGTTTCTTTTCTTCTTCTTTTGTCTGCAAGCATAACTAGAAATCAGTGGCCGTAAATGTATACTGTGGGGAATTTGCATTGTAATTTCATATTGTACTGAGCCTGAGCCTACATTTCTAGTTATGCTTGCAAAACCTTGGCCCAGTCTGTGCGACATCTGACAGTTTTTTGTAGAATGGGTCACATGTGCAAATGTTACCTTTTTATACTAATCAAAGACTACAAAATTTGTCTGTGTAATGGCCATTTATTTCTGTACATACCGTAGGTATACATGTATCACACACAATCTTCTGGTTTCATGTACATGTCATTCTCTTAAAACAGTGCCCCTTTAACGCACTCCCCGATCGTGCGTACCGAGGCCCTGTTGAAACCGGCCCCATTTCGCTGGGGAACAAGCGAGAGAAATCTTGTTGCCTCTGCTGGATCAATCAGGACGCTTGGCAGTGCATTGCAGGCATTCAAATGTAACGTGTGTAGATTGTAAACACCGGGCATGCATGTGATACATGTACTCGGTAATGCTGGCTGTTGTCCGCGTCGGCGATTGGCTGCTATTTAAAGCATACTGGGAATCCGTTTCATTAAATTATCAGCATGCATCCCTGTTGTTAATTTGAAAAACTGTGGAGTAAATTTAGATCGTCGTTTGAAATTTTGGTAGGAATGGGTCGTCATAAAGAACAGAACCCAATACAATTTCTGGAAAGTATAGAAATCGTTTCTTTTCAGCATAACATGACTGAATTGATTAAATTACATCAAAATGACCTCGGGTCGTGTGTTGGCTCAAAACAACAGCCGGCTTACTTCACAGATTTGCGTGGATTTCCTCAGGGTATTGTAACGCCGCTTAGCAGAGTGGAAATTCCCTGAGATCTCAGGATGTGTACCGGTACATGTAGGCTTGTATCAGTATTTTTATGTGTTACTGGTAATGTGGTGTATCGTTTTTATATTCCCCAGTACAAAGTTTCCAAATCACCTGTGTAAATCAAGTTACTGCATCTGGACAACCTAGTGCACCTGTGTCTGTGCCAATACCACAGCCAGCAGTGTCTGCAGGTTTCAACAATGTCAACTTCCTGTATTTCAACCAATTTGAACAGCAGTTCCAAGGGAACTACAACACATTTGTTCCTGCAAGTGGATCAACCACTCGGAATATTCGAGTAGAGGCAACAGCTACCAACGGTGCCACAGCCCAATGCACTATCCCTGTCCAAATTTCAGCAGGTAATAGTCAAACAGTCCCATATTATCAGTTTGAGAGGGGGAAGAAAATCTATCTTGTGAATTTGTGGAAAAACTCATGAAATTGAGTAGCGCTCAGGCTTGTTGGGCAATGGATCAATTAGCTGTGAAGAAAAAGGTACCAGAGTAAACAAGTTAAAAAGTTTTAAAGAAATAATGCTGTTACCCCGTAGGATTTTTGTGCTATAATTGCTTTTTTGGGGTGGTGGGGGGGGTGTTGGTGGGGGGTGTTGATTTGTGATAAAACTAGGAGAAAATAATGTGGTTCAATTCCCCCTCCTCCAGACTGACCAGACGCCTATTTTTAGCTGGGAAAATAGCTCGATGTGTCTTCACAGTCACAGTTACAGCTGGTATGATATATTGGTCTCATTACATTTGTTTTGAGTTATGATCAAGCACCTGTAAAAATAATCAAAGCTGCACCTGTTTGTAGTACCAGCAAGTATCGCTGTGTTTCTGTAAGAGGGCTTATTGATTTTTGTAAAAATGCTTCTGTCCTGATACGCCATTTTGACAATGCAAATGTATGCCACGCCGCTAGAGGGCGTTTGCAATCAAACAGTTCCGATCAATCGACAATTATCAGCACATCGTCCAGATGCGTACTGCGTGGCAACTCTCTGGCTTTGGCACGTTGCGGCGATGGAGCCAATACAATATTTGATCGGCACCGATCGAGCTACGTCCGTGTAGATATCGATCCTGAAGTCATGTCGGTACGGAGTCATGCATGTTGGTACGGTGGGCGCCGGCGCCGGGCTCAAAATGTCGGATCTGATTTGGCACAAGAATTGCTTTGTATAGTGCATGACGTTTGACAGTTAAACACCAAGTGCTTTTGCAAGCATAAGAAGTCATTTCGAGTGGATTTTTGACATTCAGGAAGCCAGCTCTATTTCACATTTACAGTTAAAATACGTAAGATGTGAATCCTAAGTGAAACACTCCCGAACAGCCGAACTGAGTGAAATGTTTGGAAGTGCCAAGTTCGGTAAAATCCCGTTCGGTTCGTCTGTTCGGTTACAACATTACTTTTAAAGGTGGGCTGTCGGATGATTCACAGGTTTTTCAGGTTTCTTTTCTTCTTCTTTTGTCTGCAAGCATAACTAGAAATCAGTGGCCGTAAATGTATACTGTGGGGAATTTGCATTGTAATTTCATATTGTACTGAGCCTGAGCCTACATTTCTAGTTATGCTTGCAAAACCTTGGCCCAGTCTGTGCGACATCTGACAGTTTTTTGTAGAATGGGTCACATGTGCAAATGTTACCTTTTTATACTAATCAAAGACTACAAAATTTGTCTGTGTAATGGCCATTTATTTCTGTACATACCGTAGGTATACATGTATCACACACAATCTTCTGGTTTCATGTACATGTCATTCTCTTAAAACAGTGCCCCTTTAACGCACTCCCCGATCGTGCGTACCGAGGCCCTGTTGAAACCGGCCCCATTTCGCTGGGGAACAAGCGAGAGAAATCTTGTTGCCTCTGCTGGATCAATCAGGACGCTTGGCAGTGCATTGCAGGCATTCAAATGTAACGTGTGTAGATTGTAAACACCGGGCATGCATGTGATACATGTACTCGGTAATGCTGGCTGTTGTCCGCGTCGGCGATTGGCTGCTATTTAAAGCATACTGGGAATCCGTTTCATTAAATTATCAGCATGCATCCCTGTTGTTAATTTGAAAAACTGTGGAGTAAATTTAGATCGTCGTTTGAAATTTTGGTAGGAATGGGTCGTCATAAAGAACAGAACCCAATACAATTTCTGGAAAGTATAGAAATCGTTTCTTTTCAGCATAACATGACTGAATTGATTAAATTACATCAAAATGACCTCGGGTCGTGTGTTGGCTCAAAACAACAGCCGGCTTACTTCACAGATTTGCGTGGATTTCCTCAGGGTATTGTAACGCCGCTTAGCAGAGTGGAAATTCCCTGAGATCTCAGGATGTGTACCGGTACATGTAGGCTTGTATCAGTATTTTTATGTGTTACTGGTAATGTGGTGTATCGTTTTTATATTCCCCAGTACAAAGTTTCCAAATCACCTGTGTAAATCAAGTTACTGCATCTGGACAACCTAGTGCACCTGTGTCTGTGCCAATACCACAGCCAGCAGTGTCTGCAGGTTTCAACAATGTCAACTTCCTGTATTTCAACCAATTTGAACAGCAGTTCCAAGGGAACTACAACACATTTGTTCCTGCAAGTGGATCAACCACTCGGAATATTCGAGTAGAGGCAACAGCTACCAACGGTGCCACAGCCCAATGCACTATCCCTGTCCAAATTTCAGCAGGTAATAGTCAAACAGTCCCATATTATCAGTTTGAGAGGGGGAAGAAAATCTATCTTGTGAATTTGTGGAAAAACTCATGAAATTGAGTAGCGCTCAGGCTTGTTGGGCAATGGATCAATTAGCTGTGAAGAAAAAGGTACCAGAGTAAACAAGTTAAAAAGTTTTAAAGAAATAATGCTGTTACCCCGTAGGATTTTTGTGCTATAATTGCTTTTTTGGGGTGGTGGGGGGGGTGTTGGTGGGGGGTGTTGATTTGTGATAAAACTAGGAGAAAATAATGTGGTTCAATTCCCCCTCCTCCAGACTGACCAGACGCCTATTTTTAGCTGGGAAAATAGCTCGATGTGTCTTCACAGTCACAGTTACAGCTGGTATGATATATTGGTCTCATTACATTTGTTTTGAGTTATGATCAAGCACCTGTAAAAATAATCAAAGCTGCACCTGTTTGTAGTACCAGCAAGTATCGCTGTGTTTCTGTAAGAGGGCTTATTGATTTTTGTAAAAATGCTTCTGTCCTGATACGCCATTTTGACAATGCAAATGTATGCCACGCCGCTAGAGGGCGTTTGCAATCAAACAGTTCCGATCAATCGACAATTATCAGCACATCGTCCAGATGCGTACTGCGTGGCAACTCTCTGGCTTTGGCACGTTGCGGCGATGGAGCCAATACAATATTTGATCGGCACCGATCGAGCTACGTCCGTGTAGATATCGATCCTGAAGTCATGTCGGTACGGAGTCATGCATGTTGGTACGGTGGGCGCCGGCGCCGGGCTCAAAATGTCGGATCTGATTTGGCACAAGAATTGCTTTGTATAGTGCATGACGTTTGACAGTTAAACACCAAGTGCTTTTGCAAGCATAAGAAGTCATTTCGAGTGGATTTTTGACATTCAGGAAGCCAGCTCTATTTCACATTTACAGTTAAAATACGTAAGATGTGAATCCTAAGTGAAACACTCCCGAACAGCCGAACTGAGTGAAATGTTTGGAAGTGCCAAGTTCGGTAAAATCCCGTTCGGTTCGTCTGTTCGGTTACAACATTACTTTTAAAGGTGGGCTGTCGGATGATTCACAGGTTTTTCAGGTTTCTTTTCTTCTTCTTTTGTCTGCAAGCATAACTAGAAATCAGTGGCCGTAAATGTATACTGTGGGGAATTTGCATTGTAATTTCATATTGTACTGAGCCTGAGCCTACATTTCTAGTTATGCTTGCAAAACCTTGGCCCAGTCTGTGCGACATCTGACAGTTTTTTGTAGAATGGGTCACATGTGCAAATGTTACCTTTTTATACTAATCAAAGACTACAAAATTTGTCTGTGTAATGGCCATTTATTTCTGTACATACCGTAGGTATACATGTATCACACACAATCTTCTGGTTTCATGTACATGTCATTCTCTTAAAACAGTGCCCCTTTAACGCACTCCCCGATCGTGCGTACCGAGGCCCTGTTGAAACCGGCCCCATTTCGCTGGGGAACAAGCGAGAGAAATCTTGTTGCCTCTGCTGGATCAATCAGGACGCTTGGCAGTGCATTGCAGGCATTCAAATGTAACGTGTGTAGATTGTAAACACCGGGCATGCATGTGATACATGTACTCGGTAATGCTGGCTGTTGTCCGCGTCGGCGATTGGCTGCTATTTAAAGCATACTGGGAATCCGTTTCATTAAATTATCAGCATGCATCCCTGTTGTTAATTTGAAAAACTGTGGAGTAAATTTAGATCGTCGTTTGAAATTTTGGTAGGAATGGGTCGTCATAAAGAACAGAACCCAATACAATTTCTGGAAAGTATAGTAATCGTTTCTTTTCAGCATAACATGACTGAATTGATTAAATTACATCAAAATGACCTCGGGTCGTGTGTTGGCTCAAAACAACAGCCGGCTTACTTCACAGATTTGCGTGGATTTCCTCAGGGTATTGTAACGCCGCTTAGCAGAGTGGAAATTCCCTGAGATCTCAGGATGTGTACCGGTACATGTAGGCTTGTATCAGTATTTTTATGTGTTACTGGTAATGTGGTGTATCGTTTTTATATTCCCCAGTACAAAGTTTCCAAATCACCTGTGTAAATCAAGTTACTGCATCTGGACAACCTAGTGCACCTGTGTCTGTGCCAATACCACAGCCAGCAGTGTCTGCAGGTTTCAACAATGTCAACTTCCTGTATTTCAACCAATTTGAACAGCAGTTCCAAGGGAACTACAACACATTTGTTCCTGCAAGTGGATCAACCACTCGGAATATTCGAGTAGAGGCAACAGCTACCAACGGTGCCACAGCCCAATGCACTATCCCTGTCCAAATTTCAGCAGGTAATAGTCAAACAGTCCCATATTATCAGTTTGAGAGGGGGAAGAAAATCTATCTTGTGAATTTGTGGAAAAACTCATGAAATTGAGTAGCGCTCAGGCTTGTTGGGCAATGGATCAATTAGCTGTGAAGAAAAAGGTACCAGAGTAAACAAGTTAAAAAGTTTTAAAGAAATAATGCTGTTACCCCGTAGGATTTTTGTGCTATAATTGCTTTTTTGGGGTGGTGGGGGGGGTGTTGGTGGGGGGTGTTGATTTGTGATAAAACTAGGAGAAAATAATGTGGTTCAATTCCCCCTCCTCCAGACTGACCAGACGCCTATTTTTAGCTGGGAAAATAGCTCGATGTGTCTTCACAGTCACAGTTACAGCTGGTATGATATATTGGTCTCATTACATTTGTTTTGAGTTATGATCAAGCACCTGTAAAAATAATCAAAGCTGCACCTGTTTGTAGTACCAGCAAGTATCGCTGTGTTTCTGTAAGAGGGCTTATTGATTTTTGTAAAAATGCTTCTGTCCTGATACGCCATTTTGACAATGCAAATGTATGCCACGCCGCTAGAGGGCGTTTGCAATCAAACAGTTCCGATCAATCGACAATTATCAGCACATCGTCCAGATGCGTACTGCGTGGCAACTCTCTGGCTTTGGCACGTTGCGGCGATGGAGCCAATACAATATTTGATCGGCACCGATCGAGCTACGTCCGTGTAGATATCGATCCTGAAGTCATGTCGGTACGGAGTCATGCATGTTGGTACGGTGGGCGCCGGCGCCGGGCTCAAAATGTCGGATCTGATTTGGCACAAGAATTGCTTTGTATAGTGCATGACGTTTGACAGTTAAACACCAAGTGCTTTTGCAAGCATAAGAAGTCATTTCGAGTGGATTTTTGACATTCAGGAAGCCAGCTCTATTTCACATTTACAGTTAAAATACGTAAGATGTGAATCCTAAGTGAAACACTCCCGAACAGCCGAACTGAGTGAAATGTTTGGAAGTGCCAAGTTCGGTAAAATCCCGTTCGGTTCGTCTGTTCGGTTACAACATTACTTTTAAAGGTGGGCTGTCGGATGATTCACAGGTTTTTCAGGTTTCTTTTCTTCTTCTTTTGTCTGCAAGCATAACTAGAAATCAGTGGCCGTAAATGTATACTGTGGGGAATTTGCATTGTAATTTCATATTGTACTGAGCCTGAGCCTACATTTCTAGTTATGCTTGCAAAACCTTGGCCCAGTCTGTGCGACATCTGACAGTTTTTTGTAGAATGGGTCACATGTGCAAATGTTACCTTTTTATACTAATCAAAGACTACAAAATTTGTCTGTGTAATGGCCATTTATTTCTGTACATACCGTAGGTATACATGTATCACACACAATCTTCTGGTTTCATGTACATGTCATTCTCTTAAAACAGTGCCCCTTTAACGCACTCCCCGATCGTGCGTACCGAGGCCCTGTTGAAACCGGCCCCATTTCGCTGGGGAACAAGCGAGAGAAATCTTGTTGCCTCTGCTGGATCAATCAGGACGCTTGGCAGTGCATTGCAGGCATTCAAATGTAACGTGTGTAGATTGTAAACACCGGGCATGCATGTGATACATGTACTCGGTAATGCTGGCTGTTGTCCGCGTCGGCGATTGGCTGCTATTTAAAGCATACTGGGAATCCGTTTCATTAAATTATCAGCATGCATCCCTGTTGTTAATTTGAAAAACTGTGGAGTAAATTTAGATCGTCGTTTGAAATTTTGGTAGGAATGGGTCGTCATAAAGAACAGAACCCAATACAATTTCTGGAAAGTATAGAAATCGTTTCTTTTCAGCATAACATGACTGAATTGATTAAATTACATCAAAATGACCTCGGGTCGTGTGTTGGCTCAAAACAACAGCCGGCTTACTTCACAGATTTGCGTGGATTTCCTCAGGGTATTGTAACGCCGCTTAGCAGAGTGGAAATTCCCTGAGATCTCAGGATGTGTACCGGTACATGTAGGCTTGTATCAGTATTTTTATGTGTTACTGGTAATGTGGTGTATCGTTTTTATATTCCCCAGTACAAAGTTTCCAAATCACCTGTGTAAATCAAGTTACTGCATCTGGACAACCTAGTGCACCTGTGTCTGTGCCAATACCACAGCCAGCAGTGTCTGCAGGTTTCAACAATGTCAACTTCCTGTATTTCAACCAATTTGAACAGCAGTTCCAAGGGAACTACAACACATTTGTTCCTGCAAGTGGATCAACCACTCGGAATATTCGAGTAGAGGCAACAGCTACCAACGGTGCCACAGCCCAATGCACTATCCCTGTCCAAATTTCAGCAGGTAATAGTCAAACAGTCCCATATTATCAGTTTGAGAGGGGGAAGAAAATCTATCTTGTGAATTTGTGGAAAAACTCATGAAATTGAGTAGCGCTCAGGCTTGTTGGGCAATGGATCAATTAGCTGTGAAGAAAAAGGTACCAGAGTAAACAAGTTAAAAAGTTTTAAAGAAATAATGCTGTTACCCCGTAGGATTTTTGTGCTATAATTGCTTTTTTGGGGTGGTGGGGGGGGTGTTGGTGGGGGGTGTTGATTTGTGATAAAACTAGGAGAAAATAATGTGGTTCAATTCCCCCTCCTCCAGACTGACCAGACGCCTATTTTTAGCTGGGAAAATAGCTCGATGTGTCTTCACAGTCACAGTTACAGCTGGTATGATATATTGGTCTCATTACATTTGTTTTGAGTTATGATCAAGCACCTGTAAAAATAATCAAAGCTGCACCTGTTTGTAGTACCAGCAAGTATCGCTGTGTTTCTGTAAGAGGGCTTATTGATTTTTGTAAAAATGCTTCTGTCCTGATACGCCATTTTGACAATGCAAATGTATGCCACGCCGCTAGAGGGCGTTTGCAATCAAACAGTTCCGATCAATCGACAATTATCAGCACATCGTCCAGATGCGTACTGCGTGGCAACTCTCTGGCTTTGGCACGTTGCGGCGATGGAGCCAATACAATATTTGATCGGCACCGATCGAGCTACGTCCGTGTAGATATCGATCCTGAAGTCATGTCGGTACGGAGTCATGCATGTTGGTACGGTGGGCGCCGGCGCCGGGCTCAAAATGTCGGATCTGATTTGGCACAAGAATTGCTTTGTATAGTGCATGACGTTTGACAGTTAAACACCAAGTGCTTTTGCAAGCATAAGAAGTCATTTCGAGTGGATTTTTGACATTCAGGAAGCCAGCTCTATTTCACATTTACAGTTAAAATACGTAAGATGTGAATCCTAAGTGAAACACTCCCGAACAGCCGAACTGAGTGAAATGTTTGGAAGTGCCAAGTTCGGTAAAATCCCGTTCGGTTCGTCTGTTCGGTTACAACATTACTTTTAAAGGTGGGCTGTCGGATGATTCACAGGTTTTTCAGGTTTCTTTTCTTCTTCTTTTGTCTGCAAGCATAACTAGAAATCAGTGGCCGTAAATGTATACTGTGGGGAATTTGCATTGTAATTTCATATTGTACTGAGCCTGAGCCTACATTTCTAGTTATGCTTGCAAAACCTTGGCCCAGTCTGTGCGACATCTGACAGTTTTTTGTAGAATGGGTCACATGTGCAAATGTTACCTTTTTATACTAATCAAAGACTACAAAATTTGTCTGTGTAATGGCCATTTATTTCTGTACATACCGTAGGTATACATGTATCACACACAATCTTCTGGTTTCATGTACATGTCATTCTCTTAAAACAGTGCCCCTTTAACGCACTCCCCGATCGTGCGTACCGAGGCCCTGTTGAAACCGGCCCCATTTCGCTGGGAAACAAGCGAGAGAAATCTTGTTGCCTCTGCTGGATCAATCAGGACGCTTGGCAGTGCATTGCAGGCATTCAAATGTAACGTGTGTAGATTGTAAACACCGGGCATGCATGTGATACATGTACTCGGTAATGCTGGCTGTTGTCCGCGTCGGCGATTGGCTGCTATTTAAAGCATACTGGGAATCCGTTTCATTAAATTATCAGCATGCATCCCTGTTGTTAATTTGAAAAACTGTGGAGTAAATTTAGATCGTCGTTTGAAATTTTGGTAGGAATGGGTCGTCATAAAGAACAGAACCCAATACAATTTCTGGAAAGTATAGAAATCGTTTCTTTTCAGCATAACATGACTGAATTGATTAAATTACATCAAAATGACCTCGGGTCGTGTGTTGGCTCAAAACAACAGCCGGCTTACTTCACAGATTTGCGTGGATTTCCTCAGGGTATTGTAACGCCGCTTAGCAGAGTGGAAATTCCCTGAGATCTCAGGATGTGTACCGGTACATGTAGGCTTGTATCAGTATTTTTATGTGTTACTGGTAATGTGGTGTATCGTTTTTATATTCCCCAGTACAAAGTTTCCAAATCACCTGTGTAAATCAAGTTACTGCATCTGGACAACCTAGTGCACCTGTGTCTGTGCCAATACCACAGCCAGCAGTGTCTGCAGGTTTCAACAATGTCAACTTCCTGTATTTCAACCAATTTGAACAGCAGTTCCAAGGGAACTACAACACATTTGTTCCTGCAAGTGGATCAACCACTCGGAATATTCGAGTAGAGGCAACAGCTACCAACGGTGCCACAGCCCAATGCACTATCCCTGTCCAAATTTCAGCAGGTAATAGTCAAACAGTCCCATATTATCAGTTTGAGAGGGGGAAGAAAATCTATCTTGTGAATTTGTAGAAAAACTCATGAAATTGAGTAGCGCTCAGGCTTGTTGGGCAATGGATCAATTAGCTGTGAAGAAAAAGGTACCAGAGTAAACAAGTTAAAAAGTTTTAAAGAAATAATGCTGTTACCCCGTAGGATTTTTGTGCTAAAACTGCTTTTTTTGGGGGGGAGGGGGAGGGGGGGGGGGGGAGGGGGGGGGGGGGGGGGGGGGGGGGGGGGGGGGGGGGGGGGTGGGTGTGGGTGTGGGTGGGGGGGGTGGGTGGGGGTCGGTTGGTGTTGATTTGTTAAAGAGGAAGAATCCCCTTGACGGAAATCCAGCATTCAAGCTTTTTTCGATAGTCCAAACATCCCTCTTGCCGACATGGATTTTTATTATTTTTTAATTGTCGGTTTTAAGTGGATAAATTGCAAGCAAAAGTCGCTTTCGAAAATGAGATTTTCGCGATTTCTGAAACGCTCATTAGGTATTCATGATATGTGCGTGACCCCGTGACGCAATCCTGAGAAAGAGAAGTCAACACGATTGTTAGCTCTATACGTTTACACGCAAAAAACTTGGAAAACCGTCTCTGTTAGATGGTGTTTTTTGAAGAATTTTGTTGGTCCAAAAAGCCAGAGATATGCCCAGTAGCTGCGTGGTTGTATGTTTTATTAGACACTATGAAAACAAAAGAGCAGAAAGATTTTCTTTTCTATTACCAAGAGAGATAAATTGAGTCGCTCATTCTATAACTTGTACGGCCGATGTTCAAACACGTGGGAACTACGTCCGCAGGGGACCGTACACAGACCGTTGTGAATGCCGTTCGTTCCGTGACAAAACCATCCGTCGCAATGCACCAGTATTTACTTCAAAAGAGCTTCATTGGGAGCCACAATTTCATCGTTTTTTCACAAAACAGGTAATAGTAGATTGTTGTCATATTACATTAAGTGTTTTTCACGTTTGTATTTTGAATTACAAGGACAAAACAGGCATGATAAACATTCACTTCGTGTATTTTCCATTCAATACTGCACAGACCGTTTTGTATGTTATTCAGGATGACGTCAAAACCCTGTTGATAAACAAGCCAAGTGACCTCGAGCGTTTCAGAATTTCGGGTGAAGAGGGTCGGAACTGCTTTACGTTTTAAGCAAAAGCCTGTCGATTTTTTTGTGAAAAACAAGTTGTGATGGTGTTGTAGACACATACACCTCCATGATGAACAGAAAAACTAAAAAAATGTGGAAGGGGGGATTCTAGCTGTTTAAACCATCAAACTAGGGGAAAATAATGGGGTTCAATATTTCCGACCCCTGGATGACCCCCCTCGGGGTCTTCAGTTCCCCCTCCTCCAGACTGACCAGGCGCCTATTTTTGGCAATAATAAACCGATGTACACAATATTGGGGTTGTTTTTAATGTTCTATTACAGAACACGCCTGTCCGTGGTTGACACAGAGTACTGCGCATGTGCACACTTTTAACGGCTGTAGGTGTTTTATATTTGGCGCGCTTTTTGGCGTCGAAATCGTATGGATGTTATCCTACGCTTTGTTTACTTACCAGTAAATGTGAATATTGATAAGTGGAAGTAATTTATCACGACGCGATATACACTATATACTCGGTGCGTTTCCCGAGGGCACGCTAAAACTCGTAGTGGACTCGGGGCGGGACTCAAACCCACGACCTCCTGCATACTAAGCAGACGTCTTAACCACTCGACCACAGAGCATGCCGGTGGCGAATGGCGGGTTCGATGGATGTTGATCAGCATTCTGTACGTTGACAAGAAAGCCAGCTGCTTTGCTAGGATTGCTAACAAAGCCTCTTTTGATTCTTTATCCTGACTGGCTAAAATGCAGTCTCGTGACGTTCACTGATATAGGCTAGTGCATGAAATTTGCGCCGACGTGCACTAGACGTGGGTTAAAACTTTGCGTGCACGTAATTTCCTGAAAATAGGAAGCCAACAGTTTCCTTTAACTGACGAAATGCCTCTCGTTGAGCTGCTTATTGTTGAGCTGCTTATTGTTGAGCTGCTTATTGTTAAAGTGCTTATTGTTGAGCTGCTTATTGTTGAGCTGCTTATTGTTGAGCTGCTTATTGTTGAGCTGCTTATTGTTAAAGTGCTTATTGTTGAAGTGCTCGATGTTGAAGTGCTCGATGTTGAAGTGCTCGATGTTGAAGTGCTCGATGTTGAAGTGCTCGATGTTTAAAATCATGTTTAAAACCTACATGTATTGTTCAAATGTCTATTGTTCGATTGGTGCTTAGTAAATTTAATTGTTTTCGCCAGAGCAGTTTTATGAAAAACGTTATGCAAAAAGTTTCTCAACCAAAGAAGCAAGGATGGACATGATTGTGTAATATAGGCCTACTAAATGAGTATGTAGTTGTCAAGTTTCAGTTCGTTCTATGTAGTTGAAGTTGAAGTAGGGACCAATCCTAGGATCGATTTCACCAAACGTATTAAAGATACATGTACGTTTAATATGTCCTGACTTCCACAGCAATGTGCTGCATCTCATTTGAACTTACATGTAGGATTGATTTTTAGGGTCATTTTATTTGCACTAACACTTGTGGTTTAGTGAAGCGTAGTGTGGGCATTTCTATTCGTAACCTTTTAAATAATGCTGTAACGAAGTCTGCAGGTTTGGGTTTGGTTCAGTTCGGCAAAAGTTCGAAAATTTCTTCCCGAACATTTGTTCGGTTCTGATTCGGCAAGTATTGCCGGCGGTGTTGGATCCGGTTGAAAGTGATCACGCACGTGCAGCTACATGTAGCTTTCTTTATAAATTACGGCCCATGTATTTTGTATTGAACCCGCTCTTTACAAGATTTGTAGTAATGAACAACATAACAGCTTTGGTGAGATGAAGTTGACCCTGGAAACTGAACGAAAACTGCGGCTGGAGCGCGACGCTACTGTCGGAACTTGCGGTGTGCATGCATTTTGTGATTTGTACCACGTGCGAACCGTCGTGATACCGTGTGGGATGCTATTTTTTCTAGCCTTTGCATCCCCGTTATTAATTTAAAAAACTGCGGAGTAAATTAAGATCGTCGTTTGAAATTTTGGCAGGACTGGGACATTATACAATTTCTGGAAAGTATAGAAATTGTTTCTTTTCGGCATAACATGACCGAATTGATTAAATTACATCAAAATGACTGGGGCATGTGTTGGCTCAGCACAACAGCCGGCTTACTGCGCAGAATTGCATGGATTTCCTCAGGGTATTGTAACGTCGCTTAGCAGAGTGGAAATTCCCTGTGATCTCGGGATATGTACATGTTGGCTTGTATCAGTATTTTTATGTGTTACTGGTAATGTGGTGTATCGTTTTGATATTCCCCAGTACAAAGTTTCCAAATCACCTGTGTAAATCAAGTTACTGCATCTGGACAACCTAGTGCACCTGTGTCTGTGCCAATACCACAGCCAGCAGTGTCTGCAGGTTTCAACAATGTCAACTTCCTGTATTTCAACCAATTTGAACAGCAGTTCCAAGGGAACTACAACACATTTGTTCCTGCAAGTGGATCAACCACTCGGAATATTCGAGTAGAGGCAACAGCTACCAACGGTGCCACAGCCCAATGCACTATCCCTGTCCAAATTTCAGCAGGTAATAGTCAAACAGTCCCATATTATCAGTTTGAGAGGGTGAAGAAAATCCATGTTGTGAATTTGTGAAAAAACTCATGGAATTGAGTAGCGCTCAGGCTTGTTTGGCAATGGATCAATTAGATGTGAAAAAAAGGTACCAAAGTAAACAAGTTAAAATGTTTTAAAGAAATAATGCTGTTATCCCGTAGGATTTTTATGCTAAAACTGCTTTTTTGGGGGGTGGGGGAGGGGGTGGTGTTGATTTGTGATCAAACTAGGGGAAAATAATGGGGTTCAATCTTTCCGACCCCTGGATGACCCCCCTCAGGGTCTTCAGTTCCCCCTCCTCCAGACTGACCAGGCGCCTATTTTTGGCAATAATGAACCGATGTACACAATATTGGGGTCGTTTTAGATGTTCTATTACAGAACACGCCTGTCCGTGGTTGACACAGAGTACTGCGCATGTGCACACTTTTAACGGCTGTAGGTGTGTTTTATATTTGGCGCGCTTTTTGGCGTCGAAATCGTATGGATGTTATCCTACGCTTTGTTTACTTATCAGTAAACGTGAATATTGATAAGTGGAAGTAATTTATCCCGACGCGATATACACTATATACTCGGTGCGTTTCCCGAGGGCACGCTAAAACTCGTAGTGTACTCGGGGCGGGACTCAAACCCACGACCTCCTGCATACTAGGCAGACGCCTTAACCACTCGACCACATTCTTATTTGATCTCATTTGAACTTATATGTAGGATTAATTTTTAGAGTCATTTTATTTGCACTAACACTTGTCGATTAGTAAAGCGTAGTCAGGGCATTTATATTCGTAACCTTTTAAGTAATGCTGTAAAGTCCGTAAGTTCGGGTTAAGTTCAGTTCGGCAAAAGTTAGGAAATTTCTTCCCGAACAATTGTTTGGTTCGGGATTTGCAAGTATTGCCGGCGGTGTGGGTTCCGGTTGAAAGTGATCACGCACGTGCAGCTAGCTTTCTTTATAAATTAGGGCCTATGTATTTTCTGTCGGAACTTGCGGTGTGCACTATTGTTTGTAGTACCCGCAAGTATTGCTGTGTTCTGTAAGGGCTGAGGCTATAAGCCAGGCACTCCGTGCTTTCCCATCACAGCCCGTGTACGAACCCGTCATGGTTATGGAAGGAATGTACCCAATTGATGTACATCGTGTACGTGCAGGTGCATACACATCCACATTCGGGCCCTTGCAGCTGTGAACTGTGCGATCCGCATTCGGGTCATGCATGGAGTGCCTGGCTTATAGCCTCTCCCGTTCTGTAAGAGGGCTTATTGATTTCCGTAAAAATGCTTCTGTCCCGATACGCCATATACACAATGCAAATGTATGCCACGCCGCTAGAGGGTGTTTGCAACAAACCGTTCCGATCAATTGACAATTATCAGCACATCGTGCAGATGCGTACTGTGCGGTAACTCTCTGGCTTTGGCACGTTGCGGTGATGGAGCCAATACAATATTTGATCAGCTCTGATCGATCGACGTCCGTGTAGATATCGATTGTGAATTCATGTCGGTACGGGCTAAAAAATGTTGGATCTGATTTGGCACAAGAATTGCTTTGTATAGTGCATGACGTTCGACAGTTAAACACAAAGCGCTTTTGCAAGCATAAGAAGTCATTTCGAGTGGATTTTTGACATAAAGTATAAAGTGACCTTTTTTTTAAATGTGAGAATAGATCCACAAAGCGCGAACTCATCCGTAACAAACGGAGACAATGTGATTTTCTTATGAGATGGCTGCCGAGCAAAGCTTAAAATAAGCTATTTTATAGACAAGAGACGTTGCATTGCATCTACATGTACATGTACCAGTGAAAACATGAATTTTAAGAATCAAGGCTTGAGTCAAGTACCGGTACATGTAGAATGGTTTGCATGACAGACCATAGGCTTAAGCTGCCAGGCAAGGCCCATTATCAGGTCCTTAGCTTGTCTTCATCATACTACTTACGACTGGCCTACCACACCCTAGTTTCCATTCATACTGTAAATACTTGTTTGTGTAAATTAGTAAAACCTCACTGAAATTCGTCAAGAGTGAACTTCCTTGTTTCACCAATTTGTAAAAACCTACCTTCCCACATGTGTGGTGTAAGAAATCAGATACATATGTTGACAAATGTTCATGAGTTTAGGAAATCTGGATGCAGTGAAAAGCAACTTGTCTCCACCAGGATTCGAACTGCAGACCTTCTACTTAACATGCAGACGTCCTACCAATTGAGCTATGAAGCCTACTGGCAGTATTGCAGTTGTTCCTCACCGATTGGGAATTTTTCCCCTAAAATTTGTTCAGTTCGGGTTCGGCAAGTATTACCAGTGGTGTGGGTTGAAATATGCCATGTGCAGCAAACCTTCTTTATATAGAGGCATTTTTTATCTTCAAACACGCTCTTTTACACGGTTTATATGTCGTACAAGATAACGGCTTTGGTGGGTTGAAACTAACCCGGGAAACTGAATGGAATCCGCGGCCTGGGTGTGGCACTACTGTTGGAATTTGCAGAGTGATATGCATTTTGTGATTTGTACCATGTGCAAAGTGTATGCAAGGTACCATCGTGAGATGGTATTTTTTTCCTAGCCAAAGAAATTCATTTTCCAACGATTGTTTGCAGTGCCCGCAAGCGCTGTGTTTCTGTAAGGCTTATTGATTTCTGCCAAAATGCTTTTTTCAACGTTGTGCGAATAATTCTGTCCAAGAAAATCCGGTAATCTTAACACTCCCGATATGCCATTTTCACAATGCAAATGTGTGCCACGCCGCTAAAGGGCGTTTGCAATTAAACTGTCTGATCGACAATTATCCACACATCGTGCAGTAACTTAGGCACATTGCGGCGATGAAGCCAATACAATATTTGATCGACACACAGGGTTTTCAAAAACTGTCCTACTTTCAAACGGATTTAAACAAACAATTTCAGATCATGTAAACAGGCACGACATGCAATTTTTATTGAGTGAGTTTCATCAGTTTTGTCTAAGAGGATAAGATTTAAAAGCCGTCCAAACAACTCTAAATTTCAGAATTTGCTACTTTAAATTTTACATTCTCCAATGTCAAGGGAACTGTCTATGTCTGAGGTCCCTTTGCACCTCTTGATGGTTTGCAATAACATTAAGGGTGGTCCTGCATTTTTTTCAGAAGACTATGTCCGTCCCTCACTTGACCATCCCTCACGTGACCATCCCTCACGTGACCCGTACTATACACATTACCCATGTTACACAGTGTACCTGTGGTTGATTGACAAAAATACATACATGACTGATGACACTTGACTGACGTGTACTTGACTGACATCATGACATGTTACATCCATTCCCCTTATAAATTTGTGAACTTTTCCTTTAAATTGCAGTGATTTTCTCTTTCAGGGATTTCTAATCCCGTGCAGTTGGTTATTTTACCCTGAAACATCCCTTGGAACTTCTCACTGTGTATGCATGGATCCCTTAAACATGTTAAACTACTTTAATCCCCTCTAGATGCAGTGCTTACTGTTACAATGTATTTTGTCTGGCCATTGTGGGGGTGGGGGTGTGGAGAGCAGTGTCATGCCAGTTAACTTCTCTGAAACTTCCCTTGCAGTTATGTGTACATTTACAAATTTCTAAGGGTGAGCTTTGGGGTATGGCTTTAGGTGGCGGGGGTTTGGATGGGGGATTAGAGTGGGGCGTTAGATGGGGGATTGGAGTGGGGGATGGGAGACTTTGGACTTTCCTGTTTTGGACACCAGAGGGCGCCGTCTAACGGTCCCGGAAGTGATTTTCGCATGACTAGTCCGTTTGTTTTACGTGAGACGGGAAAATTCTTCAATTTCAATGCTCTTTTTCTCACCTATGAAGCCTTGTACATGCTGTGTTTTGTGGTATGTGTTGGTAGGAGTAATCATTGATACCCAAACACAGGATAAAAACTGGGGAAATTGTGAACAGCTGAATGGGATGTGTATGGGATCTCCGGGAAGAAGTGATGAGCAACTGGTCCACTATTGCTCAAACCCACCAACAACTCAAACAAAAACCAACTAAACAAAAACCACCAATATTTATCACTTTCTTACGCTTGATAACTCATTTTAAGGAATACAAGTAATGGGAAACTTTTCAATTCTTATTTGGGGCCAATACAAACATGGAAATTGTTTGCTTAAGACTATCGGCAAGTTTTAAAGATACCGTAAACATTTAAATTGTTCTTATTTAGGAAACGAAAGAACACTTCACTATAGCAGTCTTCACTTGTATTGTTAACCCAATAAAAGACTAGACGTTTTAATTTATTTTTGACAATACAGTGATAGGTCCAGCCTCATTAAAATACAATGAGTACAATGAATTTGAGTGGGATTCAACCCCCTGAAATCCATTGTATGAATGTATTTTAATGAGGCTGGATCTGCCACTGAATTACCGGAGAACTGTGACATTGAATGAACAATGTTGTTTTTGTCCCTCACATAGATGAGCTGCATAAACAAAATGCAAATTAAATCAGGCATTTCACAAATCCGATTCTGCTACTTTGAAGATGTAATCATCCTGACTGCCCATGGGAGAATGCCTGATCTGGATCACTCAGATTTCAGTTCCTGGAAGGCCTTGACTGCTTCATTTGGATGCTTTACTTCACATGTCAGGAATCTGTCGGAGGAACAGGGGCCAATTTCATAAAGCTGTTTACCAAAAATAAATAGTCAAAATTGTACATCAACTTGTGTCTTTAGCAAGAATAGCAGAACACTAGTCAATTCCAATACTATATAGGATTTCGACTGAAAACCTTTTTTTTTTTAATAAAGCAAACAAATTTTGGATTAAGCAACTTTTCTGTTAAACAGCTTTATGAAATTTGCCCCAGGTCATAAATAAGACAAGAGCTCATTTCACTCCTATTAAACTGAAACATTAAGGACTGTTTTTACAAAATCAATCTGCCTGCTGTCTTAAGCCCAAGTCAAACTTACTTCACGTCAAAACAAAAGCAGATGTGGTCAGGTATTTTACATCATACACATTTCACAATGTGAATGTTGCTATGATATCAAGTACACATTCCAAAATCATGTTGATGTGAAATTTGAAGCAAGATAATTTGTGGGATTTAGCTTTTACCTGCTTGCTGTACCTGTTGATGTTTTTAAATCCCATAGTGATGTGTGTGGAGTGACATCATGTTTGCTCCTCGCACTGTTGTAGAACTACTTTCTAGCAAAATAAAAATAAATTTCTAAACATAGGCATACACATAAATTGGTTTTGCAACTTTAACCTTCATTTGTGATGAGTTTTAAAAAATGTATTAGATGCATCTCAAAAATATAAAAAAGCCACAGCACTCGGCATGCTCAGGGCCAGCAAAATTCCATGACTAGGGCAAGTGCCAGTGTAGCCTATAGGCCTAGCTTAGAAATGGAATAGACTTCCAGGGCAGGCTAGGGCATGGTCTTGAAAATGGAAAGGTACATGCAGGCCTATGTTGAACTTGAAGAAAACAAATAAATATGCAACATTTCTCATCATTCCTCTAAGGAGAGGGATGTAAACATCACGAATCTGATGATCAGTCTGTTTTCTTCATGCCGTATTTTCACTCCATTGTTTATTAAACAGTTGTACTCGGATTTCCAGTAGGCTAGTAAGTAGCCAAAGCAAGGCTATGCCTAATTTAGGCTAGGCCTGCGCCTTTACACGACGACAGCTAGGCTAAAGTAAAATATAATTTATAGGCCTGTGTACATGTACATATCATAATAATGGTTTCTGCCATGCGCCACTGTCGTCAATGCTCCTGTTATTATTGCGTACGATCAGCCGATTGCGCCATGTTCATATGTATACGTACGTACCTGCGTATGTGTACGAGCGAAAACAAATGACAAAAAATGCGTGCGTTTACTAACCTCTCTTTGACCAACTTTTCCAGCCCGACGTTTTGGGTTTCCTTTGCATAGTGCACTTTTTATTTCGTCAATGGTTGATTTTTCATAATGATTGTTCAGTCTGAAAAATCTAACATAAAATTGACAAAGTCCGAAGAAACCAAAGCGAGTTCCACCGTGGACAGTCTACCAGACAATGTGACATTTAGCCCCACGGCACAAGCACGTTGCCCGCCCAAAACAGGTACATGTACAGTGTCCGGCAAGGAACTACAATTGTACGTTCATGAAGACAAACCATGTATGTCAGCTCCACTACAGAAAACGGAAAAACCCATTCCGTCGTCCAGGCTGTCCAGTGAAATCTTCAGCAGAAAATGAGATATCCAAAGCAAAAAGCTGCCAAGTAAAGAGCGAATCGTTTCAACAAACTTCTGGGGCGGATTGCAATAAAATCGACTTAGCCACTGGTCTAAGACCGGTCTTCTATTGCCGGCTATCCAACTTAGCCAGTCTCGGCTTAGACGCTGGTTTAGCCCATTGCAATAAACCAGTCTAACTAAAGTACGGCTGCGCCAGCCCCAAAACACGCACATCTTAACGGAAAGTGACGCAGCCGGCTATCCTTGCGTGATTTCAAGCCAAAGAAACGTCCTCACGAAGCCACCTGATGGCGCGTGTGTGGTGCAGTTTTTGCAAAGAAACTGACCGCGAAAGTTATCAAATAGCACTAAAAAGGTTATAATGTGCACAATGTGCGTTTTGTTCGTCTTTTTTCATGCAAAATTACAAGATGTAGCGCAGTGTCCAAAAATTATAGCCTGCTCGCCGCGGGCCTAAATTTTAAGACTGGTCTAACTTTAAGACAACGATATTGCAAGCAGGCTAAAATTATAGACCGGTCTAAGTGGACGCAGCGTTAGCCGGCTAAGCCTATAGACCGGTCTTAGACCGCATATTGCAATCCGCCCCTGTTCTAATCAAGATATATTTTAAGAAAATTGTTTCTCTTTGGGGTTAGTATAAAAATGATGTTGATACAAATAACTTGAAATGCTATACCTTGGCAAATTGCTTATTTGTCTGTCTTTTTAAAACCTCCATCTATTATTATTATTATTATTATTATTATTTTATTTCACTCCACTAAGGTATTAATTCAAAATATATAATACATAAATATAAGTTGTACACAGTAAACACTAACAGTGGAGAAGGCAAGGCTGAGGAGGAACATAAGTTCCTATGACCAAAAAGGTTCAGCCTGCCATGGCAAGAATCATTCAACAATTACAAACTACAGCAGGCGCGGATCCAGAGGGGGAGTTTTGGGGGTCAAAACCCCTCCCTGCTCGAACACCAAAAAATCGAATGTATGCATTTTGTGTGTCCACCTGTCCAAAACGAGCCGACATAAAAAAATCTGATGGCCGAAACCCCTCCCTGGTGGCAAAACCCCCTCCTGGAAAAATTCCTGGATCCGCCCCTGTACAGGTAATAAAAATGACAAATAACACACAAAAAACAAAACAAAATAACCAAGAAATAAAACAGCTGCTCTTTTAAAGGAAGCAGTTGAAGCAGAACAACGAATATCAATGGGTAAGGTGTTCCATACATCTGGTACACTATGAAAAAAATAATATTTCAAGGAGTTACAACTGGAGAAAGGAATCCTAAAAGTAGGATATTCTCTACGAGAGTTAATCTACAGATACTATGCAAACACTTGAAGCATGTTGCACTGGTAACGTAAAGAGAGAGTGACACTTCTTTTTTAGGGTTTGCAAGGATCCACGCTCTACCAATTTTGAAATTTCTGCAGTACAATAAACATACTTAGTCCTGCTGGGTCACCACAGTGGTCACGCTGCATTTGCACATTTTGTTAGTCCACCCATGCACTGTGTCATCAGTTATCTATCTTGTGCTTTTATTTTTCATTGTACACACCGGCCTACTGTTTACATGATTTAGTGATGTAGCAGCATTGACAATACTTTTTTGATGGTCGTTGTAAAAAAAGATCATCAAAATATCCCGTAATTTACTAAAGAAGTGCAAAATTAACAAAAATTGTCAAAAGACGGGTTATACGCTTTACTAGCCGTTGCAACTACGCGCGAGCTTCACGACTTTGTCACAAACGATTCGCTCTTCTCCTACTCGGGATATCTCTGATTTTCTGCTCACGATTTCACTGGACAGCCCGGACGACCGAATAGGAATTTCCGTTTTCTTTTGAGGAGTTAGCATCATGTTTTCTCTTCACAAACGTACACCGGAGCAACCAACCCGAGCGTGTGTGCACTCAGACTATTTGCCGTGCTGCGCTGGGCAAATATATAACACTCCACGGTAGCCTGCCGTAGCACGCGCTCGCTCCCCGGACTCTCGAAACAAACATTTATGCTCGAATTTTCATACATATGTTTAACTTTGTTTCATACCTATATAATTTTTTTTTTGTCAATTACTTATGAATATTGGGGGAAAATCAGAGTTGAATTTTTTGCAGTTCTGCAGGAAGAAACTTTCATGCGGCTGGACACAAAACTAACTCGCAAGACCATGTGACTTTTCGGAACCAGAATCTGGTTCCGAAAAGTCACGTGACCTTAAATTTTTGAAAAATGCTCAAAAATGGCAAAATTTGACGGCATCTTTTTAGGATATATCTAATTTACTCTGGAAAAAGTGCTTCAGAATAATGTCTGGGTCTATTTCGAGCCCAACAAAGCCTGTGTGTTCCTTTAATATCGATTAAAACTGATACAGTATATCAAATATTGAAGCATTTTTTTAACTTACAGCCAAAGAAACCCCCCTTTTCTACCTTCGGAAAACTTATGGTTGAAGCTGAGTGTTGCAGGGCAGCCACAACGGCTAATGCTGCAGCTGTTGCCTTTGTAACGTCTGCATGTGTCCGTCTCATAATTGACATCATAGGGCCACTTTTGCCGTGTATCTTTATTTTGTTTTTTCGACTTTGTTGCGATTGCACAGACAAGCCAAAATTTGAGCATGCTTGAAATTCTACGATTGCATTGCGACAGACACGTACACACAATTGTGACCACATTGCCATCGGAATGCACTCAAAATTCGTACACCTTGTGATGCGACTGCATAACATGTGCTATCGTGATCGGATCACGGACGAAATGCAAGGTGTACGGCCGGTTTGGGTGGAAAATGGGGTGGATATCATTTTTGTGAAATATAAAAATCCCTTTATGACAATGTAGTACATGTATGTAACGCAATGGTGAGCACAAACATTCCTCACGTCCATCATGTCCATCACTCAGTTTATATAATGGGGTCTTAGTAAAAACAAATATTCTCCCTACCTTGTTTTGCTCAAATCCTGTAATGTCAAAGACTACAGTACATTCCAAGTTTAGTTTGATAAACTTACGTTGTTAGTCCCGTTTTGTCCGTCCCTTGCACAACATTTTGTCCGTCCCTTGCACAACATTTTGTCCGTCCCTCAACTTCCTTAAATATCTCTCAAAGGGTGCCACAAGAATCACGTTGCGTGTAAATAAATTGTGAGCCGAAATGACATCCATGCATTTGCCATGCACAGTGTCATCAATTACATATTTTTGTTGTATCGCATTTTGTGCATTACATGTGTACAAAATGAGTAAAATTAAAATATTTAATCTTTCTTCTTTTAGTTGACAATGTGCCGCCTGTCATCACCTGCCCAAATGTTCAAGACTTCATAGTTAACACAGGAAACAATAATGGAGCCTCAGTAACTTGGAATCTTCCCACTGTTAATGACAATTCTGGAGTTACGATAATACCCCAGCTTGTGTCATCCTCACAGCAAGGACAAAATACATTTCTCGGATTTGGCACCTACACCATCACCTACAGAGCCACTGATCAATCAAGCAATGAGGCAGAGTGCTCATTCACTTTCCAAGTCCGTAAGTACAGTAAAGTTGTCAACGGATGCATAATTGTGCCCCATTCTAGAGAAATAAGCTTTGTTACCCAGCATTGGCCGGTTTTTTTGCAAGCATAGCTAAAAATCAGTGTCAGCTCCAGACAGATTAAAATATGAACACACAATGGAAATCCTGACAGGCATACTACCTGCAATTTACAAGTACTGCCACTGATTTCTCGTTACGACTGCAAAAACTTGGCCTGAGCTGTACTGAAGTGAACTGTTTCCCTGTACTTCAGCAATGGACATTTCAGATTACCAACGAATGTGTCCAGTTACTCTGGCACTTCTACAGCTTTTTCCCTAAACTATTTGCCCGACCATCAAGCATGGAGGTAAGAACACATTGCTTTGAAGATGTTTCTCATACAGTGGGCTTGGCAATCTCGTCAAAGTGTATGTATAGGCAAGTGAATATAGCGAGTCTGCCTTGAATCAAGTACACGTTAACTCTCGACACGTTGATGACATCAAATTTTCTCATCTGGTATCTAGAACCCAGCGTCTCCATCATTCTGTGATTAATGTTTTCCCGAGAGTATGGGATGAGCTACCTAAACAACTTCGTATATATTTTGCTGTAGTTACACTTACGTCATGGCTTAGAAGTTTGAAAGAAACAGTTTGCTCCACTGAATATTAGTGTAACTCCAGACGGGCACAGTCATGTTGTTGTTAATATTATTCTCATTAATGGCATGATAGTTTTGTTTATGACTGATATGGTATTCATCACACTGAAGGTAATTTTATGACTGTGTATTTATTTATTTCATCCAAGCTGATGTTCATATCATTAGTTAAATTAGTTTATTTATTTATTACTTGATGATTTTGTGAATATTTATTTGCTGCTTCTTTATTTACTTGCCTTATTTTCAGCTTGGATTTGCGATTGTTTTATTGTTTTATTTTTTTAATGTTGTTGTAATCATTTTTTTTTTTACAGTTTACATTTTTCGCCGCTTTGTGTCACTCCCTTTTTTCCCCTTAATTTTCGAAAATAATAATCGTGTATAATTAATTATTCCTATATTTATAACTGTACAGTTTAATTCTATTTTTGGTAAAGGTTGTTTATTTATCTAGTTTTTTTGGGGGCAGCAGGTCCTTGGATCACAGTAATTGTTACTTGTGTTGCTCCTTGCCTATTTTGTGTATTGCAGGAATGGCTAAATAATAATAATAATAACAATATAGTGTATGGCATCATGGAAAAGGAGCAGTACAGTACATCAAAATCCATTAAGAAAACATCAAACAATCCGCAGAGAAACTTTACCTGGGGGAGCATTGGGCATATTAGCAGGACAACGATCCAAATCACATTGCCAAGTCAGTAAAGAAATATTCCGGGATAATGATGCAGACGTTCTACAGTGGCCAAGCCAGAGTCCAAACCTCACCCCAATCGAGAATCTGTGGAGTAAGCTCAAGACCCGATTGATTGCAGGGAAGCCTTCCAACCTCAAATACATGTACCTGGAGACTTTAGCGGAGAGGGAGTGTGCTAAAAACCCTGTAAAGAATACAATTTCCTTGTGAGCAAGTACAAGATCCGTTTGGAGGCTGTGATGACAAACGTAATGCTTTTCCATTGATTACGGAATGTGACTTTGAACTGATAAGGGTATGAATAATTCTGGACATGACGTTTTTTGTAAATTGTCAATAAAATACCCCTGAAACATTGTATTTCTTGAAATGTCTCTTGCAGTGATTCTTTCAACTGTTTCTTAAACTCTTGTGTACACTCAAGGAAAAAAAAAACGCACCACGTAAAATTTTCATTTTTTTAAAGGAAATAGGACCGACATTGTAAAAATGGTACATGTTCTAGATTTTGAACAATTTAGAGATAAACGTCGATCTTTATTTATCTCGTTACGGTTGAGTGATTTGGGTGAGTTCCAAAAGCTGTGTTTTTGCATTTTATGCTAATGGTCACACATGAGAGAATCCTAGAGATGAGTTTGACCACTCCTGTCCTGAACACAACCCTTGCCTATAAAAAGACACCAAAATGATGCTAAAACACTTGTTATCCAAGATGCCACGACTGTCACAACCTGAGAGAGACCGAGCCACCACTCTACTGTTGTGTCTTGAACAGCGTTACAACACTACTGGCACCTCCACGGATCGTCCCCGAGCTGGCAGGCCGCTGGTCACGACCGCTGCACAAGACCGTGCCAACCGGCTGTCACACCTCCGTGGCAGGTTCCAGTCCGCTACATGCACTGCCGCTGAGACCATAGGGACACACCACATGCCAGTGAGTGCAAGAACCATTAGGAATCGTCTCCGGGCCGACGGGATCAGATCCAGACTGAGAGCTGGCCATGGCAACACCTCGACATCGTTCTCCTCCAGGAAGTCGGCGCACACACGAGCACATGGGGACAGGCGTTGTCCTGCTGGAACACACCACGACCCCCAACTCGCTCCAGAAAGGGCAGCACAATTGGGTCCAGGATCTCGTCGCGGTAACGGGCAGCATTAAGGTTTCATTCGATGAAAACCAAGTCAGTGCGTTGATTGGCCAATATGCCAGCCCAAATCATCAAGCTAGGGCCACCCCACCGGTTGACTTGGTGGACACAAGCGTCGGCGTAACGCTCGTGGAGTCTCCTGTACACCCGCTCCCCGCCATCGGCCCTGAAGCACTGGAACCTCTTCTCGTCACTGAAGACCACCTGCAATGTCCAGCGGCGGTGTGCTGTGCACCACTGGACCCGAGCCTGGCGATGTCGGCGTGTCAGCACTGAACCCACGTAAAGTCGATATGGTCTGATCCCGTCGGCCCGGAGACGATTCCTAATGGTTCTTGCACTCACTGGCCTGTGGTGTGTCCCTATGGTGTCAGCGGCAGTGCGTGTAGCGGGCTGGAACCTGTCACGGAGGTGTGACAGCCGGTTGGCGCGGTCTTGTGCAGCGGTCGTGACCCGCGGCCTGCCAGCTCGGGGACGATCCGCGGAGGTGCCAGTAGTGTTGTAGCGCTGTTCAAGACGCACAACAGTCGAGTGGTGGACCCCGAACAACCTGGCCACTGCCCGTCGGTTCCTTCCGGCTTGGAGCATGCCAGTGGCTCGGTCTCTCTCAGGTTGTGACAGTCGTCGCATCTTGGATAACAAGTGTTTTAGCATCATTTTGGTGTCTTTTTATAGGCGAGGGTTGTGTTCAGGACAGGAGTGGTCAAACTCATCTCTAGGATTCTCTCATGTGTCACCATTAGCATAAAATGCAAAAACACAGCTTTTGGAACTCACCCAAATCACTCGGCCGTAACGAGATAAATAAAGATCGACGTTTATCTCTAAATTGCTCAAAATCTAGAACATGTACCATTTTTACTATGCCGGTCCTATTTCCTTTTTTAAAAAATGAAATTTTACGTGGTGCGTTTCTTTTTTCCTTGAGTGTACATGTAACTAAGCCCAGAGGAAACTCATTCGTCAAATAACACCATTAAAAATACTCCAAATTTGGTAAGAGTGTAAATAATTTTGGGCTTAACTGTATATTGTAGCACTGGTATTAAATAACATTGTGTTTGATATCTTTTTCTTTTCCCAGTTGATCAAATTAATCCAACACTGTTCGGTTGCCCAACCGATATCGTCAACACAGCAAACTTTGGCAGCAGTTCTTTTCCTGTCAGCTGGGTTGCGCCCACTGCCACTGATAATTCTCAGCAGCAAGTCAATGCTATACGAACATTTGGGGCAGCTCCGGGATCCAACTTTATTGTAGGAATACCACCGGTTACAATCACATACACTGCTACTGACAGCTCAAACAACGTGGCCACATGCTCTTTTACAGTAACTGTTAACTCAGCAGGTATGGAGAAATAATTGTTTGATACATTTTGTTTTTTTTGTATTATCACTCTCTGTGCAGCAAACAAGAGCTTAGCATAACAAACACGGCACTACGTACTGGGGTGTTTCAAAATCAATTGAATGCTCAAGTTCATGCCCTGTAATAGGCTGCTCAGCGATAACAATTATTTATATCGCATGCTTCATGAAATGACTTGTGTGTTGAGCATTTCCAAAGTTATCTGCATCCACAAATTCCACTCTGGAAAGATGGTAGAAAATAAGTGTGCGTGTCCCATGTGTAATGTTTTTTGCGTCAACTGGAAAAGTGTCCCATGCGTAACATCAATTTTGCTGATTTGTCACTTTGATGTCTGTTATCTGAAACAATTAAAGTACTTGTTCAGATATCCTGGAGAACGAATTTCGATCTAACATAACACAGTGGTGTAACATTTCTGATTTTTATCGGATTTCAATTTATTTTTTTTGTGCAGCCCATATTTTATTTTCCGCTTCTTTGCTCTACCAATGGACCATATATTTTACCAAGCATAAAAAGAGCGCCCTTTCAGTAATTTCGCAGAACAAACTTTACTTGTGCAAGTCCAGTCGCCAAGCAAGTGCCATGGCATACGGCGTTGGTGTACTGTGTATGCTTAAAGGGACTGAACGGCTTTGTTGGGCTATATTTTGGGCACGAAATAGACCCGCACATAATTCTGAAAGTCCTTCTGAAACGGACTGAAGAGAACCTAAAAAGAAACCTCAAAATTTGGCCGGTTTTTAGCATTTTTCAAAAATTTGAGGTCACATGATTTATCGGAACGTGTTCTTGGAGTTAGTTTTATTTCCAGCCGGCCGTATGATACACAGTTTATTCCGGAAGTTTATTACTGCAGTACGGCATTGAATTCAGCTCCGATTTTATTTTCAAAATATTTATGAGTATTTGACAAAGAATATTTATTCAGGTTACTTAACAAAGTTAAACATAAGTCTGAAAAATCTAACATAAAATTGACAAAGTCCGAAGAAACCAAAGCGAGTTTCACCGTGGACAGTCTACCAGACAATGTGACATTTAGCCCCACGGCACAAGCACGTTGCCCGCCCAAAACAGGTACATGTACAGTGTCCGGCAAGGAACTACAATTGTACGTTCATGAAGACAAACCATGTATGTCAGCTCCACTACAGAAAATGGAAAAACCCATTCTGTCGTCCAGGCTGTCCAGTGAAATCTTCAGCAGAAAATGAGATATCCAAAGCAAAAAGCTGCCAAGTAAAGAGCGAATCGTTTCCAACAAACTTCTGTTCTAATCAAGATATATTTTAAGAAAATTGTTTCTCTTTGGGGTTAGTATAAAAATTATGTTGATACAAATAACTTGAAATGCTATACCTTGGCAAATTGCTTATTTGTCTGTCTTTTTAAAACCTCCATCTACAGATACTATGCAAACATTTGAAACATGTTGCACTGGTAACGTAAAGAGAGAGTGACACTTCTTTTTTAGGGTTTGCAAGGATCCACGCTCTACCAATTTTGAAATTTCTGCAGTACAATAAACATACTTAGTCCTGCTGGGTCACCACAGTGGTCACGCTGCATTTGCACATTTTGTTAGTCCACCCATGCACTGTGTCATCAGTTATCTATCTTGTGCTTTTATTTTTCATTGTACACACCGGCCTACTGTTTACATGATTTAGTGATGTAGCAGCATTGACAATACTTTTTTGATGGTCGTTGTAAAAAAAGATCATCAAAATATCCCGTAATTTACTAAAGAAGTGCAAAATTAACAAAAATTGTCAAAAGACGGTTATACGCTTTACTAGCCGTTGCAACTACGCGCGAGCTTCACGACTTTGTCACAAACGATTCGCTCTTCTCCTACTCGGGATATCTCTGATTTTCTGCTCACGATTTCACTGGACAGCCCGGACGACCGAATAGGAATTTCCGTTTTCTTTTGAGGAGTTAGCATCATGTTTTCTCTTCACAAACGTACACCGGAGCAACCAACCCGAGCGTGTGTGCACTCAGACTATTTGCCGTGCTGCACTTGGCAAATATATAACACTCCACGGTAGCCTGCCGTAGCACGCGCTCGCTCCCCGGACTCTCGAAACAAACATTTATGCTCGAATTTTCATACATATGTTTAACTTTGTTTCATACCTGTATAAATAATTTCTCTTTTGTCAATTACTTTATATGAATATTGGGGGAAAATCAGAGTTGAATTTTTTGCAGTTCTGCAGGAAGAAACTTTCATGCGGCTAGACACAAAACTAACTCGCAAGACCATGTGACTTTTCGGAACCAGAATCTGGTTCCGAAAAGTCACGTGACCTTGAATTTTTATTTTGTTGTTCCAACTTCGTTGCGATTGCACAGACACGCCAAAATTCGAGCATGCTCGAAATTCTGCGATTACGTTGCGACGGACACGGGAACAAAATTGTGACCTTATTGCTATTGGAATGCACGAAAAATTCGTACACCTTGTGATGCCACTGCATAACATGTGCTATCGTGATCGGATCACGGATGAAATGCTAGGTGTACGGCCGATTTAGGGGTTTGGGTGGGAAATTGGGGTGGATATCATTTCTGTGAAATATATAAATCACTTTATGACAATGTAGTACATGTATGTAACGCAATAGTGAGCACAAATATCCCTAACGTCCGTTCCTTACGTCCATTTCTCACGTCCGTTCATCACGTCCGTTCATCACCTCCATTCATCACAACCATCACTCAGCTTATATAATGGGGTCTTCGTAAAAACAAATAATCTCCCTACCTTGTTTTGCTCAAATCCTATAATGTCAAAGACTACAGTACATTCCAAGTTTAGTTTGATAAACTTACGTTGTTAGTCCCGTTTTGTCCGTCCCTCGCACAAAATGTTGTCCGTCCCTCAACTTCCTTAAATATCTCTCAAAGGGTGCCACAAGAATCACACTGCATGTAAATAAATGCATAGTTCCGACCTGTCAATCAACCGAACCCGCCGACCAATTACAACAGAGCTAGCAGATATCACCCACATAGGTCAAAGTGCACTGTACGATCACAACAACATGTTCTGCCGGCACCATACAATTTGTACAGTGTTGTATGCGACGATCCGGGTTAATTTTTGGTTTCAAAGCCGGTCGTTTCGTTCTTCACAGGTACGAAAGCTATATTTCGTGATGATATGATATCCCTGTATTACTGGCCCTTTACTCAGTGTGTTCTAAGATAACTGTTGACCCTGAAACATGAATACCATTGAGTTTTCTTCAATGAATCTGTGCTTTCCGTTGAAAGTCCCATTGCTTTGTGCGTTGTGTGACGCCATTTTAGACGATAGCTTGTGAGCCATAGCAACAACGTCCAAGGGGGCGGGGTTAACTGGGCAGAATCGGAACTATGCATTGTGAGCCGAAATGACATCCATGCATTTGCCATGCACAGTGTCATCAATTACATATTTTTGTTGTATCTCATTTTGTGCATTACATGTATACAAAATGAGTAAAATTAAACTATTTAATCTTTCTTCTTTCAGTTGACAATGTGCCGCCTGTCATCACCTGCCCAAATGTTCAAGACTTCATAGTTAACACAGGAAACAATAATGGAGCCTCAGTAACTTGGAATCTTCCCACTGTTAATGACAATTCTGGAGTTACGATAATACCCCAGCTTGTGTCATCCTTACAGCAAGGACAAAATACATTTCTCGGATTTGGCACCTACACCATCACCTACAGAGCCACTGATCAATCAGGCAATCAGGCAGAGTGCTCATTCACTTTCAGTGTCCGTAAGTATTTTAAAGTTGTTAACTTCAAACATTCTCTAACTGCAAATATAAGGCATATTTTTACCTCAGTTAGACCCTGTTCTCACTAGAGAAATCGCTTCGTTTGACGAAGATTAGTTAATCATCTGTAGTTAATAATGAAGCGTGCATTCATATATCACTGCCAAATCGATTCGTCGAATGAAGGGAGCCGTTTACAATACAAATTTGTTTCGTCGAATGAAGCAATCTCTTCGTCGAATGAAGCTATTTCCTTCATCGAATGAAGTGATTATAATCATCGTAACGAGATAAATAAAGATCGACGTTTATCTCTAAATTGCTCAAAATCTAGAACATGTACCATTTTTACTATGCCGGTCCTATTTCCTTTTTTAAAAAATGAAATTTTACGTGGTGCGTTTCTTTTTTCCTTGAGTGTACATGTAACTAAGCCCAGAGGAAACTCATTCGTCAAATAACACCATTAAAAATACTCCAAATTTGGTAAGAGTGTAAATAATTTTGGGCTTAACTGTATATTGTAGCACTGGTATTAAATAACATTGTGTTTGATATCTTTTTCTTTTCCCAGTTGATCAAATTAATCCAACACTGTTCGGTTGCCCAACCGATATCGTCAACACAGCAAACTTTGGCAGCAGTTCTTTTCCTGTCAGCTGGGTTGCGCCCACTGCCACTGATAATTCTCAGCAGCAAGTCAATGCTATACGAACATTTGGGGCAGCTCCGGGATCCAACTTTATTGTAGGAATACCACCGGTTACAATCACATACACTGCTACTGACAGCTCAAACAACGTGGCCACATGCTCTTTTACAGTAACTGTTAACTCAGCAGGTATGGAGAAATAATTGTTTGATACATTTTGTTTTTTTTGTATTATCACTCTCTGTGCAGCAAACAAGAGCTTAGCATAACAAACACGGCACTACGTACTGGGGTGTTTCAAAATCAATTGAATGCTCAAGTTCATGCCCTGTAATAGGCTGCTCAGCGATAACAATTATTTATATCGCATGCTTCATGAAATGACTTGTGTGTTGAGCATTTCCAAAGTTATCTGCATCCACAAATTCCACTCTGGAAAGATGGTAGAAAATAAGTGTGCGTGTCCCATGTGTAATGTTTTTTGCGTCAACTGGAAAAGTGTCCCATGCGTAACATCAATTTTGCTGATTTGTCACTTTGATGTCTGTTATCTGAAACAATTAAAGTACTTGTTCAGATATCCTGGAGAACGAATTTCGATCTAACATAACACAGTGGTGTAACATTTCTGATTTTTATCGGATTTCAATTTATTTTTTTTGTGCAGCCCATATTTTATTTTCCGCTTCTTTGCTCTACCAATGGACCATATATTTTACCAAGCATAAAAAGAGCGCCCTTTCAGTAATTTCGCAGAACAAACTTTACTTGTGCAAGTCCAGTCGCCAAGCAAGTGCCATGGCATACGGCGTTGGTGTACTGTGTATGCTTAAAGGGACTGAACGGCTTTGTTGGGCTATATTTTGGGCACGAAATAGACCCGCACATAATTCTGAAAGTCCTTCTGAAACGGACTGAAGAGAACCTAAAAAGAAACCTCAAAATTTGGCCGGTTTTTAGCATTTTTCAAAAATTTGAGGTCACATGATTTATCGGAACGTGTTCTTGGAGTTAGTTTTATTTCCAGCCGGCCGTATGATACACAGTTTATTCCGGAAGTTTATTACTGCAGTACGGCATTGAATTCAGCTCCGATTTTATTTTCAAAATATTTATGAGTATTTGACAAAGAATATTTATTCAGGTTACTTAACAAAGTTAAACATAAGTCTGAAAAATCTAACATAAAATTGACAAAGTCCGAAGAAACCAAAGCGAGTTTCACCGTGGACAGTCTACCAGACAATGTGACATTTAGCCCCACGGCACAAGCACGTTGCCCGCCCAAAACAGGTACATGTACAGTGTCCGGCAAGGAACTACAATTGTACGTTCATGAAGACAAACCATGTATGTCAGCTCCACTACAGAAAATGGAAAAACCCATTCTGTCGTCCAGGCTGTCCAGTGAAATCTTCAGCAGAAAATGAGATATCCAAAGCAAAAAGCTGCCAAGTAAAGAGCGAATCGTTTCCAACAAACTTCTGTTCTAATCAAGATATATTTTAAGAAAATTGTTTCTCTTTGGGGTTAGTATAAAAATTATGTTGATACAAATAACTTGAAATGCTATACCTTGGCAAATTGCTTATTTGTCTGTCTTTTTAAAACCTCCATCTACAGATACTATGCAAACATTTGAAACATGTTGCACTGGTAACGTAAAGAGAGAGTGACACTTCTTTTTTAGGGTTTGCAAGGATCCACGCTCTACCAATTTTGAAATTTCTGCAGTACAATAAACATACTTAGTCCTGCTGGGTCACCACAGTGGTCACGCTGCATTTGCACATTTTGTTAGTCCACCCATGCACTGTGTCATCAGTTATCTATCTTGTGCTTTTATTTTTCATTGTACACACCGGCCTACTGTTTACATGATTTAGTGATGTAGCAGCATTGACAATACTTTTTTGATGGTCGTTGTAAAAAAAGATCATCAAAATATCCCGTAATTTACTAAAGAAGTGCAAAATTAACAAAAATTGTCAAAAGACGGTTATACGCTTTACTAGCCGTTGCAACTACGCGCGAGCTTCACGACTTTGTCACAAACGATTCGCTCTTCTCCTACTCGGGATATCTCTGATTTTCTGCTCACGATTTCACTGGACAGCCCGGACGACCGAATAGGAATTTCCGTTTTCTTTTGAGGAGTTAGCATCATGTTTTCTCTTCACAAACGTACACCGGAGCAACCAACCCGAGCGTGTGTGCACTCAGACTATTTGCCGTGCTGCACTTGGCAAATATATAACACTCCACGGTAGCCTGCCGTAGCACGCGCTCGCTCCCCGGACTCTCGAAACAAACATTTATGCTCGAATTTTCATACATATGTTTAACTTTGTTTCATACCTGTATAAATAATTTCTCTTTTGTCAATTACTTTATATGAATATTGGGGGAAAATCAGAGTTGAATTTTTTGCAGTTCTGCAGGAAGAAACTTTCATGCGGCTAGACACAAAACTAACTCGCAAGACCATGTGACTTTTCGGAACCAGAATCTGGTTCCGAAAAGTCACGTGACCTTGAATTTTTATTTTGTTGTTCCAACTTCGTTGCGATTGCACAGACACGCCAAAATTCGAGCATGCTCGAAATTCTGCGATTACGTTGCGACGGACACGGGAACAAAATTGTGACCTTATTGCTATTGGAATGCACGAAAAATTCGTACACCTTGTGATGCCACTGCATAACATGTGCTATCGTGATCGGATCACGGATGAAATGCTAGGTGTACGGCCGATTTAGGGGTTTGGGTGGGAAATTGGGGTGGATATCATTTCTGTGAAATATATAAATCACTTTATGACAATGTAGTACATGTATGTAACGCAATAGTGAGCACAAATATCCCTAACGTCCGTTCCTTACGTCCATTTCTCACGTCCGTTCATCACGTCCGTTCATCACCTCCATTCATCACAACCATCACTCAGCTTATATAATGGGGTCTTCGTAAAAACAAATAATCTCCCTACCTTGTTTTGCTCAAATCCTATAATGTCAAAGACTACAGTACATTCCAAGTTTAGTTTGATAAACTTACGTTGTTAGTCCCGTTTTGTCCGTCCCTCGCACAAAATGTTGTCCGTCCCTCAACTTCCTTAAATATCTCTCAAAGGGTGCCACAAGAATCACACTGCATGTAAATAAATGCATAGTTCCGACCTGTCAATCAACCGAACCCGCCGACCAATTACAACAGAGCTAGCAGATATCACCCACATAGGTCAAAGTGCACTGTACGATCACAACAACATGTTCTGCCGGCACCATACAATTTGTACAGTGTTGTATGCGACGATCCGGGTTAATTTTTGGTTTCAAAGCCGGTCGTTTCGTTCTTCACAGGTACGAAAGCTATATTTCGTGATGATATGATATCCCTGTATTACTGGCCCTTTACTCAGTGTGTTCTAAGATAACTGTTGACCCTGAAACATGAATACCATTGAGTTTTCTTCAATGAATCTGTGCTTTCCGTTGAAAGTCCCATTGCTTTGTGCGTTGTGTGACGCCATTTTAGACGATAGCTTGTGAGCCATAGCAACAACGTCCAAGGGGGCGGGGTTAACTGGGCAGAATCGGAACTATGCATTGTGAGCCGAAATGACATCCATGCATTTGCCATGCACAGTGTCATCAATTACATATTTTTGTTGTATCTCATTTTGTGCATTACATGTATACAAAATGAGTAAAATTAAACTATTTAATCTTTCTTCTTTCAGTTGACAATGTGCCGCCTGTCATCACCTGCCCAAATGTTCAAGACTTCATAGTTAACACAGGAAACAATAATGGAGCCTCAGTAACTTGGAATCTTCCCACTGTTAATGACAATTCTGGAGTTACGATAATACCCCAGCTTGTGTCATCCTCACAGCAAGGACAAAATACATTTCTCGGATTTGGCACCTACACCATCACCTACAGAGCCACTGATCAATCAGGCAATCAGGCAGAGTGCTCATTCACTTTCAGTGTCCGTAAGTATTTTAAAGTTGTTAACTTCAAACATTCTCTAACTGCAAATATAAGGCATATTTTTACCTCAGTTAGACCCTGTTCTCACTAGAGAAATCGCTTCGTTTGACGAAGATTAGTTAATCATCTGTAGTTAATAATGAAGCGTGCATTCATATATCACTGCCAAATCGATTCGTCGAATGAAGGGAGCCGTTTACAATACAAATTTGTTTCGTCGAATGAAGCAATCTCTTCGTCGAATGAAGCTATTTCCTTCATCGAATGAAGTGATTATAATCATCGTAACGAGATAAATAAAGATCGACGTTTATCTCTAAATTGCTCAAAATCTAGAACATGTACCATTTTTACTATGCCGGTCCTATTTCCTTTTTAAAAAAATGAAATTTTACGTGGTGCGTTTCTTTTTTCCTTGAGTGTACATGTAACTAAGCCCAGAGGAAACTCATTCGTCAAATAACACCATTAAAAATACTCCAAATTTGGTAAGAGTGTAAATAATTTTGGGCTTAACTGTATATTGTAGCACTGGTATTAAATAACATTGTGTTTGATATCTTTTTCTTTTCCCAGTTGATCAAATTAATCCAACACTGTTCGGTTGCCCAACCGATATCGTCAACACAGCAAACTTTGGCAGCAGTTCTTTTCCTGTCAGCTGGGTTGCGCCCACTGCCACTGATAATTCTCAGCAGCAAGTCAATGCTATACGAACATTTGGGGCAGCTCCGGGATCCAACTTTATTGTAGGAATACCACCGGTTACAATCACATACACTGCTACTGACAGCTCAAACAACGTGGCCACATGCTCTTTTACAGTAACTGTTAACTCAGCAGGTATGGAGAAATAATTGTTTGATACATTTTGTTTTTTTTGTATTATCACTCTCTGTGCAGCAAACAAGAGCTTAGCATAACAAACACGGCACTACGTACTGGGGTGTTTCAAAATCAATTGAATGCTCAAGTTCATGCCCTGTAATAGGCTGCTCAGCGATAACAATTATTTATATCGCATGCTTCATGAAATGACTTGTGTGTTGAGCATTTCCAAAGTTATCTGCATCCACAAATTCCACTCTGGAAAGATGGTAGAAAATAAGTGTGCGTGTCCCATGTGTAATGTTTTTTGCGTCAACTGGAAAAGTGTCCCATGCGTAACATCAATTTTGCTGATTTGTCACTTTGATGTCTGTTATCTGAAACAATTAAAGTACTTGTTCAGATATCCTGGAGAACGAATTTCGATCTAACATAACACAGTGGTGTAACATTTCTGATTTTTATCGGATTTCAATTTTTTTTTTTTGTGCAGCCCATATTTTATTTTCCGCTTCTTTGCTCTACCAATGGACCATATATTTTACCAAGCATAAAAAGAGCGCCCTTTCAGTAATTTCGCAGAACAAACTTTACTTGTGCAAGTCCAGTCGCCAAGCAAGTGCCATGGCATACGGCGTTGGTGTACTGTGTATGCTTAAAGGGACTGAACGGCTTTGTTGGGCTATATTTTGGGCACGAAATAGACCCGCACATAATTCTGAAAGTCCTTCTGAAACGGACTGAAGAGAACCTAAAAAGAAACCTCAAAATTTGGCCGGTTTTTAGCATTTTTCAAAAATTTGAGGTCACATGATTTATCGGAACGTGTTCTTGGAGTTAGTTTTATTTCCAGCCGGCCGTATGATACACAGTTTATTCCGGAAGTTTATTACTGCAGTACGGCATTGAATTCAGCTCCGATTTTATTTTCAAAATATTTATGAGTATTTGACAAAGAATATTTATTCAGGTTACTTAACAAAGTTAAACATAAGTCTGAAAAATCTAACATAAAATTGACAAAGTCCGAAGAAACCAAAGCGAGTTTCACCGTGGACAGTCTACCAGACAATGTGACATTTAGCCCCACGGCACAAGCACGTTGCCCGCCCAAAACAGGTACATGTACAGTGTCCGGCAAGGAACTACAATTGTACGTTCATGAAGACAAACCATGTATGTCAGCTCCACTACAGAAAATGGAAAAACCCATTCTGTCGTCCAGGCTGTCCAGTGAAATCTTCAGCAGAAAATGAGATATCCAAAGCAAAAAGCTGCCAAGTAAAGAGCGAATCGTTTCCAACAAACTTCTGTTCTAATCAAGATATATTTTAAGAAAATTGTTTCTCTTTGGGGTTAGTATAAAAATTATGTTGATACAAATAACTTGAAATGCTATACCTTGGCAAATTGCTTATTTGTCTGTCTTTTTAAAACCTCCATCTACAGATACTATGCAAACATTTGAAACATGTTGCACTGGTAACGTAAAGAGAGAGTGACACTTCTTTTTTAGGGTTTGCAAGGATCCACGCTCTACCAATTTTGAAATTTCTGCAGTACAATAAACATACTTAGTCCTGCTGGGTCACCACAGTGGTCACGCTGCATTTGCACATTTTGTTAGTCCACCCATGCACTGTGTCATCAGTTATCTATCTTGTGCTTTTATTTTTCATTGTACACACCGGCCTACTGTTTACATGATTTAGTGATGTAGCAGCATTGACAATACTTTTTTGATGGTCGTTGTAAAAAAAGATCATCAAAATATCCCGTAATTTACTAAAGAAGTGCAAAATTAACAAAAATTGTCAAAAGACGGTTATACGCTTTACTAGCCGTTGCAACTACGCGCGAGCTTCACGACTTTGTCACAAACGATTCGCTCTTCTCCTACTCGGGATATCTCTGATTTTCTGCTCACGATTTCACTGGACAGCCCGGACGACCGAATAGGAATTTCCGTTTTCTTTTGAGGAGTTAGCATCATGTTTTCTCTTCACAAACGTACACCTGAGCAACCAACCCGAGCGTGTGTGCACTCAGACTATTTGCCGTGCTGCACTTGGCAAATATATAACACTCCACGGTAGCCTGCCATAGCACGCGCTCGCTCCCCGGACTCTCGAAACAAACATTTATGCTCGAATTTTCATACATATGTTTAACTTTGTTTCATACCTGTATAAATAATTTCTCTTTTGTCAATTACTTTATATGAATATTGGGGGAAAATCAGAGTTGAATTTTTTGCAGTTCTGCAGGAAGAAACTTTCATGCGGCTAGACACAAAACTAACTCGCAAGACCATGTGACTTTTCGGAACCAGAATCTGGTTCCGAAAAGTCACGTGACCTTGAATTTTTATTTTGTTGTTCCAACTTCGTTGCGATTGCACAGACACGCCAAAATTCGAGCATGCTCGAAATTCTGCGATTACGTTGCGACGGACACGGGAACAAAATTGTGACCTTATTGCTATTGGAATGCACGAAAAATTCGTACACCTTGTGATGCCACTGCATAACATGTGCTATCGTGATCGGATCACGGATGAAATGCTAGGTGTACGGCCGATTTAGGGGTTTGGGTGGGAAATTGGGGTGGATATCATTTCTGTGAAATATATAAATCACTTTATGACAATGTAGTACATGTATGTAACGCAATAGTGAGCACAAATATCCCTAACGTCCGTTCCTTACGTCCATTTCTCACGTCCGTTCATCACGTCCGTTCATCACCTCCATTCATCACAACCATCACTCAGCTTATATAATGGGGTCTTCGTAAAAACAAATAATCTCCCTACCTTGTTTTGCTCAAATCCTATAATGTCAAAGACTACAGTACATTCCAAGTTTAGTTTGATAAACTTACGTTGTTAGTCCCGTTTTGTCCGTCCCTCGCACAAAATGTTGTCCGTCCCTCAACTTCCTTAAATATCTCTCAAAGGGTGCCACAAGAATCACACTGCATGTAAATAAATGCATAGTTCCGACCTGTCAATCAACCGAACCCGCCGACCAATTACAACAGAGCTAGCAGATATCACCCACATAGGTCAAAGTGCACTGTACGATCACAACAACATGTTCTGCCGGCACCATACAATTTGTACAGTGTTGTATGCGACGATCCGGGTTAATTTTTGGTTTCAAAGCCGGTCGTTTCGTTCTTCACAGGTACGAAAGCTATATTTCGTGATGATATGATATCCCTGTATTACTGGCCCTTTACTCAGTGTGTTCTAAGATAACTGTTGACCCTGAAACATGAATACCATTGAGTTTTCTTCAATGAATCTGTGCTTTCCGTTGAAAGTCCCATTGCTTTGTGCGTTGTGTGACGCCATTTTAGACGATAGCTTGTGAGCCATAGCAACAACGTCCAAGGGGGCGGGGTTAACTGGGCAGAATCGGAACTATGCATTGTGAGCCGAAATGACATCCATGCATTTGCCATGCACAGTGTCATCAATTACATATTTTTGTTGTATCTCATTTTGTGCATTACATGTATACAAAATGAGTAAAATTAAACTATTTAATCTTTCTTCTTTCAGTTGACAATGTGCCGCCTGTCATCACCTGCCCAAATGTTCAAGACTTCATAGTTAACACAGGAAACAATAATGGAGCCTCAGTAACTTGGAATCTTCCCACTGTTAATGACAATTCTGGAGTTACGATAATACCCCAGCTTGTGTCATCCTCACAGCAAGGACAAAATACATTTCTCGGATTTGGCACCTACACCATCACCTACAGAGCCACTGATCAATCAGGCAATCAGGCAGAGTGCTCATTCACTTTCAGTGTCCGTAAGTATTTTAAAGTTGTTAACTTCAAACATTCTCTAACTGCAAATATAAGGCATATTTTTACCTCAGTTAGACCCTGTTCTCACTAGAGAAATCGCTTCGTTTGACGAAGATTAGTTAATCATCTGTAGTTAATAATGAAGCGTGCATTCATATATCACTGCCAAATCGATTCGTCGAATGAAGGGAGCCGTTTACAATACAAATTTGTTTCGTCGAATGAAGCAATCTCTTCGTCGAATGAAGCTATTTCCTTCATCGAATGAAGTGATTATAATCATCGTAACGAGATAAATAAAGATCGACGTTTATCTCTAAATTGCTCAAAATCTAGAACATGTACCATTTTTACTATGCCGGTCCTATTTCCTTTTTAAAAAAATGAAATTTTACGTGGTGCGTTTCTTTTTTCCTTGAGTGTACATGTAACTAAGCCCAGAGGAAACTCATTCGTCAAATAACACCATTAAAAATACTCCAAATTTGGTAAGAGTGTAAATAATTTTGGGCTTAACTGTATATTGTAGCACTGGTATTAAATAACATTGTGTTTGATATCTTTTTCTTTTCCCAGTTGATCAAATTAATCCAACACTGTTCGGTTGCCCAACCGATATCGTCAACACAGCAAACTTTGGCAGCAGTTCTTTTCCTGTCAGCTGGGTTGCGCCCACTGCCACTGATAATTCTCAGCAGCAAGTCAATGCTATACGAACATTTGGGGCAGCTCCGGGATCCAACTTTATTGTAGGAATACCACCGGTTACAATCACATACACTGCTACTGACAGCTCAAACAACGTGGCCACATGCTCTTTTACAGTAACTGTTAACTCAGCAGGTATGGAGAAATAATTGTTTGATACATTTTGTTTTTTTTGTATTATCACTCTCTGTGCAGCAAACAAGAGCTTAGCATAACAAACACGGCACTACGTACTGGGGTGTTTCAAAATCAATTGAATGCTCAAGTTCATGCCCTGTAATAGGCTGCTCAGCGATAACAATTATTTATATCGCATGCTTCATGAAATGACTTGTGTGTTGAGCATTTCCAAAGTTATCTGCATCCACAAATTCCACTCTGGAAAGATGGTAGAAAATAAGTGTGCGTGTCCCATGTGTAATGTTTTTTGCGTCAACTGGAAAAGTGTCCCATGCGTAACATCAATTTTGCTGATTTGTCACTTTGATGTCTGTTATCTGAAACAATTAAAGTACTTGTTCAGATATCCTGGAGAACGAATTTCGATCTAACATAACACAGTGGTGTAACATTTCTGATTTTTATCGGATTTCAATTTTTTTTTTTTGTGCAGCCCATATTTTATTTTCCGCTTCTTTGCTCTACCAATGGACCATATATTTTACCAAGCATAAAAAGAGCGCCCTTTCAGTAATTTCGCAGAACAAACTTTACTTGTGCAAGTCCAGTCGCCAAGCAAGTGCCATGGCATACGGCGTTGGTGTACTGTGTATGCTTAAAGGGACTGAACGGCTTTGTTGGGCTATATTTTGGGCACGAAATAGACCCGCACATAATTCTGAAAGTCCTTCTGAAACGGACTGAAGAGAACCTAAAAAGAAACCTCAAAATTTGGCCGGTTTTTAGCATTTTTCAAAAATTCGAGGTCACATGATTTATCGGAACGTGTTCTTGGAGTTAGTTTTATTTCCAGCCGGCCGTATGATACACAGTTTATTCCGGAAGTTTATTACTGCAGTACGGCATTGAATTCAGCTCCGATTTTATTTTCAAAATATTTATGAGTATTTGACAAAGAATATTTATTCAGGTTACTTAACAAAGTTAAACATAAGTCTGAAAAATCTAACATAAAATTGACAAAGTCCGAAGAAACCAAAGCGAGTTTCACCGTGGACAGTCTACCAGACAATGTGACATTTAGCCCCACGGCACAAGCACGTTGCCCGCCCAAAACAGGTACATGTACAGTGTCCGGCAAGGAACTACAATTGTACGTTCATGAAGACAAACCATGTATGTCAGCTCCACTACAGAAAATGGAAAAACCCATTCTGTCGTCCAGGCTGTCCAGTGAAATCTTCAGCAGAAAATGAGATATCCAAAGCAAAAAGCTGCCAAGTAAAGAGCGAATCGTTTCCAACAAACTTCTGTTCTAATCAAGATATATTTTAAGAAAATTGTTTCTCTTTGGGGTTAGTATAAAAATTATGTTGATACAAATAACTTGAAATGCTATACCTTGGCAAATTGCTTATTTGTCTGTCTTTTTAAAACCTCCATCTACAGATACTATGCAAACATTTGAAACATGTTGCACTGGTAACGTAAAGAGAGAGTGACACTTCTTTTTTAGGGTTTGCAAGGATCCACGCTCTACCAATTTTGAAATTTCTGCAGTACAATAAACATACTTAGTCCTGCTGGGTCACCACAGTGGTCACGCTGCATTTGCACATTTTGTTAGTCCACCCATGCACTGTGTCATCAGTTATCTATCTTGTGCTTTTATTTTTCATTGTACACACCGGCCTACTGTTTACATGATTTAGTGATGTAGCAGCATTGACAATACTTTTTTGATGGTCGTTGTAAAAAAAGATCATCAAAATATCCCGTAATTTACTAAAGAAGTGCAAAATTAACAAAAATTGTCAAAAGACGGTTATACGCTTTACTAGCCGTTGCAACTACGCGCGAGCTTCACGACTTTGTCACAAACGATTCGCTCTTCTCCTACTCGGGATATCTCTGATTTTCTGCTCACGATTTCACTGGACAGCCCGGACGACCGAATAGGAATTTCCGTTTTCTTTTGAGGAGTTAGCATCATGTTTTCTCTTCACAAACGTACACCGGAGCAACCAACCCGAGCGTGTGTGCACTCAGACTATTTGCCGTGCTGCACTTGGCAAATATATAACACTCCACGGTAGCCTGCCGTAGCACGCGCTCGCTCCCCGGACTCTCGAAACAAACATTTATGCTCGAATTTTCATACATATGTTTAACTTTGTTTCATACCTGTATAAATAATTTCTCTTTTGTCAATTACTTTATATGAATATTGGGGGAAAATCAGAGTTGAATTTTTTGCAGTTCTGCAGGAAGAAACTTTCATGCGGCTAGACACAAAACTAACTCGCAAGACCATGTGACTTTTCGGAACCAGAATCTGGTTCCGAAAAGTCACGTGACCTTGAATTTTTATTTTGTTGTTCCAACTTCGTTGCGATTGCACAGACACGCCAAAATTCGAGCATGCTCGAAATTCTGCGATTACGTTGCGACGGACACGGGAACAAAATTGTGACCTTATTGCTATTGGAATGCACGAAAAATTCGTACACCTTGTGATGCCACTGCATAACATGTGCTATCGTGATCGGATCACGGATGAAATGCTAGGTGTACGGCCGATTTAGGGGTTTGGGTGGGAAATTGGGGTGGATATCATTTCTGTGAAATATATAAATCACTTTATGACAATGTAGTACATGTATGTAACGCAATAGTGAGCACAAATATCCCTAACGTCCGTTCCTTACGTCCATTTCTCACGTCCGTTCATCACGTCCGTTCATCACCTCCATTCATCACAACCATCACTCAGCTTATATAATGGGGTCTTCGTAAAAACAAATAATCTCCCTACCTTGTTTTGCTCAAATCCTATAATGTCAAAGACTACAGTACATTCCAAGTTTAGTTTGATAAACTTACGTTGTTAGTCCCGTTTTGTCCGTCCCTCGCACAAAATGTTGTCCGTCCCTCAACTTCCTTAAATATCTCTCAAAGGGTGCCACAAGAATCACACTGCATGTAAATAAATGCATAGTTCCGACCTGTCAATCAACCGAACCCGCCGACCAATTACAACAGAGCTAGCAGATATCACCCACATAGGTCAAAGTGCACTGTACGATCACAACAACATGTTCTGCCGGCACCATACAATTTGTACAGTGTTGTATGCGACGATCCGGGTTAATTTTTGGTTTCAAAGCCGGTCGTTTCGTTCTTCACAGGTACGAAAGCTATATTTCGTGATGATATGATATCCCTGTATTACTGGCCCTTTACTCAGTGTGTTCTAAGATAACTGTTGACCCTGAAACATGAATACCATTGAGTTTTCTTCAATGAATCTGTGCTTTCCGTTGAAAGTCCCATTGCTTTGTGCGTTGTGTGACGCCATTTTAGACGATAGCTTGTGAGCCATAGCAACAACGTCCAAGGGGGCGGGGTTAACTGGGCAGAATCGGAACTATGCATTGTGAGCCGAAATGACATCCATGCATTTGCCATGCACAGTGTCATCAATTACATATTTTTGTTGTATCTCATTTTGTGCATTACATGTATACAAAATGAGTAAAATTAAACTATTTAATCTTTCTTCTTTCAGTTGACAATGTGCCGCCTGTCATCACCTGCCCAAATGTTCAAGACTTCATAGTTAACACAGGAAACAATAATGGAGCCTTCGTAACTTGGAATCTTCCCACTGTTAATGACAATTCTGGAGTTACGATAATACCCCAGCTTGTGTCATCCTCACAGCAAGGACCAAATACATTTCTCGGATTTGCCACCTACACCATCACCTACAGAGCCACTGATCAATCAGGCAATCAGGCAGAGTGCTCATTCACTTTCAGTGTCCGTAAGTATTTTAAAGTTGTTAACTTCAAACATTCTCTAACTGCAAATATAAGGCATATTTTTACCTCAGTTAGACCCTGTTCTCACTAGAGAAATCGCTTCGTTTGACGAAGATTAGTTAATCATCTGTAGTTAATAATGAAGCGTGCATTCATATATCACTGCCAAATCGATTCGTCGAATGAAGGGAGCCGTTTACAATACAAATTTGTTTCGTCGAATGAAGCAATCTCTTCGTCGAATGAAGCTATTTCCTTCATCGAATGAAGTGATTATAATCATCGTAACGAGATAAATAAAGATCGACGTTTATCTCTAAATTGCTCAAAATCTAGAACATGTACCATTTTTACTATGCCGGTCCTATTTCCTTTTTAAAAAAATGAAATTTACGTGGTGCGTTTCTTTTTTCCTTGAGTGTACATGTAACTAAGCCCAGAGGAAACTCATTCGTCAAATAACACCATTAAAAATACTCCAAATTTTGTAAGAGTGTAAATAATTTTGGGCTTAACTGTATATTGTAGCACTGGTATTAAATAACATTGTGTTTGATATCTTTTTCTTTTCCCAGTTGATCAAATTAATCCAACACTGTTCGGTTGCCCAACCGATATCGTCAACACAGCAAACTTTGGCAGCAGTTCTTTTCCTGTCAGCTGGGTTGCGCCCACTGCCACTGATAATTCTCAGCAGCAAGTCAATGCTATACGAACATTTGGGGCAGCTCCGGGATCCAACTTTATTGTAGGAATACCACCGGTTACAATCACATACACTGCTACTGACAGCTCAAACAACGTGGCCACATGCTCTTTTACAGTAACTGTTAACTCAGCAGGTATGGAGAAATAATTGTTTGATACATTTTGTTTTTTTTGTATTATCACTCTCTGTGCAGCAAACAAGAGCTTAGCATAACAAACACGGCACTACGTACTGGGGTGTTTCAAAATCAATTGAATGCTCAAGTTCATGCCCTGTAATAGGCTGCTCAGCGATAACAATTATTTATATCGCATGCTTCATGAAATGACTTGTGTGTTGAGCATTTCCAAAGTTATCTGCATCCACAAATTCCACTCTGGAAAGATGGTAGAAAATAAGTGTGCGTGTCCCATGTGTAATGTTTTTTGCGTCAACTGGAAAAGTGTCCCATGCGTAACATCAATTTTGCTGATTTGTCACTTTGATGTCTGTTATCTGAAACAATTAAAGTACTTGTTCAGATATCCTGGAGAACGAATTTCGATCTAACATAACACAGTGGTGTAACATTTCTGATTTTTATCGGATTTCAAATTTTTTTTTTTGTGCAGCCCATATTTTATTTTCCGCTTCTTTGCTCTACCAATGGACCATATATTTTACCAAGCATAAAAAGAGCGCCCTTTCAGTAATTTCGCAGAACAAACTTTACTTGTGCAAGTCCAGTCGCCAAGCAAGTGCCATGGCATACGGCGTTGGTGTACTGTGTATGCTTAAAGGGACTGAACGGCTTTGTTGGGCTATATTTTGGGCACGAAATAGACCCGCACATAATTCTGAAAGTCCTTCTGAAACGGACTGAAGAGAACCTAAAAAGAAACCTCAAAATTTGGCCGGTTTTTAGCATTTTTCAAAAATTCGAGGTCACATGATTTATCGGAACGTGTTCTTGGAGTTAGTTTTATTTCCAGCCGGCCGTATGATACACAGTTTATTCCGGAAGTTTATTACTGCAGTACGGCATTGAATTCAGCTCCGATTTTATTTTCAAAATATTTATGAGTATTTGACAAAGAATATTTATTCAGGTTACTTAACAAAGTTAAACATAAGTCTGAAAAATCTAACATAAAATTGACAAAGTCCGAAGAAACCAAAGCGAGTTTCACCGTGGACAGTCTACCAGACAATGTGACATTTAGCCCCACGGCACAAGCACGTTGCCTGCCCAAAACAGGTACATGTACAGTGTCCGGCAAGGAACTACAATTGTACGTTCATGAAGACAAACCATGTATGTCAGCTCCACTACAGAAAATGGAAAAACCCATTCTGTCGTCCAGGCTGTCCAGTGAAATCTTCAGCAGAAAATGAGATATCCAAAGCAAAAAGCTGCCAAGTAAAGAGCGAATCGTTTCCAACAAACTTCTGTTCTAATCAAGATATATTTAAAGAAAATTGTTTCTCTTTGGGGTTAGTATAAAAATTATGTTGATACAAATAACTTGAAATGCTATACCTTGGCAAATTGCTTATTTGTCTGTCTTTTTAAAACCTCCATCTACAGATACTATGCAAACATTTGAAACATGTTGCACTGGTAACGTAAAGAGAGAGTGACACTTCTTTTTTAGGGTTTGCAAGGATCCACGCTCTACCAATTTTGAAATTTCTGCAGTACAATAAACATACTTAGTCCTGCTGGGTCACCACAGTGGTCACGCTGCATTTGCACATTTTGTTAGTCCACCCATGCACTGTGTCATCAGTTATCTATCTTGTGCTTTTATTTTTCATTGTACACACCGGCCTACTGTTTACATGATTTAGTGATGTAGCAGCATTGACAATACTTTTTTGATGGTCGTTGTAAAAAAAGATCATCAAAATATCCCGTAATTTACTAAAGAAGTGCAAAATTAACAAAAATTGTCAAAAGACGGTTATACGCTTTACTAGCCGTTGCAACTACGCGCGAGCTTCACGACTTTGTCACAAACGATTCGCTCTTCTCCTACTCGGGATATCTCTGATTTTCTGCTCACGATTTCACTGGACAGCCCGGACGACCGAATAGGAATTTCCGTTTTCTTTTGAGGAGTTAGCATCATGTTTTCTCTTCACAAACGTACACCGGAGCAACCAACCCGAGCGTGTGTGCACTCAGACTATTTGCCGTGCTGCACTTGGCAAATATATAACACTCCACGGTAGCCTGCCGTAGCACGCGCTCGCTCCCCGGACTCTCGAAACAAACATTTATGCTCGAATTTTCATACATATGTTTAACTTTGTTTCATACCTGTATAAATAATTTCTCTTTTGTCAATTACTTTATATGAATATTGGGGGAAAATCAGAGTTGAATTTTTTGCAGTTCTGCAGGAAGAAACTTTCATGCGGCTAGACACAAAACTAACTCGCAAGACCATGTGACTTTTCGGAACCAGAATCTGGTTCCGAAAAGTCACGTGACCTTGAATTTTTATTTTGTTGTTCCAACTTCGTTGCGATTGCACAGACACGCCAAAATTCGAGCATGCTCGAAATTCTGCGATTACGTTGCGACGGACACGGGAACAAAATTGTGACCTTATTGCTATTGGAATGCACGAAAAATTCGTACACCTTGTGATGCCACTGCATAACATGTGCTATCGTGATCGGATCACGGATGAAATGCTAGGTGTACGGCCGATTTAGGGGTTTGGGTGGGAAATTGGGGTGGATATCATTTCTGTGAAATATATAAATCACTTTATGACAATGTAGTACATGTATGTAACGCAATAGTGAGCACAAATATCCCTAACGTCCGTTCATCACGTCCGTTCATCACCTCCATTCATCACGTCCGTTCATCACCTCCATTCATCACAACCATCACTCAGCTTATATAATGGGGTCTTCGTAAAAACAAATAATCTCCCTACCTTGTTTTGCTCAAATCCTATAATGTCAAAGACTACAGTACATTCCAAGTTTAGTTTGATAAACTTACGTTGTTAGTCCCGTTTTGTCCGTCCCTCGCACAAAATGTTGTCCGTCCCTCAACTTCCTTAAATATCTCTCAAAGGGTGCCACAAGAATCACACTGCATGTAAATAAATGCATAGTTCCGACCTGTCAATCAACCGAACCCGCCGACCAATTACAACAGAGCTAGCAGATATCACCCACATAGGTCAAAGTGCACTGTACGATCACAACAACATGTTCTGCCGGCACCATACAATTTGTACAGTGTTGTATGCGACGATCCGGGTTAATTTTTGGTTTCAAAGCCGGTCGTTTCGTTCTTCACAGGTACGAAAGCTATATTTCGTGATGATATGATATCCCTGTATTACTGGCCCTTTACTCAGTGTGTTCTAAGATAACTGTTGACCCTGAAACATGAATACCATTGAGTTTTCTTCAATGAATCTGTGCTTTCCGTTGAAAGTCCCATTGCTTTGTGCGTTGTGTGACGCCATTTTAGACGATAGCTTGTGAGCCATAGCAACAACGTCCAAGGGGGCGGGGTTAACTGGGCAGAATCGGAACTATGCATTGTGAGCCGAAATGACATCCATGCATTTGCCATGCACAGTGTCATCAATTACATATTTTTGTTGTATCTCATTTTGTGCATTACATGTATACAAAATGAGTAAAATTAAACTATTTAATCTTTCTTCTTTCAGTTGACAATGTGCCGCCTGTCATCACCTGCCCAAATGTTCAAGACTTCATAGTTAACACAGGAAACAATAATGGAGCCTCAGTAACTTGGAATCTTCCCACTGTTAATGACAATTCTGGAGTTACGATAATACCCCAGCTTGTGTCATCCTCACAGCAAGGACAAAATACATTTCTCGGATTTGCCACCTACACCATCACCTACAGAGCCACTGATCAATCAGGCAATCAGGCAGAGTGCTCATTCACTTTCAGTGTCCGTAAGTATTTTAAAGTTGTTAACTTCAAACATTCTCTAACTGCAAATATAAGGCATATTTTTACCTCAGTTAGACCCTGTTCTCACTAGAGAAATCGCTTCGTTTGACGAAGATTAGTTAATCATCTGTAGTTAATAATGAAGCGTGCATTCATATATCACTGCCAAATCGATTCGTCGAATGAAGGGAGCCGTTTACAATACAAATTTGTTTCGTCGAATGAAGCAATCTCTTCGTCGAATGAAGCTATTTCCTTCATCGAATGAAGTGATTATAATCATCGTCGAATGAAGAGGTGTGCGTTCACATCAGGAAATCTGTCATCGAATCATCGTCGAACGAAGCAATTTCTATAGTGATAGCGGGGTCTTTGTGTTTTCTTTGCCGTTTCCCCCATGTAATTTTATCACTGTACACGCAATGCTTCCCCAAGACATTGCAAGGAAAACTTTCGTAGTGTGCTTGGGTGGGACTTGAACCCATGTCCTCCTGTATATTCGGCAAAGGTCTTAAAGGACCCCTTAAATGCTAAATAACTTTGTGCACAACTTTTGTTGCATATAAGGTTTACTCGTTTAGAAAAACGATACAGCTGTTCATTTTGATGCCCCTTATAAAAAATAAAAGGTAGCATTTTTCAACGTTGAAAATTTCTTTGGAGATTTATTCTCAAAAAGAGGGCGCTGTCTGGGCATGTCATTTTAGGAACGCACAACAGAAAAGCAAAGAAGAAACATAAGTCTTCAAAGAAGCATTCGTTTCTGTGCGAAACAGAATGAACGTTCAGAATCCCTGTTTCTATTTAACAAATAATAATTTTCACCTTTAAAAAGTACCTAAAACAATATCTATTAGACCAGCTATAACTTGTGTGTCAGTATTTCTGCAGTATATATATATTTGTTTCATTTGTTTATATTTTTTCCATACATGTATTTAATTATGTATAACGTAACAATTAATCGTTACAGGGAAACAGGCCCTTGGTCTTGTACAAGCCTCTGGCTTTCTACCAAGGACCTGCCATGCTTCGGCATACATGTCTTAAAAATCAATTAAGCTCTTTCTATAAAGTAATTTTATGAATGTACATGTATGTCCACTCCAAAGTATTAATTATTTTATTAAATGAAATTGTTGTTGTATTCGTGAAGCATGGAAATAAATGATTGAATGAATGAATGAATTTCTATGTACAGGTAGGTACATTCATTTGTAAAGAAATCAGCTTACGATTTCCCAAATGTGCGTGATTTTAGCTTATTGACATTTCATTTTAACTGGAAATAGGAGGCACATCCGCAATCCCGAATTCCTTTCAATCTATCAATCTATTTATGTGCAGCCGATATCGCACGCAGTACAATATGCCTGGTACAACCATTCTGAGACAAACTCTCTTGACAGGTCATTGACGAATAGATGATCGACCTGATAAAATGACAGAACTTTATGGAATACAAAAAGACATAAATAAAAATATATGATTGAAACAAAGTATCAACAATAAAAAGTCCCCAGATCTTATGTACATGTAACATGACACGTTATGTTTCCCTTTACAAGATTACTTTGATTCATTTTGTGAATATAAGAGCAAACATTGATGATCGATTATGTCTACATGTACATTAAATAATTAACCAATCAAAATTGCATCATAATTTGTATAGGCCTGTAATGGCTGCTTATACACTCGACCAAAAAAGTTGTCACCAGTAAGACATTTATAGATATTTATTATTAAATTGGATTTAATGTAGGAAAATAATATATCAAATTTTAGCTGAACATATCCCTCAAAGGAATAGGGCTCAAGAGAGATCATGATGGCAAGCTTCACTGAACAGGAATGCAACAAAGGAGTGTGGGGTCAGAATGAAAAACACCAAAGAACAATGCAACTTGTGATTTGGGCAATTTGTGTGTAGACAATTAGGAAATTGTTAAGTGAGTTTGGATTTATCAATGTTTCGTCAAAAACATCCAAATCAAAATGGTTAAATTGTCCAATCTGAATTGTGCCATTGCATTAGGTATGGTGGAAGCAAAATAGTGAACTGTAACTCCCCTTGCTTGAGTTCAATAAAGTTGACATTGTTGTTTTTTGGTGTTTTTCATTCTGACCCCACACTCCTTTGTTGCATTCCTGTTCCGTGAAGCTTGCCATCATGGACTCCGTTGAGCTCTATTCCTTTGAGTGATATGTTCAGCTAAAATTTGATATATTATTTTCCTACATTAAATCCAAATTTCATAATAAATATCTACAAATGTCTTACTGGTGACAGAACTTTTTTGGTCGAGTGTATTTAAATTGAATGCAGAATATGTTAATTTATTTCATAACAAATAAAGAGGAATGTTCAATTTACTCACGCGTGTCGCCATAAAAAGTTGATTTTCTGCAAATTTGATTGCTTTACATTCATATTAACTTGCAACGTATGCATGAAACCAAAAGCCTAATCACATATTTGTAATCCTTTGCAAGAAATATTAGCACATTCATTTATTTAAATGACGCAAAATGAAACTGAATGCTAGTTATTGCGAAAATAAAATCGGGAATTACATGAACTCCAAATCAGCTTAAAATTGTATTTGTTTCACAAATTTAAAGGCTAATTTTCCAGAATTGTCTTGGAAACCTATAGTATTATTTTGGTGGACGAACCAACTGCATATTTATGTTGCCTATGCATTTATTTGCAGCTGTGACTTTTAACTACATGTAGTCCTTTACAGCAAAAAGAGCCTATATGTTTATATGCTTTTAAAATTACCTTTTTGCAGTGGATCAAGTACAGCCTGTGTTCACACCATGTCTTTCTGACATCGAGCGCACTGTGAACTTCCCTGATAACCAAGTACAAGTTACCTGGGTTGAACCCCAAGCAAATGATAACTCCCAAGGCAATGTCATCATCAGCCGACCATTTGGACCAGCTTCAGGATCAACCTTTCTGGTCGGCTCCAATACAGAAATAACATACAATGCAGAAGATCCATCAGGCAATGTTGCAGTTTGTACATTCAATGTACGGATTAATCGAGCAGGTATGAATAAGTGTGTATTGAATGTAAGGTTGTCTGCAAGTCCCCTATGTTGAGTTTTGTTTCAAGTCCTTAATCTTTAATAGCAACTTTATGTCAAGTCTCATGTCATTAATTAAACCAACCAGAACATCTCAGCACAGCGTGAATAATGAGCAAGAAAACTGTTTAGCAAAATGAATTTTGGAAACAATACAAAAATACGTCATGCATAGATGAATTTCGCATTTAAGCCCGTTTTATGCACTTCTGCATCATAGCCGAGGCTCTTCGTGTTAAGTTGGCAGTATGCATGCGCTACAAGTACAGTATTGTACAGTGACTGAGTGTGTTTGTGTGCTGTTCTGCGTGATATGTAGGACTGATTGTGCATTCACATGCGTACATTAGTTCACTTTCGAGTTTGATATAGAGGCTCTTCATATTAAGCTTCGCAAGTACGCAGATCGGTCTCAAATTGGTTAATTTGGGATTCGTCTATTTCATCAGGTTTTTTTTGTTTTTTCCATGTTTCACTGGCTCGGATGTTGCAGTTGTATGCAAAACCTCAACATTCCTCGCAGAATTTGGCTCTAAAAAATAACCAAAAGGCCATAACATTGAAACACATCTAGGAAGAATTTGTGGGAAAAAATCTGTTAATTAGGGTTTGTTTTTGCCTTTACCCGACGTATATTAACACTGTATACTCAGTGCTTTCCCGAGACACTATGAACAACTTCATAGCGTGCTCGGGTGAGATTCGAACCCACGACCTCCTGCAAACAAGGCAGACGTCTTAACCACTTGACCACCGAGCTAGCCGGTGTTGAATGGCCGGTTTGATTCAGTTAGCAACGGAGATTGCAATTATTCAGTAATTGGTTTAGCTTGCGTCAGCGAGAATGAATGTTAATTAGGGTTTGTTTTTGCCCTTACTCGACGTATATTATCAGAAGAAATCTGCAGCAGATCTAGGCTCATTAAAGGAGTAAAAACCACAATGAAAGTACCTAACGGTACCCAGACACTGCCAAGAATTTCCATTGTGTCTTTGTATTTTAATGAGCGTGGACATGCCGTAGTTTTATTCTTATGGTCATCAAAACTAGACCTAGGGCCAATTTCAGAAAACTGTTTAGCGAAAAGAAATGCTTAATAAAAAAGTTTACTTCATTAAAATGGGTTTTCAGCAAAATCTTATGTGATGTATATATATAGTACAATTAACTGGTGTTCTGCTATTCTTGCTAGAAACACAAGTTGACATACAATTTTGACTATTAACCCATTTTTATAAAGCAAACAATTTTTTTTTGTTAAACAGCTTTACGAAATTGGTCCCTGGCCTACATGTACATGACTTACTGGCCTTTTTCGCAGAGTAGGTCACAAATATTATCAGCTCCATGAGCAATTTGCATAGTAAATACATACATGTATGTCGGCAACACTATCATTATTTGAAGTAAAGAATTATTGCATCGGTCCAAATGATATGATCATAATGCCGTGGTCAACCATTCTTATGGTGTTTTTTGTTTTTGTTTAAATTTTAGCTGATAACATTCCACCAGTGTTTGATTGCCCAGCTGGCTACTCAGAAGTGATCCCTATAGGTTCTGTTGACGTGGTTGTTACGTGGCCAGTCCCATCTGCCACAGATAACTCCGGTCAACCACCTGTTGTTATGCTGCAAGCTGGCAGTAGGCAATCTGGGGAAAGGTATACCGTGGGCAACTATCAGATCACATATACCGCCACTGATGGCAGTAACCAGCAGAGTTTGTGTATTTTCTCTGTTGTGGTGACTCTGCAAGGTTAGTGCAAGATGGTTTTTGCTGACCAAGCTTTTTGCTTTTTTAAAACTCGGCTACATGTATTAGGTACTCCAAGATGGGTATTTACATCCCCGAATTGCTTAATCATAACAAATACACCATTGTAAAGAGGAATAACGGGGCTTTCCAATGATACCAATTCAAGGTGAATGATTTGGTAACAAGAGAGAAATTGTCAGTGTTGTGGCCGAGTCACCAGTATCGAGTCCGAGTCTCAAGTTTTGAATGCACAATATGTGAAATGATGAGGTTCTCTTGTGCTCCATGCTGGCCTGGTGGGGGCAGGTTACATATTTGATGGGTCGTACTGTGATTTTTCCCTAAAAATCCTGTATTAAACACACGATTATATATCTTTTTTTCATTTTTTGAAATATGTGACTGGAGTCACGAATCACCATTTTCCAGTCCAAGTCATCATAGTCTAGTCCGAGTCATTTTCCAATGTGACTCAAGTCAAGTCCAAGTCACGAAAAATGTGACTCCGAGTCCTACGGTACAACACTGGAATCTGTCAGTCAAACTTCAGTTTCCGAGTTTACTTTTTAACCAATTACATTAAACAGATGTCGAGTCGCCAATTACAAGATGACGTATAAATGTGATGAAAATTCAATAAATTCAATTTATACAAAGTCTGGGGAAGCAAATTGAATAATTAACAAAATGGGACTATAATGCAAGTAAGATTATAATACAATAAACATTATCTTCACGCAAACTTGAATCCGTGTTTCTGATTGGCAACAACAGTGTAACATTGTACTTTGTACCCATTCCGATTCTTATATCGCACTTTGCGTTATGCGCCCCGATATTCCAAAAGCACTGCATTCCCTACATGGAGCTGCATACTACATGCCTGCGAATTCATTTAAAGGAATGTGACCATATCACATTTTTTGAGCCTCATATTTTGTCTATGGGTGTTGAGACTTCGATACCATGTCATGTGTTACATGTATATATTTTTTCGTTACAATTCTGAAATTCTGCGCTCTCAATCCATATATTTCTGGGTATATCGTAAAAAAACAAAACAGTAAACTAATTTATTCAGTTACTTAAAGCAGTGCAGTGATTACACCAACCTTTTTGCTTCCACATCCAAATTGGGGATTGTAAACTTCCTGTTTCTTCCCATTGATGGTATTTTGGGGATCATGTACTTTACATGATTGTTAGGTTAAAACGAAATAAATTTTCTGGAAAAATCTGAACACGTTCCTTTAAGCAGAATTGGAAAAAATCGGTTTTAGTAATAAAAACAATTAAAAAGAAGCTCATCCCATAGACAAAAACAAAATATTCTTTATGGATGTTGATTTCAGCGGATAATCAACCACCAATCATCACGTTCTGCCCATCCAACCTTGTGGCCACTGTGGAACTTGGCTCTGGCGATTCAACAAGAGTGACATACATAACGCCAACTGGAGTTGACAACTCGAACCAAGACGTAACTGTTATTAGAGTCAGTGGTCCTATTTCAGACACGCCTCTTACGGTGGGAACACACAACGTCCGGTATCAACTGTCAGACCCCAGCAACAATGTCGCCTTTTGCGATTTCTGTATTGTCATAAGTACAGGTGAGAATGTATTTTCTGCATTTAAACCTATTGCAGTAATTAGGCTATTTTACCTCTAGCTTAACTTGGAATCAAAGAAATTGTATTCAGTTGCAAAACCTCTGACACACTGAGCTGAGACATTGGTTGGAAGTACTAAACAGGCTTTGGTGTGTCATGCATGTATAATGTTTTCACCTGACTTTCTTTGGATGTTAGTGATGAATTTGATGCTTTTATTGTCACGGTGTTTCCATCTTTGTCTTGTTCCCCCTAGTACATGTCAGGTACGATCAGTGCATCTCGCTTTGGTTACCTTCACCGTGATAAAGGTCTATTATACGGTACTAGTGAGCTTACAATAGCCCATTGCTACAAGCTGGTCTGGAATAAGCCTGTTTAGAGTAATATTCATGAGCCGTTAAGTTCTGATAACTCCATAGGTCTCCATCAAGCTACAAATTAACTGCAACTGTGGCCTTCATTTGTGTGTTTAACCCTAATCCCGCCCCGTGGTCCCCCATCTACATTTTTTTAGTTTTCCTGTTTATCATGGAGGTATATGTTTCTAAAATGCGAACACATTGTATTTTCCACCAAAAAGCTACATTTATTTTGTTTAAAACGCAATTCAGTTCGACTCTTCTTACCTAGAATTATGAAATGATCAAGGTCACTTGGTTTGTTTACAAGCGGGGTTGTCATGTCATCCTGAGAAGAACACAAAACGGCCTGTGTACATGTAGTAATGAATGAAAAATATTGTATGTTCATAATGCATAATACAGTTGACAAGAATCTCTGTTTCACTAAAAGAAACTTGTCAGGGTAATAGCCTTTTTGAAGTATGGCGGACACAATAGGAGGGCGCACTTTGCAGTGGGTATAAAATCGACTAAAATGCAAAATAACTAAGTTTTTCACTTTACACTTATTTATTTTATTGATAATTCTGTCTATGTAATATAATTACAACATGTAAATCAAGTTTTTGGAAAGAAATACAATTGATACAAAAATTCATACCCAAATGAAATTGCACCCTCTCCTTTTGTTCCGCCATACTTCTAAAAGGCTAATTACTGCTATTAAAGCCCACAAATGTTACTTAACGAGTTTACAAGAAAAACCTGACTAAAAGTGTTGAGAGCAATGGTAAAAAACACCACATAATTTTCCTGTAAAAAGTACCTTGGTGAAAGAAATTGCCAACTCAATGTGCTTTTAAAGAACAATGTGTTTTTTTACCTTTCATTCAAAACAAAAACCATACAGTGTACATGGATTTATTTTTTAGGTTTTCTGAAATATTGCTGCATCTATGTGGCTGAAATTTCTACAAGACAGTGCATCAACATTACTCTTTATTTATGTTTTGCTGTTTTTAAAAGTTTTCCAATCAAGTAATTGGTCTTTAATCTTACAATACAAGTGCCTGATTGTTTCCGTGAATTTTGTGTTTTTAGTTGACAGAACCGACCCAGTAATAGCATGCCCCTCTGACATGACCCAAACCGTGGAACTGGGTACAAGCAGCGGTATTACAGTGTCTTGGCAAGTAGCCACTGCAACGGATTCCTCTGGAGGCGCTGTTACTATTGAACGCCTGACTGATAGTCCTCCAGGCGCCTTCTTTCCTGTTGGACCAGCCCAGACCGTAACATACAGAGCTACCGATGTCACTGGCAACTTCGCCACATGCTCTTTCACTGTAACCATTAATTCTAGTGAGTTCAACAGTGGCTAACAGCCAAATCATTTTTTTTTTTTTCGAAGTCTGTGAAAAAGACTAAAAGATTACACCAGTTTGGATGCAATCTGATTAAGCTTTCTACTGCACAGTATCGGAAACACACGATACTATAAAACCTTTATTTTATAAGTTATGGCTTTTTGTCCACCACCAACCTGACGGTTTGGTGGTGGTGTTAATTTGATAGCATCTTCGGCAACAAAGGCTGCCTATGCCATACACTCTATGGTATTAACTTTAACTGTACTTTATTATTAATGCAAGATATGAGGAGATGTACATGTACATGTAGTTTTAGAAGTAAGAGGAAAACGGCCAGGGAAATTTTTCCTGGGGAAAAACATGTGCAGTCAAGTAGGGACTTCATAATGCAATTCAAATACATGTACCGGTACATTACATGTATACACACTCGGGGAATCGAACTCGGTTCGTCAAAGGATAAACGAAGGGTTAGAACCACTATGCCAACCCGACCGCCTCAGCCAGTTTGGGCCAAAGTGCGGTCATTCTGAATGCATAGTCATCCTTTTGATTATCTTTATTGAACCCGTTTGCAAAAATAAGCACATGGCGTTGAATCTTTGACGCAGTGACTGTTGTGAAACCCAAATCAATTTCAAAATAAAATAAAATGAAATTTCATATTCATGCTGTTTAGCAATAACTGTTAGTAATTTCACCTGTTTTTATGAAATGTATTGTGTGTTAGGCATTGTCAAGTTTAGGTACATGTACAAATTTCATTCTGGCAATATATATGTACCATCCCGTTTGAAACCGGCCCTATTTCGCTGGTGAACAAGCGACAGAAATATTGTCGCCTCCTCTGGACCAATCAGGAAACTTGGCAGTGCATTGCAGGCATTCAAATGTAACACGCATGCAGTGTGTACATGTACATGTACTCGGTAATGCTGGACGTTGTCCGCGTCGGCGATTGACTGCTATTTAAAGCATACTGTGGAATCCGTTCTATTCAATTCGTCAGCATGCATCCCTGTTATTAATTTGAAAAGCTGCAGAGTAAATAAGATCCTCGCCGGGAATTTTGGTAGGAATGCGACAGTCGTAAGGAACAGAACCCAATAGAATTTCTGGAAAGTATAGAAATGGTTTATTTTCGGCATAACATGACCAAATTGATTACATCAAAATGACTCAAGCGTGTGTTTGCTAGACGCAACAGCCGTGTTACTTCGCAGATTTGCGTGGATTTCCTCAGGGTATTGTATCGTCGCTTCGCAGAGTGGAAATTCCCTGAGATCTTGGGATGTACATATGTGTCCCATGTGTAATGCTTTTGGCGTCAACCAGAGAATGTCCAATGCATAACACCCATGCAGAACATTTGGCTCATTTGTCACTTTAATATCTATTATCTGAAAAAAAATAATGACCCTGATGAAAAATACTTTTAAAATTGCCACTTCTCTAAAGGTATGGTGTACACTGGTTTAAAATCTGCAGGGATATGATTTGTTGAAGTTAATTAATTTTGAAATCCTGGTTGGCAGATATTTTATGTTATCTTTAAACACCCCATATATAATATGTCGCAGTTCAGGAATTGAGTGTGATATTGCCATTTTGGGGACATTCCTCATTTCGCCATAACAGGCCACACTTGTTTGATTTTTGTAAACCTGCTATACATGTAGTCCTAAAGCATGCGAGGTAACTGTTTTTCTGTTGGTTTGATACAACTTGCAGTGGACAACACAGCCCCATTCATCACACGGTGCCCCGATAACATCCTGTACCGCGTACTGGAGTTTTCCCCCGCTGGGATACCTGTAACCTGGGCTGAGCCACAGTACACCGATGCTTCAGGCTCAGCAAGAATTAACTCGCAGTCACATCAATCAGGCAGTTTGTTTACGAGCCCCAGCACGGAGGTCAACTACCGCATAACAGATAACACCGGCTTGGCATCAGTGTGCACATTCCAAGTTAACATCAATGTCCGTAAGTTATTTCCCCCCTTCCCTCCCCCACCTACTTATTTATTTGTTTATTAATTTCATTTCTGAGGAAAATTACAAGTAAAAACGTAATAATAAATAACAAAATTAAAACAATAAAACCAGTCGGAGCCGGCACATATGTTTATTCACACCGTCCAGTTTTTGTTAGCGTATGTAGTAGCATTTAAATTCCCTTCACGCCTGAAGTAGCATTTTGTGATTGTATGGACACGGTAGTTGTTTAATCCAATGGCATTGTCGCATTGTGGTTCATGGACCGCCAATTACAAGAATGAGATCAATTAACATAGATATTCGAATAACTATCAACTTCTAAGTTGAATTAGAAATGGCCAGAGACACCGGGGAATCCCTCCTCTTGCTCTTCACGAAAGAATGCTCTGGGTATCTTTAAAGTGCGTTACTGAAACTCTAACACACTGGACCAACGGCTTTACATCCCTTCCGAAGGACAGAACAAGTGTGATTAAGTGCCTTGCTCAAGAGCACAAGTACCACAACCCGTCACGGCCCACATTCTAGTACTGGCACAGGAACTTGAGTTTCGATGCACTAGACCGCTTGGCCATAACACCCCACTTTATGAATATTTATATAACACCCCAATTTATGAATATTTATACTTCAGTGGAATCTAGACTTAAGTAAAAGTCGTCGTTTATTTGATCAGTTGCAAAATAGGGTAATTTTTTGTCTAAAATATCGCCTTTTCGGTGAACTCAACATAATGGCCATTTTTCTAAGTAAACCGGAGGTTTATTTCCCAACAGTATCGTATATTTAGTAACTGTATAACACATCGAGGGTAGAAACATTTCGCTACATTTTTCTTTTTAACTTGAGAAAAAAAATTCAAAAGTCATCAGGAAACTTGTGTACTGTTTGCATTATACGGTTAGCAGGCGCGGATCCAGGGGGGGGGGTTTGGGGGTCAAAACCACCCCCTGCTCTTTAAAAAATAAAAAATTAATAAAATTAATAAATAAATTGACAAATAAATTTTTACAAAAATGGAAAATCTTGTCAAAGTATGTTCATCATAGAGAAATCCAAGGAGGTTATTTTCCCCGATATACAAGTCTTCCCCATCATAAGGTAAGTGCATCACTCAGCAATGTACAAGTGATAGATTGCATACTTTATATATATGTATATATATATATAACAAAATCTGACGGGCCGAAACCCCCCTGGAAAAATTCCTGGATCCGCCCCTGGTTAGTCTCTTGAGCATTGATGACTTCAGGTGCTTTTGTCGCACATGCGAACGAACTAAAGATATATAGCCCCTTGCTGCAGACATACATGTACATACATGTATGTGCCTGAAGTATTACCTAAAAGAAACCCAAATTCCTGTTGAGAGGTTCTCCTCTTCAGTTTGCTCAAAACACTATAAATATCTTCATATGTAAATGTAGAAAACTTCAATAAAATGTGGACTACGTGACTACACTAAAATGAGGGTCTTTCCACAGTAAAGGGGGCATTTTGGCAACACAGACTATATTTTTGAGGAAATACCTTTGTCTGGTCTTCAAATAAAAGAAAAACTTTAAGTTGTTCTGAAGAGATAACTTAGGCCCAAAAAGGGTTACAAATAGTGTGACAACATGCCTTTTTAAAAAACCCGTGTAAAAATTTCCAATATAACGCTCGTAACCGGGATGGCCAAAAATGTAACGGAAGGAAAAATACTCAAGTGTGTTTGTTCTAGCCAATTTATGTTTGAAAACTAAGGTTTGGGGTTAACTATCTGCTTGGGAATATAATGCTTTTGTGCCGGTAGTGTAGCTAAACCAGAGTTATTGCTGAAAGAAATCAGCATTTCAAAGACTGGTTTTTGTGTTATTCAAAGTGCTTTGAGTTGCCTTGTCAACCCATGCAATAATTGGGGAGCAATCTAATGAAGCGAGATGATTCTGATGATTCTCTTACGGCAGCGGTAATAATGGTAACGGCACTATGATCTTCTAGTTATGCTGTACAAGAACAGCTATTAGAATCAAATGTTAAGAGCAAGTATTTTTTTTTTACATATATACTCTCCAACAAAAGAAACTGCATTATAAAAATTGCTGTATTTTTTCAGCCATGGCAGATAACTCGCTGGAATAAACTGTTAATGAAAGTCCATGAAATCTTTCAAATGGTTAACCGAACTTGAAATGTACAAAATGTGTTCTTCGTGTTCTCAGAGGTTGCTGAAAACTGACTTGCCAATATTGAAGTCACAAAGTCAGTATCGAGTGTGTCCCCCTTGTGCATTAATCACTGCTGTGCATCTTCGCCTCATGGAGCCAATGACACGCGCATGAAAGAGAATATTGACTTTTGGGTAGTCCTTTTATACGGCTTGCTAACGAGACCTGAACTTTATGGAATTCTGTTACATAACAACCTGTAGGACCCCTATTGTGAAATCAACACCCAGGCATGCCTAAGTCCTGCACTATGCCATGAGCAGGTTTTGAGTGCATAACCTTTTTCTAACAATGTCAGAGAATATTGTCTGTGAATTTGGTGTTTAATTTCCACCTTCTTGAAAAAATACAGCAATTTTTACCATGCACAGTTTCTTTTGTTGGAGAGTATATATTTAACCAAAAAATGCAGATAGACCTGTAATTTGAAATTGTATGAGACATTCGTAAAAGTTACATAACACATGTCTAGGAGACCCAAACAAGGTCAAAAGCCTAGACAATTTGTGCAGATGAAATTTACAATGCTTTATACATGAATGTTGTAAAATTTCGTTGCTCCATGCTGGTTAATTTGCAAAATATCGAAAGTTGCTTCTTTTTTTTTCTTTCTTTTTTTCTTTCTTTTTTTTCCTTTTTTGTTTGTTGAGTGTACATGTACATGGATCTAAATTTCTCAAGTATGGCATATTTATATTTGCAGAGAACCCTTGCAGCATCGTCCCATGTGGCAATGGTGGTAACTGTGTTCCTACTGGCTTTAATACCGCTGACTTCAACTGCGTGTGTCCGCCATGCTTCTCTGGACCAACTTGCCAAAGCTGTGAGTTTGCATTCAATTTTGTTCAGTGGGGTTTTTCAAAGTAACATAAGATTTATAATTCTTAACCTGTGATAGGCTGCTTATTAACAATAACTGTCAGTTATTTCATATTTGTTGAATGTCATAGGCCTGGGGCCGATTTCACTAACGCGTTGCGATGATCGCTAATGCCCAAATCAATCACTAAACTCGAAATCCATCGCAACTTTGCGATCAACTTCAAAGAGCGATTTCACAAAAACTAAGCGATGGTGTTGGCCATCGCTAGTTGGTTTTTAGCGATGAATATTTAGCGACGACTAATTTGTCATCGTAAATGGAAACATTCATCGCTAAAATACAATTTCGCGTTATTTTCAGTGCGTCTCGAAATGGCGTTTCAGTTGTTGTACATAAACAATGCAAGAGCATTACAGAGAGAGAGAGGATTTTTAGGGACAGGACAAATCCTCTGGATTCATAGTGACAAAAAGATGCACAAATATTATCGGTTTACGCGGAATGGTGTCATGAGAATTATTGACATTTGCAACCGTTGAAGTATTTGTGGCTTTCAGGTTTTACGCTATGCTGCTTCTATTCCACAACATCCGATTATGGCATACATTGTGTATCTCTAGCTAGTGTCTGCAGAATCGTGCAGCGAGTCACTGAATTTATGGTTGTTTACGCGTTACTAAGCGATCGTCCTCGTCCAATAAATGTATTTATAATTAATACTCATCGCTATTGCGACGGCTTTAGTGAAATGCAAAATCCATCGCCATCGCAATAACGATGGATTTGAATTTAGCGATCATTCTAACGATGATCGCAAAACAGCGTGTTAGTGAAATCGGCCCCTGTGCATCAAAAATTTGAATAGCCTTTTACCAAATCGAATAATCGGTATATTGCAAACAAGGCAGACCTCTTAACCCCTCGACCACCGAGCTACCCTAAGTTACTTCCTTGATATATCAACACTGATTGCACTTTATGTACGTCTATTTTCTTGATGTATCTTTTTAGCCACCAACCAATGTGTCAACAACATGTGTGCAGCTGGCAGTGCCTGTGTGCCTGAACAAGGCTCCTGCACTCAATACACCTGCCAATGTAGTACTTGCTCCTATGGTCGATTCTGTGAACAGCGTAAGTATTTATGTACATTATATGTTTTATGTGGACTGGCAAATAAAAGATGTCCACACTTGGCAGGAAAAACGGATGATATGTGGACTAGCACACATACACAGTAAGGTTGTCCAACCTTTAAAAACAAGGTTAGAGGTCAGAGTGGGGGGTTATGTTGAGGGCTAGGGTAATAGTTTAGAAGAGAACCATTTTGATTTAGTAAAAAACAGTTTTTTTAACTATACAGGAACAAACGATTGTCCACATAAGGTATGGAATGTATAGAGTGGGTTTAGGCAAGTTATCAATCAGAACCAATCCCAGGTTGAGTATTAGAATTAGATTCAAACGTTTTGAGGAATTGATTCCCATTATTTCAAATTTGTATCACGGTTCTTGTTTGCAGTTTTTTAACACTATTATTTTGACCTTCCAAAAATGTTAAGTGAACCTTAGATAGTTTATGCTTTTGCATTTGGTAAAACATTACAGACTTCATTTGATGTCTCTTGCCAGTTTCACCAAAAAATTGTCTAAATGTCTAACTTTTTTTGACAGAGATTGATGCATGTGCCAACCACAAGTGTGCAAATGGTGCAGCATGTAGTCCTCTAGGAGGAAGTTGTCTGCGGTACTCCTGCACATGCACTGGCTGTTTCCAAGGACCCAACTGTGATCAAGGTAATGAGCAAAATAAATGCAAAATTCTGCACTCAGAATGGGCAGAGGTGGTCTTTTAAGGTTCATGAATACTGATTGGGCAATTTGAATGTCCTTAGGTGGACCTGAATGAAAGCAGCAGTTACGCAACACAAAACGGCTCACGCATGTGCTGCTGTCACAATTAGTGGTGACTTTTGTGGTTAGAAAGATGGATTGAAGCTGAATAAAGGTCTAGTGTACGTAACTCGGCAAATTTTCAGATTTGTGGTTGCAATAAAAATGCCGGTTCTGTATCCACCTTTGCCGCTTCGAGTGTAAATGCAGTATATGGCATTTCTATGTACTGGATGGGCGTATATACAGTGTTGCAATTACTGAGGTATTTTTGCCTCTATACACAGTGTGAGATGGGCAATGGAAGACAATATAGGCTTTTTCACACTACACCTTCTCAACCGGGGTTGAACTCAACTCGGAGCAAACCCGAGACCGCCCCAAGACAAAATAATCATCGGTACCGTTAGCGCCCGGACAAAAATAATCAATTTTCCCCTCTAAAACACTGAACGTACAGCCAAGTCATTCCAAAATTAGGTGTTAATTCACCAAACGTGATTTGCTAACCACTATCGTTCACTTACCACGCAAATCTATCGTATCAGCGTCGATAACGGCCGTGACAGTTGCATGCATTTGTTTTGATCAGTGCCCTCAAATGGTGAATTAGTTCACCTCTTGAGGGCGCTGCATGCTCAGTGCAGCGGCGGCGTAGCTACATCGATATCACAATTGGGATATGGGTTGATCGTTTGGAGCACGCGTGTGGCCCATGAAAAATCCTCGCTAACACTCCCCCCCCCCCCCCCCCCCCCCCCCCCCCCCCTCCCTCCCCTCCTCCCCCTCCCCTCCTCCCCCTCCCCTCCCCTCCTCCCCCTCGACCCCCCATCCTAAGGTCTCTTTAATAGACCTTAGGAAGGTTGGAAATAATGTCAAATTTTGACCTCTCTAAGGCCCGTTTTAAACGTGCTTGTGCCGTGTCAAATTAAAAAAATAAATTTAAATTTGACACGCCACAATCCATTTGGCTCGGCAAGTTGAATTCGGCACAGCAGAAGAATTTAACTTAACGAGCTAACTTAATTTAGTGCGGCAGTAGCACGGCGTGGTTTCAAACGTCATGTTTCCGCCGTTTCAAATTTAATTCCAGTTCAAAGTTGGTCTGCAATTTTATTCACAATTAGGAATGCGCATGCTCGCAGTGCGTATGTGAGCAAAGAAATAACCAAAATATGGCAATTTACAATAGACAAATGAAAAATACACGTGCACAACGTTCATGACGTGCACACGACTCATCCGCCATGTTGGGTGTATTTAAGTTAGAGTTTGCAATTAAGTTCGACGTTTGAAACCACTTCAGTGCTTATGCCATGCTATCGTCGCGTTAAATTGAATTTTTTTCGACATTGCACTTAAGCACAACGTTTGAAATGGGCCTAACCTGGTTATGTTTGTAAATATCTTTGCAGTGTACAATCCTTGTAGTGGAAGCCCATGTCAGAATAACGGCATCTGTAATAGCCTTCAGAACTCATGTACGTCATTCTCCTGCCAATGTATCGGATGCTTCACAGGCTATCGCTGTCAATTAGGTAAGTCCTTTAAAATCATGGAGTATCATCTTAAACAATATTTTCTTGTCTTCTCTGTGGACATAGGACTCATTTAATCTGTTTTTGTGACATGATTACTAGTTGTATTGCCTTCATCCTTTTTATTATTTAACTGTATTACTTCTTGGGGAGTATATGTGATCTGCCACGGCATAATGAGGAATGTCCCCCAAATATTAAAAACCACGTAATCGGTGCCTTAAGTTAAATATACATGAAAAATGTGTCCACAATTGATTTTGGTTTTTTGCATTGCATAGGTATTCTAGATTCAACCTAGAGTAGTTGGTTTTGTCAAAATGTTTTGTCACTGGCATTTCAAGTGGCCCGGTTAAAATATCTGGTTGTTCTTTTTACCTACAGTCGACCTTTAAGGTTTGCAATTTGGTAGTCATAAGGTTCTCCCCAGTACAAGTTTGAAAATGTGTGGTACATTTTAGAGCTTAGAGCTATTCTGGAGTCTTGAAAGGCTCTTTTGCTATAAATTCTCACAGATGTATGTTTTTGTGCACAAAATAATAAAGAAAATTGACATGAAGGATTTATAATATCTGTAATGAAACCCTATGCACAAACTCTTTGGAGGCCGACTAAGTGGCGAAAAAACTTTCCTAAGAATATTTGTCAGCATTTGTCCGCAATTAGTAGGACCTACATACTTGTACATGTAGTAGGCCTATAATTTCTCATCAGATTTTCACCGTTTGGAATGGGAAAATATAGTGCAGGTACACGTATTAAAGTAAAATCTTACAGCCCAAATCTGCTGTGATGGTCTATTCAAACTTTTGACCAAGAATCGATATCTTATAAACATATTTCAACTGTAAACGTGGAGTTGCACAGATCACTTGGAAAAATATCTCCCCATTCAAAATCAGTGCATGCCTTGGAATTATACCAATTTAAGGAAATCAAAACCATACCTATTGCTGTTTAATAAGAGTCCAATGAAATTTTCCTTGCAGCTTATGCCAATCCTTGTCTGCAAAATCCGTGCCAAAATGGTCAGTGTCGGCCGAGACAAAATATCTGTTACGACTACGTGTGTGACTGCAACCCTGGGTTTACTGGATTGCTTTGTGAAGGTAAGCAGGATACAGAATATGACATTAAAATGAGAAACAAAAGACAAAAGACAAGTGCAAGGCATGTATACATTATTGTTATACAAACACATAAAAAATATGACCCACCGAAAAGCAGACATGAACTTCAGAAACACTGGATTCTGGGCACCGCCGTTTTGTCAGAAAACTGGGCAAAGAGTGACATGCGTACAACTATGCCAAAGGAGCGCACGAATGCCCGTGGTATAAAGATTCGCTGCAATTGCCATTTTTGTGAAGTTTGTATAGATGCTTTTTAGTGGGTCACATTTCTTGTTCTTTGTATATTAATAATACATGAGTTACACTTGTTTTAATAATACAACATCCTTCAACACCCAGAACTGAATACTCGCGCTCCCAAAAAACTATACACTTTTACAATTACCGGTTGTGTTTTAGTGTACAAATATTTATATGAGATGTTTTGACAAATCTTTTGGTAGCAGTTTAATTACATTATGTTTCATGCATGACTGCACATGCAGCAAATAAGGGTGTCCGGTGGAACACGACTTGCGCCATCTGATAACAATTGAAAAAAGAGACCAAAAAAAACCCCTAAAAACGTGCCTTTGTTTAGGTTGTGGCTTGTCGCTGTGGCTTGGTATTTACGAGCATTTGAGTAAAACGGTGGCACGAGTTGGACAGCATGCATTAGGAAATTGCTGGCAAAAGCTTTGGAACACAGCCGTGGCACTTTGTGTGCGGTGGAATTTGCTTACCAAGTAGGCCCATTGCTGGGGTGTGAGCCGAGGACGAGCCATGTTTTAAGATAAAGAATAGCCCGCAATATGTTTCATTGTACGTATGTTCAACGAGGCTCTGTTGATTCTTGACAACAACCAAGTCACTGGTTCAAATCCTTTTCTTTTTCCTAGCCATACTGAATTGGCGCAAGTCGTGTTCCACCTGACACCCTTAATTGCCTCATGAAACATAATTAAATTAAACTGCCACCAAAAGACACGGGAGAAATTATCCAACATACACGTCAAAACATCTCATAAATATTAAAAGTGTATATTTGTGGTTTGGCCACTTGTGTGAAGTGCTGCCATAGTTGCCGAGAATCGGCTTAGAGAAGTAGTTTTTAGTAATAGTTTTTTTAATAGTAATAGTAGTAGTTTTTTAAACAACCCTGAATGCCGCAATACGGCGACATTTCGGGAAGACTCTCCCCGGAGACCACCAAAATTTCGGCAAGAGTCACTCAAAATGACACCTTATTTTTTTACCCAAAGCTTCCAAAAATGCTTCCAGACCAAAGAGAAACAGCTCCAGTCCCAATAAAAATGGTTCTCGACCTAAAAAAAATGTTTTTTTAACCTAAAAAAATGAATTTTAAACTCAAAAATATTAGGGCGACACCAAAATGTCGCCCTATTGAGCAGGTCGCCCTAATATAGCTTTTTTACCCACGATTTGTCGCCCTATCCTACAATTCATAGTTTTTATGTTTCTCGTTATGGTCACAAAAACCTGGCCCATCATATAATCTTACTCTGCCATTTTCTGTTTAATAGCACTGGTTGTGAGGGCCAATCCATGCAACAGCTTCCCTTGTTTGAATGGTGCTGAGTGTGTCAACATGGATGGTGGCAATGACTACACTTGCAAATGCCAACAAGGCTATACTGGCATCAACTGTAGAATGCAAAATAGTAAGTACATCGCCTTCACCTATTAGGGCTGTAGTCAAGTCCACAGTCGAGTCTGAGTCCTTGGTTTCCGCGTCTGAGTCCTTCAATCAACTTTATTTCCACTTCCAACAAGAAAACAAATAATAACAAAGTTATTAAAGAAAATTAAAACAAATTATTAAGAAAGCGGAGCAGACCCGTAAAAAGCAAACTTGTCTTTGTATGGGACAGTCGTTAAGTCCTTCAGTCGTTAAGTCCATCATACACCTGAGTCCTCAGCAGGCCGAATTTGAGTCCTAAGTCCTTGTTTCAATTGTTCAAGTACCCTACCTTTAAGAGTCTATGATTGAGCCTATGATCTTTAGCAAAAATATCTCTGGGAGGTGAAATACATTTTGAGTTCTCAAAATCATTTTAAGCGGTTGACATGATTTATTTTACATTCTTAAAATTTACGTACATGTTCGAAAGTTGTTGGACCCCAAATAAAATTTGTAAAAGGTGTTTGAAACAATTTCTGACACTAATATACTTTTTGTAAAATAATGTACTTTTTGTAAAATATCGTTTCACTGGACTCGGATGGACTCGGCCCAAATCTCTGATCTACATGTACATGTATGAGTCCTTACTGCCCAAGTCCTTGAAAATTGGGACTCCAGTCAAGTCGAGTCCAGACTATAGACCTAACATCTTCCAAGTTGGAAAGAATTTTCTGTGACAGCTCATGTTTATTCTACATGTACTTGGTTCCACGTTTTTCTTGAAATTATATAAACTCCTCAAAAAAGGTTCGGAAAGTCAAGTTTGACTGACAATTTCTCTCTTGTTACTGAATTTGTAACACATTTCCCTTGAATTTGGTATCATTGGAAAGCCCTGTTATTCCTCTTTACAGTGATGTGTCATTTGTTATGATTAATCAATTGGGGGGATGTGCAGTATAGCGGAATACAGGGGTGGGTGGAAAGTGAAATGTCACAAAATTCACTGCTATTGTCATGCAGTGCATTCCCCTTTTGCTTGGAGGATGGGAATGGATCAATGTACTTTTTGACAATAGCAATGCATTTTGTGACATTTCACTTTACACCCACCCCCGTATTCAGCAGTGCTGCACATCTCCCAATTGCTTAAGCATAACAAGTGACACATCATCGTAAAGAGGAATAACAGGGCTTTCCAATGATATAAAATTCAAGGAAAATTATTTTGCAACAAGAGAGAAATCGTCAGTCAAACTTGACTTTCCGAACTTTTTTTGAGGAGTTTATATATTTTCTCAAGTACATTGAGCAACCAAGTACATTCAAACTTAACAGGGAACTTGTATTATCAGAAAGTAATACGATAAATGACAAATGATTTAGACCTTAACTTTACCATGCTATAAGCAGAAACTAACCATGCTCTTGTTACTGCTCTTGGGCTCGGAGCCAGTATTAATATAGAGGGCACTCTTAGTCACGACACACGAATGCGAACATGCAACACACGAGGACCATCAGTTAAATTAGCAACATTTATTCGTTCCAACCGTGTTTGGGTAACTACCTTTAAATCGTGCATTCGGTGACTAAATACAAAATCCGTGGTGATGGTAACAAAGGGCGAGAATATTATAAGTTACATCTATCCCATCCGAGTTTTGCCCCAGTCTATATAATGCATCCTGGTACATTTGTATCCAAGTGCACTGCTTCTCAGGGGCAAATTTTGGATGGTTGTTCTAGTGGGAAAAGGCCCATGTTCTACATTTACATGTTTGCGCATGGGCAGCACAACTTGGAAAAGTTGTGCTAACATTTTCAAATTTTGTCGTTGGGTTTTGCATATCCTATTCAATATTTGCCATCCTTTATAATTCTTTAGTAATTTTGGCAGTGGTGTACTTGTCAACGCCCAGGTTGTCCAAATGCATTACTTTTTACTTGAAATGGCGATGTTTGCTGTATTTTTAAGCCGTCAAACAGCAATATCACCGGGTGTGTGCGACCATCGTTCAAAAGAGTTTTTCATCAAATGATATGAATGACATGGTTGGATACAGCAATTTGTTCAACCTTGATTTCCCCCAAAACAGGTATGCTTATTTGGTCCTGACAGCAAATTTACAACATATCTTCAATGTCAATGGAAAGACACTGTGGCCGCTGCCGCTGTACCGATTTAGAGCATGCGCAAACCATGACACAGCCCCTTTAAGCCCTGTGGTTGTATAGACTGCTTTACGGTGACGTCTTGCCTTCCACCATTTGGGTGTCATTTGACAATCATGTCCCACGTGACCCGAGTGCTAACCAGCAAAAAGAGTGAGAACAGTGTATTGGTTGCACTTACCTCTGTTACCTACGGTAACCTTGTTGGTTGTTTTGCACCATAGCTGTTGCACTGAGTAAGATAAAAATGTCTTTCTTCAGGCTACATCGTGAAAACATAGTTTCGTTCTTCCAAGCCGAGTACATGCTCAATAATTCGATCGTATTGCCATGTGTTTACATGTATGCCGCATTTTTGAACAAAAACGGGCAGATGGGTATTTTTTTACCCACGTTCGTGTGCGTCGATTAGCATGCATGTTTGCACCCGTTTACACATGTGGCTGATGACACCATGGAGTTCCATATGTAAGTATAGCTCAATGGGTGTCGGCTGACATCCAGAAATTCAGATGTTGCACGTGGCCAAAAGCAGTCTATAGACCGTATCGAATAGCCACCATTTCATGGGGCAGTTTCTTTGTTCCTTGAGGACATGCATGGTTCTATTGTTGAACGGTGTAAGTAACAAAAGGTGCCCCACAAAATGGCGCCTATTCGATACGGTCTACTGGGTTTAATCCGGGTTTGTCTTCAAATCAGTATTGCACGCAAAGATAAAACCTTAAACTGCGATTCAAGTAACACTACTCTGTGAATGTTTTGCAAAAATATCAAGATTTTGCTGCTTGTTTACATTTTATTCTTTTTTGTTTTTCATTGTAGGTGCTTCTGGTGCCCTGAGTGCATGCGTGTCTAGTCCATGCCTAGCAGGCTCATCATGCCGTAATAGTTACCACAGTGCCAGCCCTGCCATATACGTGGCACAGTATGTGTGCATCTGCAATGTCGCCTTCACAGGACCCAACTGTAATGTGCCTGTCGGTAAGTGTGCTGGATTTAGTCAATTTTTGTTGTCTCATCAGGACTGGCATCCTCGGACAGGATTAGAACGAGGGTCATAGAGGTACCGGGTAGCAGGTGGAGAAAGTACTGCAATCCCTCGTCTGGCTGTACTACCTAAATAAATCACCAACTCAGTTTTCCAGTTGGAACCAATACATAGTTCCGAGTTTGCCCAGTTAACACCGCCCCCTTAGATATTGTTGCTATGGCTCGCACGCTATCGTCAAAATGGCGACACACAACGCACAAAGCAATGAGACTTTCAACAGAAAGCACAGATTCATTGGAGAAAACTCAAAGGTATTCATGTTTCAGGGTCAACAGTTATCTTAGAACACACCAAGTAAAGGGCCAGTAATACAGGGATGTCATATCATCATGAAATACATGCTTTCGTAGTTCGTACCTTTGAACAACGAAACGACCGGCCTTGAAACAAAAGATTCACCTGGATCATCGCATACAACATTGTACAAATTGTATGGGGCCGGCAGAACATATCGCGTGATCATGTTGTTGTGAGACAGTGCACTTTGACCTATGTGGGTGACATCCGCTAGCTCTGTTGTGATTGATCGGCGGGTTCGGTTGATTGACAGGTCGGAACTATGCATTGGCACAAACCAGTTGGGACCAGGGGCCAATTTCATGGCGCTGCTTAAGCAGCAGCTGAAAATCGGTGCTTACTGTAGCAGAAAAGTTGTGCTAACGTAAAGGCTATTTCACGGCCGCGGCGTGCTTAAGCATCCACGTGTTTGGAAACGGGCATTGTTGTGCCACTACTGTTTAGCAAATTTTGTCCCTGAAGCTAGCAAACGTTTTACAGTGCTTAAAGTGTCTCCATGAAATAGCCGGAGCCTCGGTTAGCACAAAATCAGCTGCTAAACAGCGCCATGAAATTGGGACCAGTTGGAACTAGTTGGAACCAACTGGAACCAAATAGGGCCAGTTGAAAGGAGTTCTAATTAAGTTGCAGTAATTCAAATGAATGTCTGTGTTGTATGCCCCACACGCAATGGTTCATCGGCATCAACATTCAATAGGTTGGTATTCCGCTTTCATATGCTAAATTTTTAATTTGCTGTTTATTATTTAAGACATCCACGTTACATGCTTTTGGTCACGTTACATGATTTTGGTCACGTTACATGAATTTGATCAATAGGAACATTTGGTGATCTATACAGCATTTACAGAGGCACTTTCACTGTAACTGAAGTTACATGTAACGTCAGTTATAGTAAAAATGCCCTTATAAAGACCCAGAGAGCCACATGTAGGGTGTCATAGGATGCAGGATATGTCTTGTCATGACATGTACATGTAGCTCTCTGCACCATTATATAAGGTCATTTTTCTGGTGAATGGCATTACATTTAAAGTTACTAACTGTGAAAATGCCCAGAGGTACCAGTTGAAAGTTGCCAATCAGATTAAAGATTTTATTCAGTCGAGCTTAATTGCAAAACGTATCATATTTATTCATTTTTTGACATTTGTAGAAAAATTGCATTTTTTTAATTACAACTAAGCACTATTCCAAAAAGTAAGTTTTTTTGTTTTTTAATCTAAATTTTTTAAAAATGGCATTTATTGCATTTTGCGATGAAACTCTTTATACACTACATATAACAAATGTTTGTTTTTTTGTGTTTGCAACATTCTCATAATGTATTACAGTAAACTCCCCATCAATGAATGCATGTGGAAACCTGGTCAGACAGTGCAGTAATTCAGGCACATGTAATAACGTCTACAACAGCTACCTACAAGCCATTGACTACTGGTGTAGGTGCCTTTCTGGGTTTATTGGCCAACATTGTGAAACAACAGGTTTGTTTTGTAAACATTTATGCCATACATGTACATGCCTTTACAGTTCCCCCACAATTCAGTGCACAGTACATGGAGCAGCGTATGATGAGACGGAATTACAGTACGCCGCACAGAAGCACCAAGTTTGATCGTGTACAAACAAATGGGATTTCGCTGGAAAGTGGAGGCTTCAAACTTGTATAACGTGGCAAATTTTTGTTTTGGACACATGTTAACTGGTAATATAGAGCTCCGATACAGATTCAACCTACTGTATATCATCTGTTATGAGAATATATCGGCATCTAGGGGTGAAATGCTGAATTAACTGTCAAAAACTTGTGGACACACTAGGGCGCGGTGAGGCACCATGCGCCAGTTGCAGCACTCTGTGCACTACTCAGTGTACTAGAATTCCATCCCATCATGCACTGCTTGCAGAGAATTGGGGGAACCGTAAAGACACGTATTCTACCACACAGAAAACCAATATAGATACACAACTTAAGCTCAGTAAATCTTAGCTGTAAACCACCTTTAGTTCACCAATACAATGACATTATCCATCTTGTAGTTTAAAATACAAAATTATCTTTTGAATGAAAAGGGATAGAGTTTGCATGTAACATTCGAGACTTTGTCTTTGCCTTCTTTTTTTCATTGTTGCAGTGAGCAACCCATGTAACAACCCATCTCCTTGTCTGAATGGTGGTGCCTGTTCTGCTAACGGTCTGACGTTTACATGCTCCTGTCGACCAAACTTCAGTGGAACCATCTGTGAAAATGCAGTTGGAGGTATGTTAATTTTGAATCAAGAGCTGCAAGTTTGTACATGTGGCCCTATGAAATCCTGGAGCAAGTTCAATTCACGACTAGAGTCAACCACTGGTCGAACGCCATCCTGGCAATTAACACATTCACACTAACGTGCAAATGCGAATGACTTTGGTTTGTCACTTGGTTCCGTGCAAATCGCTGCATCAACTCAATGCTTGATGGGTACCAGTGAGCAGCATAACCGTGTCCAAATAGTCGACCAGACATGACTAACTATCATTGACTAGACTGCATTCTGTTGGAAATAGTCGATGTATGGTCGTGATTCAAACTTGCTCATAAGTGTTGTACATACATACTTTAATTAAAGACTGTATATAGGATTTGTAATGTCCCAAAATTTCAATCAAACATTTGATTGGAAAGCCTTTCATGTGTGCACATGGCACATGCATTTTTAAAATTGTGTGAAAGAGACTGCCGTGGTATTAGGACAATTAAATATAACCGTGGAACCAGCCAAAATGGTCATTTTGTGCAATTTCTCGAAGGCATGCACACATTTTTGCTTTGTTCTCTTGAAAGATGGATAAGGTACTGGCCTGACTAAAAATAAATAAAATTCCACTATCTCCTTTTGTTCTGCCTTACTTCTAAAAAGCTGAGAGTTGAATTGAGAATTTAATTAAGAACTGCTCATAAACACTTGTCTTGAATTGGGACTTGGGATTTGGACCATGGTGTAATTTGGGCATTTCACAGCACTGGCGCCACCAAGAGTTTGACGCGGAAAGGCTACATTCAATGTGTACGTGCACGTCGTGTATGGGTTAAAAAAGTCTGCACGAGCATGTATAGCTAAACGTGTGATAAAGTACGCCTATATTATGCCATTCTCAAGAAAAGAGCACTAATTGAACTTTATTTCTTCACAAACTTTGTCAAATGTGTTTAAATAATCTAGGCTTTCTAAATAAACTTCAATCTCTAAATCACACATTCGTTTTCAAATCAAATCTGAACTGTTTGTGTGATAAACAAATACAGAGTTCAACTGCTCTGTCAGAAAATGCCCTCTCCGACAGAAACGCTTGGTGGTGTTCTTAATGTGATGCCCAAAATTTACTAATTTCTCAACATCTCTGCTCCCGAGTCATTAATGTTTGTTACTTTGGTTTTTCTTCTCCAGACACGACTCCACCCAACGTGTTTGGCTGTCCAAGAGATTTCTCTTTCAATGCTTTCACCCAAGCCAGCGTGACCGTGCCATGGAATGAACCCACCTCCCCTGATGGCAATCTGGTATACCAGACACACACGCCTAACTTATCACTCTTCCTGGCTGGAACCTCCACCCGCATTATTTACAAGTATGCAGATGCGGCTGGCAACTTAGCGGCATGCTCCTTCAATGTTCTTGTCACAGGTAGGTATTGCTTCCAAATCCAAGTTACACATCTAGCTTTAATTTGTTGGGTGTACCATGGCCGAATGGTTTAGTCAGTGACTCAAAGGCTGCGTTCCAGCATGTACATGCACTCGTGTTAACACAAGTGCGAGCGCGTGTGGTCTAGTGGGTATGAAGCGGGACTCCCAATCAGAGGTTGGGGGTTCGAGCCCCACTTCAACCAACGTGTCTGTGTCCCTGTTGCCTCGTCAACCCAAGATATATATGGGAAGCTGTTAAGGGGATTGCCACAATCTAACTGCTGATAGGGTTGTGCGCCTGACCAGCAGCCACCTAGTTGAAGCGAAATGGTTCTGGTGATTCCCTGATGGCAGCGGTAATAATAGTAACAGCGCATTGAGCACCCTGCAGGGTGGATATGTGCGCTATACAAATCCATGCATTATCATTATTATTATTAAGTATACTCTTGCGCACAGGAATGACAAGAATAGTGACACTTGGGTCAGTTGGAGTAATGTCTCGCTACTCAACAACAAATGGGGAATGTGCTGTTACTCCTCATGCTCCCGATGAGGGTCATGTGATTTGCATGACACATGGTGGAATATGGGTCCACCATGTGTCATGATGATGATGATGGGTAGAATTTTGGGTGAATTTGCTCAACTTGTGGACTGAAATCATTTTTATTGACACCATTGCTCCATCTTCTTTCATATGATCCTCTAAAGGGATCTGGTTGCTGAGATTAGCCGACTTAAGTCATTGCCCTGTACCCACCTGGGAGGTTCTTCAGTTCGGCCACGAAGTGTTGAGAGAACACGAAGAAATTCTCAGTTTTAGAGGTGGGACGAAAACCCCACACACCAAGCATGGACTGAGAACCCATAGCACATACTGACCTGGATGGGATTTGAACCAGGGCCATAGTAGTGGAAGGCGAGGAAAGAACCGCCACGGCAACCTGATTCCCCGACACCGTTACTCTTCAAAACTTGTGACAACTTTTTTCTTTGTTTTCCATTTTGGCTCAGGAACCTTGGCAGGTGACAATGTGGACCCAACCATTACTTGCCCAGGTGACGTTTCTGCCAACCTGCTCGGAGACCAGTCGTCCATCCGAGTGGTCTGGCCCTCTCCCCAAGCCTCTGATGACCGAGGCCAACCTCAGGTCACCAGTGATCGTCGGTCTGGTTCAATTTTCGGTGAGGGTGTAACTACAGTGACGTACACTGCTACAGATGCAGCAGGCAGGAGCGCAACATGCACAATCCGAGTCCGAGTCACAAGATCTCAGGGTAATATTACAGTGGAATATGAAAAACGACCCGTTGAAAAATTCCATATTTTATATTTTAACCTCATTGTCTACAAAATCAAATAAAACACTCACTTAAAGGGGCCTGAAAAGCATTTTGTTTTTAAATTGTCACACTTTTGAGCCAGTACATTGGTCAGAAAATGTCACCTGTAATATTTCATTTTGTTTTTGTCAGGAAAAAATTAAATAATTTTAATTCGCACACAGAGATCCATCTTGTAATAATTATTGCATTGGTCCATGTGATGTTGCACGGAATTTAATTTGTCCATATACGTGTTGTATGCACAACGTGTTTATTCCTAGAACTTGCTAAAAAAAAAACAGTGTGCTCAGGGGGAACTCGAACCCACAATCCCCTGCATACTAGGAAAATAAAAACCACCTGACAACCGAGCTTCCCAGTGCTAAATGGCTGGCAACTGCATTTATATAAAACTAGGGAAGAGACACAAATCCAACCGCCGGTACCGACAGCGGTATCGCAGTAGGTGGGTCATTCTTCAATAAGTGTCTATTTTTGGCCTTAAGAAATCGTGAAAAAAAAGTTGTTCAAATGTTGATTATTTTTAGTGGAACATGATCATTAAGGTACACAACAACTATAATTAACTTTCGGCACAATCTTTAGGGGAGTTTTATTTAATTTTATTAACATTAACTTTTCAGTGTTGTAGCATAGGAAAAATGTGCTAAAATCATATCCGTCACACTTTCGTGACGGAAATGACGAATTTTGACAGTGACTTCGGAAACTGAGTAAATTCAAACAAGAGAATTTAAAGTTTAAACATAGAATAACAACCAGTGAACAGAGGGCGTTGAACAGAATATAACGCAACTTATTGTCCTCATTTTATTGCCATTATTGGCAAATGAAAATGCAAAATAAAATAAGATATGACGCTCCAAAATATCGTGACGGAGATGACCCAAAATGCCAAAAAATTATCTTCATCACGGCAAAAAGTGATGGAACTGACTGTGACGGATATGACTAAATAAACAATTAAACTTTTATAACACCACCCACAGTCTGTTTGAAGCCCAAATACAACAGAAGCTTGGAAGTTTGCACAATTGTGATCGTTTGCATGAATACTTTTCAAGATTAAAAACACAAATAAGATATGTTATAAAGCGTTCGGAGATGACGTTGAATAAAGGTACTATTGTAATTGTTTGAGAAAGTCCACAATTCCTTGGCTATTACGGGTTGCAGTCTTCTTTAATGGATTATTTCTTGCTATATAGGCTCTGAGGTATCCGATGGACTAATGCAAGTCTTGTTCATGGTCAGTTCTCTATCAGATATGATGCTCCAAAATATCGTGACGGAGATGACCAAAAATCCAGGGACACGATTTTTGACTCTTAAAATGTCAGATTTCATGCAAATATGGTTTAATGATGTAATTTTAAATTTTGCATTTGGAGGAGACCAACTATACTTGGCTTCTGGTAGTATAATTATCTTTTTAAGCTGCTTATTTAAAAAATTATGGCAATGGGGACATTTTGAGAGACACCACCGGGACATGCGTTTTGGGGGTATTTTGAAGGTTCATCGTAAAAAATAAGCACCCTGTCGATTTTTTTCAAGAATTTGTACCACTGCATATAATCAGAAATATGTTAAAGATTATTTTACCGCTTAAAAATAAGATTTTCATTATATAGTTTTTGAGATGTAGCATCTCAAAGTGTCGGGACACGAAAATAGACACTTACTGAAGAATGACCCAGGTACGGGCGGTTAGATTTATGTGTCTTTCCTAAGGTGACTTTTGTGTCAGTCCAAACAAAGTTAAATAAAATCCATTAAGATCACCCATACAAAGAACAAAATTGTTGAGAAACTTTCCAATCACTAGGGTGGGCAGTGTTTAGTGCTGCACTGTTGTGGTGGTGTTAGTCTGTGTTTAGTTTTTTGTTGTGATGTTGACTTGTTTGTGATGAAAAACCATAAAATAAAATAAAAACGAAAAACCTATTCGGTGGTCCGGGCTGTGAAGTCAAATCATCAGCAGAAAATGAGATATATCCAAAGCAAAAGCTGCCAAGAGAAGAACGAATCATTTGCGACAAAGTCGTGGGGCTCGCGCGATAGCGAACGGCTGATAAACTGACCGTTTTTGTTAATTTTAAGCTTTTTTAGTTAATTACTGGACATTTTGACAATCTTTTTTTCACAAGGACCATCAAAAAACTGTCGTCAATTATGCTACATGTACATCACTAAATTATGTAAACAGTAAGCCGGTGTGTCCCTTTGAATACTAGGATTGATCTTAAGATAAATTAATTTCACTGTTTGCTTTTCTACATGTAACTAGGTTTCAGTATCCAGTGTCCTACTTCTGTGAACCTGCCTGTTGCTGCCGATCTTGACTGCTACACATACACCTTACCTGACCCTACCTTCTCAAACGCCCTTGGTACACCAAGGCTGGGTTATCGCCGTGTAAATGGCGCTGCCACTGGCCGGGATTTCTACACTACGGTGCCATTTACTGGCAGTTTTTTGTACCGAGCAGTCGATGCTTTTGGCAGGGTAGCTGAGTGTAACTTCCAATTGTCCATTGTATCAACTTCAAGTAAGTGCCAGTGCTGCTCGAGTTCTCAAATGAATCCGGGGCACCTGTTTTCAACGTCGGCAACACAATTAATTTTAATAATAAATTTTAAAGCCAATGCGGCTATACGCTGTGCCATACTTAAAATTTTGAAAGGAAAAATGACGACATCCATGCAACAGTTGCATGGATGACATCAGGATTGAACACTTGTTCCCCCGACTCCAACACGGCATGAAGTATGGAAACTTTGCTGCGACCTGATTCACACCCTCTCGAGCCCGAGCACCAAACTGCAAAACCAAATAAAATAACAAGAAGCGTATTTAGATGCAAATTAAAAGTGATTTTTCAAATGGTCAGAAGGGATACGGTTTCAAAATTAAGCCTCAGTGTGCTTTTATAACAAACTTGCTAAGCTGACGATATTCTAAAAAAATAGGCAACCTTGGGCAAGTAATTTTTCTTCCTTTAAGTAATCGAGATTTGTAAAAAATCTATCATGCTGTGTTAAAATTGAGCTTTTTTTTCCCTCGCTCTCTCTCTTTCTGTCTTATTAGCTCCTTGCACACCTAACCCATGCCAGAATCAAGGTAGCTGCAGTGTCGTCGGTTCTTCATTTAATTGTCGATGCTTCAATGGATTCACAGGACTTACATGCCAAACACCACCAGGTATACTTTATTCGATTTCTAAACTAGGCAGTCATAAATATGTCTGATATATTTATATGTTTGACTCGATAGTTTCACTAGCAAGTATGTCTCATTTCAAAGTATTTTATAAATGTAAGAGTAGTTTAAAAGTACTTTATCATCCAACACCAAGGGATCATTATAGTTTTCCCATTAAAGGCACAGGCTCGTCAGCAATGCACGCGCGCCAAATTCGTGCCACGAAATACGCAGCTCCATAGCAAAGGCATGGAGCTGTGTATTTCGTAGCACGAATTTGGCATTGACGAGCCTGTGCCTTTTAAACCGTGTTGTATTTTGTTTTACTATACCTCAAATATTCTGCCGGGCAGCTGTGGTATTCCATTGGTCTTTAAAATTTCCTCCAATTCTTCCTTATTGATAGCTTTCCAATGACGTCATGTTGTGTGTCAAATAATGCCGCGTCATTGTGGAAGCAATGGGCGTGCGCGTTGTATGTGTCCATAGCACGCGTAACGCTCTGTACTAAGGTTCCCATTGGTGAACTAAACCACGCTACGCCCACCAGAGACACACACAACCCACACGCACATCACTTCCACAATGACTCGGCATTGTTTGACTCACAAAATGGCGTATTCGAAAGCTATCAATATCACAAAGCGAGCACCACTGGAGGTTTTATTTATGCTGTAATTCGTGGGTATGCACGTAAAGCACACGCATCGTTCGTACATTTATTGTGCTGAGACAAATCCAAGGCATTGTCCCACTCATTTTCACGAAAACCAAAAAGAGTTCAAGTATCAACCTTGAAGGGGCTCTGTCACAGTTTGCGTATGCACCAAATCTTTAAATTATTGACATAACGTGCGTGCTCAGAAGAATGTAGTGCAATTTCGTTACACAGTGCATTTGGTTTGTGTGCATAAATATACATCATGTACTTTAACACGTGCTGCATGGGCAGTATACAGTGTTCATGAGTGTTTACAATACGCAGATCAGAATTCAACTACATAGTACATCGTGCTGCGCACCTTCGTTCGATTTCGCCAGTGTCTGGGGAAAAAATGGTACAGCGGCGGCAGCCAGAGTGTCTTTACATCGACAAAAGATGTGCTGTAAAATTGCTGTCAGGACCAATTAAGCATACAGTTGAACAAAATGCTGTATCCAACCATGTCATTCATATTATTCGATGTCGTTTCTGTCGTGTCTTGTCGGGTTTTTGATGGTATGAAAATACTCTTTTGAATGACGGCCGCATACCCTGTGATATTGATGTTTGACGGCTTAAAGATACGGTAAACAGTGCCACTTCAAATAAAAATGTATGCATCAGGACAACCTGACAGTTGACAAGTACACCACTGCCAGAATTACTCAAGAATTGTAAGGGATGGCAAAGATTTAATAGGATATGCAAAACCCGAGCGACGAAACTTATAAAGGTTCGTGCGCTTGTGCAAACCGTGACACAGCCCCTTTAATGAAGGTGGATTTGCTCATTGAAGGCACCATCATGCAAAAAAAATCACACATACACAAAAGTGGCTTTAAGCTCATTATCAAATGTTTTCTTGTTTGCCAGGTCCATGCTCGTCCAACCCATGCCAGAATCAAGGTGTCTGCAGAAATGTTGGTTCTTCATCATTCAATTGTCAATGCATCAATGGATTCACAGGACTTACATGCACATTCCCACCACAAGGTATACTTTATTTGATTTATAAAATAGGCAGTGATGAATATGTCTGATATGTTTATAGTTTCACTAGCAGAAGAATAGTTGAACTTCCAACAGAATTTCTGAATTTTAATTGAAAATTGCTTTTTCAAGACAAGATTTACAAGCGTGGTATAATCAGCACTTTTCCAAAATTATGTTAATAATGTCCACATAATGTCCTGGTAACTGAGCATACAGTGCTAATAAATTACATGGATTAAGAGAAAATTATTGTAATTTAAAAATCAGGAACTTGCGGCTTTTTCATGTAGCAAAACCTTGAAATGTTGTAAGCGGGTCTGGAAATATGTTTATTTTTGAATCAAGAGCTGCAAGTTTGTGCAGGTGGCCCTATGAAATCATGGAGCAAGTTCGATTCACGACTAGAGTCAACCACTGGTCGAACGCCATCCTGGCAACACACATTTACACTAACGTGCAAATGTGAATGACTTTGGTTAGTCACTTGGTTCCGTGCAAATCGCTGCATTAACTCAATGCTTGATGGGTACCAGTGAGCAGCATAACTGTGTCCAAATAGTCGACCAGACATGACTAACTATCATTGACTAGACTGCATTCTGTTGGAAATAGTCGATGTATGGTCGTGATTCAAACTTGCTCATAAGTGTTGTACATGTACTTTAATTAAAGACTGTACATGTATATAGGATTTGTAATGTCCCAAAATTTCAATTAAATCTTTTGATTGGAGAGCCTTTTATGTGTGCACATGGCACATGCATTTTTTTCATTTTGTGGGAAAGAGACTGCTGTGGTATTAGGACCATTAAATATAACCATGGAACCAGCCAAAATGGTCATTTTGTGCAATTTCTCGAAGGCATGCACACATTTTTGCTTTGTTCTCTTGAAAGATGGATAAGGTACTGGCCTGACTAAAAATAAATAAAATTCCACTATCTCCTTTTGTTCTGCCTTACTTCTAAAAAGCTGAGAGTTAAATTGAGAATTTAATTAGGAACTGCTCATAAACACTTGTCTTGAATTGGGACTTGGGATTTGGACCATTTGGGCATTTCACAGCACTGGCGCCACCAAGAGTTTGACGCAGAAAGGCTACATTCAATGTGTGTGCGCGTGCGTGCATGTCATGTATGGGATAAAAAAGTCTGCACGAGCATTGCTAAATGTGTGATAAAGTAGACCTATATTATGCCATCTATTCTCAAGAAAAGAGCACTAATTGAACTTTTTCACAAGTACACCACTGCCAGAATTTCTAAAAAATTATAAGGGATAGCCAAGATTGAATAGGATATATGCAAAACCCGAGCGACGAAACGTATAAAAGTTGGGCTAGTTTTGCTGCGCATGCGCAAACCGTGACACAGCCCCCTTAATGAAGGTGGATTTGCTTATTGAAGGCACCATCATGCAAAAAAAATCACACATACACACACAAAAGTGGCTCTAAGCTCATTATCAAATGTTTTCTTGTTTTCCAGGTCCATGCTCGTCCAACCCATGCCAGAATCAAGGTGTCTGCAGAAATGTTGGTTCTTCATCATTCAATTGTCAATGCATCAATGGATTCACAGGACTTACATGCACATTCCCACCACAAGGTATACTTTATTTGATTTATAAAATAGGCAGTGATGAATATGTCTGATATGTTTATAGTTTCACTAGCAGAAGAATAGTTGAACTTCCAACAGAATTTCTGAATTTTAATTGAAAATTGCTTTTTCAAAACAAGATTTACAAGCATGGTATAATCAGCACTTTTCCAAAATTATGTTAATAATGTCCACATAATGTCCTGGTAACTGAGCATACAGTGCTAATAAATTACATGGATTAAGAGAAAATTATTGTAATTTAAAAATCAGGAACTTGCGGCTTTTTCATGTAGCAAAACCTTGAAATGTTGTAAGCGGGTCTGGAAATATGTTTATTTTTGAATCAAGAGCTGCAAGTTTGTGCAGGTGGCCCTATGAAATCATGGAGCAAGTTCGATTCACGACTACAGTCAACCACTGGTCGAACGCCATCCTGGCAACACACATTTACACTAACGTGCAAATGTGAATGACTTTGGTTAGTCACTTGGTTCCGTGCAAATCGCTGCATTAACTCAATGCTTGATGGGTACCAGTGAGCAGCATAACTGTGTCCAAATAGTCGACCAGACATGACTAACTATCATTGACTAGACTGCATTCTGTTGGAAATAGTCGATGTATGGTCGTGATTCAAACTTGCTCATAAGTGTTGTACATGTACTTTAATTAAAGACTGTACATGTATATAGGATTTGTAATGTCCCAAAATTTCAATCAAACATTTGATTGGAGAGCCTTTTATGTGTGCACATGGCACATGCATTTTTTTCATTTTGTGGGAAAGAGACTGCTGTGGTATTAGGACCATTAAATATAACCATGGAACCAGCCAAAATGGTGATTTTGTGCAATTTCTCGAAGGCATGCACACATTTTTGCTTTGTTCTCTTGAAAGATGGATAAGGTACTGGCCTGACTAAAAATAAATAAAATTCCACTATCTCCATTTGTTCTGCCTTACTTCTAAAAAGCTGAGAGTTGAATTGAGAATTGATTTAGGAACTGCTCATAAACACTTGTCTTGAATTGGGACTTGGGATTTGGACCATTTGGGCATTTCACAGCACTGGCGCCACCAAGAGTTTGACGCAGAAAGGCTACATTCAATGTGTGTGCGCGTGCGTGCATGTCATGTATGGGATAAAAAAGTCTGCACGAGCATTGCTAAATGTGTGATAAAGTAGACCTATATTATGCCATCTATTCTCAAGAAAAGAGCACTAATTGAACTTTTTCACAAGTACACCACTGCCAGAATTACTAAAAAATTATAAGGGATAGCCAAGATTGAATAGGATATATGCAAAACCCGAGCGACGAAACGTAAAAAATGTTGGGCTAGTTTTGCTGCGCATGCGCAAACCGTGACACAGCCCCCTTAATGAAGGTGGATTTGCTTATTGAAGGCACCATCATGCAAAAAAAATCACACATACACACACAAAAGTGGCTCTAAGCTCATTATCAAATGTTTTCTTGTTTTCCAGGTCCATGCTCGTCCAACCCATGCCAGAATCAAGGTGTCTGCAGAAATGTTGGTTCTTCATCATTCAATTGTCAATGCATCAATGGATTCACAGGACTTACATGCACATTCCCACCACAAGGTATACTTTATTTGATTTATAAAATAGGCAGTGATGAATATGTCTGATATGTTTATAGTTTCACAAGCAGAAGAATAGTTGAACTTCCAACAGAATTTCTGAATTTTAATTGAAAATTGCTTTTTCAAGACAAGATTTACAAGCATGGTATAATCAGCACTTTTCCAAAATTATGTTAATAATGTCCACATAATGTCCTGGTAACTGAGCATACAGTGCTATGGATTAAGAGAAAATTATTCTAATTTAAAAATCAGGAATATTGCGGCTTTTTCATGTTGGAAAACCTTGAAATGTTGTAAGCAGGTCTAGAAATAATAATAATAATAATGGGTTGTATTTAGTCCATTGGGAAAAGGTTTGCACTGTAAACGTATTGGACCCTACAGTAAATAACATGCTTGCACAGGGAAAGTTTAAAGTGGGGTCACGGCAACTGTCCGCATGGGCACTGAAAACAAATGGCTAATAGGAATGCACGGTAAAATTACACAGGAATGTTCCCTAAAGGTAGCAGAAGTAAAAGTTCAATGGGAACAAGCTTAAAGCTTGATGAAAAAATATGAACATCCTCCGACACTTGCACCCACTCTCTGGTACTTGGTACAATAGACCGATCCAGTAAGCCCTGCCCATTTAGCAATTGCCTAGCAACATCGCACACATGCGAGAAACGTGTGCAGTGGAGTCGCGTGGCAACATAACATTTTGCTTACTGCTTTCCGGCCATGCCCGCGCCCTGGTCAGCGCGTATGGAACATACTCACGCACACAGAAACTGCACGCTGGAAAGCAAAATGTGCACTGTGACAAGTATCCGTTAATGTGCGTGCACATAACAACACGCTAGCTTTACACGTAACGCACGCGATCGAACATAAAACAACTCAACTCCAGCAGTTGGGCTATTTTCGATCGAACAAAAACAGCACATCTAGAACGCGGTGTAGGAAAGTGAATGCAAAATATGGCAAAACGACCAGCTAATTTTGGTGAGTTTTACCGATTTACACAAGTATTTATGAATACATGAAAACTGGCTAGGGTCCTGGGCGCTGATAAAAATCATGTTTATTGTGTTTTTGCGTCACTCGTACATGTACTGCAGTTTGCCGTATCTCTGTGCACAAAATTTTGAGGACTCGGGTCACCAAAATGGAGATTGAGGCTGTGATTGATTTATTCCAGAATGGGCGGAGCTTACTGGATTGGTCTATTGGCAGGCCCGCACTTTGCCTTGACTACTTTCAATTTACAGAAGGTAGAGTAAATAGGTATCATAAAGCTTGGTAGGTATCATGAAGGTCTGTTTTGACTCATCCATGCAAATTAGAGGCAACAAAAAATTGTAACTTTTAACTAGTTATGTGAGAATCTGACATTGCTTTTTTTTTTCCCAAATATTTCTAGGCTTTATGATCATTTGCAGTGATCCGCCAACTGCCACAGGAAATGCTGGGTCAACTGTCTCTGTCAATCTACCAGAGCCAACAGCCATTGGAGCCCTACAGGCTACAGTTGTGTTTTTATACTTTGAAGGAACTACACAAATATTTGCACCTGATTCATATGAAGTCGTCATTCCTCAGAGTGGAACAGAAACCAGAACCGTTACAGTCTATACAGCATTTGGAGGAAGTACCCACTTTTGCACTAGTACCGTAACTGTCTCAGGTAACACACTGGTGCAATTGCACTAATTATACTAAATATTATGCACATGCAAAACATTTAGGTACAAACAAAGATTGTTTGGTTTAAAGGCACAGGCTCGTCAGCAATGCGCGCCCGCCCAATTCGTGCTCGAAACACGCAGCTCCATGCCTTTGCTATGGAGCTGCGTATTGCGTGGCACACATTTGGCGGGCGCGCATTGCCGACGAGCCTGTGCCTTTAACATTGAATTCCCATTAAAATCTCGCAAGAAAACTTTGGCACTTTCTTGCTTTGTTGAAATTCCGTCTTAATGCAAAACCAATTGAGTGTAGAAATTGGTTTTGACTCGGTTTCAAGGCTAATTTCATAGGAAATGTGTCGGCTGATGCAAGTTTAGAACTCTATTTTGACTGTTGCCCCTGTATGTTATCGTCCAAATTTACCCATTGCATACTGTACTAGTCCTGCACATGCAGCGCTGTGGACAATTTCTGCTCAGTCATCTGGTCATGCAGTAAAAAATATTTCATTTCAAGCTGATTATTAGCTTCGTCCCACCCCCAAGGCATTTGACATTCAGTCCGAGTTTTCACTCAGATGTTGCAAGTCAACAGCCCAAACCACATGGTCACGGTACCCCATCATGTGTGTTATTTTTCACGGTTACACAGGAACATTTCAAAATCTTGCAATGTTATTGATGCATGTACATTTTTGTCCTTTTCAGAGGGTACCGTTGTCCCATGTAGCAACAATCCTTGTATAAATGGAGGCACATGCAGTGTTAATGGAAATACATTCTTTTGCCAATGTCTCCTTGGATATTCCGGAGACAACTGCCAATTGGGTATGTCATTTTTATTTATTTTTCCTTGTTTTTCCTGTTATGTAATTACATAATATAGGTTTTCCTGGCCAATTTCGCAAAATCGTCATTCGGTTTTGAGGATTACACGCTCGTTGTCGTATGAATTTGGACAGACATCCTCGAACTCAATTCAATTTCACGAAAGGGCATTCTTTTTTATTGTGTATGCATTCTGTATCACAAATAGGCCACCAAATACGCAGCTCTATGCCTTTGCTATGGAGCTGCGTATTTCGTGGCACGAATTTGGCACACGCGCATTGGTTTGAGAACTAGTAATTGGTTTGAGAACCAATTACTAGTTCTCAAACATATATAGGTTTGAGAACCAACTATAATTATTGGTTCTCAAACCTATAGAGGTTTGAGAACCATTTACGTTTAAATTTCATCTCTCTAGCTTTAGGTAAAATTAAGTTGGGTGTACTCATTAAAGAAATTCTTTCCTACAGTATAAGGTAAATCGAGTTAGGTCCACGATTGCCGGCAAATACAAGTATGGGTGTGTGAATCTGTTTTGACACACTAGTGGCGTACCCAGGAGAATGCTACCCCACAAGGAACAAAGGTACCCCACAAGTTGGTCTTTGTCTACTTAGTACGCCACAAGGTTTGACCAGTGCTTTACCTACATGTATGGGAAGAGTTTTGACAATGGGAACAAAGGGTAGACAAAGGGAAGTACGTGGGAGGGTAACAAAAGAGGTACCCCATAAGGGTGTAAAGGTTGTGTGTGTGTGCGTTTGTTCTCCCAAACAATCGTGGACGTTTTAGGGAGGTCTAACAAAGAAAACAATATCGTCCGCGATTGGCAAGCGAACGTCCGCTCCTGTACAAAACCAACGAGAGTAAGGAAAAATAGACTATGTCCAAACAAAAGAGGAACAAAGGGACGTCCGCGATTGTATGTCGATTCGCACCTACGTGTGTGTGTGTGTAGGGACTACACACTCTCTGCGACCAAGCACGTACCATTTTTGGACGAGGGGGGATTTTTAATTTTTTTAAATCGCACCACCGTGCAGTCAGAGAAGGGTGGATTCACACTGAGACTTGTGAATCCACTTCTCTGACCCCCAAGGTGGGGCCCTAAAAAAAAAAATAATGAATATAAAAAATAATAATAAATAATAAATTCCCCCTTCACAGTGGTTTAAAAGCCAGTACCACCCAGACATGACAAAATATCACAAACTTACTTCAATATACCTTTGATGTAGTCACTTTGCACACCCATTCAACCTATTTGCAATCCAAAACAGCTCATTACCCAGCCGCAAAACCTCCAAGAGGCTCTAAAACGCACGCAGTTCACGAAAGCTAAAGCGCCTTCTATTGACGATTACTTTCACATCGTTTGAAGTTATGCCCATTTCAAACTCCCGTTGAGCTGATGCTGCTGATGCCGAATTCTGGCGGATCGTTTGAAGTGTTCTCTGGAGTGGTTTGTTAAAAACGCATATTTAAATCATATTTTGGGACGTTCATATTGTGTTTCTTTCTCCTGAACATCAACCTCGGAAGCCACTGAAGTAGATGACAAATAGAGCGCCTTTATACCACAGTCGGTGATAAAGTGTCCATTCGGTTTTCCTCATGAGACTTTGGCAAAACCAGAAATGCCTAAGCCAATAGTTCATCAAGATGCTTTTTCCTGATGAACAGCCTTTATTTTTCCAGCCCTTTTTATTTCCCCCACTTATATCCCTCACAATTCAAAATGTCGTGCGACCTTTTCCTCTCGAATAATCTCGGTTTTTGCCGTCCAACTTATTTTTCACCACTTTCATCGGAAACCTGACGAGAAGTTCACACAATGGACCTCGTAGAGCTAGCTAGAGCCACGACGTTGCTCACTGTCGACAACTGTCGTCAATAGAGGGCGCTATTTATTTACTATGCGATAGCTGTAGGGAGCAATGTGGGCCGTAGACGTCTTTGAAAAGGTCGATTTATTTCGCTCAAAGAGATTTTGCGGCAGATTACTTTTGTAGCCAAGTAACCAAGGTAAAATTTTTTGATAAGAGTAGAAAGTTTTGCCTTGGCCGTTTATGGCTGATTGTAAAAATATCTGACTAAACACATTTTGTGTGTTTTTCATATTTTTCAAAACTTCTCGATAAGATAGCACTGCTTCGTTTGCCACTTTACTAATAATTATTTAAAACAATCATTATACCACCGGAAAGAGCATTTCGAGGACTAAATTATAATACATAGAACATTTTTTTTTAAATGTTGTTCTATTCGGGAAAATATGAGATTTAGTTCAGATGACTGGACGTTTTAATTACTCGGTTTATTCTCATACTTTTAACTGTACAGTTAAAATAGGCAATTTTTCGGGGCACAAAACAGCTTTTTCGCCCCAAATCAATTTTTTCAGATACAACTGACTTGTTATAAGTCAAAAAACTGCAAACCAAAATCGGCCGAAATGTCTGGGTCTTAAACCACTGTGCCCTTGTCCTAAAATGGTATGTGCTTGGTCGCGGAGAACGCATATAGTCGCGTGTACACACTATGTAGCGGTTATAATTGAACGTGCTTAAAAAAAAAAGTACGTAGATGTCCAACTTTTGAAAATGGCATAGGCCCCATAGCTTACGTGTAACTACATGTGTGTATTGCAGAAATGTTGCGCAAATTATGCAATAAAAAGTTGCGCAAGTGGGCATACACAGTGCGTAAGGTTTCATGAAATCAGCTGCAGATTTTTGGACATTCCATACTTGCGTGCTTGCATATCGTACTTGCGTGCACGGCATGTACAAGCACAAGCAATATGCTCATCACATAATAGGTCAGTGTTGTTCAAAAGTTTTGCACAGAATATGCCATGTCCTGGATTGGACTCTCTAAAGCACTGTATCAGAAGCTTTAATTCACAGATCCGTCAAACCCTGCTTGATGGATCCAGCAGGGTTTTATTTTGTTTCACATTTTGTTTCATTTTTAAAATTTATTTAAAGGGACACACCAGCTTACTGTTTACATAATGTAGCAATCTAGCATTCTTGACAATAATATTTTGATGGTCGTGAAAAAATTTATAAAAATGTCACGTAATTAACTAGAAATGTTTAAAATTAACAAAAGAGACAAATGTTGGGCTATACGTTTTACCAGCTACCGCGATGTTTTATGTATCATGTGTTTGTAAATAAAGGTGGCGTTCGATATGGGTTGACACGTGTTTAACCTTGATTCCTTGTTTTCCCTGACTCATCACACCTTGCATGATCCTTCAGGTCAGCGCTGACTCGAGGAAGCACATCGAACGCAACGTTTTGGTATCTTTAGCGCCCTCAATAGTCCTATGCTGTTTTTTCTTCGGATATTATTGATCACCGCGAGCGCGAAGCGAAGACACAAAAATCAACACCTTTCTTATGAAATCTGTTGGCAGATTTGTGTACATATTGGAAAATACGGTATGCACATAGTGTTCGTAGGACATTATTTTCCAACAATAAGAGAAACTAACCCATATGACAAAAGCAACTCGCACTTCGCGCTGGTTCCTACGGCTGGAAATACAACTAACTCACAAGACCACGTGACATTTCGGAACCAGAATCTGGTTCCGAAAAGTCACGTGACTTTGAATTTTTGAAAAATGCTAAAAAACGGCCAAACTTGACGGCGTCTTTTCAGGATATATCTAATTTACTATGGAAAGCTCTTCAGAATAATGTATAGGTCTATTTCGAGCCCAAAATAGCCCAACAAAGCCGGTGTGTCCCTTTAAACTAAAGGACATGTCGCTAAAAAATGTTTCACTGCTGAACCAGAGATATTTTTGAAAGATGAATTGAGAAACACAAGAAAATTGCAGTGCCCCGACTTGGATTTGAACCCAGGTCCTTGGCTTACATTAACAAAAATTTAAAAAAAATCACTTTTTAATTTGGTTGTAATTTGTAAATTGTGTAAATCCTTTCAACAAAACAAACAAACGACCTGTTTATATGCAATTAATATGACACATTCATTTAACATCCTCGGAACCGATGTAATAATCACTATATTTGCCATAACTAATGTACAGTCGCTGCTGTTGGCATGGATTTGCAACATTTTACTTCATGAGTTGACAAGAGAAAAACTGTTGATAGCGGTGATAATAAACACCACATGATTGTTTTGTAAATGCTATTTTTGTGAGATATTAAAATTGCCAACTGAAGGTTTTTTTTAAAATTGTTTGCAAACAATTTTTCTACCATTCATTCAACACAAAAACCATGCATGGATTTGTAACGTTTTCTGACATATTATTCCGTGTGACTGAAATTTCTTCAATGCAGTTTATCAACATTATTCTTTAGTTTAATGTTATGATGTTGTTCCTGTTTTAAAAGTCGTCCAATCATGTAATCTGTCTTGAAAAATACTCAACACTGTTTTTAAAACGTTGTGTTACAGTATTAAGCTCAATAATTTCAGCCATTTCCGCATAGTGAAATAACAATGAACCAGCTTTATTCTTTTAAATAAAAACTAGTTGAACAAAAGTTGGTTGTGAGCAATAATTCTTCAGAGTGAGACATGCTTAATAAGTCTTATTGAGACATGCATCAGGACGACCTGACAGTTGACAAGTACACAACTGCCAGAATTACTAAAATATTATAAGGGATGGCCAAGATTGAATAGGATATGCAAAACCCGAGCAACGAAACTTATAAAAGTTGGGCTAGTTTTGCTGTGCATGCGCAAACCGTGACACAGCCCCTTTAGTGAAGGTGGATTTGCTCATTGAAGGCACCATCATGCAAACAAAATCACACATACACAAAAGTGGCTCTAAGCTCATTATCAAATGTTTGTTTGTTTGCCAGGTCCATGCTCGTCCAACCCATGCCAGAATCAAGGTGGCTGCACAAATGTTGGTTCTTCATTCAATTGTCAATGCATCAATGGATTCACAGGACTTACATGCACAATCTCACCACAAGGTATACTTTATTTGATTTCTAAAATAGGCAGTGATTATTATGTCTGATATGTTTATAGTTTCACTAGCAGAAGAATAGTTGAACTTCCAACACACATTCACACTAACGTGCAAATGCGAATGGCTTTGGTTTAGTCACTTGGTTCCGTGCAAAACGCTGCATCAACTCAATGCTTGATGGGTACCAGTGAGCAGCATAACCGTGTCCAAATAGTCGACCAGACATGACTAACTATCATTGACTAGACTGCATTCTGTTGGAAATAGTCGATGTATGGTCGTGATTCAAACTTGCTCATAAGTGTTGTACATGTACTTTAATTAAAGACTGTACATGTATATAGGATTTGTAATGTCCCAAAATTTCAATCAAACATTTGATTGGAAAGCCTTTCATGTGTGCACATGGCACATGCATTTTTATAATTTTGTGTGAAAGAGACTGCCGTGGTATTAGGACCATTAAATATAACCATGGAACCAGCCAAAATGGTGATTTTGTGCAATTTCTCGAAGGCATGCACACATTTTTGCTTTGTTCTCTTGAAAGATGGATAAGGTACTGGCCTGACTAAAAAATAAATAAAATTCCACTATCTCCTTTTGTTCTGCCTTACTTCTAAAAAGCTGAGAGTTGAATTGAGAATTGAATTAAGAACTGCTCATAAACACTTGTCTTGAATTGGGACTTGGGATTTGGACCATTTGGGCATTTCACAGCACTGGCGCTATTAAGAGTTTGACGCGGAAAGGCTACATTGAATGTGTGTGTGCGTGCGTGTACGTCGTGTATGGGATAAAAAAGTCTGCACGAGCATTGCTAAATGTGTGATAAAGTACATGTAGGCCTATATTATGCCATCTATTCTCAAGAAAAGAGCACTAATTGAACATTTTCACAAGTACACCACTGCCAGAATTACTAAAAAATGATAAGGGATAGCCAAGATTGAATAGGATATATGCAAAACCCGAGCGACGAAACGTATAAAAGTTGGGCTAGTTTTGCTGCGCATGCGCAAACCGTGACACAGCCCCTTTAATGAAGGTGGATTTATGCTTATTGAAGGCACCATCATGCCAAAAAAATCACACATACACAAAAGTGGCTCTAAGCTCATTATCAAATGTTTTATTGTTTGCCAGGTCCATGCTCGTCCAACCCATGCCAGAATCAAGGTGGCTGCATAACTGTTGGTTCTTCATTCAATTGTCAATGCATCAATGGATTCACAGGACTTACATGCACAATCCCACCACAAGGTATACTTTATTTGATTTATAAAATAGGCAGTGATGAATATGTCTGATATGTTTATAGTTTCACTAGCAGAAGAATAGTTGAACTTCCAACAGAATTTCTGAATTTTAATTGAAAATTGCTTCTTCAAGACAAGATTTACAAGCATGGTATAATCAGCACTTTTCCAAAATTATGTTAATAATGTCCACATAATGTCCTGGTAACTGAGCATACAGTGCTAATAAATTACATGGATTAAGAGAAAATTATTGTTATTTAAAAATCGGGAATATTGCGGCTTTTTCATGTAGCAAAACCTTGAAATGTTGTAAGCAGGTCTGGAAATATGTTTATTTTTGAATCAAGAGCTGCAAGTTTGTGCAGGTGGCCCCATGAAATCATGGAGCAAGTTCGATTCACGACTAGAGTCAACCACTGGTCGAACGCCATCCTGGCAACACACATTCACACTAACGTGCAAATGCGAATGACTTTGGTTAGTCACTTGGTTCCGTGCAAATCGCTGCATCAACTCAATGCTTGATGGGTACCAGTGAGCAGCATAACCGTGTCCAAATGGTCGACCAGACATGACTAACTATCATTGACTAGACTGCATTCTGTTGGAAATAGTCGATGTATGGTCGTGATTCAAACTTGCTCATAAGTGTTGTACATGTACTTTAATTAAAGACTGTACATGTATATAGGATTTGTAATGTCCCAAAATTTCAATCAAACATTTGATTGGAGAGCCTTTTATGTGTGCACATGGCACATGCATTTTTTTCATTTTGTGGGAAAGAGACTGCTGTGGTATTAGGACCATTAAATATAACCATGGAACCAGCCAAAATGGTGATTTTGTGCAATTTCTCGAAGGCATGCACACATTTTTGCTTTGTTCTCTTGAAAGATGGATAAGGTACTGGCCTGACTAAAAATAAATAAAATTCCACTATCTCCTTTTGTTCTGCCTTACTTCTAAAAAGCTGAGAGTTAAATTGAGAATTTAATTAGGAACTGCTCATAAACACTTGTCTTGAATTGGGACTTGGGATTTGGACCATTTGGGCATTTCACAGCACTGGCGCCACCAAGAGTTTGACGCAGAAAGGCTACATTCAATGTGTGTGCGCGTGCGTGCATGTCATGTATGGGATAAAAAAGTCTGCACGAGCATTGCTAAATGTGTGATAAAGTAGACCTATATTATGCCATCTATTCTCAAGAAAAGAGCACTAATTGAACTTTTTCACAAGTACACCACTGCCAGAATTTCTAAAAAATTATAAGGGATAGCCAAGATTGAATAGGATATATGCAAAACCCGAGCGACGAAACGTATAAAAGTTGGGCTAGTTTTGCTGCGCATGCGCAAACCGTGACACAGCCCCCTTAATGAAGGTGGATTTGCTTATTGAAGGCACCATCATGCAAAAAAAATCACACATACACACACAAAAGTGGCTCTAAGCTCATTATCAAATGTTTTCTTGTTTTCCAGGTCCATGCTCGTCCAACCCATGCCAGAATCAAGGTGTCTGCAGAAATGTTGGTTCTTTATCATTCAATTGTCAATGCATCAATGGATTCACAGGACTTACATGCACATTCCCACCACAAGGTATACTTTATTTGATTTATAAAATAGGCAGTGATGAATATGTCTGATATGTTTATAGTTTCACTAGCAGAAGAATAGTTGAACTTCCAACAGAATTTCTGAATTTTAATTGAAAATTGCTTTTTCAAGACAAGATTTACAAGCATGGTATAATCAGCACTTTTCCAAAATTATGTTAATAATGTCCACATAATGTCTTGGTAACTGAGCATACAGTGCTAATAAATTACATGGATTAAGAGAAAATTATTGTAATTTAAAAATCAGGAACTTGCGGCTTTTTCATGTAGCAAAACCTTGAAATGTTGTAAGCGGGTCTGGAAATATGTTTATTTTTGAATCAAGAGCTGCAAGTTTGTGCAGGTGGCCCTATGAAATCATGGAGCAAGTTCGATTCACGACTACAGTCAACCACTGGTCGAACGCCATCCTGGCAACACACATTTACACTAACGTGCAAATGTGAATGACTTTGGTTAGTCACTTGGTTCCGTGCAAATCGCTGCATTAACTCAATGCTTGATGGGTACCAGTGAGCAGCATAACTGTGTCCAAATAGTCGACCAGACATGACTAACTATCATTGACTAGACTGCATTCTGTTGGAAATAGTCGATGTATGGTCGTGATTCAAACTTGCTCATAAGTGTTGTACATGTACTTTAATTAAAGACTGTACATGTATATAGGATTTGTAATGTCCCAAAATTTCAATCAAACATTTGATTGGAGAGCCTTTTATGTGTGCACATGGCACATGCATTTTTTTCATTTTGTGGGAAAGAGACTGCTGTGGTATTAGGACCATTAAATATAACCATGGAACCAGCCAAAATGGTGATTTTGTGCAATTTCTCGAAGGCATGCACACATTTTTGCTTTGTTCTCTTGAAAGATGGATAAGGTACTGGCCTGACTAAAAATAAATAAAATTCCACTATCTCCTTTTGTTCTGCCTTACTTCTAAAAAGCTGAGAGTTAAATTGAGAATTTAATTAGGAACTGCTCATAAACACTTGTCTTGAATTGGGACTTGGGATTTGGACCATTTGGGCATTTCACAGCACTGGCGCCACCAAGAGTTTGACGCAGAAAGGCTACATTCAATGTGTGTGCGCGTGCGTGTACGTCGTGTATGGGATAAAAAAGTCTGCACGAGCATTGCTAAATGTGTGATAAAGTAGACCTATATTATGCCATCTATTCTCAAGAAAAGAGCACTAATTGAACTTTTTCACAAGTACACCACTGCCAGAATTTCTAAAAAATTATAAGGGATAGCCAAGATTGAATAGGATATATGCAAAACCCGAGCGACGAAACGTATAAAAGTTGGGCTAGTTTTGCTGCGCATGCGCAAACCGTGACACAGCCCCCTTAATGAAGGTGGATTTGCTTATTGAAGGCACCATCATGCAAAAAAAATCACACATACACACACAAAAGTGGCTCTAAGCTCATTATCAAATGTTTTCTTGTTTTCCAGGTCCATGCTCGTCCAACCCATGCCAGAATCAAGGTGTCTGCAGAAATGTTGGTTCTTTATCATTCAATTGTCAATGCATCAATGGATTCACAGGACTTACATGCACATTCCCACCACAAGGTATACTTTATTTGATTTATAAAATAGGCAGTGATGAATATGTCTGATATGTTTATAGTTTCACTAGCAGAACAATAGTTGAACTTCCAACAGAATTTCTGAATTTTAATTGAAAATTGCTTTTTCAAGACAAGATTTACAAGCATGGTATAATCAGCACTTTTCCAAAATTATGTTAATAATGTCCACATAATGTCCTGGTAACTGAGCATACAGTGCTAATAAATTACATGGATTAAGAGAAAATTATTGTAATTTAAAAATCAGGAACTTGCGGCTTTTTCATGTAGCAAAACCTTGAAATGTTGTAAGCGGGTCTGGAAATATGTTTATTTTTGAATCAAGAGCTGCAAGTTTGTGCAGGTGGCCCTATGAAATCATGGAGCAAGTTCGATTCACGACTACAGTCAACCACTGGTCGAACGCCATCCTGGCAACACACATTTACACTAACGTGCAAATGTGAATGACTTTGGTTAGTCACTTGGTTCCGTGCAAATCGCTGCATTAACTCAATGCTTGATGGGTACCAGTGAGCAGCATAACTGTGTCCAAATAGTCGACCAGACATGACTAACTATCATTGACTAGACTGCATTCTGTTGGAAATAGTCGATGTATGGTCGTGATTCAAACTTGCTCATAAGTGTTGTACATGTACTTTAATTAAAGACTGTACATGTATATAGGATTTGTAATGTCCCAAAATTTCAATCAAACATTTGATTGGAGAGCCTTTTATGTGTGCACATGGCACATGCATTTTTTTCATTTTGTGGGAAAGAGACTGCTGTGGTATTAGGACCATTAAATATAACCATGGAACCAGCCAAAATGGTGATTTTGTGCAATTTCTCGAAGGCATGCACACATTTTTGCTTTGTTCTCTTGAAAGATAGATAAGGTACTGGCCTGACTAAAAATAAATAAAATTCCACTATCTCCTTTTGTTCTGCCTTACTTCTAAAAAGCTGAGAGTTAAATTGAGAATTTAATTAGGAACTGCTCATAAACACTTGTCTTGAATTGGGACTTGGGATTTGGACCATTTGGGCATTTCACAGCACTGGCGCCACCAAGAGTTTGACGCAGAAAGGCTACATTCAATGTGTGTGCGCGTGCGTGCATGTCATGTATGGGATAAAAAAGTCTGCACGAGCATTGCTAAATGTGTGATAAAGTAGGCCTATATTATGCCATCTATTCTCAAGAAAAGAGCACTAATTTAACTTTTTCACAAGTACACCACTGCTAGAATTACTAAAATTATAAGGGATAGCCAAGATTGAATAGGATATATGCAAAACCTGAGCGACGAAACGTATAAAAGTTGGGCTAGTTTTGCTGCGCATGCGCAAACCGTGACACAGCCCCTTTAATGAAGGTGGATTTGCTTATTGAAGGCACCATCATGCAAAAAAAATCACACATACACACACAAAAGTGGCTCTAAGCTCATTATCAAATGTTTTCTTGTTTGCCAGGTCCATGCTCGTCCAACCCATGCCAGAATCAAGGTGTCTGCACAAATGTTGGTTCTTCATCATTCAATTGTCAATGCATCAATGGATTCACAGGACTTACATGCACAATCCCACCAACAGGTATACTTTATTTGATTTATAAAATAGGCAGTCATGAATATGTCTGATATGTTTATAGTTTCACTCGCAGGATAGTGGAACTTACAACAATTTATGAACTTTATAAATTGAAAATTGCTTTTTCAAGACTTGATTTACAAGCGTGGTATAATCAGCATTTTTCCAAAGCTATGTTAAAAATGTCTACAATGTCCTGGTCACTGGATTAAGAGAAAATTTTTCTAATTTAAAAATCAGCAATATTGCGGTTTTTTCATGTTGGAAAATCTTGAAATGTTGTAAGCAGGTCTAGAAATAATAATAATAATTGGTTGTATTTAGTCCATTGGGAAAAGGTTTGCACTGTAAACGTATTGGACCCTACAGTAAATAACATGCTTGCACAGGGAAAGTTTAAAGTGGGGTCACGGCAACTGTCCGCATGGGCACTGAAAACAAATGGCTAATAGGAATGCACGGTAAAATTACACAGGAATGTTCCCTAAAGGTAGCAGAAGTAAAAGTTCAATGGGAACAAGCTTAAAGCTTGATGAAAAAATATGAACATCCTCCGACACTTGCACCCACTCTCTGGTACTTGGTACAATAGACCGATCCAGTAAGCCCTGCCCATTTAGCAATTGCCTAGCAACACCGCACACATGCGAGACACGTGTGCAGTGGAGTCGCGTGGCAACATAACATTTTGCTTACTGCTTTCCGGCCATGCCCGCGCCCTGGTCAGCGTGTATGGAACACGCTCACGCACACAGAAACTGCACACTGGAAAGCAAAATGTGCACTGTGACAAGTATCCGTTAATGTGCGTGCACATACAACACACTAGCTTTACGCGTAACGCACGCAATCGAACAACTCAACTCCAGCAGTTGGGCTATTTTCGATCGAACAAAAACAGCACATCTAGAACGCGGTGTAGGAAAGTGAATGCAAAATATGGCAAAACGACCAGCTAATTTTGGTGAGTTTTACCGATTTACACAAGTATTTATGAATGTATGAAAACTGGCTAGGGTCCTGGGCGCTGATAAAAATCATGTTTATTGTGTTTTTGCGTCACTCGTACTGCAGTTTGCCGTATCTCTGTGCACAAAATTTTGAGGACTCGGGTCACCAAAATGGAGATCCACTTTTTTGGTTACTTCAACCTGAGGCTGTGATTGATTTATTCCAGAATGGGCGGAGCTTACTGGATTGGTCTATTGGCAGGCCCGCACTTTGCCTTGACTACTTTCAATTTACAGAAGGTAGAGTAAATAGGTATCATAAAGCTTGGTAGGTATCATGAAGGTCTGTTTTGACTCATCCATGCAAATTAGAGGCAACAAAAAATTGTAACTTTTAACTAGTTATGTGAGAATCTGACATTGCTTTTTTTTCTTCTCCCAAATATTTCTAGGCCTTAGGATCATTTGCAGTGATCCGCCAACTGCCACAGGAAATGCTGGGTCAACTGTCTTTGTCAATATACAAGAGCCAACAGCCGTTGGAGCCCCACAGGCTACAGTTGTGTTTTTGTACTTTGAAGGAACTACACAAATATTTGCACCTGATTCATATCAAGTCGTCATTCCTCGGAGTGGAACAGAAACCAGAACCATTACAGTCTATTCAACATTTGGAGGAAATACCCACATTTGCACTAGTACCATAACTGTCTCAGGTAACACACTGGTGCAATTGCACTAATTATACTAAATATTATGCACATGCAAAACATTTAGGTACAAACAAAGATTGTTTGGTTTAACATTGAATTCCCATTAAAATCTCGCAAGAAAACTTTGGCACTTTCTTGCTTTGTTGAAATTCCGTTTTAATGCAAAACCAATTGAGTGTAGAAATTGGTTTTGACTCGGTTTCAAGGCTAATTTCATAGGAAATGTGTCGGCTGATGCAAGTTTAGAACTCTATTTTGACTGTTGCCCCTGTATGTTATCGTCCAAATTTACCCATTGCATACTGTACTAGTCCTGCACATGCAGCGCTGTGGACAATTTCTGCTCAGTCATCTGGTCATGCAGTAAAAAATATTTCATTTCAAGCTGATTATTAGCTTCGTCCCACCCCCAAGGCATTTGACATTCAGTCCGAGTTTTCACTCAGATGTTGCAAGTCAACAGCCCAAACCACATGGTCACGGTACCCCATCATGTGTGTTATTTTTCACGGTTACACAGGAACATTTCAAAATCTTGCAATGTTATTGATGCATGTACATTTTTGTCCTTTTCAGAGGGTACCGTTGTCCCATGTAGCAACAATCCTTGTATAAATGGAGGCACATGCAGTGTTAATGGAAATACATTCTTTTGCCAATGTCTCCTTGGATATTCCGGAGACAACTGCCAATTGGGTATGTCATTTTTATTTATTTTTCCTTGTTTTTCCTGTTATGTAATTACATAGTATAGGTTTTCCTGGCCAATTTCGCAAAATCATTATTCGGTTTTGAGGATTACACGCTCATTGTCGTATGAATTTGGACAGACATCCTCGAACTCAATTCAAATTCACGAAAGGGCATTCTTTTTTATTGTGTATGCATTCTGTATCACAAATAGGCCACCAAATACGCAGCTCTATGCCTTTGCTATGGAGCTGCGTATTTCGTGGCACGAATTTGGCACACGCGCATTGCTGACGAGCCTCTGCCTTTGAAGGAGGATGTCTAGATTTTCTGGAAATTCGATCTAGATTTAACTTAACAATTATATAAAATACCTTCCAAAAATAATATTCATGACAAGAAAAGAAAAAAAATTACAAATATTTAGATGAAAATTTTAGAGTAATTTAATGACTTGACCGTAAATAGTGACACAAACCGAAATCGCGCTGTTTTGCTTCTATACCCGAATTTAAAATAGTACTAAAGTTTGCTTTTCCGACTATATTTCATAATGCTAATACATGTAGTTGTAGCATAATTTCTACTTTGAAAGAAAAAGACTTTTAATGACCCATTTTTGAACTAATCGACATTGACAAATGTTACGAACTTGTCCGGACATGGAAAAGACTGGTGCCCATTCATATACTGTGTCTCACTGCACTGAGCTCACAGGAACCCGACCGAGATCACGGGGAGTAGCGCCACCAAGAGTCACCAAATATGCAACATAGTCTGGGCGCGAGAACGCTGTGTAGCAATTCACGTAAATGAAGCTGGGGTACTGGGGACAAACCGTACTAGTAATAAAAACACACCATCCACAATTTTTGATGCAGACGCATGTGTTGATGTTTTCAACAGACCTGCTGTCGATCATGTCCTCTCTGGATAGATTAGTTGACAAAACTTAGGTAGTTTTTCGACGATATCCTGCGACCTAGAAGCACGGATGACGGATGTTATTATTTTCATTCATTCATTCATTCATGTATGGTTTTAGACAGTGGGCTCTCCCAACCCCCCATCCCCCCCCCCCCCCACCCCCAGGGGGATTTTTGCAGACAAGTATTTTCAGAAACCTTGTCCACAGAGGTATTGAAATCAGGTTGTCTGCACTTTGCCTAGTGGTGGGTGGACACGTGGGGGTACTTTTCAAAATGGCCGCCAGTCAGAATTGCTCCAGCTCATGTCTTAGGCTCGCATGTCCATACATACTTGATTTTGGTGGCAACACCCATGTTTTCTGGGTCAAGGAAGCCTGTGGTGTGGTTATTTATTACGTAGGATCATCAAATCAAGGTGGTTATTTGAAATAGGTACCATTAATTTCCACCATTTTCAAAATGGCCGCCCGTCAAAATTTTTTATCCAATTTATCAGCTTCATTAAGCAAAAGTTATTTTGGTTTCTATACCCATATTTGTGTTATAGAAGTTGATGCTGTTGACATACATATAATGATGTAGGATAATCAAACCTAAATTGTAATCTAAAATACCGCCATTAATTTAAACCATTTTCAAAATGGCCACCACGAGTCGTATACTGTGCCTTTTGTGGGGTACTGTGGCCAATAGACGGGTAAATATAGCACAATGCACCCCACCCCCCAAAATCTAGCAAAATTCTTTCAACGGTTTCTGGTGGTAAATAACAGGAAAAGTCTACTAAAATCAAGCCACTGAAAATGGGTGAAATCTGGGTCAATTCCAAGATGCTCGCCATTGACCTTCAAAATAGTTATAGTTTAATATTTGGTGTAGAACAATGATTTAAATGCCATGGGAGTTTCATGGTAAGGCAATTCACTGATTATAAAAAAATTAAACCCAACAAATGATAAAAGCCACGAACTCATGATGATGGCGATCATAAATCACCAGTGGTATGGGATGGATTGGACTGGGTGGGCTGGGGTGAGTTGGGGCTGGGCTGGGCTGGGATGGCTTTGGGCTTGACTGGGATGGCTTCGGGCTGGGATGGCAGGGCTTCGACTTGGGCTAAGATGACTTTGGGCTGGGCTGGGATGGGTTGGTTAAGTTCAGGCTGGGCTTCAGGGTTTGGAGCTAAGCTGGGAGGGCTTCGGCGTGGGATGGGATGGCTTAGGGCTGAGCTGAGATGGCTTCGGGCTGGGCTGGGATGGCTTCGGGCTGGGCTGGGAGGGCTTCGGTCTGGGCTGGGGTGTTTCGGGCTGGGCTGGGAGGCCTTTGGGTTGGGCTGGGAGGGCTTCAGGCTGCTCTGGGATGGGTTTGAGCTGGGAGGGCTTCGGGCTGGGCTGGGAGGATTTCAACCTGGGCTGAGATGACTTCGACCTGGGCTGAGATGACTTTGACCTGGGCTGAGATGACTTTGGGCTGGGCTGGGATGGCTTTGGGCTGGGCTGGGATGGCTTTGGGCTGGGCTTCAGGGTTTCGGGCTCAGCTGGGAGGGCTTCGTATCGGCGTGGGATGGGATGGCTTAGGCTGGGCTGGCTTCGGGCTGGGCTGTGAGGGCTTCGGGCTGGGCTGTGAGGGCTTCGGGCTGGGCTGTGAGGGCTTCGGGCTGGGCTGCGAGGGCTTCGGGCTCGACTAGGAGGGCTTCGGTCTGGGCTGGGATGTTTCGGACTGGGCTGGGAGGGCTTTAGGCTAGGCTGGAAGTGCTTTAGGCGGGGCTGGGAGGGCTTCAGCCTGGGCTAGGAGGACTTCAGGATGGTCTGGGATGGGTTTGGGCTGGGCTTCAGGGGCTGGGCGGGATTTGGGCGGGTCTTCGAGGCTTCAGGCTGGGCTGGGCGGGCCTTGGGCTGGGCTGGGAGGGCTTCGGGCTGGGCTGGGATGGCTTTGTGCTGGGATGTTTCTGGGAGGGCTTTAGGCTAGGCTGGGAGGGCTTTAGGCTAGGCTGGTAGGGCTTTAGGCTGCGCTGGTAGGGCTTTAGGCTGGGCTGGGAGGGCTTTAGGCTGGGCTGGGAGGGCTTCAGGATGGTCTGGGATGGGTTTAACTGGGCTTCAGGGCTTCAGGATGGACTTGGAGGGCCTTGGGGCTGGGCTGTGAGGACTTCGGGCCGGGCTGGGAATTGGGATGGGAAGGCTTTGGGCTGGGCTGGGAGGGATTTGGGCTGGGCTTCGGGGCTTCAGGCTGGGCTAGGAGGGATTTGGGCGCGGCTTCGGGGCTTCAGGCTGGGCTGGGCGGGCCTCGATCAGGCTGGGCTGGGATGTTTCGGGCTGGGCTGGGAGGACTTCGGGCCAGGCTAGGAAAGTTTCGGGCCGGGCTGGGAAGACTTTGGATTGGGATAGGAAGCGGCTTTGGGCTGGGATGGGAGGGCTTTGAGCTGGGCTGGGAGGGCTTTGGGCCGCTTCAGGCTGGCCTGGGAGGGATTTGGGCGGGGCTTCAGGCTGGCAGCAGCCTCGGGCTGGGCTGGGATGGCTTCGGGTCGGGCTGGGTTTGCTTTTGGGCTTTAATTAGTATGGGCTGGACTGGGATGGGATGGCTTCGGGCTGGGTTGGCCATGGGCTGGGCCGGGACGGCTTTAGGCTGGGTTGGCCACTAGCTGGGTTGGGAAGGCTTTAGGCTGGGATGATTACACCTGCGTGGGATGAGCTGACCTGAAAGTCGCGTCTCAAAAACATATAGGTTGTCAGGGAGGTAATTCTGGTAGAGTGGCGCACCCGTACGGTGGCTGATGCAGCCAGGCGTGCCACAGGACGGTATCACGGTTATGCAAATTACTGACCGATAAAAGAGACTACATCTGACATCAGCAGATGGGGAAATTATTGTTTCTACCCCTGGATCTATCCATTCTATGCCTAATATGACCGCCATTTCGAGTTTTAGGCTTTTATTGTTTGTGGAAGGTTCGATTGAAATTTAATGGATACCAGTGAATTCCCTGGCCCTGAAAACCCTAGGTTGGACATTTAAATCACTGCTCTACTCCAACTATTAAAGACGTTACAGCCATTTCAGCGATTTTTAAGGTCAATTAACAGCGGCCATCTTAGAATTGACCGAGATTTCACCCATTTCCGGTGATTGGTGGCATGACATGTTATCACCACATTCAGTAGGACCAGAAACTGTTGAAAAAACCTTTTGTTCGAATTTATTTGGGGTTAAGGGTACTTTTTCCCATAAATATACCCGTCTATATATGATCTACAGCAATATATGATGGTGGCCATTTTGAAAAGCGCCCTCACGAGTCAACCCACCGCCAAGCAAAGTGCAGACAACCTGATTTCAATACCTCTGTGGACAAGGTTTCTGAAAATACTTGTCTGCAAAAATCCCCCTGGGGGGAGGGATGGGGGGTTGGGAGAGCCCACCCTCTAATAGTGTTCGTAGGACATTATTTTCCAACAATAAGAGAAACCAACCGCGAATGACAAAAGCAACTCGCACTTCGCGCTGGTTCCTACGGCTGGAAATACAATTAACTCACATGACCACGTGTCTTTTCGGAACCAGAATCTGGTTCCAAAAAGTCACGTGACCTTGAATTTTTTTAAAATGCTTAAAAACGACCAAACTTGACGGCGTCTTTTCAGGATATATCTAATTTACTCTTCAAAGCTCTTCAGAATAATGTATAGGTCTATTTCGAGCCCAAAATAGCCCAACAAAGCCTGTGTTAAACCAAAGAACATGTCGCTAAAAAATGTTTCACTGCTCAACCAGAGATATTTTTGAAAGATGAATTGAGAAACACAAGAAAATTGCAGTGCCATCCCATCCCCCGCCGAAGCCCTCCCAGCTTAGCCCCAAACCCTGAAGCCCAGCCTGAACTTAACCAACCCATCCCAGCCCAGCCCAAGAAAATTGCAGTGCCCCGACTAGGATTTGAACCCAGGTCCTTGGCTTACATGGCCAATTGCTTTACCGACTAATCCATCTGGGCATCCGGCTGGAGCACCACAACAATCTCGTGTTTGCCTCTCTTTTTCCAACAATGCAGTGGGGCAAATCCATGCCAACCAATTGGCTACACTGATGGCCTATCGTGAAGAGAGGTCTAACCTCCATGGAGGTCTTATCACTCAACCACTGAGCGGGCTCAAATATCATACAGCAGCGACTGTACATTAGTTATGGCAAATATAGTGATTATTACATCGGTTCCGAGGATGTTAAATGAATGTGTCATATTAATTGCATATAAAAAACAGGTCGTTTGTTTGGTCTGTTGAAACGATTTACACGATTTACAAATTACAACCAAATTAAAAAGTGATTTTGTTCTGCCAATTGCATTTGGTTCCAATACAGGTCCATGCTCAGGTAGCCCATGCCAGAATGGAGGTGGCTGCACAGTCTCCGGTTCGACATTCACCTGTCAATGCATCAATGGATTCACAGGAAATACATGCAACATCCCACCAGGTATGTCTCATTCAAGCACTGTCATTTTTGCCTTGGTTGGATGCAGTTTATTCTTGAAGCCCCAATACATCATTTGCAGTGACACAACATTTTACTTCATGAGTTGACAAGAGAAAAACTGTTGATAGCGGTGGTAATAACACGACATGATTGTTTTGTAAATGGTATTTTTGTGAGATATTAAAATTGCCAACTGAAGGTTTTTTTTTAAATTGTTTGCAAACAATTTTTCTACCATTCATTCAACACAAAAACCATGCATGGATTTGTAACGTTTTCTGACATATTATTCCGTGTGACTGAAATTCCCTCAATGCAGTTTATCAACATTATTCTTTAGTTTAATGTTATGACGTTGTTCCTATTTTAAAAGTCGTCCAATCATGTAATCTGTCTTGAAAAATACTCAACACTGTTTTTAAAACGTTGTGTTACAGTAATAAGTGTGGGGTGTTATGGCCGAGCGGTCTAGTGCGTCGAACTTAAGTTCCTGTGTTAGTACTACAATGTAGGTTCGATTCCTGGCCGTGACGGGTTGTGGCACCTGTGCCCTTGAGCAAGGCACTCAACCACACTTGCTCCCATTCCTGTAATTGGCGGTCCCTCCGCTGTTGGATGTGGTATATAAATAAATAAGCTCAATAATTTCAGCAATTTCCGCATAGTGAAATAACAATGAACCAGCTTTATTCTTTAAAATAAAAACTAGTTGAACAAAAGTTGGTTGTGAGCAATAATTCTTCAGAGTGAGACATGCTTATTGTTAAAGTGCTTAATGTTCAAAATCATGTTGTTCAAAACCTACATGTATTGTTCAAATGCCTATTGTTGGATTGCTTCTTAAAGATGTTATGCCGTGGAGAGATGAAATTACCAAAATTACACATTAAACTATTAAATACATTTAATTATGCCAGAAAAACCATTTAGAAAAAAATGACTGTGCGAATGTTTTTTTACAAGGGCACTTTTTAGCCCATTTTTCAGACCAAACTCAAAGCAAAATCTGAACAACAGCCGTCGGGCCTGAAAGTTTGACATAGGAAATTCCACGGAATCGTGACGTCATTTAACGGACGCGTCCTGCCGACAGCTGTTTGTTGTTATTCTACAACGTGGCGTTTTGCAACACCATGTCGACAATTAAGTGACTCCAGTGTTGACATTTTTTTTTCGATGAAGATAGCGATGTTTTTTTCTTGCTCATTGCATTTATTTCATGAAGACAGCGATGAAGAACCATCCAGTGAATTTCCTACGGTTGAACCGTATCAGTTTGAGCCGGAATTAACCAGGAAAGAAATCCGAGAACAACGCGAATCCGGTCATGCCGGTGTTACAATCGACGACCGAAGTCGGCAACAGGACACTGCCTCGGTACTGCCTCGTCTTTCTTTTCTTTTTTCTCTCAACTTTTTCTCAACCCTTTTTCGTCAATAATGATTTTGTCCGTAGAGGTTTTCATGGCAAATGTACCATGTTTGTTTGAGCCGATTGCCTACATTTTTAGACCATGTAAATGTGGAATTTATATTCATCCTTTTCTGGCGCGGCCGAAACTGCAAGTCCGTGCCGTGTAAAACTTACCATGAACTTACGGTACGTTGTTGAGGCGAAAACCAAACCCTAAAATCTCCGTTTGATGTAAAAACTTAGACCCGTTCTTTCCTCTTCATTTAATACTTGTGGATGTTAAATTTAATCCCAACACAGAACATTTATCCAGCAGTGTTTTGGGGGAGTTTTGTGATGTGACTGTGTCAAGAATGCAATGTAACAAGTTTACGAGAATGTCCAGCGCGCACTCGCTGAAACCCTACTGGCTGGCGGGCCGTTCGTTCGGCGTGTAATTCACAAAGCACTCGGTACGGTACTGATGAATGTGCACAGTGAGGTGTACGTTCGCTGCCTCCCAAAAATAATCCCGGCCATAGCGGTGGGATCAAGACCAAACACAGGTTTCCTATCACACAATGTGTGCGGCACCAGACTATTGTATTGGCGCGGAGTGATATCGTGCGCGAGCCGGAACTATTTATTTTTGGCTTAAAAGTTGTCCGTAAAATGACATCACGAATTGGGCCAAATCTGTTTGCTGCCCGCAGCGGCGAGATTTCGACAGTTTTCAGGAAAGAGCAAAATCATGGGTTGGAAATAAGCCTAAATTTTCACTTTTTTAAATAATATAAAATTTAAAACGATAAGATATCAATAATTAATAAAGCAAAGAAGAGAAAAATGCAAAAATAAATATAATTCATCTCTCCACGGCATAACATCTTTAATCAATTTAATTATTTTGGCCAGAGACGTGTAATGAAAAGCGTTATGCAAACGTTTCTCATTTAAAGAAGCAAGGACGGACATGATTGTGTAACATACATGTAGGCCTACTAAATGAGTATGTAGTTGTCAAGTTTTAGTTTGTACAATGTAGTTGAAGTTGGAGTTTAAATTGCCTGCAGTCAATTCCACAAAAGGCCAATATTTTTGTTCGGTAAAAGTTACTCGTTTTTAAGTAGTGACCAATCCGAGGATCGATTTCACTAAACGTAGATATGTTCAATATGTCCTAACTTTCACAGCAACATGGTGCATCTCATTTTAACCTATACCTAGATTTCAAATTGTGGTTGCAAAACCTTGGTCCAGTCTGTGCGACATCTGACAGATTTTTTTTGTAGAATGGGTCACAGGACAAATTTTTGAAATCGGAATCCCGCCATGCTTAAAGAGGAAGAATCCCCCTTGACGAAAATCCAGCATTTAGGCTTTTTTCGATAGTCCAAACATCCCTCTTGCCGACGTGGATTTTTATTATTTTTTAATTGTCGGTTTTAAGTGGATAAATTGCAAGCAAAAGTGCGCTTTTCGAAAATGAGATTTTTGAGATTTCTTAAACGCTTATTAGGTATTCATGATATGCGCGTGACCCCGTGACGCAATCCTGAGAAAGAGAAGTCAACACGATTGTTAGCTCCATACGTTTACACGCAAAAAACTTGGAAAACCGTCTCTGTTAGATGGTGTTTTTTTAAGAATTTTGTTGGTCAAAAAGCCAGAAATATGCCGAGTACATATGTAGCTGCGTGGTTGTATGTTTTACCAGACACTATGAAAAAAACAGAGAGATAAAAATGAGTCGCTCATTCTATAACTTGTACGGCCGATGTTCATACACGTGGGAACTATGCCCGCAGGGAACCGTACCATGCTGTTCATTCCGTGACAAAACCACCGTCGCAATGCACCAGTATTTACTTCAAAAGAGCTTCATTGTGAGCCACAATTTCATCGTTTTTTTCACAAAACAGGTAATAGTAGATTGTTGTCATATTACATGAAGTGTTTTTCACGTTTGTATTTTGAATTACAAGGACAAAACAGGCATGATAAACATTCACTTCGTGTATTTTCCATTCAATACTACACAGACCGTTTTGTATGTTTCTCAGGATGACGTCAAAACCCTGTTGATAAACAAGCCAAGTGACCTCGAGCGTTTAAGAATTTTGGGTGAAGAGGGCCGGAACAGCATGCTTTACGTTTTAAGCAAAAGGCTGTCGATTTTTTGTGAAAAATAAGTTGTGATGGTGTTGTAGACACATACACCTCCATGATGAACAGAAAAACAAAAAAAACGTTTAAAATCTCGCCGCCATGCTTAAAAAGTCACTGCCATGCTACGAAAAATCACTCAGATTAATAACTGAAGCACAAGTGCATCCGAAATGCCGAAGTTCAAAGCACTAATACGCAGCCGTAACAACGGACAGCGTGTTTTTCGAATCATACGAAAATACCTTGGCAGCTTGATCGGCCGGTAGGCGGATATGGTGCAGGTGGTGTATCGTACGGCCGGGCGCAGCTAGATAGCCGTGCAGGATCTAGACGTGATCGACTAGCGCTATCCAAAGACGTAAATCTAGCAGAATCTAGCATGGAAGGGTGCCCTCTTCTGGCTGAGGTTCAACAGTTTAGTTTTTAACCGGGGTTTTTACGAAATAGAAAGCTGAAAAAGTAAAAGCCACCGCAATGCTATTTTTATTCAAATGTATAGGTAACATAAAAATATAAAAAAGTAACGTGTGAAAATGTTGAATAAAACTAAAAGAACCGCGCGTTTAAAATAGCCAGGCGCGAAGCGCAGCATGGACTCGTGCAAGTCTAGTCGCCCAGCCATGTGACCTGGGCCCAATTTCATAAAACATGTTAGCACCCGATTTTTGATTAAGCAGCACTCTCTCCATTTCATAAAACTGTTTAAGCACTAGCAAACCAAACGGCATGCTAACCTACCGAATTTTTGCTAACGTGACGCCATCTTTTTTCTTCGCCATTCTCGGCAAAATTCGAGACACATTTTCCAACAGATACACAACTTTCAGCTGTTGTTGAAATATTCCAGTCAGCGACAGGCAAGGGTCTTCTGTGGTAGTGATAATCATCCCAAAATGGAAACATAACCAATGATGGTACTTCGAAAATGTTGCCGTTGACTTATGAAAGCAGACGATGAACGCGTTCGAACAAAACAGACGACAGCGTTGCGCGCGCACTCTCTACGCGCGCTTAGAACAACAAGTTTTATGAAATAGGCCCTTGCTTGAGCGAATATTCGTGCTATGCTTAATCAAAAATTTTGATTAAGCGTAACATGTTTTATGAAATTGGCCCCTGCAGCCATGCACAATCTAGCTTACCTGCGTACCGTGTCTTGTGCGTGACGGTCTGGCGAGGCTCCGTTGATCGGCCGGCCGCGCTGCTGTCGTGAAGCCGTGGAAAACATGTTATTTGTTGGCTCGCCTTCATTTCCGATGATCATGTTTTAATATTCTTTTAATTATCCACGTTCATAAAAAGGTACATAGTGTACTTATTGAAAATTAAACTGGTTTTGAAGCCCTGTATCTTTGTCGAAACTTTGAAAGAAATCACGTGGTGATTTGACCGCCGGCAGTTTGCCGAGATGAAAAAAGTTTGCCCTACCCAATTTTTGGGATACTTTTCCTTCCACATACACGTGCATACATGTATTTTTCATGTTTGTTTACATGTAATATACATGTACATATGTATACATGTGTATATACATGTCCATACGTGTACATGTGCAATCATGTTCTGTACCCTGCCGCCATGCTTTAAATTTTATAGTTGGAAAACACTGACAAATGTTAACTTTTACATGTATCACACACAATCTTCTGGTTCTATGTACCGGTACATGTTGGCTTGTATCAGTATTTTTATGTGTTACTGGTAATGTGTTGGTTTTTTTTCGATTCTCCCCAGGTCAAAATTTCCAAATCACCTGCGCGAATCAAGTTACTGCATCTGGACAACCTGGTGCACCTGTGTCTGTGCCAATACCACAGCCAGCAGTGTCTGCAGGTTTCAACAATGTCAACTTCCGGTATTTCAACCAATTTGAACAGCAGTTCCAAGGGAACTACAACACATTTGTTCCTGCAAGTGGAATTACAACCACTCGGACTATTCGAGTAGAGGCAACGGCTACCAACGGTGCCACAGCCCAATGCACTATCCCTGTCCGAATTTCAACAGGTAATAATCAAACAGTCCCATATTATCAGTTTGAGAGGGGGAAGAAAAACCATCTTGTGAATTTGTGGAAAAACTCATGAAATTTAATGGATACCAGTGAATTCCCTGGCCCTGAAAACCCTAGGTTGGACATTTAAATCACTGCTCTAATCCAACTATTAAAGACGTTACAGCCATTTCAGCGATTTTTAAGGTCAATTAACAGCGGCCATCTTAGAATTGACCGAGATTTCACCCATTTCCGGTGATTGGTGGCATGACATGTTATCACCACATTCAGTAGGACCAGAAACTGTTGAGAAACCTTTTGTTCGAATTGATTGGGGGTTAAGGGTACTTTTTCCCATAAATATACCTGTCTATATATGAACTACAGCAATATACATGTATGATGGTGGCCATTTTGAAAAGCGCCCTCATGAGTCAACCCACCGCCAAGCAAAGTGCAGACAACCTGATTTCAATACCTCTGTGGACAAGGTTTCTGAAAATACTTGACGGCGTCTTTTCAATATATCTAATTTACTCTTGAAAGCTCTTCAGAATAATGTCACTATATAGGTCTATTTCGAGCCCAACAAAGCCTGTGTGTCCCTTTAAACCAAAGAACATGTCGCTAAAAAATGTTTCACTGCTGAACCAGAGATATTTTTTAAAGATGAATTGAGAAACACAAGAAAATTGCAGTGCCATCCCATCCCACGCCGAAGCCCTCCCAGCTTAGCCCCAAACCCTGAAGCCCAGCCTGAACTTAACCAACCCATCCCAGCCCAGCCCAAGAAAATTGCAGTGCCCCGACTAGGATTTGAACCCAGGTCCTTGGCTTACATGGCCAATTGCTTTACCGACTAATCCATCTGGGCATCCGGCTGGAGCACCACAACAATCTCGTGTTTGCCTCTCTTTTTCCAACAATGCAGTGGGGCAAATCCCTGCCAACCAATTGGCTACACTGATGGCCTATCATGAAGAGAGGTCTAACCTCCATGGAGGTCTTATCACTCAACCACTGAGCGGGCTCAAATATCATACAGCAGCGACTGTACATTAGTTATGGCAAATATAGTGATTATTACATCGGTTCCGAGGATGTTAAATGAATGTGTCATATTAATTGCATATAAAAAACAGGTCGTTTGTTTGGTCTGTTGAAACGATTTACACGATTTACAAATTACAACCAAATTAAAAAGTGATTTTGTTCTGCCAATTGCATTTGGTTCCAATACAGGTCCATGCTCAGGTAGCCCATGCCAGAATGGAGGTGGCTGCACAGTCTCCGGTTCGACATTCACCTGTCAATGCATCAATGGATTCACAGGAAATACATGCAACATCCCACCAGGTATGTCTCATTCAAGCACTGTCATTTTTGCCTTGGTTGGATGCAGTTTATTGTTGAAGCCCCAATACATCATTTGCAGTGACACAACATTTTACTTCATGAGTTGACAAGAGAAAAACTGTTGATAGCGGTGGTAATAACACGACATGATTGTTTTGTAAATGGTATTTTTGTGAGATATTAAAATTGCCAACTGAAGGTTTTTTTTTAAATTGTTTGCAAACAATTTTTCTACCATTCATTCAACACAAAAACCATGCATGGATTTGTAACGTTTTCTGACATATTATTCCGTGTGACTGAAATTCCCTCAATGCAGTTTATCAACATTATTCTTTAGTTTAATGTTATGATGTTGTTCCTGTTTTAAAAGTCGTCCAATCATGTAATCTGTCTTGAAAAATACTCAACACTGTTTTTAAAACGTTGTGTTACAGTAATAAGTGTGGGGTGTTATGGCCGAGCGGTCTAGTGCGTCGAACTTAAGTTCCTGTGTTAGTACTACAATGTAGGTTCGATTCCTGGCCGTGACGGGTTGTGGCACCTGTGCCCTTGAGCAAGGCACTCAACCACACTTGCTCCCATTCCTGTAATTGGCGGTCCCTCCGCTGTTGGATGTGGTATATAAATAAATAAGCTCAATAATTTCAGCAATTTCCGCATAGTGAAATAACAATGAACCAGCTTTATTCTTTAAAATAAAAACTAGTTGAACAAAAGTTGGTTGTGAGCAATAATTCTTCAGAGTGAGACATGCTTATTGTTAAAGTGCTTAATGTTCAAAATCATGTTGTTCAAAACCTACATGTATTGTTCAAATGCCTATTGTTGGATTGCTTCTTAAAGATGTTATGCCGTGGAGAGATGAAATTACCAAAATTACACATTAAACTATTAAATACATTTAATTATGCCAGAAAAACCATTTAGAAAAAAATGACTGTGCGAATGTTTTTTTACAAGGGCACTTTTTAGCCCATTTTTCAGACCAAACTCAAAGCAAAATCTGAACAACAGCCGTCGGGCCTGAAAGTTTGACATAGGAAATTCCACGGAATCGTGACGTCATTTTACGGACGCGTCCTGCCGACAGCTGTTTGTTGTTATTCTACAACGTGGCGTTTTGCAACACCATGTCGACAATTAAGTGACTCCAGTCGTGACATTTTTTTTCGATGAAGATGGCGATGTTTTTTTCTTGCTCATTGCATTTATTTCATGAAGACAGCGATGAAGAACCATCCAGTGAATTTCCTACGGTTGAACCGTATCAGTTTGAGCCGGAATTAACCAGGAAAGAAATCCGAGAACAACGCGAATCCGGTCATGCCGGTGTTACAATCGACGACCGAAGTCGGCAACAGGATACTGCCTCGTCTTTCTTTTCTTTTTTCTCTCAACTTTTTCTCAACCCTTTTTCGTCAATAATGATTTTGTCCGTAGAGGTTTTCATGGCAAATGTACCATGTTTGTTTGAGCCGATTGCCTACATTTTTAGACCATGTAAATGTGGAATTTATATTCATCCTTTTCTGGCGCGGCCGAAACTGCAAGTCCGTGCCGTGTAAAACTTACCATGAACTTACGGTACGTTGTTGAGGCGAAAACCAAACCCTAAAATCTCCGTTTGATGTAAAAACTTAGACCCGTTCTTTCCTCTTCATTTAATAATACTTGTGGATGTTAAATTTAATCCCAACACAGAACATTTATCCAGCAGTGTTTTGGGGGAGTTTTGTGATGTGACTGTGTCAAGAATGCAATGTAACAAGTTTACGAGAATGTCCAGCGCGCACTCGCTGAAACCCTACTGGCTGGCGGGCCGTTCGTTCGGCGTGTAATTCACAAAGCACTCGGTACGGTACTGATGAATGTGCACAGTGAGGTGTACGTTCGCTGCCTCCCAAAAATAATCCCGGCCATAGCGGTGGGATCAAGACCAAACACAGGTTTCCTATCACACAATGTGTGCGGCACCAGACTATTGTATTGGCGCGGAGTGATATCGTGCGCGAGCCGGAACTATTTATTTTTGGCTAAAAAGGTGTCCGTGAAATGACATCACGAATTGGGCCAAATCTGTTTGCTGCCCGCAGCGGCGAGATTTCGACAGTTTTCAGGAAAGAGCAAAATCATGGGTTGGAAATAAGCCTAAATTTTCACTTTTTTAAATAATATAAAATTTAAAACGATAAGATATCAATAATTAATAAAGCAAAGAATAGAAAAATGCAAAAATAAATATAATTCATCTCTCCACGGCATAACATCTTTAATCAATTTAATTATTTTGGCCAGAGACGTGTAATGAAAAGCGTTATGCAAACGTTTCTCATTTAAAGAAGCAAGGATGGACATGATTGTGTAATATACATGTAGGCCTACTAAATGAGTATGTAGTTGTCAAGTTTTAGTTTGTACAATGTAGTTGAAGTTGGAGTTTAAATTGCCTGCAGTCAATTCCACAAAAGGCCAATATTTTTGTTCGGTAAAAGTTACTCGTTTTTAAGTAGTGACCAATCCGAGGATCGATTTCACTAAACGTAGATATGTTCAATATGTCCTAACTTTCACAGCAACATGGTGCATCTCATTTTAACCTATACCTAGATTTCTAATTGTGCTTGCAAAACCTTGGTCCAGTCTGTGCGACATCTGACAGATCTTTTGTAGAATGGGTCACGTGTACAAATGTTGCAATGTCGTACTAATCAAAGACTCCAAAATGTGTCTGTATAATGGTCATTTCCAAATTTGCATCTGTACACAGGTATACATGTATCACACACAGTCTTCTGGTTTCATGTACAAATGTAGGCTTGTAACAGTATTACTGGTGTTACAGGTAATGTGTTGTTTTGTTTCGATTTTTCCCAGTACAAAGTTTCCAAATCACCTGCGTGAATCAAGTTACTGCATCTGGACAACCTGATGCATCTGTGTCTGTGCCAATACCACAGCCAGCAGTTCCTGCAGGTTTCAACAATGTCAACTTCCTGTATTTCAACCAATTTCAACAGCAGTTCCAAGGGAACTACAACACAGTTGTTCCTGCAAGTGGATCAACCACTCGGAATATTCGAGTAGAGGCAACAGCTACCAACGGTGCCACAGCCCAATGCACTATCCCTGTCCGAATTTCAGCAGGTAATAATCAAACAGTCCCATATTATCAGTTTGAGAGGGTCAAGAAAATCCATCTTGTGAATTTGTGGAAAAACTCATGAAATTGAGTAGCGCTCAGGCTTGTTGGGCAATGGATCAATTAGCTGTGAAGAAAAAGGTACCAGAGTACACAAATTAAAAAGTTTTAAAGAAATAATGCGGTACAAAGTATCATTTGGGGGTGGTGGGGGATGCGGCCGCGGTAATTTGTGGTCGCGGTAATTTGTGGTTAAACTATTAAAATATGGGAAAATGATGGGGTTTAAATTTGTTGACCCTTGGATGACCCCTTGGGGTCTTCAGTTCCCCCTCCACCTAGACTGACCAGGCACCTATTTTTGGCAATAATAAACCGATGTACACAACATTGCGGTCGTTTTAAATATTATATTACAGCGCAAACAGCTCCACTAAACAATAACAAAGACCCAGACATCACGCCATGCACTGCACGTACCATCTGGAAATCCACAAAACACCCTTATTTTTCTCAGCGCATGTAGTGTCCGGACGTAATATACATGTAGGCCTACTAAATGAGTATGTAGTTGTCAAGTTTTAGTTTGTACAATGTAGTTGAAGTTGGAGTTTAAATTGCCTGCAGTCGATTCCACAAAAGGCCAATATTTTTTTCGGGAAGAGTTACTCGTTTTTAAGTATAGTAGTGACCAGTCCTAGGTTCGATTTCACCAAACGTAAGATATGTTCAATATGTCCTAACTTTCACAGCAACATGGTGCATCTCATTTTAACCTATACCTAGATTTCTAATTGTGCTTGCAAAACCTTGGTCCAGTCTGTGCGACATCTGACAGATCTTTTGTAGAATGGGTCACGTGTACAAATGTTGCAATGTCGTACTAATCAAAGACTCCAAAATGTGTCTGTATAATGGTCATTTCCAAATTTGCATCTGTACACAGGTATACATGTATCACACACAGTCTTCTGGTTTCATGTACAAATGTAGGCTTGTAACAGTATTACTGGTGTTACAGGTAATGTGTTGTTTTGTTTCGATTTTTCCCAGTACAAAGTTTCCAAATCACCTGCGTGAATCAAGTTACTGCATCTGGACAACCTGATGCATCTGTGTCTGTGCCAATACCACAGCCAGCAGTTCCTGCAGGTTTCAACAATGTCAACTTCCTGTATTTCAACCAATTTCAACAGCAGTTCCAAGGGAACTACAACACATTTGTTCCTGCAAGTGGATCAACCACTCGGAATATTCGAGTAGAGGCAACAGCTACCAACGGTGCCACAGCCCAATGCACTATCCCTGTCCGAATTTCAGCAGGTAATAGTCAAACAGTCCCATATTATCAGTTTGAGAGGGTCAAGAAAATCCATCTTGTGAATTTGTGGAAAAACTCATGAAATTGAGTAGCGCTCAGGCTTGTTGGGCAATGGATCAATTAGCTGTGAAGAAAAAGGTACCAGAGTAAACAAGTTAAAAAGTTTTAAAGAAATAATGCTGTTATCCCGTAGGATTTTTTTGCTAAAATTTCAGGTAATACATGTACATGTAGCCCCAACAGTCCCATACCATTATATTATTGTTGCTGTTCTCAGTTTAGAAGGCGAGGGAAAATCTAACTGGTGTATTTATAGAAAACGTTTAGTGCTAAGGCTTGTTGGGAAATGGGTTGATCAGCTGTGAACAAAAGTGGACTAAATTAGTAAAGACGTTTTTTTTAAATGTTTTTTTTTTTATTTTCTGCAGTCTATCATCTTTGCAAACCAAAGTGTCTGCCCTTATATAATGCCATATGGAAAATTTGCACTGGGAGGTTTTTATAACTTGGAACAAATTGTAAAAAAACATTATCTCAGGTGCAAAAAGACCCTGGTAGGCTAATGGCGTTTATTTGCAGCCATGTGATATGTAGCCAACTAATTACTTTTGTTGACAGCTATTATTGTCAAACCAACATTTTGTTTGCACACAAAGGGATTGGTTTTACAGGACAATGGTAGCCTCAATGCAAAATCACACATTTGGGGGCACTGGGACAGGCAGGTAATTTTTCTTTGTAATGTGTAAGTTGTTGAAGTGAGCATTAACTATTGCGTAATGATTTTTCCATCTTCAGTTGGCAGTCTTTGCTCTCCCAATCCGTGTCAAAATAATGGCATATGTTCTCTCGATCCTGCCAACACGGCCGGCTTTGTCTGCACATGCCCTATGGATATGTTTGTTGGAGACTTCTGCCAATTCGGTAAGATTAGGAAAAGTGAGGTTTATTTATAGAAACCACACTGGTTCAAAATCTGTAGAGATATGGTTATTTCCAGTAAATTGAAATTTTTAAAGAAATTTTACATGTATATTTTGAAACACCCCATTCCAGATCATATAAATGGCCTGGGGCCAATTTCATGAAACCCGTTAGCACAAAAATTTGTTTAGCACAGAATTTCTTTGGCTTATTTTACAAAATGGGTTGCCGGCCAAAATCGTATGTGATGTGTATTTACTGATATTTTGCTCCTTTTCCTAAAAGTACAATTTGACATACAATTTTGGCTGGTAACCCATTTTACAGAGCAAAGAAATTCTGTGCTAAACAAATGTTTGTGCTAACAGGTTCCATGAAATTAGGCCCTGATGATGATAGCACTTGGGTTTTTCTAAATTCATCTTTCACTTGGGGTTTTCTTGCATTGTTGTGTATAATGGGCTCAACGGTATGAAGCTAAATGTAGGCCAATCGCAAAAAAAAAAAAATTGTGTTTGGAATGAGGTTGCCAGTCATATCGGCTTTGAGTGACGTGACCTTTCGCATTGTTTCTTGAGCAAATTTATGCAAAACATGTATAGTTTGCACAATGACTAGCATGATTTCAATAGAAGGTGCTGTAGTAAGACTGGCATGTAAGCCTACATGTAGCATCATACATTTGTTTACATAATTGTATACCCAAACGTGTTCCACATAAAGGCTTGTTCTTACATGTGATGGTATTATTGCTTTCCGTGAAGTAAAACATCCGGGAATGTTTGGTGGTCAACGGTCACGCGCGTACACGCATGCACAAATAGACGCACATGAACACACGTAAAAAATACTCAACAGCGTACTTTCATTTGAAGATGCCTCACACACGCGTTGCGATACGTTCAAATGATTGAGCATGCACTCAACTTGTAAAAACCTTTTTGAATTTTATTTTGAAGTAGATCCTATTGTATTTATTTTATAATAGTGTATTGTCTGTTACCTTGTTTTTCCCTCTCTTAGTTAACCCGTGTCTCGTACCAAATGTATGCCCTGTGGGACTGGAGTGCTTCTACAGAAACAACGAATCCATGTGTTTCCCCGCTGGTAAGTGTGTGTTGAATATTTCTGTTAGATTCTTTGCCCCGGCGGCCATGACATGGGGCAGGTTTTTATATTTAAATTATGTGACAGTAGTAAGATCCACATAGTGCCTACTCGTGCATGACGCACAGTGACAATATGTGACTGCCCCTGTCGTGGCCGCCTGTGCAAAGGGTCTATAGACAATGTGCTAAACTGCCCTCTGTTGAAAATTGGTCGTCGTTATGTGCGCGCATCCTGTTTTGCATAAATTTGGTTTGGTAATGTGCCAAAGGTCACAATTCAAAGACGATTTGACATGCGACCTCATCATTAAAGGCAGTATACATGATTGGTAATCTCAAAAATCAGAAATGTTCACAGATTTACGCCTAACTTACACAATATAAACATGATGACAGTAGAAAAATTCCCCTGAAATGGTTTTGTCTGAAGTGCTATAGTCTTTGAGAAATGAGTAAAACAATTAATTTTCGTCTCATGAGACGAAAACTCAATTCGCCCAAGTGCCATTTCACCCCAGTGCCATTTCACCCCAAATCACTTCGTCCAAACACTACATCGCCCAAATGCCTTGCGCCCCAAAACCACAGGCCGTGGTTCAGTGCGAAATGGTTGAGGGCGAAGTGGTTTTGGGGCGAAATGACTGCAAACCCTTTTTTGACTTAAAAGTTAGACGAAGTACGGAGCTGGTTTTTTGCTCAGGTTGGTTTTAATCATGCATATCTTCAATCACACAGTGGGATAAAACTATTTGTAATAGTTTACCAATCATTCAACTACCTTTAATAGAGGATTGTTTTGGTTGCACTGTACTGGTTAGTAACTGGTATTTGAACGGTTTCCTGGATGTTGTGATGTGTGACGTCACAGGGTCATTCTTCAGTAAGTGTCTATTTTCGTGTCCAGACACTTTGAGATGCTACATCTCAAAAACTATACCATGACAATCTTATTTTTAAGTGGTTAAATAGTCTTTAACATATTTCTCATTATATGCAGTGGTAAAAATTCTTCAAAAACAATCGACAAGGTGCTTATTTTTTACGGTGAACCTTAAAAAAACCCAAAAAATGCATGTCCCGGTGGTGTCTCTCAAAATGTCTCCACTGCCATAATTTTAAGATAATTTTAAGATAATTATACTACCAGAAGCCAAGTATAGTTGGTTTCCCCCAAATGCAAAATTGAAAATTACATCATTAAACCATATTTGCATGAAGTCCGACATTTTAAGAGTCAAAAATCGTGTCCCTGGATTGTTGGTCATCTCCGTCACGATATTTTGGAGCATCATATCTGATAGAGAACTGGCCATGAACAAGACTTGCATTAGTCCATCGGATACCTCAGAGCCTATAGAGCATGAAATAATCTAATAAAGAAAACTGCAACCCGTAATAGCCAAGGAATTGTGGACTTTCTAAAAAAATTACAGTAGTACCTTTATTCAACGTCATCTCCGAACGCTTTATAACATATCTTATTTGTGTTTTTAATCTTAAAAAGTATTCATGAAAACGATCACAATTGTGCAAACTTCCAGGCTTCTGTGGTATTTGGGCTTCAAACAGAATGTGGATGGTGTTATAAAAGTTTAATTGTTTATTTAGTCATATCCGTCACAGTCAGTTCCATCACTTTTTGCCGTGACGGAGATGATTGTTTTGGCATTTTGGGTCATCTCCGCCACGATATTTTGGAGCGTCAAATCTGATTTTTTTCCCCGCATTTTCATTTGCCAATAATGGCAATAAAATGAGGACAATAAGTTGCGTTATATTCTGTTCGAAGCCCTCTGTTCACTGGTTGTTATTCTATGTTTAAACTTTAAATTCTCTTGTTTGAATTTACTCAGCTTACGAAGTCAATGTCAAAATTTGTCATTTCCGTCACGAAAGTGTGACGGATATGATTTTGGCACATTTTTCCCGTGCTACAACACTGAAAATGTAATGTTAATGAAATTAAATAAAACTCCCCTAAAGATTGTGCCGAACGTTAATTATAGTTGTTGTGTACCTTAATGATCATGTTCCACTAAAAATAATCAAAATTCTTAAAATACTTTTTTTTCACGATGTTTTTAAGGCCAAAAATAGACACTTACTGAAGAATGACCCACAGAGTGCATGTCAGACACAGAAAGCAGTCTGTTGACCTTTATCACTGTGCGGCCATCTTTGTCTTGTTTCCATAGTGTGTCTGTGTGACCATGTGACCACGTGATAGCGCATGTAATCTCCTGTTGTTGTTTTGAGAGAATCACTATCCATGCTGCGTGTTTGCTTGATCACGATACGCGTGTGCCAATGTGATGCACACATGTATCCATTTTTGGTATTTGTAGAAAACTGCCATTTTTGTATTACAACTAAGCACTACAGTCAACAGCAAATTCCACCAAGTATAACAATTTTTTGTGGGATATAACACAATTTGCCAATAATCTATTTGACAAATGTATAGGACCACCAATTGAGAATGTACTGACACCATTATCTTAATTTTTTGATAGGGCGTTTATTGCGTTTTGCAATGAAAATCTTCAATTTCAACACTGGGTCAAAATATTTTTCCTGCAAGCCTCGACTTGGTTACGTTCATTTTAGTAGGGGAAAGAAGAAGATGGCCACACCGTGATAATGGTCTATTGCAATCTCAGATAATTCTTTGATATTTCCTTACTATACTTTTTGTTATTTTCTTGAAGTTCGTCGCCGAAGAGACACCCATGAGCTTGGTAAGTACTTTTCACTTTGTACATTCTAGTTTTGGCAGATCTTTGGCATGATCATTTAGATCCGGTCTTGAGACTTTTTCAATGCAATTTTCACAAAAAACCAAGAGCAATTGGGGACACTCTCAGTATGGGGGTGGGGGGAGGGTACTTAGGTAAACACATTTTAGGAAAAAATAAAGGTAGGGAAAATACGGAGAAAAAAAATCAGTGATAGTGAAGGTTTGTTTTCATATTCTTCTTGGAAAAGGAGAAGATGAAAGAGGCAAGAAGAAGAGGCAAAGAAGTCAAAAGAGAAACTGCACATGGGAAAAACTCATGTCTGTTATATTTGTAGCAACAGCAAGGGTAGTAAGATTAGATCGTGCTAAAAACCAGGTACTAAGAATAAAAATATTGACCGACGGTAAAAAAACAATGTTTTTCTAAATTGAAGGGCCCTTTGAATATGTCCAGTAAATTCAAGTTCAGTTTTGATGAGTGTGACCCATATAGCCAATCCAAACACCTGTAATTACAACTACAAAACTGTTTTTATTGATAACTGTTTTGCATTTAACAAATTCTTTTGCATTTAAGTTATAAAAATGGTTATTTCATAAATGCAAGCTCATTTCCAACTGGTGTTTAAAACAAAAGTTATTTCCATCGCGCAAAGCAACATCGTGAAAAAAGTTACATTATTCTTTCATTTTAAGGCAGATTTTACATCTTAAATGCGGAAATTCTTTGTCATTGTGTTAGAATTGGCTAATTTCTCATTAAACATGTTAAAATAAAAAGACGGTGGTTGACTGTAATTAGTATGACCCCACAAGAGAGGGTAGTGCTGTGCGTGTGCATTGATGCGTGTCAGTTGGTGGCTGGTAGTTACAGAGACAAAGTTCCATGGGTATAGGAGACCCAGACGGCAAACTATATGGGGGACTAGCGGCAGTGTGCCATGGGTATAGAACACACAGAAGTGAATTTTTTTTGCAGTTTTTCAAAGGCAAAGTATTCTGAACAGAAATTCCCATTCCTACTAGAACATTTTGATTGCATGTACAAACGGGTACATAATGCTTCTCTCTTGCTGCAGTTTTAACACATTGTTGCCAGTATAGGATCTTCTTAAATTGTTTGCCGTTCTTTCATGCAGACGTGGTAAGGTCACCATGCCGCACTAATTCCTGCCCCAACAATCGTACATGCATCTCCATTAGGGTTGAAGCCGTGGAATTCATTCGTTGTGTTGAGGGTAAGTCAAACAATTCAGAGTCATCAGGGCTGTGCTTTGCTTTACTGCAACAAATTACCAATGTTTGCCACTGATTACAGCGTTTTTGTGCATTTGTCTGATGTTGGAAACATTGAAAACATCAGCAGTTTTTGCATATTTGGAATGCATCCCTTGTTCCTATGTATGTTCTTGTCATCCAACAATATTCTAAATCGGGATGAAACTGCACTTCTCTAAAACTACTGAGATGGTGCTCATAGTTTCAGCAAATGCTACATGTAGCTAATTTGCCTCACTTCTTTTTTATATAATAACTTGGTCAATGCAAATGGTGTATACTACCTTTAAGTTCTGCATAGTTTGTTAGAAATCATTGTTTTAGTTACCATATTTGTGTTCCCTTTTTTGTTCCAAGACATCAATATGAAAAAAAAACTCATTTTCTATCTGGTTTGTTTATATAACCCTTTACACCCCAAGGGTCCATATCGGGGCCCCAAAACAGCACATTTTTCTCCTGATGAAATAATTCAGGGTGCAAATATATTGGTACTAGTACATGTACTTAAGTGCTTTGTTCAGAAGAATATGTTTTGTAAATTTGAGGAAGTATGATGCACTCTTTCTGTAATGCATACACGGACATGTTATGAGCATCATAGAAATATGGAGTCAGATCTTCACTTTTAATACTTGAAAGAGTAATTTACATGCATTTAGGAACTAGAGCAACAGTATTTTTTTAAAGTTTGGTTTACTGCTTAGGAATTCAGGACACATTCTTTAAATACTTTCCATCTCAAAGAGTGAGTACACAAAGTACAATTCATACAAAATAGTTTTAATGATTTTTGTACGAAAAAACCCACATCAGGTGTAACGGGGGATACTAAATGTCACACTTTTGGACCCCTAATTTATAGAAAGACCCATAAAGTTTCTGTGGTTAACTGCGTGTGGTAAATAATGAAGCACTGTGTTTTGTTTACAGACAATGACGCAAATGCAGAGGAACACCACCCAAGTGGCCTGATGAACCCAAACCCGGATGACTGGATGCAGCGCGGCATTGCCCAATTGAGCAGGGAGAACATTGGCATGCACTGGACAATGGTTGCCGTGATTGGTATTCTAGCTTTGGTCGTTATGGTGATGGCTTATGCTTTCATGCGTCTCTTACTGCGTAAGAAACGCCAGGACGATATTATTAAGCTGATGCATTAGATTAAATCAATCGGATTGATCATGAAAATGAAGAGATGTTATGTTGTAGCAAAACTTATATACATACATGTGTATATAAGCAAAATATGCCTTAAATTCTAACATTGCTATTGTGGCATTGTCCACCGTGTTTTCAGGCTGTTACAATTAACATCTTTGATTTTAAAGTTTTTTACTGTGTCTAAGTAAAACGTTGGGTACTTTAGTGTTAGATTTTAATGTAGTTTAACAAAATAATAAATCAATAATACAAATAGTGTTTACGCTTTTGGAAGGAAATGAAATTGTTTTCTTGGAAATATAATACATAATAATAATAATACATTGCATTTATAAATATTAAGGCAAACTTTCCTGTAGATCGTAATGAAAAAAATGCTTCGTACATGTATTTTTAAAGCTTTTTAGGTGTACTGAAAATATTGACTCAAAATATGTCAATCCCACAGACCATTCGGTCATTTTAGAGGAAACGGTTCATCACCATACACCGATTGATTATGTTTTAAGCAATTTCCATACTCATTTTATCATTTTAACCACGTGTTCAATTTATCGGGATATCTTTAATGTTTATTCAACTTGGTTCAGTTGTTTTTTTTGCTGATGAAATCCCGAAGAAAGGCACTGTTTTTTTTGACATTCATTGATTCAGTTCAGTTCAGATTCACAATTACAATGTACTGTAGAGGTATGAGCAGTATGCCTACTTTTTTGCTAATTTTTGTCATTTATTGGCAGGCTCAGGCCACATTATGAAGCCATGAACTTTAAGCATCAATTTCTGACAAATCTGCAGCTGATCGCATCGGAATGTTCGACTGTTTGGATTGTTTTCACTGTTTTGTGTATTTTCATACATTTTAGTACACGGACAGTTTGGTCACAAATTTCTCTTAGCACATTTGTACCCAGGTAAAAGTGATGGGCATATCGTTACGTACAGTATGTACAAATAATCGGCCGTTTAAATTTGATCCCGTTCGTTATTGCGGTTTATAGGAACAGCCACGTCTTTCACTTTATATAAATATATAAATGTATTTGCATTAACCAGGGTTTTTAACGCGATTTATTATATAAAAATATATACATGTATACTCAGGATGATATACGTATGCACAAATACTTTTAGTGATATTGTGACGGCGTATACAGTATACTTTCCTTTTTAATTAAGCGTCAATTCACTTTTATGATGTACATGTCTAATGTGTGTTTGGCAGTAGTGCTTTTAGGTTTTATGCTAGCTGAATAAAGTTTGATAGCGAAGTCTTGCAGCATCGTGTTTCTCGGCCCGTATTAAGCAGGCCTCCCACTGTGCGATTTTTGCCACGAATTAGCTACGATTGGGTAAGATTGTGTGTAGAGTCTATAGGCAGTCTCCGATAATCGTACCAATTCGTAGAGGAATCGTGGCAAAAATGGCACAGTGGGAGGCCTGCTTTAGTCTTCCTCTGTAGCAGTTTCCAAAGATTCCAGTTCAGGCGTCAACTCGTAGTACATTGTTACGGCGCTCTGGAAATGCCTTCCGACTTGTTGAGATCCCGTGATAATTTATCGCAGGATGACAACATATTCAGCGCAAAATTTCGTCATCCCGTGATCAGTATCTGAGGAAGACGACATCCAGAATGTATGATGACGAAATCCCGCGATAATTGTTTATGGGATGTCGACATCCGAAATGTAGGATGACGACATCCCGAGATAACGTATTACGGGATGACTACATCGGAAATGTGAGATGACGACATCCCGAGATAATTTATAACAGGATGACAACATCCCGAGATAAAATATCACGGGAAGACGACATCAAAAATATATATATATAGGATGACGACATCCCGAGATATTTTATCACGGGATGACGTCATCCGAAATGCAGGATGTCTACATCCCGAGATAATATATTACGGGATGACGACATTATTAATATTATTATTATTATTATTTAATTTTTGACACAGTCAAGGGTCGTGAACAAGACCTTAAGGTCCGTATAAAATCACTCCCCGGATAAAAAGGATTAACGATAAAAAAAGAAATCTCGGGATTAAAAAAAAGATGGCATAAGGTATAAAACTTGAATAAGAGTATTAAAACAAGCAAACATATGCATAATAAAAAGTAGACTGGTTCCCGTCCACATATTCCACACAGGAGAATATAAGGACAGGTAAAGGGCGCTTCATCTTGATCTGTAATTGGTCGTCTTTGCGCGTGCGCATTGTGTTTTTTATATTTAAAAATTGGCCAAGCCTTTGATTTAGGCAATGTACTTTATTTACATAATTGGATATGTTCGACACGCACGGCCAAGTTACAAATGTCAATGCAAAATCTGCGCACTTACTTTAAAATATATAATAATAATAACCACGTGACGGGCAGAATTCTGCCCGTCATGGCTGCCCTTTACCGATCCCTATATTTTCGCAATAAGCGAACCGATCTATAGGGATCGGGAACCAATCTATGGTCTATTGAGCTCGTGCCAATGACGTCATTTTGGGAGTCAATTAAATAATGCCGCATCGTTGTGGAAGCAATGTGCGTGCGTGTTGTGTGTGTCCACAGTGTGCGTAACGCGCAATGCTAAGGCTCCCATTGCATTGGTGAATTAAACCATGATTAAACCACGTTACGCCTACCAGAGATGCACAGCACGCACGCACGCATATCGCTTCCACAATGACTCGGCATTATTTGACTCTCAAAATGGCATATTTGCACATGTTCGAAGGGGGTCAATAAGCCAGTTCGGAATCTCGCGCGCGCAAGGCCCTAGTATGAGTTGTGTCAAAGGTCATTTGAGATAAACACATATGCATACCGTTTTGTTTATCTCAAACCAAAGTCGGGAGACGCATGCGCAGTCAAAACTCCGAACTGGCTAGACCTGCATCAAAAAGAAATCAGCCTGACAGATCAAATGACAGAAACAAAAGGTGGCATGATTTACAGTGCAATTTCACGTAGCGGGCCATCAAACTTGTGAACTTCGGTTACAGATTTTACCAATAATATAGGGGGACGCAACTTTACCGGTACATCCGGGTAAAATATTCGATAATGCACAAATATATGTGCGATGTTTGACATATATGTGCGATGTTTGATAACTACTTTTCCCGTATTAGGACGACCGTTTTGGAAAGAGTGCTCTGGGGAACCACTAAAACGGCAAATTTGTCGGCAAGAAACTCTGCCGTTGACACCCATTTTTTCGACTTAAAGTTCTCATAAAAATGTTTTTCAACCTAGACAAAAATGGTTACAAACCTAATAAAAATGGTGAGAAACCTAATAAAAATGGTTTTTGACCTAATAAAGATGGTTTTTGAAGCACTTGGCGTTAGGACGACCGGCTATCGGTCGCCCTAATGCGGTCGGTCGTCCTAATACGCCTTTTTTACCCATAACCGGTCGCCCTAATACGGGAAAGGCAGGTTGTTAAATATATATGTGCGATGTTTTTTCATATGTATGCGATGTTGAAATATATATGCAATAATTTGACATATATATTCAATGTTTTTTCATATGTATGCGATGTTAAAAATATGTGTGCAATAATTTGATATATATGCAATGTTAAAAATATATGTGCGATATTTCGACATAAATGTGGGATATTTCAATGTGTGGGGTAGTCTATCGGAAAGACTGCCTTTTTGCGCGCAATACACGATGTACATAGACTATTCACCATTGGCCGCCAGAGGGCGCACCTGAAATACAGTCGAAAAGACAGTCTTTCATATTCCGTATAAATCGCTCGCAAAATACCGAGCGAATTCCTGGCATACCTTTGTGTGACACGTTGAAATGCGTGACGTCATCTAATTTCCATAATTTACAACAGCTCTGGTCTGTCTGGTACCCAGAGTACACAACACACTGGACAGGACAGTGCATACAAATGTCGCTGCTTTTCCAGTCGCTGATCGATCGATCGATCAGCAGTCAGCAGGCAAACATGATATGAGGCAAACACGTTGTCCACGGACGGACAAAGCTATCTTGCGCGTTGCACTCAGTGGCTTACCTGTACCGTCGCGTCGAGTCCGGGCCTTGCCGCTTGCCGGCCTGCGTTGCTCGTACGGTCGGGTTAGACCCGTGAACGGGTCTACGGTCGGGTGTTATCAAAGACTGGCATTAGAGATTTTCTTAGGGCATTTTCTGCTTGGTCACGATTTTTTTTCATCGCTTACGCATGGAGGAAGAAAACGACTGTGATTGTTTACTTCTCCTCTATACTATGGCATGCTTTTCATATTATTGGCTTCGGTAAAAAAAAAAGTGCTAAACGATTTCAGAGAAGTTATCCACTACTATTTTTCCCTAAAATGACTTGCAAGCATCAGTTAGTTCAGATATGAATTAATCTGAGTGAAGAACCACCCACTTTCTTAAAAACTACTAATTTCACTCACTATCACATGCTTTGTACACAATGTTTGAAGTATTATAAATTGTTGGGCAGATTTTAAAAAATTTCAAAATGCCCTTATTAAATTTTTGTAAGTTTAATGTTGAAAGGAGTCTCTCAAAGCCACATGGTTTTACAAAAGTAATTGTACATTTTCTAAAGTCAAATATGACCCATTTGATTTTCATTTAGGCCAACAAAAAATAAGGCAAATTGTTGTGACCCAAGGATCGACCTTTTACGGCCTATTTAAAACAATACTTTTTTTCCGATTCTTCGTGCATGTTTTTGTTTTTACAGCAAGCAGAATTGCAGAAAATTAATTAGAGCAACCTGCTAGCATAAGCCTCCGAAAATATACTGGAATAACGTTTAATGGAACAAATTTAAATTTGATGTTTATTAGTTTACTAAATGTTTAAAATTTCACCCTTTTCAGTGCTTTGAGGAGAATGCTTTGAGAAGGCCCATTAATTTTGTGGATATGAAGCTGTTTTTACGAATTCCAGGGAACAACAGCAAACTACTTTGTAGATAGGACAGAAGCCCTTGAAGGAAATTTGCACAGTTTGGTTAACTAAAAAAAAAATGTTCGTCAACATTGTCTGATTCATTAGTTCAATATTTAAATTCAAGTGCAGAAATAATTTGAATTTTTAGGTTGAATTCTATATCCGACCACTATAAACGTCTTTATTTTATATTAAATGAAAAATAAACAATGCATGTTAGAACAAGTTTGATGATAAAAATGAGAAATAAAATTATGACATGTCTAATTTTAGGCCCCCAGCCTGGATTTCCATTGTTATAAAACCACGTAAAATGTTAGTTTGGTTGTAAAAACCATGGTGTGAAAAATAATACAGAAATTTTCATCAAATTTTTCCCACTTCTGTCTAACATTGTCCAAAGAAATGTTCGTCAACATTGTCTGATTCATTAGTTCAATATTTCACTTCAAGTGCAGAAATAATTTGAATTTGTAGGTTGAATTCCATATCCGACCACTATAAACGTCTTTATCATGATTCTGTAAATGAAAAATAAACAATGCATGTTAGAACAAGTTTGATGATAAAAATGAGAAATAAAATTATGACATGTCTAATTTTAGGCCCCCAGCCTGGATTTCCATTGTTATAAAACCACGTAAAATGTTAGTTTGGTTGTAAAAACCATGGTGTGAAAAATAATAGAGAAATTTTCATGATTTTTAAATTTTACCCACTTCTGTCCAACATTGTCCAAAGAAATGTTCGTCAACATTGTCTGATTTATTCGTTCAATATTTCGCTTCAAGTGCAGAAATAATTTGAATTTTTAGGTTGAATGCCATATCCGACCACTATAAACGTCTTTATTTTGTATTAAATGAAAAATAAACAATGCATGTTAGAACAAGTTTGATGATAAAAATGAGAAATAAAATTATGACATGTCTGATTTTAGGCCCCCATATGCAGCATGGATTTCCATTGTTATAAAACCATGTAAAATGTTAGTGTGGTTGTAAAAACCATGGTGTAAAAACTAAGAGAGAGAAATTTTCATGATTTTTAGATTTTTTCCCACTGTTGTCCAACATTGTTCAATGTTTTGGCCATGGCATTGGGTCTTAATCTACACGGACAGGCACCCCCGGCCGGGGACAGGAAGTCACCGGGCTGGGCTGGGCGCGCACTCGTACCGAGAAATGCCGCTTCTCGGCAGGCCATGCACCACGGTCACTGCACGAAAACGGCCCGATATCATTTTCGCGCGGCACGGTGAATCACTGCACACGCAAGTTACCATCCCACATGACCTATTTATGGAGGCATCGCTTTCTCTTCTACGCAGGCGCCCATAATTTTTGACCTTGCTGTTTAATTATTCATGTGCTTCCATAAAGGTTATCGAACTTTTTTCTTACGGAGTAATCAAGACCGCGAGTTTTCGAGTTCACGTTGTAAGTGTAGGTACGCCCTCTGGCGGCTAAAATGAGCAATGTGGAGATCGCGAACTCTAACAGTAAATTCGGTCTTGCATCAAGACTATGTGTGGGGTCGCGGTGTTCGTGATATGTGGGCATGATCTTTCATAGATTGGTTCCCGATCCCTATAGATTGGTTCGGTTATTGCGAAAGTGTGGAATATGTGGACGGGAACCAGTATAGTAGTAGATCTTTCAATGTATGTGCGTAAACGGAATTGTATACTATCTGCATTACTCCATTCACGTCTCGGGCTCCAGTCCCTATGATTTAGGACTGGATAAGAAAAGCTTTGCGAGTAGAGACTGGAGCTCGAGTACGTAATGAGTGCAAAATGAAGGGGCGGGAGGCGCATTTTTTTTTTACACCACTGCGAGGGGAATTCGGCAGAAAACGCACCATTTCACTGCTGGTGAAGAGACTAAAGTTCCCCGTACGTATACATTTGCTATACAATGCGCTGTACATGTGCATGTAGATTGTGTACGTACGTACTGTACATGTATTATAATAAGATACATTTCATGATTGATTAGAAAGGGAAAAAAAGAAGAACTGCATACATATTAAAAAAATATCAGCCAAAGGATCAGTGGATGTTTTTTATGTTGAATGAATGGTGAAATATTTTTGTAAATAAAAAACACCATCGATCGACAACAGTCCCCAAACTTTGTATAAGCCCATAGGCCTAATGCATTTCCTTCCTCCATGTATATTTAAGGTAACTCCGTTTCCAAAACGTTTTTTTCTTCTTTCCCTTGAAACACGTTTCGATTGTTTCGATAAATCTTTCGAAACGACGTTTCGCTCGTTCTTTCGAAACGACGTTTCGATCGTTCTTTCGAAACAATGTTTTTATCGCTCTTTCGAAACGACGTTTCGATCGCTCTTTCGAAACGATGTTTTGATCGTTCTTTCGAAACGTTTCTATCGTTAATTCTTTCGAAACATTTCGATCGTTCTTTCGAAACGACGTTAACGACGTTTTGATCGTTCTTTCGAAACGTTTTGATTGTTAATTATTTCTAAACGTTTCGATGGTTCTTTCGAAACGACGTTTTGATCGTTCTTTCGACACGCGTTTCGATCGTTCTTTCGAAACGACGTTTCGATCGTTCTTTCGAAACGACGTTTCGATCGTTCTTTCGAAACGACGTTTCGATCGTTCTTTCGAAACACGCGTTTCGGTCGTTCTTTCGAAACACTTAGTTTATTACTTTTTTTTTAAACACTATAATTTGCCCCTTGAAGCACTTTTCAAACGTTCCCTCCAGACACTTTTTCAATCACTTCTTCTAAATTAAACTCCAGGAATTCTTATGTTGAGAATTGTAAAATTCTTTAAAATTACCCAGTAAATTAAAGCATCAGTCATGTCAGTTAGTAGGTGCATATTTGATATGGAAAAACCCCGTTGAGGGTGGGAAAATATAGAAGACTTTCACAGGGAACACATATTGTTCAGCCTACGTGTAGTATCATTAAACTATGTTTTGCATACAAGATCTCGAAGCCAAGATCGGCTACGTACCCCTCATTTTTTTTCTGTGGTGAAAAGTCACCGGTATCATCGTCGGTCGACAGACGTGACACGCGGTTTGCAATCATTGGCTTATTACGCATGCGCGACTTTTTCGTAGTCTTTGTACGTGCACTGTAACGAAGGATTACCCCTCGCAGTGGTGTAAAAAAAAAATGCGCGGGCGGGAGGGCGGGGAGAAAAGGGAGTCCAACTTACCTCCTTTGTTTTTCTTACACGTACCTGCACCATACTTACGCTCCTTACACCTTCTTCTCGGTTAAAATCTCTGACTGATAGTTGCCGTCGCCCTCTAACGTTTAGGAGTGGTGCAAATAGGGTGATGCGGAAAGGGGGTGTGTGACAAATAAAACATGTTCTATGAATAGTCCTTCGAGGGATTTGCCGCTAAACGAACGGATTAACCGTGATTGACTGGGAATGATGAGAGGATACGCATCATGCCGTATGCCAGCAGTTCTGCTTACAAATCCGCTACGTTATACATGTACAAAAGCACATGTTATTTTCGACCATGCTTTACTGAGATGACACTTGGAACTTATTGGAATTTCAATACAAAACATTTTATTATCAATGAATGGTTTATTTCGAGCTACAAACACCACTACTCGTGTAATCAAAGAACTCGAATCTTCCACAGACATTGAATATAAACATCTGAGGTGGATTAAAACGCACAAGATGCTCTCAGTTGGCCTGGTATAGGTCAGGTTGACCTGCATCTGCAACGCCAGTACTACCCCAATCCCCCGGGACATTGAAATTGCTATGCGAACCGCGAGTTGTCGAGGGTCGTTACAAGATGGTGCAGAATTATAGTCTGGACAACAAAGACAGGAGCGACGAATTCACTACGATAGTTTTATATACCCCCGAGAGAACCGTAACCGAAGGCTTATGCCTCGTGAATCCATCATTTCTTGGACCAAGGTTTTGTTAAAGGAAACTAAAACCCACTTGGTTCTGAATATGAACTAAAAGATTAAATTGTCGCAAAGGGCAGGCTCAATATTTTCTTGAGAAAGAAAATGACTCTTCTGTTTGAACATTCTGCTAACAGAAGAGGGCGCTGTTCAGGCGTAGAGGGAACCTATAGTTTAAAACAAAAGAGAACATTACATGTTAAACAGTGACGCTAGCTCTTGACTCAAACAAAATTTGCTACAAATGCCGCAAATGACATGCAAAGCAACTCCGTTATGTTCTTGCTAGCGAATGTTTTTTTTGTTTTTTTTTGTTTGTTTTTTTTAAAATCATACTTCACCCATCTTTTACCATTATATCTCCAATCGCCACGAACATAATGAGCGACGCGAGAGGGAACGAGGCTCGATTCTGCTTGACTGCGGTGCTTGTACTTGCAAGCCCCAACCCAACTAATGTTACCACTCGATAACTGCATGGTCAAGCCACATATTGCAGGGTTTTCCCTTTCATGCCGTGCCAATTCTCTGAACCCTTAATTCAGGGATCTACTTCCACATCGAACCCTCGCGGCTACTTGGTATTTCGCCTGGGCACTGCTTAGTGGCAGCGCCTTTCCTCTTGCGCCTGCCCCCTATATTGGGGTTCCCGCTTTGTATGCAATCTGGGGGTATTTGTATATTTAATTCCAATGCGGAGCCCTTCATTGCCGACATCAACACCACCGATCGGTTTCGCCTGCGAGACCGTTAGTCAAAACCCAGGGTAATTGCACGCGTTGCGCTGGGATTCTACAAAACGCAGGTTATTCGCAATGCAAATTTAGCTCACACTTTTATATTATACCCGCTATCACTTGGTGACGGAGTTACCTAAGTTTAGCTAAGTGTTCTCAAAATTACTGGGTGTATATCCCTATGTTTGTTATGCTGAACCGATGTACCACTTAAAGTGCACTTTGGGCTTTTCCCTCTTTGCGACAATCTGGAGCCTGTACCTTATACTTCAGTTTTGAGGCTCTTCAACTTCTCTAATATCACCACCTGGTGACTGCATTTGTCATGTTACGACATACGGGGCTCTTCCCATCGATCTGGTCACTGTCATCCCGTCGCATCGTGTCCCTGGAAAATAATTCACCTCACCAAGGTGTAAAAAGTGCACCGGTGAATATTTGGGGCGACTGTAAACACCGTTGAAGGAAAGACTTGGGATGGGCTGACCTGTACTCCAGGAAGGGCAGCAACTGCTTGACCCTATATATGGACACTCGGGGATTTACTCCAGTCGTATGAACCGGTAAGCTTGTCCCATTCGGGGATCTTCCTCTCGCGTCAAACACGAGTTAAACATGGAGGTCTTACTCTCACTGGCCAAAATGTGGTTTTTCCCCTCACACGGCCAAACATGGGGCCTTTTCCCTCACACGGCCAACCATAGCCTTGGGCTTTTCCCCTCACACGGCCAAACATGGGGCTTTTCCCCTCACACGGCCAACCATAGCCTTGGGCTTTTTTCCTCACACGGCCAAAATGGGGCTTTTTCCCCCTCACACGGCCAAACATGGGGCTTTTTCCCTCACATGGCCAACCATAGCCTTGGGCTTTTCCCTCACACGGCCAAAATGGGGCTTTTTCCCCTCACACGGCCAAACATGGGGCTTTTTCCCTCACACGGCCAACCCCTTGGGCTTTTCCCCTCACACGGCCAAACATGAGGCTTTTTCCCCTCACACGGCCAAACATGGGGCTTTTTCCATCACACAGTAGTCTAGGCCCTAGACGTTGTTATTGTTTCGTTTTAAACGTCCGTCCCGAAAACCGATCGCCGCGAGACAGTCAATAACAACGTCTAGGGAATCTCGTAGTGACAGCGCCGTGCGCGCGCACCTGTTATGCATAATATTATGCAGAGCGCACTGTCGCCTGCTTACTATGCATGTATGCACGATGTCTAGTCCCCTGTGTCCTCACATCGTGGCATGACTGCACGGGGAAGCCGCGGGCTGGAAAAATCGTAATGCCCTCGGCAAACCTTACGATTTCGACACGGCAATTTAGAGATTTTGTTGGAAATACAATTGTATAGGACATTGCAAATGATAGGTACTGTTCCACAGATAATCGAGGACACAGTTGAACCTATTCGCCAGTTTAAAACCCGCCGGTTCGGAAAAATAATCTTTCAAGCTGTACATTTTTTTGGAATGAAAAAAAAAACCGGGTGAAATTAGAACACTGTTTGTTGCCGTATAGCTTGATCGTGTGTTGAACAGTTTATTGGCCTAAATCTCCATGGCTCAGAAATCTTCGGAAAATATGCCGATACGTGCCATTCAATCTACTACAACAACATCTTCGGAAATAATCTGGAATATATGACAGATACACAAAACATTTCATTTTACCATCCCATAACAGAGAAAATCGCTCACACCATGCTTAACGAAATCTGGAAGAAAGGAACTAGCAAAAAGCAAATACTGCACACCGGGCGGCTCGCCGCGTGCGGGCACAAAAACATAGGATCGACAAGAGAGAAAAAGTTTTCCGTGACATAAATTCCCCTTCCCTCCCAGTGGGTTTTCAAAATGTCAACTTAAAACCAGCAATAGCACTGTCATAACATAAATCCTTAGGCCTATGCTAGGGGCTTTGAAATCCGTGACATCATCAGTCGTGCAGTCGCGACACTATGACTTCAACTTGGTCAAATCCGTAACCGAAGTTTGCAAGCTTGATAGACTGCTGCGTGAAATTGCACTTTAGTTTCTGTCATTTAATCTGCCAGCCTCTGATTTATTTTTGGTACAGGCCTATTGGGGCTGGTTTTTTTGTACTTTGTGCCAAATATCACGCAAATCCACCTGTGCAGTGGTGAGATTTTCCGCCCCAAAATATCACCAAAATCACATCACAATTTATGAAGTCGCTGTCTATTTTTTTTATTGACGATTCCGCACGTAAATTTGGCACATTTTAACAAGCATAAAACAGGAACTGCTTGATGAATTTTTGCAACAAAAGTATCTTTGATAGCTGTTGCAACTTGTCTGTTGTGTGAAAATGGTTTTAACTGAAGATAGAAATTTTAAAATTTTATTTTGGGGCTCTCACTTATCGGGCCGATATATAATTTTTTATTTTTTTGAAAATCCTTTTTGTTTTTAGTCGGGCTTTATACTCTATGCAAAATTCAAAACTCGTGCGGTCTAGATGGATTTTTCCCTAAGTATTTTTTCCCGGGGTATTTTTCAGACCGACCGAAGCCTAACCGCCAACGTCGGCCAGGTTATGTTGCTTCGCCACCCGTCCGTTGCAAAGAGTCTTCGCCTACCCGGAATTAACCGCGCGAGCCACCCGGCGAAATCAACAACGCGTACCATTACCGGTTAAATCAACCACGGCGCCTGCAAAACAACAATAAATTTTCAAATCAAGACGATAAGCGCCGAACGTACGGTGCATGTACCAGGCTATTTGCTCTTAACTGCGCGTGCGTTAAGGAAAATCTACCCGTATCTGCATACAAAACTAACGCATGCGCACAAATTTCCCCCCTGTTTCGGGGGGGAGATTTTACGAGTTTCCCTAGACGGTCATTTTGACAAAACGATATGGTGATAGGACAACGAACGAGTCTATTGCGTGATTACGCCCTCTTGCGGCAGTCGGGTATCCAACACATAATGACCGTCTAGGGCCTAGACTAATCACACAGCCAAACATGGGGCTTTTTCCCATCACACGGCCAACAATGGGGCTTTTTCCCCTCACACGGCCGACCATAGCCTTGGGCTTTTTCCCCTCACACGGCCAAACATGGGGCTTTTTCCCCTCACACGGCCAACAATGGGGCCTTTTCCCTCACACGGCCAACCATAGCCTTGGGCTTTTCCCTCACACGGCCAAACATGGGGCTTTTTCCCCTCACACGGCCAAACATGGGGCTTTTTCCCCCTCACACGGCCAACCGTAGCCTAGGGATTTTTCTCTCACGCGGCTAATAAGCAATTTGAGTAATTTTCCTTTATGATAGTGTGTATTACAAATACATAGTGTAATATTTCAAATCTGTGGTACAGGCCGACTGGATTTTCCCGGGTGGGAAAATAATGTTTAATCAATCCATCTATCTGTCTATAAACCTGGGGCTTTTCCCCTCAGACACACGGCAAAACCTTGGGCTCTTCCCCTCACATGGCAAAAGCTGGGTCTCTATCCTCGACACGGCCAAACCTGCGGCTCTTACTCACTGGCCCTGGTAACGAGATATCCCCTTGCGAAATCTCCGGTAACCAGCCCGAATTATTACAAAAGGGCGGGAATAGGTGTACCGCACAATGCCAAAAGGGACAAATTCTTAAGGCCTTAGACCTAGGCCATGAGATGCCACCGTGGTGCGCTATGTGTATACGACATGTGAAACCATCTGTTGCTTTTCAAATTTGGGAATCTTAAGGTTTCTTCCCCTATTTGAAATCCGCGCTAAAACTATCAACGCAACAAAAGACTTGAGATTGGCGCATGCACCATGTCCGTTAACACCAGGCGAAAAGGTAAAATTCCCTTGAATAAAGACCTTCGGTATCAAAACAGAGGTAAACCCGTCCGGTAAATGGACATTCTCTCACAAAGCGTAGATTCCGCGCATTGGCGGACCTCAAATAGAGACCAGTCATATAAAACTTTGGCACTGAAACCAAGGATTTATCCAAAGTGCCCATTGCATTCGCTCGCAAGCCTTAGCAAACCTACGAGGAAAAGGCAATAAGCACACCACAGCCAACCACAAGATTATGATCCTAAGCACAACCACGCCTCATCAATCCAAGCCATTCCGCTTCAGTGCACACATTGTACACTGAATGACCTCAACCAGTACTTATAGCCCTGCATCATCACGAGTCAAAAGAGTTTCACATGGTGCTACCGTAAGCCCATACACGCGTTGATACCACCATGCACAGCCTCAAGTCTTACCTATCCAGCTCTTCACGAGAGACGTTGGGAGCACGAGGCGTCCCGCAGACACACAACCGTGCTCGTGATCGAAGGGCTATGTGGGTCAAAGCCCCACTTTCGTCCGTGGGCAAGACGCCCAATCCCAACTACCTCGCTAACCCCGGCGACATAGGGGGAGCTGCCAGGGGGAAATGCCACAATCCAACCGCCGACAGGATCGGCACCCAAGCGAGGCGGCCACTTGGGGCCAAATTTATAGAGCCGTTCAACCGCCCACGTTCCGTTAACCGAGCATCAGGACATCTCATAGACATCGTTAATGGTAAGAAACTGAAAACGTGCCTTAACCAAGCTAGTGACGCAACAATGACGGTTCCCAAGCGCGCGCACACTCAAGCACGCCGCGGTTGCAAAAAGGCCTAAACTTTCTGCCACAGCAAGCACACGCCCTCAGCCAGCGCTCAAACGGCTCAATGAAACTGGGCCCTGGCTGAAGCGAAATGGTACCGGTGATCTTCTGATGGCATCGACAACGCTAATGGCAACAGCACCAGGAGCATCCCAGTGCAGACATGTGCCATACAAGCGTCCGCCACTTGAATTCGCCAAATAATGCTCTGGGATCACCAAAGTGCGTTTCTTAACACACAAGACCAACAGCTGCGCATCCCATCCGAAGGATGGAGCACACGCGCTAAAGCGCCCTGTTCTAAGGCACAGGCCCCCAGACGGTTCTCGAACCTGCAACCTCAAGTTTTCACCGGAGTATTGCGAGTCAGTGACTTTATATCACGTCGGTAACCAGACTGGTCGGTTCACAAACGGTGACAGGCAGAGGCAGCCGGGAACGGACCGGAAACAATTAGCCTCGCCGACGTCCTGTTGGTTACTTACATGTACACCACTGGCTACGCAGCCCGACACCAGAACCGGACGCGGATATCTGAGATACGGGGTCTCACCAACCCTCGTCACATTTTCATGAAATTGCCCCTGCGAATAGATTGCCTCAAGCAGTAAACCTACCAGTATAACTCAATTTATAAATGGGACACACATACAATACAACTAACCTCTCCGTTGGTCCGAAATTTATCAAAAGATTTATTTAAAATCGCAGCTGAAAACTCCCACAATTCCTATGGGAGAACACTTATATACGCAGTACAAGTGTTCGCGACTGAAGAAGACCACTACATTTCGCTAAAATCAACCGCAGCTCATCCGACTAAGGATATTCAATATGAAAATGCTGCGACTGTTTTTCAAAACAGATCCCTGGTTAAAACAAAATGTATGCTACCACTAAACGAGCGCGGTGCGCCGATCACCGTGACCAGCTCAACGTTCCTAGCCATGATGCAAACGAATTATGAATATTGCCGCGCTAACATGTTACATGGCTACTAGACACCTTAGAATGTGAAAACACGCTCTGGTAATGCATGGCCATAGGGGCGGTTGACGAGCTGAAACGCTAACTTATCGCCGTCCTCCACGATTGACGCGCGAATACGAACACGGCCTGATATTCAACCTTAAAACACCACTACTGTTAGTGTAGCAGATCTCTCTCCCTGGCGGCTGACACCAACTGTCATGCGCCACTTTGCAAATTTCACCCCTAAAAAGAAAACCGAGACCCCCGTCCTCGACAGTACTTCCAGACTTATCTGAAACATGCTTCCTTGCGGGCTGAACATTTTGCGATGATATCAAAATGCATATCAAATGTACCGCACGGTAATTATCCTGTAAGTTTAAATGTGTGTGTTTTTGTATGTTTTTTTTTTTTTTAAATACAAATCCCAAGGTATTCTCCGTTGAAAATCAAAACACAATAATTCGATAACCAGGTAGGTCACTTTTATTGGCATTTAAAATCAATGGGGCTCAATATATTGTCTAAAACACATTTATATGAATTAACCGTATTTCGGGGCCTTTTCTTGGTACCAAATACCCAAACTAAACCAAAAGGCATGACCACGGGGACTTGGGACATACTCCTGCTAAGGAACCTGCGCTATTAAGGTACGTTGCGCAAAAAACCACCGTGGAATAACTCAACACACCCACACAAAACACTTTGTATTTTCTTTTCGACACCAAGGCCGAGTAAGCACCCAGTATGTTTTGGACCTGCCACACTTTGACGCCTAATTGTCACCCTGTGTCACCGCTCGAGAAGAAGCCCTCTATCTTGTCTCTTCATTCAGGGTGATGGACGTAGAATCCAGTGTCATGGGTAGGGCGAGACTCCGAATATGGGAATCTGTATCGGTAAAGTAGAAAACTTGCATGAAATCATACAACATCAAATTGCCTCAAATTACTGCTTCGGCTGAAACTACTTACATAATCGGCTCAAACTATTTAGGCCTATTTCGCCCAAAATACGACACTAATCCTGCTATGTAAATAAATGCCCGAAAGTTGCCACCCTTCTGCCGCAATTAACGGTTGCGTGTAAATGCATTTACAGGAAAACCGCAAAATGTCTACACCATTCCAGTGTTGACGGTCATTTCACAAACTGTCCCCATCGTACTCACTAATTACCCCTTACGGTATGTTGTCGGGGTTACGTATGTACGGTCTACGGCTTGATACTATACTTCAACTAAAATAGGGCTACTCATTTCATGTATGCTCTGTTTTAACCTACATCGCATAGGACCACTCACGATTGCACACGTCTACTAAAATTGAATTAACTATTGGACACCCATTAGCCACCTCCTTAAACTCACTTGTACTCCAATAACGGGCCCAATACATCTGCGTTAACATAACCTTATCTACGAAAGGTAAAACAACCGAAAACTTAGGAAAATCGCCATATATAGGCCTTTTTTTTTTCAAAGGAAATCCTTCCAACTACATGTAATCTCACAACGCGATGAAAATTGTTCTGACAGACTCTGCTGCAGAATATATATATTAACGGCACTTTCCGTGAAATGTCCATACCTAGTTAGGGCAAATACCGTGATTTTTCAGTTTGAAACATTTAACGAGGTCTTTGGCCATTTCGCAAATCCCTTTTAAAACTGAATTTTGAGAAGAGGAACATTTGATGCGTAACGAATGACCGCCTCCAGTTAATATGGCGAAAACCAAACCTTTGAGAGGCAAGGGAAGTCTCAGTCAAATGTAACCATGCGACGAGCCGAGTATGGACGAGCATTTAATTGAGCAAACTCACAGTAAGAGTTTGAGAAGTTGCTCAGACATTTCTTTAAAATGATTCATCAAGCATTTTTTTTTTTTTTTTGCAAGCGAAGGATTGAAAGAAAGGTCAATGTTCGAGAGGGAACATTTGATTTTGGATAAAACACCTAGACATTTCAGCCTGTCCCAAATGTCTGTTCACAGGGCCCGAGGCCATGGTCAACTTCTCAATTCTTTCCCCAATTACTTGTATCATTAATTGGTGTCTAGAAATAAAATCGGCGGATGAAACAGGGGAATAATTTTACACGTGACCGCCTCGAGTCTGCCTTGTTATGACCGCATGTTAAAACATGCCGCGGTCAAATGAAAAATTCTTCCCGAGATACAAACAAACTAAAAAACAACTGCAAATATAACTGCAACATGGTAAGATTTTACTTCAATGCCAACACTAATTTTCCCATTAGGCAGAAAAGAGAAAACCCCATAACAAGGCAACATTTGTGCGGAACAGGGGTTTCAGCACTGAAAGGGACACCTTTACAAAAATAGTCTTGACAGGGCAAACTCCTCATTTTTGCCGTACTCACCACCATTGACGATTCTTTCACTTGCCGTGTAGTGCCGAGTTCGTCAAAGCCATGCGCTACGTGCCACGATTTCGAATGCACCGCAATTGTGCACCCCATTGGTATGCAAATTTTGTAGAGCGGAATGCAAGAAAACAACGCGAAGAACAAAGGGGGGGGGGGGGTGCATTCCCAACAGACCTGCACGAATTGCATGCAATTTTCAAACCAATAACGTGCATAATAATACCCAAAGCCGCATGGAAAACCACACGATTAACCGACATTTTCCCGTAGCGTAATCAATACCGGGAAATAAAACGAAAGGGCAGAGACCGTAGTTTGGTGCTACGGTAAAAGCAACCCTCACCAACGTTGTACAAAACCGATATCGGCACCGAAAATTCAATAAAACCTCACACAATTTCCAAAATATCTCACTAATATTATCCAGAAATTGTCTTTTTTAAAAACACCACCACCATTACTATACTAAAACTTATCGGTTACGCCCTTTGGATTTCCCGGTGGCTGCTGTTCCAAATTCCCGGAGACCTACAGAGAGACGTCCTCCGCGTTCCAGTTAAAATCTCTGACTGATAGTTGCCGTCGCCCTCTAACGTTTAGGAGTGGTGCAAATAGTGGGTAGCACCTAGACCATCCCGCTCTATGGCATGTGGAACGTTGCACTATTCGATAATGCACAAATATATGTGCGATGTTTGACATATATGTGCGATGTTTGATATATATGTGCGATGTTTTTTCATATGTATGCGATGTTGAAAATATATGTGCAATAATTTGACATATATATGCAATGTTTTTTCATATATATGCGATGTTGAAAATATATGTGCAATAATTTGACATATATATGCAATGTTTTTTCATATGTTAAATAACTACTTTTCCCGTATTAGGACGACCGTTTTGGGAAGAGTGCTCTGGGGAACCACTAAAACGGCAAATTTGTCGGCAAGAAACTCTGCCGTTGACACCCATTTTGTCGACTTAAAGTTCTCATAAAAATGTCTTTCAACCTAGACGAAAATGGTTACAAACCTAATAAAAATGGTGAGAAACCTAATAAAAATGGTTTTTGACCTAATAAAGATGGTTTTTGAAGCACTTGGCGTTAGGACGACCGGCTATCGGTCGCCCTAATGCGGTCGGTCGTCCTAATACGCCTTTTTTACCCATAACCGGTCGCCCTAATACGGGAAAGGCAGTTTGTATGCGATGTTAAAAATATATGTGCAATAATTTGACATATATATGCAATGTTTTTTCATATGTATGCGATGTTAAAAATATATGTGCGATATTTCACCAGCCGGAACCTAGCACGAATTTCGGGCTGCTATTTTCACGGCTTCCGGAAATGATCGAAAGCTAGATGAAAAGTTAGGCATATAGATGCTGCGCTTTTCAAATGATTTTGTACCATCGTAAAAAGGAAAAATTGCACAATTGTTTTCTTCTAATCTGTAAAGAATATCCTCAAGTTTATTTTATAAGCGCCCCGAAAGATTTGGTCAGGATAAACCTCAACCCAATTAAATTTATGATTCGCGAGGGTTGCCAATCGGTGCCCCTTGCACACAGTTTTTATAAACCCAGTTCGCTATCCATTGTACAGTGGGCTATGATTCGCGAGGGGTGCCAATCAGGGCCCCTTACAGCGCCCCGAAAGATTTGGTCAGGATAAACCTCAACCCAATTAAATTTATGATTCGCGAGGGTTGCCAATCGGTGCCCCTTGCACACAGTTTTTATAAACCCAGTTCGCTATTCATTGTACAGTTGGATATGATTTGCGAGGGGTGAATTCGCGAGGGGTAATTTTTAAATCCCAGTTTCTATATTACAACATAGAAATATTGTAAAAAGCATTGTTTCTGGTATGATTTTCTGATAATTAAGATAATCTCCTTACAATCTAAGAACATTTGTCGTCTTAAGAAGAAAAACGTGTGAATTTGACTTTTTGTAATAGAACATGGGAGTTTTAGAGCAAGAAGGAATTAAATAAAGATTATCACCCATCAAAAATAGAGATAATTGTCTTCGTTGTTGTGATTTCTGCGTTTTGCGTTTTTGTTCGTTCATCTGGCGTTTTAGAAATTCTGTTAAAAGACAACCCCGCAATTACCCGTGCAAAAATGGTATATCATGGTTTCCAATAAAGACAAAATGTTTCTGATCGTGTAACATACACCGTGGAGAATTTGTGCCTATTTTTTGATCTATCCTTTAAAAAATGTAATTGGGCTGAGGTTTTCCCCTGACCAAATCTTTGTTCTCACTGATTAAAAGGGAAAAAATGAGGAATTTTTCCCTTTAACGATGGTACAAAATCATTGAAAAAGCGCGGCATATGTGTGTAAAATTGTGCCTAACTTTCCATCTAGCTTTCGAGCATTTCCGGAAGCCGTAAAAATAACAATATGTACATACATAGTTGGGGTCGCCTTTAATTAGACTGGTTTCCGTCCCAATATATTACGTCTGGATACTTCGTAGGGAACGGGAACCAGTCTAGCCTTTAATATGTGTGCGGTGTCCTAGACTGGTTCCCGTCCACATATTCCACACAGGAGACGTGACATGTGGGCATGATCTTTCAATATATGTGCGTACACCCAGCTATTAATCACGTGATGTGTATAACGTGATGAGAAACACGCCGTTAAAGGAGCGTTTTCAGTTTAAAAGGGTTTTGTTTGTCTGTTTGAACTTAGCAATCATACGTACAATACCTCCCAAAAATAATATCGACGGGGAATTTTTTTTAATGCAAACCCCAGTTTGGATGTGAGAGCAAAAAGGTGAATTACTGCACTGTTCTATGGAACCAGCTAGATAAATTATTTTGCAAAACATCGGTCTATTTCCGGCGATATCCTTAAAATATATACAGATTGAGAACGTGAAATTTCTTAATAGTAACGAAACAAATTTGACAGACAATAAGATATCAAAATCTCAATTACCATGGGAAAAATGGGTGGCTCAAAAATGTGATCTGGCGCTCCTTTAAAGGAGCGTGTCCAGATCACATTTTTGAGCAGATATTATTTTTGGACGCTATTTTCATTGCTAAGTTAAAATACACAAACAAAACCCATTTTTCTCTTTACGTCTCTGAATAAACAAAGGAGAAACGGTTATCATCGCGCACGTGTTTCTCATCACGTGATACCACGTGATTCATAGCTGGGTGCTACCTAGTCTGGTACTCGGACCAAAAATGTTTTTGGGGGCGGTCGAGTTGGCGTACGGGTTCTTTCCTCGCCTTTCACCTCTGGGGTCCCGGGTTCGAATCCGGGGCGTGTATGTGGATTGGGTTTGCAGTCCCTACTTGACCGAGTGGGTTTTCTCCTGGGGCATTTCTCTGGGGGTTTTCCTCCCACTTCTAAAACTGCAACTCCTTCTTCGTCATCTCAAGTTGATAATATAGTATAGTTAATAAAGCTAAAACCGTATAGTTGATGGCATAAAGGGCCTTAGTTGCCGAAGATGCCATAAAATATACAACAACAACAAAAATGTTTTGACTATAGACTGAATTATTCAGTCGTTGTATGTTGAATATGTGGACCGGGAACCAGTCTAGCATGTACATTAAAATATCTAGACTGGTTCCCGTCCACATATTCCACACAGGAGAATAGACCGGTTCCCGTCCACATATTCCACACTTTCGCAATAAGCGAACCCATCTATAGGGATCGGGAACCAATCTATGAAAGATCATACCCACATATCACAAACACCGCGACCCCACACATTGAAATATCCCACATATATGTCGAAATATCGCACATATATTTTTAACATTGCATATATATGTCAAATTATTGCACATATATTTTTAACATCGCACACATATGAAAAAACATTGCATATATATATGTCAAATTATTGCACATATATTTTCAACATCGCATACATATGAAAAAACATCGCACATATATATTTAACATCGCACATATATATCAAACATCGCACATGTATATTTAACATCGCACATATATTTGTGCATTATCAAATATTGCAACGGTTCACACGCCATACTGCTCCACATATTCCACATACAACGACTGAATAATTAAGTCTAGTCAAAACTTTGTGGTCCGGGTACCAGACTGTAGTTAGGTAGCACCCAGCTATTAATCACGTGATGTGTATCACGTGATGAGAGACACGTGCGCGATGATAACCGTTTCTCCTTTGTTTATTCAGAGACGTAAAGAGAAATACACTTATCCTACGTCACTGAATAAACCGTACCACACCATAGGCTACGCGACGAATGAAGGTCAGAAATAAAGGTTATGGGGCCTGCGCAAGGGTGACTCGCCGTTAAAGGCCCGCAGTGGATCATTTGCAATGACCCAAAAAGTAATCGACGAGTTTACAGAGGAAAAGTTCTGAAAGTAAAGATTGAATTAATAGCAACTATCCAATGAAAGGTTTTCGCTCAAAATGGTATAATTTTACCAGAAAATAATCCGTAAAGATGAAATTATTTAGATCGTTTGCAAACGATTTACTTATTTTTGGTTCGCATCTACGCGGTCCAAAATGCATGTGCGCTGTGTACTCCGTGTGCGTGTTCCAACGCGATGCATTTTTTATGGATCTCGCGCACACGCCGTATGTGCGCCACATATGACGCAAGCCACATATAGTACCCGATCAACTGAGAACGAATATTTGAAACACCCCGCCAAGACCAGGAAAATGCATATGGATTTTCATGTTTTTTTTTTAAAGTGGTACATTTGTCAAAGCTGAAATTTATTCCGATGAGTTTGATGTCTTTCTTTTGGTTTATAATCATCTTCCTTTCGCAAGGGTCTTTCCTGCACTCGTACCTCGCTTGCCAAGAACCTTGTAGTCTGGTACCCGGACCAAAAATTCTTTGACTAGACTGAATTTAAGGTCCGGCAGCCGTCAATTTCGCCATTTTGAAACAGGAGGAATTTCTCCTTTTTCCGAAGGTTCCCGAAGTTACCCGAATGCACGTCCGGTCGTCCGGACGTTACCGTTAATCGTCGGGTACAATTCGTCATTGTTTCGAGAATTTGAATTGACATCCAGTCAGTCCGCAGCGCACACAAAAGTGCTTCCTTTTATGCATCGCGTGCACGTACGCGTGCCGCTGCGTGTGTATTTATGGTGATGCCAGGGATTTAAAACTATGCAATGGCTATAGTTACGGCATGGAGGAAGAAACAAACAACCGTTTGAATGGCTATAGTTAAGTTACGGGATTGCAACAGCAGATTAAAACTCATGTACAATATGGAGCTCACTCGGTGATGCAGACAAGGTTTGAATTTTCTAGAATTTTCTTTTTGATGCTAGCCTACATGATTAAAATTTGTATTGGTCAAATATAGAATAACCCCTGTCAAATTGTTGTACACTCATGCCATATCGCGCAGCGCGCGCGCTTTGAAAATTAACGGTTATGTGCTCCTAAAAATAAATGCATGACGTAATGCTTAAAGTGCTATTTTAAACACGACATAGCCGGTCCTCATAATTCAGTCGTTGTAATATGTGGAGCGGGAACCAGTCTAAGAACCTTGCTGCATCGACTGGGTATGAGCTGTATTGAGGAATATATATGAATATTGATTAGCCAGTGACAGGGATCGCAACTGACCAATCACGCGCAGCGCATGTTTCTCGGTCATCGCATGCAGTGCCGATAGGCCCGATGTGCACGTAGCACGTATAGCGCGACATTCAAAATGCATCATAGCTAGGACGCTGTTGCCAACAGCAAGAGCCAATCACGCGCCTCGCTCCGTTTAGTGGTAGCGTCCACTTTTACTAGGGGGTGGGGTCCAATGTTTAAATAAACAGTCATTGTAAAGGCGCTTTTTAATAGGCCTATCTTTATTCAGAGATTCTGCGTTTAGCTTTTAGCGAAATATAGTAAGTATTCCTTCAGTTACGAACATTTATACTGCGTGCAAGATAAAATGATATACATACATAAAAGATCTCCCCCACACAAATTGTGGTAATTGCGGCTACGATGTCGCGAGATAAACAACACGCGAGATGATTGTTCAAAACGGCTCATTAAGAGGTCAAAAGATACAGGTCAAAAGATATCTTGTCTCTCATTGGTTGAACAGCCCTAGGCCTGTATGTAATACAGCTCAGACCCAGTCGATGCAGCAAGGTTCTTGGCAAGCGAGGTACTAGTCTTGGCCCAAGACTACTCTAGTCGATATTGGTTTGTGTACGCGTTGGCCATATAGTGCGCCCTCTTGCAGCACCATCCTCTTGCAACAGTGCCCCTTTAACGCACTCCCTAACTCCTGCGTACAGTGGCCCTGTTGAAAAAGGCCCCATTTGGCGGTGGGACTAGCGACAGAAATCTTGTCGCCTCTGCTGGACCAATCAGGACGCCTGTCGTGCATCATGCAGCACGATTGCAGGCATTCAAATGTAACGCGCGCAGATTGTAAACACCGTACATGCATGTGATACATGTACTCGGTAATGCTGGCCGTTGTCCGAGTCGACGATTGGCTGCTATTTAAAGCATACTGGGGAATCCGTTCCATTACATTCGTCAGCATGCATCCCTGTTATTAATTTAAAAAACTGCGGAGTAAATAAGGTTCGTCGTTTGAAAGTTTGGTAGGAATGGGACTCGACAGTCATATGGAACAGAACCCAATACAATTTCTGGAAAGTATAGAAATTGTTTCTTTTCAGCATAACATGACCGAATTGATTAAATTACATCAAAATGACTCGGGCGTGAGTTGGCTCAAGACAACAGCCGGCTCGCTCCACAGATTTGCGTGTATTTCCTCAGGGTATTGTTACGTCGCTTTGCAGAGTAGACATTCCCTGAGATCTCAGGATGTTGCAGCACTAACGGATCAGTCTTTGCTCACTAGAGTAGTCTTGGGAACTTCTCCCGGAAGTTCAGCATTGGGGGCGGTACCGTTTTATGTAAATAGCTGCAGAGGGTTTTATGAAGGCACACGTACAAGGGACATGGCATATCACAGATATCTTTGCAAATATTTACAATGTCGCAATTATCTTCATTAACAAATGTATTTTGCGATGTCATACGCCTTTGCAAACATGTTTGTAAATATATTCGCAAACATTTGCCAAGAAACTTATGCCACCGAAAATATTAGCAACGATAAAACGGTCATGTTCGATGATTCTTGTAAGCCGCCTTACACTGTATACGCTGTATTTGGGTCGCTCGTAGTCTGGTACCCGGACCAAAAATTCTTTGACTAGACTGAATTTAAGGTCCGGCAGCCGTCAATTTCGCCATTTTGAAACAGGAGGAATTCCTCCTTTTTCCGAAGGTTCCCGAAGTTACCCGAATGCACGTCCGGTCGTCCGGACGTTACCGTTAATCGTCGGGTACAATTTGAATTGACATCGCGTGCACGTACGCGTGCCGCTGCGTGTGTATTTATGGTGATGCCACGGATTTAAAACTACGCAATGGCTATAGTTACGGCATGGAGGAAGAAACAAACAACCGTTTGAATGGCTATAGTTACGGGATTGCAACAGCAGATTAAACTCATGTACAATATGGAGCTCACTCGGTGATGCAGACAAGGTTTGAATTTTCTAGAATTTTCTTTTTGATGCTAGCCTACATGATTAAAATGGGCATATTTAATATTTTAAGGTTAATATATTAAGTTTGTATTGGTCAAATATAGAATAACCCCTGTCAAATTGTTGTACACTCATGCCATATCGCGCAGCGCGCGCGCTTTGAAAATTAACGGTTATGTGCTCCTAAAAATAAATGCATGACGTAATGCTTAAAGTGCTATTTTAAACACGACAGTAGCCGGTCCTCATATTCAGTCGTTGTAATATGTGGAGCGGGAACCAGTCTAGGTCGCTCGCTGCATTCCCACGCTCTGCTGTATTTGGGTCACTCGCTGATTGGTTCCCTAGGAAAGCCTAGGCAAAAACAAAGAAAAAGTTAAACCTTCCGGGAGAAGTTCCCAAGACTACTCTAGTGAGCAAAGACTGGTCCGTTAGTGCTGCAAGAGGGCGCACTATATGGCCAACGCGTACACAAACCAATATCGACTAGAGTAGTCTTGGGCCAAGACTAGAAAGACCCTTGCGAAATTGAGATTTTGATATTTTATTGTCTGTCAAATTTTTCTCGTTACCATAACTTAAGAAATTTCACGTTCTCAAATATCTGTATATATTTTAAGGATATCGCCGGAAATAGATCGACCGATGTTTTGCAAAATAATTTATCTGGTTCCAAACGTAATTCACCTTTTTGCTTCCACATCCAAACTGCATAGGATTGCCTTTTAAAAAAATTCCCCGTCGATATTATTTTTGGGAGGTATTGTATGATTGCTATAAAGTTAAAACAGACAAACAAAACCCATTTTTTACTGAAAACTTTTCTTTAACGGCCTTCATCTGGCGCGTGGCCTATGGTGTGGTATGGTTTATTCAATTATGTCACGCCTAAATAAACAACCCTAAACCCTAACCCTGAACCCTAACCTATTATATAGTCTCCTCTCAAGACGCTAAAAGGTACAAACCCCATATTGTTCTCCCCTCGATCGCAGCTAGTGGTGTAAAAAAAAATTAAGCGACCGGGCCATAACACTTAATCCCGAGCTAGGGGTCGAACACCGTGACCGTTGGAAAAATTACCATTTCAAAAGCACAGGAACACGGTTCAGTGATTTTTAGTGTAGAGCCATTGCCTAGGCAACTAACAAAAGATGACGTATTCACTTCGGTAGTCTATCAACCCCACACTATATCCAGCACGATATGTGACAAACGGATCCGACCCCTCCCCCACCCCTACCCCTCCCCACCCCCTTCCCCCACCCCCTTCCCCCACCCCCTTCCCCCACCCCCTACCCCCTTCCCCCACCCCCTACCCCCTTCCCCTTCTCCCAAGCACCCCCTTCCCCCACCCCCTTAATTCCCCCAAGCATGCACCCCCTTCCCCCACCCCCTTCCCCCAAGCACCCCCTTCCCCACCCCCTTCCCCAAGCACCCCCTTCCCCCACCCCCTTCCCCCAAGCACCCCCTTCACCCACCCCTTCCCCCACCCCCCTTCCCCCACCCCCCTTCCCCCACCCCCCTTCCCCCACCCCAAACCCCTCTCCGAGCTCCCCTTATATTAACACTCCCTTCCCTATCTGTTAACACACACACTCCCCTAAAAACAAAGGAATTCCTTGGATGTTTGAGACACGTTGGGGGAACAATGGTAGGGGGAGGGGCATACCCTCTGCCACATCGTGCTGATATACATTCCTAAGATGTTAAATAACGATAGGAACAGGTGTACTCTCAGATTCTGCTTGGGCGATTCCATGCTGGAGTCGAGTATAATCGATTCCACGCTGGAGTCGAGTAGAATCGATTCCACTTTAAGAATCTGAGTCACTATTCCAAATTTTCAGGAATCGATTCCTTTTATCTAGATTCGATCACCAGTGATAGGTTGCCGAATGCCGATTCTTAGAAATTCCGGAACCAAAATACACGGGTTTTGCCGTCTTCCTTTCGCAAGGGTCTTTGCTGCACGCTGCACACCGAGTTACCGATCAGTTTCCGGTGTGCAGCAAAGACTCTTGCGAAAGGAAGATGGGGTTTTGCATGTTTAGAAAGCCCCTCCAGGCGTTTTCATGCAGTATAACAAATTTCTGAAGATTCTGAAGTACTCGGCTTGGTTCTGATAATCATATCATAAACGTTAAGTACCGCTCAGTGCCACTTATGGAATCGATTCCGGCTAGCTAGAATTGCGATCGATTGGAATCGGAATCGGAATCGATTCCAAAAATGCTGTCCAGAGTCGCCAAGCCCGCGTTTCCATTCTTCGGTTACGTAACCATGCGCACCGCATTCCGGACGCAATGAACCGTGGAAGCAGCAGGTAGATTTTGCAACAGACGCGATCCTGCCGACGGCCGGTCAAGATGCTGGTGATGATACGGGACGTCCTCGACAATCTACGCTAGTGGGATGTTTAGGTACGTAAACTACGATTGTAACGGTTATCCTATTCCTATGTTTTCATGCTGTGTGGGAATGGTAAAGATTAAAGTTTTTCTGGGTCTTTTACCTACTCGACATGCTTGAAGAAGGGAAAAGTCATGAAAGTATAGTTATGTGGGGTTCGGGATTTAAAATACGTGGGTTGAGTTGTACGGTTGTCGGACGCTTCGCCCCATGTCAGTTCGCCCCATACCACATCGCCCCATTACCACTTCGCCCCAATGCCACTTCGCCCCATTACCACTTCGTGGATTTTTTCGTTGAGATCTCATTTGAAAGTGAGGTCTCATTTGTTAGCGTCCACTTTTTGAATGATTCAGTCGGGGCAAGTTCTCACAGCTTTTAGCAAACTGTTTTCCTTTAGTCTATGACACGATAACACCCCAGTGAAATATGAATTTGGCAGTAAGACAATTTTAACTGGCGAGGATGGTATTTTGATTTCCTGTATTTGTTCCTGAATGACTTTTTAACAACACTATACAGGGCGTTTGGAAAACGGGCAAAAAAAGCGTATTAAAATTGGATTTCAGATTTTTATTTTTTGATTGCTTGCAAACTAAACAAAGAAAAAACAAAACAAAAACATGTCAACTTTAATTCTTGCTTTAATTAACTGCACTCAAATTCGGCTTAAAGGCACAGGCTCGTCAGCAATGCGCGTGCGCCAAATTCGTGCCACGAAATACGCAGCTCCATAGCAAAGGCATGGAGCTGCGTATTTCGTGGCACGAATTTGGCGCGCGCGCATTGCTGACGAGCCTTGGATGAAAATTAAATCTTGTTGGACCTATTGACCTTTGGGCCAGCTGGAGCTGCCGAAGTGTGACGTGCGTTGCCATGATGATTGGATCTAAACTATCATGGCCGTCGGGAAAAGTACCATTGGAAAAGCACTGGGACACGGTTGAGTGATTTTTTGTTTAGATCCAATTGCCTAGGCAACCAACTAAAGGTGACGTATTCACTTCGGCAGTCTATTTCATAAAGCTGTTTAGCATAACAATTTGCCAATTTGTGTATTTTACAAATATCTGCTATTCTTTCTAAAACACAAGTTGCATACAATTTTCGAGCAACACGCGCGCGTTTGGAACATGTTTCAGCGTGTGCGTGCGCGTACTCTATACGTTTAATACGCAGTAGCATTTTTCCTACGAAGATGGCGTCTGTAGGAAAATGCTGCTGCGTATTAAATAAACGCCATAAAGTACGCGCACGCACAACCTGGAACAGTTATCTAAACGTGCACGCTAGCGTGTTGTTCGAAATTTGTTCGAAATACGGCGCAACCGATGCGCGACACAAAAAAATGCTCAAAATCATGATGCACGTGGCAATTTGTAGACAGTGACGTCATTTCAACGTGATCAATTACAGACGTGTTTTTTTACACATCAATTCATAAAACCAGTGGCGCAGTATAGTTAATTAGGCCTACTCTTTTCCTTTTTTGTTTACTGACTGCCGGCTAAATAGCATAGGTGGGGCGAAGTGGCAATGGGGTGAAGTGGTAACGGGGCGAAGTGGCAATGGGGCGAAGTGGTAACGGGGCGATGGGGCGATGTGGTATGGGGCGAACTGACATGGGGCGAAGTGGAAATGGGGCGAAGTGACTGTAAAGCAGTTAGACCATAGTCAGCAAGGAACAGTACCTTGCTCTATGGTTAGACAAGCTTAGGTTACCTCGGCTCGAATTTTTTCATGTGGTAATCTCTAAAAGATTAGGCTACCACATGAACAATTTCGAGCCGAGGTAACCTTGTCTAAAACTAAAAGATTACCACATGAAAAATTTCGAGCCGAGGTAACCTTGTCTAGGGTTGAGTGAAATGAACTTATGATTCCTTGCTTATAATGGGGCTTAATCAAGTAACCATCCTTCTAATCTGATTGTTGTTTTCGCTTTCAGGATGGAGTCGTGTACTACCGTATGACGGCGGCTTCTTGGAAAAGGTAAATTGCGGATCTGTTAAAACTCTTAATTGGAAGAAATTCCTGAAAGATTTTACTTTAATACCTGCACTTTCAACTCTTTGTACAAGTCTTATGGACTTCATTAACAAAATTAAGGTTTTTTGTTATTTTATTCGTTTTGGTTGAACAATTAAGATGTTAAGGAAATTATAGATAATTTCAATAGATAATCCAATTTTAAGATATACTTCCCACTTGCACTTTTGTCGGAAATGTTGCATTTCTGAGATAAATAAATAATAAAACTACCGGTACTGCAGAGAGTAAGACAAAATCACAGCGAGTAAGCGCGACAATAGAGGCCGCTGCATGCAAGCGTACATGCGGTTCATCTTGTGCACAAACTACATGTAAATGCAATTTTTGAAGAAGAAAATGTCATTTTTCTTTAGAAAAGCAACATTTGCGACAAAATTGCATGTGTAAACTGGAAAGTATATATCTTAGAATTGGATTATCTGTTGATTCCAAGAGGTAATTTCCTTTAAATCTTTGTTCAACCTAAACGAAAAAAATTACTTTTTTTTATTCAGCTAGGATAAAATAATATTTTCACAACAAAATTTCACTTTTTTAGCGGAAGATGAATGAAATAATGCAGGTATTTAAGTAAAATAGGAAAGAATTCTGTTTACTGGCTGCCACTTATTCTCCTTATGACTTAATAACCATCAAAATATTTGAAAGGGAAGTGAATTGTGCAGTAACAGACATTCAAAAATGTACTTGAAAATACTGCCCTGTTCCATAGATTTAACACATGGCGTGTCAGTGGCAACCAGTGAACGGAATTCATACCAAAACAAATTCGGATCATCTTCTCAACTTTTACCGAAACATGAATTTTATAGTGGATAGTGTAATTTTGGAAAGAATTTACAAGTCGGACATCACATAAGCTTTCCTGCACTAAACCATCGGACAACTGGGAATAATTCCCGGTATTTTTTTCCTTATACATTGAAAATACATTGCGTAAGCGCGACATAAGTTATTTTAAAGGAAAACAATTCTGATTAACTTCTCAACTCTTAACTAGAATTCTCTTATTTAATCCACATAGAAACAATTACAATTACCACAAAACAATAATTCAACAAAATGAGGCCATTTTGAATGATCATGGTTAGGGTTTTGGGAACCTTTTATTTATTTTATTAACAGCAATACTTTGTCTTTTCTCCTCAGGTTTTTGATCACCAGCCAAGGGTCCATGAGTTTAAATGTAAGTATCATATAGCCTCTATTGTAACTTTAAAGATGCATTGTTTGAGCTTGGAGCCAATTTTACCATGAATATCTGGGCATGCAATTCTTAGGTTGATGTTAATGATATAAATAGTACTGGAGTTTTATACATTCACCACCAAAGTACATGTAGGTACCTATATATTGTTCTGTGTGGAGAGGCAATTCATGGTAAAATGCCTTGCCCAAAGGCACATCTACAACCTTTTGAATTAACCAAGGTATTGAGTACATGACACTTGACTGTTTGGATATCTAAATTTCATATTAAAATTGGCCCAGACATTTTTTTGTGTTTTTACTTGGTTTATTGATCATAAAAAGGCAAATCCTGGGTGTCCGTGCATGGTAATGAACCCCACGTATATTTTGAACGAAAGAACTAACCGGCCAAATTTAAAACTAAAACTAAAACAAAATTGGAATATGTGGCCCTGTAGTGACATGAAAGAAACTTGGCTTGAGAGATGATGAAAATCAATACCTGCATTTTCCGGAAACCATTAGTTTTTGATAATTTTAAAACTAATTAAGTTAGGAAAATAACTAAATTATTGGCCTTTTCGCAATTTCATTGCTTGAGAAATCAGTGGAAAAATCAGTGTACACAAATAAATTTACTGATAAATTTCTGGTGTCCTTTAATAGTGCATTTCATGTCTCTTGACATCTCAATGCGAACCACCTCAATATTGATACATAGATCGGCAAGTGGCGGCTGAGCCAGAGACATTGGGAAAATTCCCCTTCTCTTCCGAAAGAATGTTCTAGGATCTTTAAGATGCATTACACAATACTGGACCTAGGGCCTTACATCCCATCCACAGGATGAAGCAATTGGGGTAAAGCACCTTGCTCAAGGGCACAAGTACCTCAAGTAGTCTGAAAACCACAACCTTCGGGTGTTTCCACCTGAAGTTTGTAAGTTAATGACCCAAACTGCCACGATACTTATAACTCATTCTGCAAATTACCTGCACTATGCTATTAAAGAAGAAAATATAGCAATGTATTTGTATCCGTATATCATCCTGAAACCTGTGCACATCAAGTTGAATTTGCAAAAAGGCTACATGAATACATACATCGTACAGACTTCACCTACTCATCTGTGTCAAAAGTCGGAAGGTTCCATGTTGTGCATGGCCACAATTTTCATTCAGACATGCTGGAAAATGTACAGCACAAAATCAAATATGTTTGGCATACCGATATACGTAGATTAAATATGTTTGGCAAAACATATCTGTGTCAAAAGTCGGAAGGTTCCATGTTGTGCATGGCCACAATTTTCATTCAGACATGCTGGTAAATGTACAGCACAAAATCAAATATGTTTGGCATGTAGATTAAACAAACTTTACTTATTGCATATGTGCGAAGGGAATGAATTTACTTGCTGAAGTGGTTTAAAATTGGAGTACAAACTGCATGTTACAACATGAACTGTCTGCCATTATAATACATGTATTCCAGCAAACATATCAACATTCACTGTCCTTATAGGTACCCATTTACTCCTGGGTGGAGAGAACCCATGTTTAGAACTAATCATTAGGGAGGTTTTCGCACTGTCACGGATACCGATACGTCATGACTTTATGCGCGTCTCGTGACGCGTTACCGTATATAGTACACATGTTTTCATATGCGTGAACAACGGTTATCGTCCTCCATACGCGTAGCATAAAAACGGATACCGGTTATGCAGATTTTTCGCTTTTTCCGTGATGGATTAATAAGTTTTATGCATTTTGTTTCTTTGTGATGTATCTTCCATGAATACCGATCGAATTTAATGAATCATTCCCACGTGAAAGTGAGGAAAACCTGCTGCAAAAAAAGCCAAGGGCAGAGCATATTTAGCAGATGAATGTATGCACGTAGTCACACCCCAGTTCAGTAAGCGCATCAACGTGAACGGTTACCGTTATCCGTATTCGTATTCTTCACCTTGCGAAACCTCTCTATTGTCTCAAATGCAATCCACGCCACATGAATTTACCTTTTCTTTTTTGTGGAAAATGAAATGTGTAACATGCAGTTTGTGCTCAAAACACGAGAATGGCTAAAAAAAAAATTCTAAGCAAATTCTTAAATTTAGTTTGTTTTTTTTTATAGGGAAAAAACCCTTAATTCTTAAGGTCTATAAATTGATAGTCATTGAAAAACCATAAACAAGTTTGTGTGCATTTTCAAAGTTGAACTAAATTAACCTGGTTTTATGAGGAAATAATTCAGTACTCAATCATGATCATCAGAAAACCGGAGGATTGGCCAAAAAATGTAATTGTGTTTTTGAAAAATGTGTCCGACAGCTTGGGCTGAGTTTTTGTGATCATGACTAGAAATCGGCAGTGGATCTAGGCACTATCTGGGTAGTGCTTGAAATGTCCATGAGCCTGGGCCAGGTTTTTGTGATCATGACTAGAGATTGGCAGTGAATCCAGGCACTATCTGGGTAGTGCTTGAAATGTCCATGAGCCTGGGCCAGGTTTTTGTGATCATGACTAGAAATTGGCAGTGGATCCAGGCACTATCTGGGTAGTGCTTGAAATGTCCATAACCCTAGAACCGCCACTGATTTCCAGTTATACTTGCAAAAACTTGACTCGGGCTGTGCAACATCCAACTCATTTTAGAATAAGTCACATTTTTTTGCGTAAATTTTGGGTTTTTCCTGATCAAATCTGCAATTTTTTTGCTGTAACATTTTACATTCTAATAAAACTAAACATGTGGAAATTTTCCTGTCAACCCATTTAGTGATCACGTAAACTGGACATGTTTAAATAAACCTATGTGTGTGACATTTTGAAGCATTTCCGGAAAGTCAAGTTTGACTGTCGATTTCTCTCTTGTTGCAAAATAATTTTCCTTTAATTTTATATCATTGGAAAGCCCTGTTATTCCTCTTTACGATGTGTCATTTGTTATGATTAAGCAATTGGGGGGGATGTGCAGTACAGCTGAATACGGGGCGGGTGTAATGTCACAAAATGCATTGCTATTGTCAAAAAGTACATTGACACAAAATGACATTCCCATCCTCAAAGCAAAAGGGGAATGCACGACAATAGCAGTGAATTTTGTGACATTTCACTTTCCACCCACCCCTGTATTCCGCTATAATACTACACATTCCCCAATCGATTAATCATAACAAATGACACATCACTGTAAAGAGGAATAACGGGGCTTTCCAATGATACAAATTTCAAGGGAAATGATTTAGTAACAAGAGAAATCGTCAGTCAAACTTGACTTTCCGAACTTTTTTTGAGGAGTTTAGCATGGTAGTCATCTACAGGGGGCACCTTATAATAGTACAGCATTTGTTTCAAATTTATCTGAAAGTTCCTTTTTACAGGTATGTGACGTCAGAAAAGTCACACACGTAACAGACATTTTTTTCCTGTAAAACAAAATTTTCAAGTAAATTTGAGACAAATGCTGTATTATTATATAAGGTGACCCCTGTAGATGACTTCCATGCTATATTAATGCAAAAGTATTCACCAACAGGAAATTTATTGAACATAATACAGTTTAAAAAGCTACACATGTAACAAGAGAATGGCTTTACACATGATTTCCAGCTAAAAGGTACTTTTTTGTACGACTGGTAAATTGTTTTAGGCAAATGGAATAAGTTATGAGAAATTTAACTCAAAAATCATTTTGTTTTGGTATGAAATGCATTGTAAATTGTGTTGATCTGAAATTAATTTTTGTAATTTTCTTTTTCAGAAATGGGAGCTCATGAGGCTGCAAGCAGGGTTGTAGTCAAGTCCACCACAAGTCCCTGGGTCTTAATTCAAGTCACAGGCTACTCAAATGAACTCCAACAAAGGCATTCGTTTATGCTCATCCTTTGCTTCTGGACGTTTAACAGACTCGACTACAACCTCGGTTCCAGACGGAATACGCGTTAGTTTTTTAATCTTTTTGCGAGTGATGTCTTTGTGCCGTGGTACGTCGTAATCTGGATTTTAGTCAATTGGGTATGTAGACAGAAAACTTGAGAGTCAATTTTCTCGTCATGTTGTTACTAACATTATGTAACTTAATTGTGATTTACCAAGTTACAAATGTTGTGTTTTACTGATTTGTTTCTTGAAATTGCAGTTATCGTTTGTAATTACATTTTCTTGTTTTACAGTGAATGTTTAATAAATCATTTTAATTGTATTTCTTTGTACACCATTTTTATTAATTTTTTCTTTAACAGGTAGAGGAGGGAAACCTCCACTTCAATACGTTAGAAAATCGGACAGGGGGCAACCTCTGTTCGATTTTCAAATTATAAATTTGGTCCACCGTGCCCCGGACTATCTGTAAAGACAATAGCAATTAGGACCTTGCATAAATTAAGTTAATGAACATTTTACTTGAATATATTACTTGGTTTACTTATTGGAGTACAGAATAAAATGAGACTTGTTTACAAATGAAACTTTTGTTGTCGGTGACTTTTATTTTGACTTTGGAAGTTACTTTAACTATATAACACTATTTTAATAAGATTGTTTACAAACATTACTATATTTGTTAAAGTACATTTAACAATGCTACAAGAGAAATAAATACAATTGGTTGTTGCTAAATGAAGACAAGAATATTAAGTACAAGTCAATATTTACAAACTGTTTTTTGAGAAAATAATTTGAGCAAGTTTTGGTTTGTTTACAAACTGATAGTCATTTTTGGAGAGGCTTGAACAAATTTAGGACAGCTTGTTTGTTTACAAGCTGTTAGTCATTTTTTTGAGACATTGAAGAGTTGTGTGCTTAGGGACTGATAGATGGAAGGTTCAGTTGAGTTGATTCAATGTTTACAAACTGTTTTTGGAGAGAGGCTTGGACAGCAGAGCTTCTTGTTGGAAAGATGCTTTGGGTTTTTTTGGGAACTCTGTGGCAGAAGGTTCAATCATCCTGATTTCTTCAACTTGTGTCTGCGGGGGAAAAGTAAAAAGTGTTTAAACAGTATAGTAAATCTACAGATGGCACAAATGCAACATTTCCATATTTGTTGAATAAGATAATGTTTTTCTATGCTGTAAACTCAGGCATGCAACTGTGTTACAAGGGAAATGCAAACAAATCTCCGACTTTGTACAGTGTTTTTTAAATTTCCGATGGTGCAGATGAGGAAAAGTTGCATGCCTGTAAACTGCAACTCCTGAAGGCCCAATGGTCATTTTTCGAAATCTGGAGATACTTTATACAGTAAAGAGGGCATTTTGGCAATACAGACCATATTTTCGAGAAAATACCTTTGTCTGGTCTCAAAATAAAAGAAATAAGTTTCAGTTGTTCTGAAGAGATAACTTAGGCCCAAAAAGGGTTACAAATAGTGTGACAACATGCCTTTCTAAAAACCCTGTGATCAAATTTCCAATATACGCTCGTAACCGGGACGGACACTTGTGTTACATTTTAGGCCGTCCCAGTTACGAGTGTATATTGGAAATTAGTATACAGGGTTTTTAGAAAGGCATGTTGTCACACTATTTGTAACCCTTTTTGGGCCCAAGTTATCTCTTCAGAACAACTGAAACTTATTTCTTTTATTTTGAGACCAGACAAAGGTATTTTCTGGAAAATATGGTATGTGTTGCCAAAATTCCCCCCTTACCGTGGAAAATGCCAGTATATTGGGGCTCACCGTGGGTCAATCTTGGCCACTCTGAAGACGATGCAGTGAGGTCTGCCAAAACAGATCTTGAAAATATTTAGCTCCTGGTCGACATCGCTTGGCACACACGTCTTTGTCACCTGTCACAAATTAAGAAAACATAACGACTACGTTATAAAATGCTGCAAGTTTAGAGAAAATTAAAAGTTGATGAATTTTTTAATTTGGCTGGAAAAATGAAGACACGTTAGGTTGCTTACAAAGATTTACATCTGATTTGTTTAAAATCATGGATTGCCTCACGCATGGTGGAGTTTACAAATAAACTGCTTTGGAGAAATTAACGTGAAGTGTAGAGCAATTAAAATGCAAGATGAGAGGCATTTCCGCAAATATTTGAATGTGTAGTGGAATCTTCCCCAATGAGTGTTCACTGTATAAACTGCAGGCTACATTCACAATCAGAGTTGATTGGGATGGTAGAGACGACCCTACCGGGGTACATCAGTATGGATCAGCAAAGACAAAAAAGATTTAAAATTTAACTTTGAAACGTACCAAAACAGGTTGGAAACGGGCAAAAATTGTTTTCCTGATAATTTCTGAGACATTTTTTAAAAAGTCATATATTTGTTTATGCCGATTTGTGCAAATAACTGCTGGACTAACCCCTTGTGATTTAAAAAAAAATTATTGTCATAAAATTGACCCAAAATGGATTTGCAGTAAAGATGAACAGAACAATGGACTGTGACTTACTGATACTGTAGGTCAACACTGGCCAGATTTCTTCTCCCAGCAAATCTCAACATGATGGGTGGTGCATATGAACAGTAGCCACAGACTAAAAAGGAAAGAAAATATATAAGTTAACAAAGTTACGGTACTTAAAAATCAGAGCTACATGTAAGACTTCAAACCAAATATCTAACACTAAAGTGGAAAATGTGTGGAGGTATGAATGAACTTAATGCATTTTATGAAAGCAGAATTGATCCAAACAAACGATGGTTTATTTTAGCTAGTTCATCCACACTGGTACAACCGCAGAAATGCTATCATCTAACTAAATATGACGGTGCCAAATCGGTGCCAAAACAGACAACAGGCCCGAAAATATTATGGAGTTTGAGCGGAATTTGCTCAAAGATGTTTTAGTAATTAAAAAAAGAAAATACAAAAATGTGCCTTACAAAAGTGCTTAAAAGATCTGCTTGGCTGTGGGTTCAAGTCCCACCCAAGCACTGGTTTTTAATGATTCAAACTGACAGTCCGACACCAGCTCACTGAGTGGGCGAGTGGTTAAGACAACTGCTCTACAATGCAGAAGGCTGTGGGTTCGAGTCCCACCCAAGCACAAGGTTCTAACATAGTTCTTGGGAAAGCGCTGAGCACATAGCAAAAATAAATATCGTCAAAAAGGGGCAAGGGATTAGTTGTGATGCCAACTGCTCCACGATTCAAATAGACCCTTTTGCACCAATGCACTGAGTAGTTGAATAATTTGAGACAACTGCTCTAGGTTCAAGTCTCACCCAACCACATTTTGATGTTTTTAGCAGTTCTTATAAATTTGACCAAGAAAGGGCAGTTGTGATACCAACGGCTCCATGATTCAGACTGGCCCTTTGATACCAGCGCACTGAGTGGTCAAGTGGTTGAGGCAACTACTCTAGATTAGTTGTGATACCAACTTCCATGATTCAAATTGGCCCTTTGACACCTGCGTAATGATTGGTTGAAAGGTTAAAAACAACTGCTCTAGAATTCAGAAGGTTGTGGCTTCAAGTCCACCCAAGCACAGGTTTTAACAGAGTTCTTGGGAAAGCTCCGAGTATAAAGTGCTGATAAATTGCATCAGAAAAGGGCAGGGGATTAGTTGTGAAACCAACTGGCTCTTTGAGACCAGTACACTCAGTGGTCGAATGAGTGAGGCAACTGTTCTAGGTTCCAGTCCCAACTGCTCCATGATTTGAACCAGCACACCGAGTGGTCAAGTCAACTGTTGTAGTAGAATGTAGGAGAATGAGGATATGGGTTCGAGTCCCACCCAAGCACATTTTGATATTTTTAATTGTTCTTATAAATTGTCGGAAAAGGGCAAGGGATTAGTTTTGATACTAAATGTTGCAAGAATCAAACAGGCCCTTTGACACCAGCACACCGAGAGGTTGAGTAGTTAAGGCAACTGCTTCAGAATGCAGAAGGTTAGGTTCGAATCCCACCCAAGCACAAATTGTTAACATAATGATAGTTCTTGTGAAAGCACTGAGCAAAAGTGCTGTAAGATTATATTGGGAAAGAGCAAGCTATTCCTAATGTAGAGAAGTACCGGTAGTAACAAGCTGATGATTACAATACCTAAAAGCTGCTCATGATGACAAATGAATTCGAACAAGAGAGATACATGTGGAGTCCAATAGTCCAGGTGAGGCCAAGCATGGGCAGCAACACAAGGGAGCTTCATAAATTGGTCCTGTCAAAAGGAAATCAAATAAAATGCATGAGTATGTAAAGTTTACTTAATTACTCTGTTGTGAATGTGGGTGGGTCTTTTTAAAGCCTAGCGTACATTCACATTGCAACTGGAAGCAACTAGTGGCAACTGGTGTTTCCGGCAACTGGAAGCAACTCGCGGCAACTGGGAGCAACTGATCAGTTGCTCAAAAAGGTTGATGTGCTCGTACTTGCAACTACTGGCAACTGGAGTTGCCGCAAGTTGCTCATGTTCTACCTTCTGGCAACTGTAGTTGTACCCAGTTGCGGTCAGTTGCGTCAATGTACATGCACGCGTTGTTGCAACTACATGTAGTTGCTGTCAGTTGCACGCGTGTGTCTGAATACGTGCGCGCACATCGACAGCAACAGTTGCTTCCAGTTGAAAGGTCAATGTACTGTAGGCTTTACCAATTTGCCGTGTCGATGTGTGCGCTTTGAAAACTGGATGTTCCCAGGTGCTGCACACATCGACAGCAACTGATGGTCGAGTTGCTTCCAGTTGCAATGTCGATGGACGCTAGGCTTAACAGTGTTCAACAGAAAAACCAACTTTCTAAGTAACAGAAATGAGGAAAACATACTGACAAATTTGTTTGATGGTGCTCATCCCACAAATTATGTTCATAACGAACGGGACAAACTGTTAGAGAAATGAACAGGCTTTCCAATGATATCATAGCACACAATGCTACAATACAGTAACTTTTTAGACCCTCCCTACCCCCTGTACGCATGGCGTACACAGTGGCTCCAACCTCTTCACCCCTGTACGCATACGCATGCCATATACCTCAGCATTAGTAAGCATTGGTAAATGGTTCAGTACTACATGTATAGTGCTATATACTACTAACGATTCGCATGTCGCCTCCAAAATCTGAAATAAATGAGATTGTTTTTGCATTTTTGTTTACACATAAAATGACATCAAGCATCAGAAACTGCAGATTTAATGGGAAAAACCTAAATTGAGGAGTGAACAAAATGTGAGATGAGTGACAAAAATGTGTGGCCTGTCTAATATGTTTGTCAACTTGTCCAATTCCTTTCTCGTTTTAGTAAAAGCAAATTTTCAGTTTGCGTACATATAAGTATACGCATTGGCTTGGACCCTCCCCCCCTGCCACCCTATACGCAATGTCAACAACCCCCTCCCCCCTCCTTTATGGACGGCCCCTAACAGAGACATGATGATCAACAAAACAAAGTTTGCAAAAATCTTTGAAAGGTTTATTCAACTCTTGTAGCTTTTTGGCTGGAAGTAAATGTTTTTGGACTCTTGAGCCACTGTGAGTAACATGCCGTAGTAGAAACAAACATATTTGGGAAATATTAAAATTTTGATAAGGATAGTACACCTGATGTCAGTATTAGCATCATGATGAAACCATGGCCACTATGTGACTTCTAAAAAATAAAACTGGAACTCAGTTTCAGGGGTATACACCATGCATGAATAAACATGAAAAAATATTGGGGCATTCTGGGTAGCATCATGATAAAACCATGGCCATGATGTGACTTCCAAAAAACAAAACTGGAACTCAGTTTCAGGGGTATACACCATGCATGAATAAACATGAAAAAATATTGGGGCATTCTGGGTAGCATCATGATAAAACCATGGCCATGATGTGACTTCCAAAAAACAAAACTGGAACTCAGTTTCAGAGGGACACCATGCATGAATAAACATGAGAAAATATTGGGGCATTCTGGGTAGCATCATGATAAAACCATGGCCATGATGTGACTTCCAAAAAACAAAACTGGAACTCAGTTTCAGAGGGACACCATACATGAGCAAGGGCAAAATAGTAAATTTAGCATGCTACAGTGACATGTAAATAAGTAGCAGATTTGCATAATTTTGATTAAGGCAAGAACAGTACATCAATATGTCAGTATTAATTAATGGTGCAGTAATATGTAAATTAAGCATTTATTTGCATAACTTTGAATACGAACAATTGAATACTACACAAACTATTAAAGTTAAATGCCTGCTGCAAGATAGACTACTCTACCAGGGGCTGACCTCCATAGAAATTCAAGGTGCCATTTTAGTAAGCAAACTACCGGTAGATGCGCCTCATGTCCGTTTGACATGACTCTCGCGGTTGCTGATTTTTTTTCTCATCCCATAGTTTGGTTGTTTCATTTCAATGGTGATTAGGTACCATACCAAATATTGTGTTTGTTACTTTGCTCAGTTGCGGTCCCATGCAACAATAAGAGAACAATTGGGTTCTTGGGGGAAAACCTGATGGAGTATACCACTGTGCCTTATAGCTCAGATGGTAGAGCGTCTGCCCTGTACACGTAGCTCATCTGTCTGGTGAGTCAGAGGTCTTGGGGAAAACCCGAGGGAGTATACCACTGTGCCTTTTAGCTCAGATGGTAGACCGTCTGCCCTGTACATGTACATGTAGCTCATCTGTCTGGTGAGTCAGAGGTCTTGGGGAAAACCTGAGGGAGTATACCACTTTGCCTTATAGTTCAGCTGGTAGAGCATCTGCCTGGTGTGTCAGAGGTCTTGGGGAAAATCCGAGGGTGTATACCACTGTGCCTTATAGCTCAGCTGATAGAGCATCTGCCTGGTGTGTCAGAGGTCTTGGGGAAAATCTGAGGGTGTATACATGTACTACTGTGCCTTATAGCTCAGCTGGTAGAGCATCTGCCTGGTGTGTCAGAGGTCTTAAGGAAAATCTGAGGGTGTATACCGGTACATGTACTACTGTGCCTTATAGCTCAGGTAGAGTATCTGCCCGGTGTGTCAGAGGCCTTATAGGTCAGCTGGTAGAGTATCTGCCTGGTGTGTCAGAGGTCTTGGGGAAAATCTGAGGGAGTATACCACTGTGCCTTATAGCTCGGCTGGTAGAGTATCTGCCCGGTGTGTCAGAGGTCTTGGGGAAAATCTGAGGGAGTATACCACTTTGCCTATAGCTCAGCTGGTAGAGCATCTGCCTGGTGTGTCAGAGGTCTTGGAGAAAACCTGAGGGAGTATACCACTGTGCCTTATAGCTCAGCTGGTAGAGCATCTGCCCGGTGTGTCAGAGGTCTTGGGGAAAACCTGAGGGAATATACCACTGTGCCTTATAGCTCAGCTGGTGGAGCGTCTGCCCGGTGTGTCAGAGGTCTTAGGGAAAACCTGAGGGAGTATACCACTGTGCCTTATAGCTCAGCTGGTAGAGCATCTGCCCGGTGTGTCAGAGGTCTTGGGGAAACCTGAGGGAGTATACCACTGTGCCTTATAGCTCAGCTGGTAGAGCATCTGCCTGGTGTGTCAGAGGTCTTGGGGGAAATCTGAGGGTGTATACATGTACTACTGTGCCTTATAGCTCAGCTGGTAGAGCATCTGCCTGGTGTGTAAAAGGTCTTAAGGAAAATATGAGGGAGTATACCACTGTGCCTTATAGCTCAGCTGGTAGAGCGTCTGTCTGGTGAGTTAGAGGTCTTGGGGAAAATCTGAGGGAGTATACCACTGTGCCTTATAGCTCAGCTGGTAGAGTATCTGCCCGGTGTGTCAGAGGTCTTGGGGAAAACCTGACGGAGTATACCACTGTGCCTTATAGCTCAGCTGGTAGAGCATCTGCCTGGTGTGTCATAGGTCTTGGGGGAAACCTGAGGGAGTATACTACTGTGCCTTATAGCTCAGCAGCTGGTGGAGTGTCTGTCTGGTGTGGCAGAGGTCTTGGGGAAAATCTGAGGGAGTAATACCACTGTGCCTTATAGCTCAGATGGTAGAGCATCTGCCCAGTGAGTCACAGGTGTCAGGTTGGAATCCCGATAAAGCCCTTACGACTTTTCTCTCATCCCAAGTGTGGATGCCGCTGTAACTATTCGCCGCGACACATATTACACTACGAGAGGCATGTCAAACAGACACAAGGCGCGTCTAGTTTGCTTATTACTAAAATGGTGCCTTTACATACTTTACTTTATTGAATTGATTTCGCATGGGTGGGCTATCTTGCACTTTTGCTGCTATATCATCTTTGAGGAAGCCCTACCCATGCATGCCTATAAGCGGAAGCTAGACAAGTTTTAATACAGTGGAAAGTCACCATAAATGGGCAATGTATCTGAACCATACAAATGTTTGTTTTGGTGGCGTTTGACGTGAACAAATGATTGGGAGCCATGAGCGATGTTCACTGTAGCTGAATGTTCTTTTTGGTGTTCATTATAGCGAATTTCAACTGTAATAAAATTGGAATGATGGCCAAAAACTCACCTCTCCTGTGTGTTCAGTATCCATGGCAACACGTCAATTTTTGTAGTGTGTAATATATGAAGCTCCACAGTCTGTGGGCTCCATCTCCAATCTGTGAATACATAATGAAAAAAAATTAGCAACTGTGACAGAAATGCAACCAATCCAGGCTTTGACATTAACCAAAGTCACCAAGGCCAATGGCCTCATGCCCTGCTGAGTTGGCCCCGATGCCCCTTCAAGATACACTTTCTGAAGCCAACTTGGCCATCATGCCCTATTGAGCTCGTGCCAATGACGTCATTTTGGGAGTAAAACAATGCTGCGTCGTTGTGGAAGCAATGTGCGTGCGCGTTGTGTGTCCATAGCGCGCGTAACGCGCTATGATGAGGCTCCCATTGGTGAACTAAACCGCGTTACGCCCACCAGAGACACACAACGTGCACGCACATTGCTTCCACAATGACTCCCATTATTTGACTCCCAAAATGGCATATTCGCACGTGTTCGAAAGGGTTCAATCCCAGGCTTTGACATTAACCAAGGCTACCAAAGCCAATGGCCTCATGCCCTGCTGAGTTGGCCTCATGCCCTGCTGAGTTGGCCTCGATGCCCCTTCAAGATATACACTTTCTGAGGCCAACTTGGCCAGCATACCCTATCCCAGGCCTTGACATTAACCAAGGCTACCAAGGCCAATGGCCTCATGCCCTGCTGAGTTGGCCCTGATGCCCCTTCAAGGTACACACTTTCTGTAAAGCTATACTTTCTGATTTAGCTGATAGTGATAGCAAAAAAAGGACATGTCAAATTGACCTCTAGTGCTCCTTGATCCTGTTTTGCATCTTCCATTTTTATGCGCAAGTTAATTTTAGCTTTGTTTACAAAACTAGCCCCTGTTCAGCCAGGTGTGAAATTCCCAACATAATGACGACGTTAATGAAAACTCGAAACCTATGTCTACCGATATTTCAATATTTGTGAGCCAATTTTCTAAAAATCCTACAATTTTCATTTTATCTACAATTTTATGAGTGTCTACTTTTTCTGATACACCCTGTATAACTTCAAATGTTGATAACTTAATATATCTTCAAGCAAACTTGAATCCGTCGTTTTGATTGGTGGATCCATGGCAACCAACAGTGTGATAATGTTTCATAATACTCTTCCGATTCTCATATTGCACTCTGCGTACCGGTATTGCACCATGGTATTCCAAGATAACTGTGTCCCTACGCATATGCGCGGAGTACATGTAGTACTTGCAGAGTGCGCGTGTTATTAGTGCGTCAATTTTGCTTGAAGATAATATTAGTTATCCCGCGAGCACGAGTGGAATACGGCATTATCATGATTATGTAGGAACGTGACAGTCAAACGTCACGTGACCACATTCGTGTGACTAACTATGTTCCTTTTTTTGTCTGTCGCCTGAGGTGTATGATTTTTAAACATCTATATCTGGGAGGTTTTAATTTTGTCAAAAAATTTGTTAGTCGTACATTATTACATAATGAAACTATTTATAGCCCGATACCCAAAATCTTGGAATCGTCCAGATTGTACCGTTACATTGTTTTAAATTGTTATAAATTTAAATAAAGAAATTTATATTGATAAAATTCTCACTTTGTCTGTTTTGTTAGTTTGCTTTATTTGTATTTCTTCTTTCAAACAAACAAATAAGAAAGAAACAACCTGCAGTAAAACCCCCGTTGATCATTTTTAATTTAAGGGCGGTCCGGTTGGCATAGTGGTTCTTTCCTCGCCTTTCCTCTGGCGTACCCATTTCGAATCCTGGGCGTGTACATGTATGTGGATTGGGTTAGCAGTCCCTATAGTATGACGAGCATCTTTAAAGAATTGTAGAGTATATATTCACAAATACAAAAAAAAATTGTGCTCATCTTTAAAGAATTAAGAAGTTTATTATGGCTTCAGAACTCGTGTACAAACGGACTGGAAAATTTCTAAGTGTTTCCTCACAAAATCTTTGGTTTTTCCATCAAATCTGCACATGTTAACCCTTTTAACGATGCTTAATAAGTCAACAGGGTCAGCTTCTCAACTCTTACCGATAGGTATACAGTATCAGTACAAGGTGCATAACATTACCTAGACAGAATGATTCTGTCCCTACGGGATTTCCCGTAGGGACAGAAGGTACCCCTTTCATACAGTGGATTGTTGTAATTTTGCCTCGAAATTAGAATCACACCCAACTATTTCCAGCTAGTTGTTTCCTGTAGTGGTTTTAGATATTCTTGATTAGAAGACAAATAAAAAGCACTACTTACATTGCCGTTTGTGAATCAAAAACGTCTATTTCCGACAATCTTCGACGAAGAAATTTCTCGGAGTCCTTATCACGATAAAAACGATTGCAAACGTGTAGTTGTGCATTGACGGACGCCCAAAGAGAACGTCAAACGAAACTGTACATTGTATGCCGCGCCGTATAAATGCGCGTGACATAAGAGCGCCACCCGTACTCTCATTGGGCCTCCGTAGAGGCACACCAACTGTACGTTCGCAAAAAAAGACCATGTCGAACTTTGGCGCGACTCCACACTAGAATAGATTAGAATGGGTTGTCTTGGACACAATAAGAAATCGCAGTGTACACATATATTTTCATACGAAAAATGGAATCGATCTGGAATAGAATTTTGATTCTTTTTTGGAATCGGAGTCGACTCCGAAATTGCTGGAGCGCCCCCAAGCGTTAAGCCTAGCCAACTTTATTTTAGCTGGTCACATCGGTCGTAACAACAGATTCTCTCGTCGAAGATTGTCGGAAATAGATGTTTTTTATTGAAAAACGGCAATGTAAGTAGGCCCTACCCCTAGAACTATGGGGGATATAGTATCCCTCATAGGTAATTATGTTGTTTTTTCCCAATATGGCGGCGCCTGAACTTTAAGATCGGACCGATACGGTTTAAGCTAGCGCAATAATCTGCTCCCCAATCGCCACCAAACTCCGTCTGATAGTTCTTGAGACATTCACCTTGCGTGTGTCTACGGAATTTCGGTACCATTTGTCCACTAAATTCTCCGAAAATAATGTTGGGAAATGAACGGGAACATGTGCGATGCATCCACATGCATGATTGAGGCATTCGGTAAAATGCATGTGGATGCATCACACATGTTCCCGTTCATTTCCCAACATTATTTTCGGAGAATTTAGTGGACAAATGGTACCGAAATTCCGTAGACACACGCAAGGTGAGTGTCTCAAGAACTATCAGACGGAGTTTGGTGGCGATTGGGGAGCGGATTATTACGCTAGCTTAAACCGTATTGGTCCGATCTTAAAGTTCAGGCGCCGCCATATTGGAAAAAAACAACATAACCTATGGGGGATACTATATCCCCCTAGCTAAGATAATCTCAGCTCTTTTTTTATCATTTTTCATTGGGATGTGGTCTTTTAGCAGTAGAGCTGAGAGAAGTTATGAACATGAACCCGCCATCGCAAAAAAAAAAAAAAGTCAAATGTGTCATTTTCTCACCGTGACACACTAATTCCCCCTAAAACTCACCCAAACCTTGCCAGGCATAACCACTACGCAGGTCCTTGAGGGAAATAACCAGACGTGAAGGTGAAGTCTGGTAACCAATGCGCATTGGTATTCCTTTGTACACAGACTAGGCAGATAGACTTTTTAAACACAACATGACAACGGTTAGGCTGTGAGCATACCGGTTTGTTTCGCTAGAAATGTTTGCAAAATAATCATCGTGGCTGGTTATTTCCCTCAAGGACCTGCGTAGTGGTTATGCCTGGCAAGGTTTGGGTGAGTTTTAGGGGGAATTAGTGTGTCACGGTGAGAAAATGACACATTTGACTTTTTTTTTATTTTTGCGATGGCGGGTTCATGTTCATAACTTCTCTCAGCTCTACTGCTAAAAGACCACATCCCAATGAAAAATGATAAAAAAAGAGCTGAGATTATCTTAGCTAATATCCCCCATAGTTCTAGGGGTAAGTAGGCCCTAGCATGGAGAAAGAAACAAGAGGAGTTGGAACGATCCTTGGATCAAAGATTAAGGCCTCGCTGCCGCGGTCGTAAAACTATTAGCGCTATAATCCATTTAGCGCCTGCGACCGCAGAACGGCCCCGAACTCGGCGATCGCCGCAAAGCATTATGGGATCATTTAGGCTGACCCACGCATGCGCGATGCGTCCGCGTCATTTTCCAAAATGGCAGCGTACGGTAAAGAAGAATTCGTGACAGGTTCCGATTTGAGCGATTTAAGTGATGTTTCGGACCAAGAATTTGATGTTAAAGAGTTAGAAGACACACCTAATTATGACTCCGATGATGACGGTAGGCAGTACTGCATATGTGGACAGCCCTCTACAATTGAAATGATTGCTTGTGACAACGATCAGTGCCCGATCGAGTGGTGGCATTACGGCTGCGCCGGTCTCACGGCCTCTACAATACCCGAATATACCTGGGTTTGCATCCGATGTCGCCCAGCTAGCCCAGATACTTCGCTCGGAGAAACAAGTACCGGTATGTATATAAATGTTGTTAATTTAAAGATTTGATCATTTTAAAAATCACTTTTTCTTTAAAACTTGAATCTATTTTTTAAAAACCAGATTTGGAACAGCATGGAGGAAGAAACATGAAATTTTTTTTCGGGAAAAGAATTTTGAAGGGAAGTGATTTTTTTGAGTGAAAAACATTAAAACTTCCTTGAAAAGTGAACGGAAATCATACCTTTGGAGCTCTATTGTCAAGCACTTTTAAAAATGATATTCGTTTGTTTAAATTTTTCCCCTACAGTACCATCTCCTCTTGATTGTTCAAGATCTCCAGACAAAGTTGCTGAGCCTCTGACAAGAAAGACCACCAGCAAATCAACAAAGGAGAAGGTGTCTAAAGAGGATCAGAAAGCACGAAAGCCTCGGAAACCTGGTAAATAACAATGTCCCAAATTTTACATTTTAAATCTTTAGGGGGTACAGAATTTTAACCCCAACACTCATCAATAGGTTTTTCGCACACAATGGAAGTAGCCTATTATTATAAACATTAGACAGCAGACCTTTGACATGTATAGATTGGTTCCTGTTAGGAATGGCATTCCGCAAGAAGCGATGGGATCGGAAACCGGTATATATACATGTCAAAAGTCTGCTGTACCAATTTATGCTAATTCCATTGTGTGTCAAAAACCCCGCACAGGTCATCCTCCAATATGATTTTACAAACACCCTAGGGCGTTAATATAAAATGCAACCAGTCTCATGTTTAGTTCACAAGGTCAAAAACTAAATCCTGTCCAAATGCCATGACACTTTAATATGTACCGTATAGCATTAAAACAGTCGTGCAATTTTTCCCCGAACAGCTGTACAACGACCTCAAGCTGTGTTCTCTGAAGATGACGCTTTACAGAAAGCCAAGGATTACTTCGAAGCTGGGCTGAGGCAAGTGCAGACCCATCCAGTCTTTCTGGGATCCTATCCAGCTGCAGTCTGTGCACTCAGTCTCGTGGCAAGCCTGATAACCAAGACCAGTATGCCAGCATTCACTGCTTTCTGCTCGTCAACAGTCGGTGGCCTGTGGTCAGTTTTAAAGGCTGGAGATGCAAAGTACCTTAAGCCAGAGGGTTACGAGAATCTTTGGCGTGCTTTCCACAAGTACCGACTACAGGTGAACGACAAGTGGGTCGAACTTTTGGAAGTAATTGGGTTACATAAGGACGGCCAACATGTCTATCTTGTTTGCCAGTTTTTATTGCAGGCAATTTTGCAAGCAATGATTCAAGATAAGAATAATGCAGACAAACCTCCAGACATGCCATCTAAAAAGATGTCCGAGAAGTTAAGCCCCCAGGAGGAACAAGTTTTGAGATATGTTTCAGGATATATACCATTTTCCTTGTATAAAAATCTAAATAAGCAACACAATGAGATTGCCATGACATACTGTAAATTTCTTAAAACTTGGAAAGTGGACAGTATTGATGAAACTGCGAGATCATTTTTGGAATATACCAAGGACTGGATTAATAAGCAGAACAGGGGTGGATTATTCAAAGTATCGGATGGGGTGTATTTATTGTTCAGGGCTATGGAGCAAGAGACAGCCAAGTATTTAACAACAAATAATCTTAAAACATTCCCAGGTTGTGACATTCAGAGTACACTTTCATCTAACATTAAGGATAGTCTGCGTGTCCAAACGTACTGGTGCAGTCTGACACAAGGCAAAATACATGGAGAGGCTTCAGCAAACTTGCTAAACATGGTTGTCAAGAAATGGATTAAGATCAGAGCAAAAGCATTCGTAAATGTTTATCTTAACGTGAAAAGAGCAACTTGTGCCAATGCTGGAAAAAAAGGAGAAAAGGCACTGCGAAAAGACCTGTGATTCTCACAAAAACAACTGCGATATAAACAAATTGCAAAACTTTGTCATTAAAAATTAAAGATGTTTTAACCACTTTATCACGATGCTTCCATCTTTGTCTTGTTTTCCATAGTACTTGTCTGGTACGATTCAGTGCGACAGCGTGCAATGCCATTGTTATGCACACAATAAACAATTTCAAAACAGGACCAAACTATTTTTTTGCAAGCCTTGCTTCGGTTAATTTTAATAGGAGAAAGATGGCCGCACCATGATAAGTCTATAAATTCAATATTGTTTGATTATTACATTTTCAATACGTTTTGGCATTTATAACACATGTAGTATGTACTTACAGTTTAACCACATTAATAAGTAATTACGACTGTAGTGAGAGTCTCTTCAATTCGCGCCACGAAATTCACAGCTCCATAGAAAGGCATGGCACACGCTGAATTTCATGACACGAATTTGATCTCTCAATGATGAGCCTGCATTTTTAAACTGGAAAGAAATCAAGAAAAAATGATTATTTTATGCATCTACAGTCAATTAACCTATATTACAGTGTAAAAGATTAAATCTACCATTTTGCCCGAATTGCTTGGTTTCAGCTATACTTTTCTCAAATGGAATTTTAAAAGACCCCCGCCTGCCCTCCCTTTATCTCCGAAAATAAGTACTACATGTACTTATCAACGTTTTTGGCGTACGGTTAGATATAGAAAACTAGAGTGTGCACTCGTAATACATAACGTGGCTATGGGTGCATGGTGGGCAAAGGGGTTTTGCCCACTCGTAGTGTTAAGCGAACATGGCGCTGCCATCCACGGCACAGTCCACACACGTGACTTGAATAGCGAGTGCACACTATAGTTTTCTATCTCTATGGTTTTTTGTCACTGCCCCAAAATGTTTATCACTCAATAGATTCAAATGTATGCCTCATATTGTTTACTCTTGAATGTAAACATTATGAAAAATTGTGTAGTTGGGTCTGTTTTCAGGCATCGAAATGGTTTTAGTGTCAAGAACAGTACAAAGTGCATAGACATTACTTTCGGCGAGGGAGAGGTGTGCTTTCCAGAACGGCAGCCTGATTACCATCTGCAGCCTGTACTTTGCAGTTTCCCCTCTTGGAAGCCTTGACACAACCGGATGCAACATACAAAGCCTGCATGTTATGACCGAACTGCTCAACTGTCGGGTTGTCACTGCAGCCACCCATGCCTCGCTGTTTGCTGAAATACTGCTCCAGAGGATCTTGGTTGAATTTCTCACTCAGAAGAAACTTCACACCAGGGATCTGCAGCAGCAACCGTCCCAGTTCAACGAATGACTTCACTGTAATATAATAATACATATTTTAAAAAATGAAACGAGACAAAGTGTTGTCCTTTAATTATTTTTTTTCAAAATATACAGTCCGTGGATCTCAGCAAATTTGTTTTTTCTCTGAACAAATTTTTAAAGCATTTACTTTATTTTAACGACAAAACATCATACTTTGTGGTCATACTTGGGCAAGTCTGCCCCTTGAAAAATTGGAAGACTGATGAGTAAACATTGGTCAAGTTTTTTTCGTTGATGTCTCATTTGAAAGCGAATAACTTATTTTTCTAAACCAATTTTATGCACACGACATTTACAATGTTTATGTGTGGAATTTTACGGGACACGAAAAAAAAAAACCTTTGAACGTTAGTCCTCTGAAATTTACATTCCCTTACTTGATTTATACTGTCAAGTCTTATCAGTAATGCAAAGTGCATAGACAAATCGTCGCATAGCTGATGAGTGACAAATATGAGGCTGTAAAAAGCTGCATATTCGTCACTTCGAATTATTCCAATAAAACAATGTCTAACCTGTTATTCTGATCCCCGTCAAAGTTTCCTGGCTGAGGATCATCTTTTTCCTTGCCGTCTTATCTAGGCCTGGATATGATTCAACCTCGGATTCCCATTCTTTCAGGAAACCAAGAAAATCGTTCATCAACCACTGTTGGCAACAAATTAAATCATTAAAACAATAAGGCAACAATAATCAGTACTGTTGATATACATGTAGCCGTTTTGTGCAAAATTAAATCTTGTTTATGCAAACATTTATAAGGGAATAGGTTTGGGCTCTTGATGTAAACATGGTTTGTTTTAGTACAGTACATGTATATACAACTTTCACTTTGAAATTTCACTAGTTGATGTGAAAGTACAAGTAAACTCTCGTTATAACGCTCCCCGTTATAAAACTTCTCCTGATATAAAGCTCTGATTATTTCGGTCCCTTGAAGAGCACTATAATGAGAGTTTACTGTAGTTGTTTTGTTTACTTACGTCAAATCGTCTATCCTCTGCACTGGTGTATGGTCGCAGGTTGGGCTTTCTATGATGAGCACCATCAGATGCATTGGACACATTCAAGCAATCAAAGAAGTCATCGATGTACCGGATGAACTTGATGGTCGAATCTAAACCAACCTTGCCTGCTTCCTTCTGAGTTTCTAGTGCATTTGCAACAGTGCAGCTCATAACCTTAAACAAACAAAAAAAATTATCATGATCGTGCATTTAAAGTATGAAATACCACATATGAATAATTCAATAATTACAAATATGTATTAAATTCAACACCATTTTTTACCTGTGCAGCCATGTATACTCGCATTCTGAGGGATGGTTTCAGGTGCAAATGCTCAAATGTTATCTTGTTCAGACGTCGGTAACTATATGACGAGCCCATATCCCACTCGTACAACTGGAGCAGCTGCGTCCATTTGATGTCTTGCTTCTGATACTGTAGAAGAAACACATTCCACTAACTTCATTACCAGTCACACAAATATCACATGTACCTGGAGAATCAATATTTGCATAGAACATTTACATCGACCACAGTAAACATTTTAAATCTTATTAACAGTTATTTGAACTTGCCATAAAATAAGTAACATAAGTGAAAAGCAGCTTTAATTCGTTTGAGATCTTGTAGACTGACGAAAATACTAAAAGTTTTTGGAGTAAAGTGTCACATTTTCTTATTGCTAAAATCATATTTCCTCAACAAATATAAACCTTCTGTGGCACTACGTTATATAATTAGGAGGAATTAGTGGCGAATGTGTAGGAAAATACCAAATATATACATGTACACATTTAGATTGGAATGGGACTTACACACAGTGTCCTTGTCTTGCGATTGTACCCAGAGTTTTCAAAGTTGTTCCTTGTTGTTTTGAGAAGATGTGGGACGTCGCATATGAAGTAGATTCTGCGAGTAGGGTCAAAGGGATTTGAAGTATAATATGTAGGAGCGTCTGAATCGCAATTCTCTCCATGCATGCGGTAGAACTTTCGATTCTGGGATGCTCCATCCGACACGTATGCCCGTACCTTCAAACCAGCCAACTCCAGGCACAGAACAGCCTCCCACATACATGGGTATAGCTGGTCACTCGTGATACCAGTAGTTGGGTAATACGCCACTGGAAAACGGACAGAACTAAAAATTCCCCTCACCATCAAAACCATGACGTGCGTTGCTATGGTAGGCTCCTCATCTCTACATCGCCTTTCAAAATCGGAAATTTCATTCGCCATACTGCCCAAGTCAGTAAAGCCTACAATTTTGCCAGACCTCACAGAAAAAACCAATCCAGCTTTCACCTTTATTTCATCAAACAACAGAGAGACGTTTCTCTCAATCTCAGGAGCCGATTCGATTTTGCAATCTTGAAGAACTCTGGCTAGCATGGAATCATTAAAACCTGTAGTAGGGTTGGCAAAGTGACTATAGGCATGCAGTGTGCTCGGGTGTGGTAGCTTTATGAAACCAGACTCACGAAGAAGATTGTATCCTCTTGACGACTTGCTCTGAATGGCAATACACCATCTGATAATGGCAGGATGCCAACGCATCTGTTTTCTCTTCACAGCGGACTCCTTCTGTTGTTCCCATAGAAGCCTTGCTGGTGAGTTGGGGCCGATGACTTTGGTCATTTCCTGATCGCAATCAGTGACAGCTGCACAAAACTGCTGATGTTGAACTGCGCTCACAACTACAGTCTCATTTCCCATGATTGATGAGACTTTTTCTTTCATGGCCAGGTTACGACGCTTCAAATTCCTCCTTTCGGCCTGAAGAAGCGAGACTTTCTTTTGAAGCTGTTGGTTTGTTAGCTTGTTGTTGGGAATTGTCGACTCCACAGACACGATAGACTCGGCTTTATTGGACCTTTTTTCTCGGCTTGCAATAGCCATAAGGTCATTGCGATACATTCTGCAAACATCGCATCTCGGCTTGTTACTTAGAAGTAGACATCTAATATGGCGTACTGTCCCTTGAATGTAGACATCATTTGATGTGATCTTGGGTGGGATCTGCCCTTCTGCCCCCTTCTTGGCTTCTACTGCACTTGGCAGGTCTGCGTTGCCAACACAAATCATCAACGTAACTACCTTGCCCAGCATCTGACTGAAAGCAACTTCTGTCAGGACACTGGCATGACCACAACAAACGGGAAGATCAGCTTTGGCAACAATTAACACCCGAAACCATCAACCGCCACGACAAGTCGCAAAAAATGGTAAAAAAAACTGCAGGCATGCTTTCATCATCCATCTTCATGATTTGTAAGCGCTTGTCGGTTGCCCATGTGTTCAGACCTGCTGTCCGCGCTTCCTTCTCCCACTTGGCACTCACAAAGGCAAGGGATGGTCGATGGATTTCATTAGCCTCAGAAAAATCTGCTACCTTTATGTTGAGTGGGGCCTTCTTACGTTTCCTGCTTGCCGTCCACCATCTCCTAAGCTTCGCTTCACATGCTCTACAAATGCTGGGCGGATGAATCCCTGCGACGTCATCATTTATGTTGACTCCCAAGCCAGCCTGAATCATATGTGCCACATCTTCCTTTCGTAGTTTGTTTCGATTTGGCTCCAAATGCCATGATCCTCCACATAATCTACACACATTTAACCCTTGGTGCGATGACATCCTACATGTAGGAGGCCACAAACACAACAGGCACAACAATTTGACAGGCTCCTGAGAAATAAGAAATTAAAAAAAAGAAATAAAATAGTAAAAACACCTTTTACATGTATTTGTGATGATGGTAAACTTAAAAAAACAAAAAACAAAAGTCTTTAATCATCACAAGAAAACCAGAAACATGCAACCACCTTTAACGTAAACTTTTTGAAGCAGTTGTACGTGCGTAGTGGGGATTGACCAGAAAAAAAATATCAGTGTTAATTGTTCATAAAAGTGGCACACGTGTACATGATGAAATGGGTACGATTCATCCCGGGTACAAGCTGTCGCAGGTACGAGTCGTCCTGGGTACGAGATGACCAGGGTATCTTTTTTGGGGTTCGAGTTGTCCCGGGTACGAGTTGTCCCATTTCTGACTTGACTTAGGACGAGTTGATAACGTCCCAATATAAACGTCCAAAACAACACTTTTACTTAGCCTTCTAAAAGTATGCAGTGATGGCCAGGAAGCAGGTCAAATCGGACCCAAACCAAGTCGGACCCGGACCAAGTCGGACCCGGACCAAGTCGGACCCTTGACCAACTCGGACCTGGACCAAGTCGGACCCGAACCAAGTCGGACCCAAACCAAGTCGGACCCAAACCAAGTCGGACCCATGCATGACTAAGTCGGACCCATGACGTGTGCACGATCTATACGTGCACTTTTTCAATGGAAATTGGTTCTAATTACGATCGTAAAAGGAGTCAATAGTGCAAAAAAAATATTTTATGTTCAAGAAACATGTAGGCCTATTCATACATATTTTGATGATAAACTGCATTAAAGGAACACACCTTCTTTGTTGGGCTATTTTGGGCTCGAAATAGACCCATACATTATTCTGAAGCGCATTCGAGAGTAAATTAGATATATCCTGAAAAGACGCCGTCAAATTTGGCCGTTTTTGAGCACCTTTGAAAATTCCAACGTCACGTGACTTTTCGGAACCAAATTACGGTTCCGAAAAGTCACGTGGTCTTGTGAGTTAGTTGTATTTCCAGCCGTATAAAAGTTTGTTACTGCAGAACTGCACCAAATTCAACTCTGATTTCCCCCCAATATTTATAAGTAATTGACAAAAGAGAGACTATTTATACAGGTATGAAACAAAGTTAAACATAAGTATGAAAATTCGAACATAATTGTTTGTTTCGAGAGTCCGGAGAACGGGAGCGAGCGCGTGCTACGGCAGGCTACCGTTGAGTGTAGAAATTTGCCCCGCGCAGCATGCACGGCAAAGTGCACACACACGTATCAGTACATGTACGTAGGCGTGTTGCTTCGGTGCACGTACGTTCGTGAAGAAAAAAACATGATGCCAACTCCTCAACAAAAAAACGGAAATTCCTATTCGGTCGTCCGAAATAGACTAGTTCCCTGTCCATACATTTCAAAAATCGGAAACGGAAAACAAAACAGGATCTCGGACTTGGAACCAAGTCTAGGCTTAAGGCGGCTTCGGTTTTTTAGTAAATGCGCAGATTTTGCATTGACATTTGTAACTTGGCCGTGCGTGTCGAATATATCCAATTATGTAAATAAAGTACATTGTCTAAAGCAAAGGGCTTGGCCAATTTTTAAATATAAAAAACACAATGCGCACGCGCAAAGACGACCAATTGCAGATCAGGATGAAACGCCCTTTACCTGTCCTTATATTCTCCTGTGTGGAATATGTGGATGGGAACCAGTCTAGCGTACTCCTAGACTGGTTCCCGTCCACATATTCCATACAGGAGAATATAAGGACAGGTAAAGGGCGCTTCATCTTGATCTGTAATTGGTCGTCTTTGCGCGTGCGCATTGTGTTTTTTAGATTTAAAAATTGGCCAAGCCTTTTGCTTTTGGCAATGTACTTTATTTACATAATTGGATATGTTCGACACGCACGGCCAAGTTACAAATGTCACTGCAAAATCTGTGCACTTACTAAAAAAATAAAAATAATAATAACCACGTGATGGGCAGAATTCTGCCCGTCATGGCTGCCCTTTACCGATCCCTATATTTTCGCAATAAGCGAACCAATCTATAGGGATCGGGAACCAATCTAGCGTACTCCCTACCGTTGTCGAGTAGACTGGTCCCCTGTCCATGTGCGATACGACGGAGGGGAAGTAAATATGAGGACAGGGAACCCAGTTTTCCCTAAACTCTGAAATTTCTCGGCCATTTCCGGGCGAAAGTCTGTCCATTTTTCAAGACAAGTGCGGAATATAGACTGTTTGGAGCATGCAAAATTTGAAGTTCGTCGGAAAATTTCTTGACTTCCAAATTTGCAGACGTTTGGACCACACTTTGACCAAATTCCTGTCCCAAACTGGGGTGTGTCAACGACCGTTCAACGGCCTGAACATGCGCACGAGTCAGGAGTACACCAAAGAAGAGTGTACAGACAGCCACGGTTACTAGCGGAGCAGTCAGGAAGCCTCAACCCAGTTTTCCCTAAACTCTGAAATTTCTCAGCCATTTCCCGGCGAAAGTCTCTCAATTTTTCAGGACAAGTGCGGAATATAGACTGTTTGGAGCATGCAACATTTGAAGTTCGTCGGAAAATTTCTTGACTTCCAAATTTGCCGACGTTTGGACCACACTTTGACAAAATTCCTGTCCCAAACTGGGGTGTGTCAACGACCGTCCAAAGGACTGAGCATGCGCACGAGTCAGGAGTACACCAAAGAAGAGTGTACAGACAGCCACGGTTAGCGGAGCACTCAGGAAGCCCCAACCCAGTTTTCCCTAAACTCTGAAATTTCTCGGCCATTTCCCGGCGAGGGTTTGTCAATTTTTCAGGACAAGTGCGGAATATATATAGACTGTTTGGAGCATGCAAAATTTGAAGTTCGTCGAAAAATTTCTTGACTTCCAAATTTGCCGACGTTTGGACCACACTTTGACCAATTTCCTGTTCCAAACTGGGGTGTGTCAACGACAGTCCGAAGGACTGGGCATGCGCACCAGTCAGGAGTACACCAAAGAGGAGCGTACAGACAGCCACGGTCTGCGGAGCAGTCAGGATCAAGCCCCAACCCAGTTTTCCCTAAACTCTGAAATTTCTCCGCCATTTCCCGGCGAAAGTCTGTCAATTTTTCAGGACAAGTGCGGAATATAGAGTGTTTGGAGCATGCAAAATTTGAAGTTCGTCGGAAAATGTCTTGACTTCCAAATTTGGCGACGTTTGGACCACACTTTGACCAATTTCCTGTTCCAAACTGGGGTGTGTCAACGACAGTCCGAAGGACTGAGCATGCGCACCAGTCAGGAGTACACCAAAGAGGAGGGTACAGACAGCCACGGTTTGCGGAGCAGTCAGGTAGCCCCAACCCAGTTTTCCCTAAACTCGGAAATTTCTCCGCCATTTCCCGCGAAAGTTTGTCAATTTTTCAGGACAAGTGCGGAATATAGAGTGTTTGGAGCATGCAAAATTTGAAATTCGTCGGAAAACGTCTTGACTTCCAAATTTGCCGACGTTTGGACCACACTTTGACCAATTTCCTGTTCCAAACTGGGGTGTGTCAACGACAGTCCGAAGGACTGGGCATGCGCACCAGTCAGGAGTACACCAAAGAGGAGCGTACAGACAGCCACGGTCTGCGGAGCAGTCAGGAAGCCCCAACCCAGTTTTCCCTAAACTCTGAAATTTCTCCGCCATTTCCCGGCGAAAGTCTGTCAATTTTTCAGGACAAGTGCGGAATATAGAGTGTTTGGAGCATGCAAAATTTGAAGTTCGTCGGAAAATGTCTTGACTTCCAAATTTGCCGACGTTTGGACCACACTTTGACCAATTTCCTGTTCCAAACTGGGGTGTGTCAACGACAGTCCGAAGGACTGAGCATGCGCACCAGTCAGGAGTACACCAAAGAGGAGCGTACAGACAGCCACGGTTTGCGGAGCAGTCAGGAAGCCCCAACCCAGTTTTCCCTAAACTCTGAAATTTCTCCGCCATTTCCCGGCGAAAGTCTGTCAATTTTTTAGGACAAGTGCGGAATATAGAGTGTTTAGAGCATGCAAAATTTGAAGTTCGTCGAAAAATTTCTTGACTTCCAAATTTGCCGACGTTTGGACCACACTTTGACCAATTTCCTGTTCCAAACTGGGGTGTGTCAACGACAGTCCGAAGGACTGGGCATGCGCACCAGTCAGGAGTACACCAAAGAGGAGCGTACAGACAGCCACGGTCTGCGGAGCAGTCAGGATCAAGCCCCAACCCAGTTTTCCCTAAACTCTGAAATTTCTCCGCCATTTCCCGGCGAAAGTCTGTCAATTTTTCAGGACAAGTGCGGAATATAGAGTGTTTGGAGCATGCAAAATTTGAAGTTCGTCGGAAAATGTCTTGACTTCCAAATTTGCCGACGTCTGGACCACACTTTGACCAATTTCCTGTTCCAAACTGGGGTGTGTCAACGACAGTCCGAAGGACTGAGCATGCGCACCAGTCAGGAGTACACCAAAGAGGAGCGTACAGACAGCCACGGTTTGCAGAGCAGTCAGGAAGCCCCATCCCAGTTTTCCCTAAACTCTGAAATTTCTCCGCCATTTCCTGGCGAAAGTTTGTCAATTTTTCAGGACAAGTGCGGAATATAGAGTGTTTGGAGCATGCAAAATTTGAAGTTCGTCGGAAAATTTCTTGACTTCCAAATTTGCCGACGTTTGGACCACACTTTGACCAATTTCCTGTTCCAAACTGGGGTGTGTCAACGACAGTCCGAAGGACTGAGCATGCGCACCAGTCAGGAGTACACCAAAGAGGAGCGTACAGACAGCCACGGTTTGCGGAGCAGTCAGGAAGCCCCAACCCAGTTTTCCCTAAACTCTGAAATTTCTCCGCCATTTCCCGGCGAAAGTCTGTCAATTTTTCAGGACAAGTGCGGAATATAGAGTGTTTGCTATGGAGCATGCAAAATTTGAAGTTCGTCGGAAAATTTCTTGACTTCCAAATTTGCCGACGTTTGGACCACACTTTGACCAATTTCCTGTTCCAAACTGGGGTGTGTCAACGACAGTCCGAAGGACTGAGCATGCGCACCAGTCAGGAGTACACCAAAGAGGAGCGTACAGACAGCCACGGTTTGCGGAGCAGTCAGGAAGCCCCAACCCAGTTTTCCCTAAACTCTGAAATTTCTCCGCCATTTCCCGGCGAAAGTCTGTCAATTGTTCAGGACAAGTGCGGAATATAGAGTGTTTGGAGCATGTAAAATTTGAAGTTCGTCGGAAAATTTCTTGACTTCCAAATTTGCCGACGTTTGGACCACACTTTGACCAATTTCCTGTTCCAAACTGGGGTGTGTCAACGACAGTCCGAAGGACTGAGCATGCGCACCAGTCAGGAGTACACCAAAGAGGAGGGTACAGACAGCCACGGTTTGCGGAGCAGTCAGGAAGCCCCAACCCAGTTTTCCCTAAACTCTGAAATTTCTCCGCCATTTCCCGCGAAAGTTTGTCAATTTTTCAGGACAAGTGCGGAATATAGAGTGTTTGGAGCATGCAAAATTTGAAATTCGTCGGAAAATGTCTTGACTTCCAAATTTGCCGACGTTTGGACCACACTTTGACCAATTTCCTGTTCCAAACTGGGGCGTGTCAACGACACTGAGTCCGAAGGACTGAGCATGCGCACCAGTCAGGAGTACACCAAAGAGGAGCGTACAGACAGCCACGGTTTGCGGAGCAGTCAGGAAGACCCAACCCAGTTTTCCCTAAACTCTGAAATTTCTCCGCCATTTCCCGGCGAAAGTCTGTCAATTTTTCAGGACAAGTGCGGAAAATAGAGTGTTTGGAGCATGCAAAATGTGAAGTCCGTCGGAAAATTTCTTGACTTCCAAATTTGCCGACGTTTGGACCACACTTTGACCAATTTCCTGTTCCAAACTGGGGTGTGTCAACGACAGTCCGAAGGACTGAGCATGCGCACCAGTCAGGAGTACACCAAAGAGGAGCGTACAGACAGCCACGGTTTGCGAAGCAGTCAGGAAGCCCCAACCCAGTTTTCCCTAAACTCTGAAATTTCTCCGCCATTTCCCGGCGAAAGTCTGTCAATTTTTCAGGACAAGTGCGGAAAATAGAGTGTTTGGAGCATGCAAAATGTGAAGTCCGTCGGAAAATTTCTTGACTTCCAAATTTGCCGACGTTTGGACCACACTTTGACCAATTTCCTGTTCCAAACTGGGAGGTGTCAACGACAGTCCGAAGGACTGAGCATGCGCACCAGTCAGGAGTACACCAAAGAGGAGCGTACAGACAGCCACGGTTTGCGGAGCAGTCAGGAAGCCCCAACCCAGTTTTCCCTAAACTCTGAAATTTCTCCGCCATTTCCCGGCGAAAGTCTGTCAATTTTTTAGGACAAGTGCGGAATATAGAGTGTTTGGAGCATGCAAAATTTGAAGTTCGTCGAAAAATGTCTTGACTTCCAAATTTGCCGACGTTTGGACCACACTTTGACCAATTTCCTGTTCCAAACTGGGGTGTGTTAACGACAGTCCGAAGGACTGGGCATGCGCACCAGTCAGGAGTACACCAAAGAGGAGCGTACAGACAGCCACGGTCTGCGGAGCAGTCAGGAAGCCCCAACCCAGTTTTCCCTAAACTCTGAAATTTCTCCGCCATTTCCCGGCGAAAGTCTGTCAATTTTTCAGGACAAGTGCGGAATATAGAGTGTTTGGAGCATGCAAAATTTGAAGTTCGTCGGAAAATGTCTTGACTTCCAAATTTGCCGACGTTTGGACCACACTTTGACCAATTTCCTGTTCCAAACTGGGGTGTGTCAACGACAGTCCGAAGGACTGAGCATGCGCACCAGTCAGGAGTACACCAAAGAGGAGCGTACAGACAGCCACGGTTTGCGGAGCAGTCAGGAAGCCCCAACCCAGTTTTCCCTAAACTCTAAAATTTCTCCGCCATTTCCCGGCGAAAGTCTGTCAATTTTTTAGGACAAGTGCGGAATATAGAGTGTTTGGAGCATGCAAAATTTGAAGTTCGTCGGAAAATTTCTTGACTTCCAAATTTGCCGACGTTTGGACCACACTTTGACCCAATTCCTGTCCCAAACTAGGGTGTGTCAACGACAGTCCGAAGGACTGAGCATGCGCACGAGTCAGGAGTACACCAAAGAGGAGCGTACATACAGCCACAGTTTGCGGAGCAGTCAGGAAGCACCAACCCAGTTTTCCCTAAACTCTGAAATTTCTCCGCCATTTCCCGGCGAAAGTCTTTCAATTTTTCAAGACAAGTGCGGAATATAGAGTGTTTGGAGCATGCAAAATTTGAAGTTCGTCGGAAAATTTCTTGACTTCCAAATTTGCCGACGTTTGGACCACACTTTGACCCAATTCCTGTCCCAAACTAGGGTGTGTCAACGACAGTCCGAAGGACTGAGCATGCGCACGAGTCAGGAGTACACCAAAGAGGAGCGTACATACAGCCACAGTTTGCGGAGCAGTCAGGAAGCACCAACCCAGTTTTCCCTAAACTCTGAAATTTCTCCGCCATTTCCCGGCGAAAGTCTTTCAATTTTTCAAGACAAGTGCGGAATATAGAGTGTTTGGAGCATGCAAAATTTGAAGTTCGTCGGAAAATTTCTTGACTTCCAAATTTGCCGACGTTTGGACCACACTTTGACCCAATTCCTGTCCCAAACTAGGGTGTGTCAACGACAGTCCGAAGGACTGAGCATGCGCACGAGTCAGGAGTACACCAAAGAGGAGCGTACAGACAGCCACGGTTTGCGGAGCAGTCAGGAAGCCCCAACCCAGTTTTCCCTAAACTCTGACATTTCTCCGCCATTTCCTGGCGAAAGTCTGTCAATTTTTCAGGACAAGTGCAGAATATAGAGTGTTTGGAGCATGCAAAATTTGAAGTTCGTCGGAAAATTTCTTGACTTCCAAATTTTCCGACGTTTGGACCACACTTTGACCCAATTCCTCTTTTTTAAATTTAGGGCCCTCCTGGGGAGGGTCCAAGGGTGGCCGACTTACCAAGCGCCGGAGTGAAGATATCCTGGGGTTTCGAGCCCCCCACCCTTACACAAAACAAGAGACAGAAAGAACAAGCAAACTACAATAGACAAAGTGTTTCGGGCAAAAGTACCCAGGGCAGACCGACTACCACTTGCCGGACGACTCAAGTCGTGAGGTTTCGAGCCCCTCTGCCCTACAAAGACATAACAGCAAGACAGACTCAAAACGAGAACGCGGACATCACGAACACGGAGACATACAGAAATACAGACAAACAAAACGGACAAGCACCTAACCCAGAAAAAAAAACCAATCAAACGTTGAAAACTAATTTGTCGTTAACAACGACACAGACTGCTCCGCGCAAGCACCAAGTGGCACAAAACTTTGTCCGGGGCAACCGAACAAAGTCTGCGCGGAGACGCGCCTTAATATGACACTGAGCACGGCGAAGCACCTGCTCCGGAGTCGGCCGCGAGCCATCAAACAATGTCTCGCAGCGCGAGCACCACAACAGCCGCCTGACCGTGCAAATAAGAAACCAAATTAAGAGAGATTCCGGGCTGGAATCCAGCCCGGATCCCAAAAGAACGCACAGACGGGTTAACGAAAAATACCGACCCTGGGCCTTGCACGCAACGCGCTCGACCCAGGCCCACGAAACATAAACAAACGGGCACTCCCAAAACACGTGGTCAATTGTCTCAGGGGCGACACAGCCGACCCTGGGACAACCACCATCACCGATGCCCCAGCGGACAAGCCGCTGGGAGGTCTTGAGAGCGCCCCAAATTACCCGCCAATTCATGTCACGAAGACGGTGACATAAATTGGGGGCATGACATAACGAAAAAACATGTTTTGGATGAACTACAATGTTTGGGCGCTGAGGAGGGAGTTCCCCGGCAAACAACTCACACAATTGGCGAGTCGTCACCAGGTCCCACTCAACGCCCGGAAGAATAAAAAGACGGAGGAGGGAAAAAATGAGGAACGTCGTTCCTCCAAAGATTGGGGAGGGCCCGTCTGAGGGACTCCGCCACCCAGTAGAGCGCAAAGTGTCTCCACGGGGGACCGTCGCCACCCAATAAGGCCCGTACCCCACGAACAAAAAGAGCATCACACTTATGACGAAAATTGGTGACCGCAAGGCCACCTTCTGAAAGCGGACGGACGAGAACCGACCTCCGAACGAGCTCGGCCTTGCCCGACCAGATAAAAGAAAAGATGGCCCGGTTCACGGCCCGCTCCACCGAAGGCGGGAGCGGATAAACCGGGGCCAAATAAAACAACATAGAAAGGGCAAGGGTGTTGACTATCAGCACCTTGGCCAAAAGAGTGAGCGTCCTCGCCTTCCGCATGTCCAAGCAGGACTTGAGGTTGGGGAGGCGCTCCTTCCAGTTGCGTAGGCCCATGTCCCCCCTGCCCACCCACACCCCGTTTATCTTAATGGGGTCGGAGGTCCACTGAATGGGGACCAGATCGGGCAGGCCGGAAGGCCATGAGCCCAAAACAAGACCCTTGGTCTTGGCAAAATTAAGGCGCGAGCCACTCGCCCGCGAAAAACCATCAATGGTAGCGAATAGCCGTCCGGCGGACGCGACGTCCCTGACAATGCAGGTAGTATCGTCTGCAGCACCTTGCATTGCAGGCCATCGGCCCCGGGAAGTGTCAAGCCCGCCAGGCGGCCATCTTTCAAAACGTGTTGGGCGAATGGCTCAACGAAAAGAACGTAAAGTAATGGAGAAAGAGGGCAGCCCTGACGGACTCCCCTCGTAACGAAAAAGGGGTCGGAAACGATCCCGTTAACTAAAACGGCACTGGATACGTCCGTATATAACAGACTAACCCAGCGCCTAAAATTAGGTCCGAAACCAAATTGGTTCAGGACCTTGAACAAAAAATCCCAGTTGACCCTTTTGAAGGCCTTCTGCTGGTCAAGCGATATAAGCAGGCAGTCAAGGTTCCTTCCATCCACATACTCTACCAGGTCCCGGAGGAGCCTGATATTGTCATGGATGGACCTCCCCTTGACGCCGCAAGTTTGAAACGGCCCGACAATGTCGGGCAAAACTTGACCGAGGCGAAGGCACAAGGCCTTCGACAGGATCTTGTAATCCAAATTTAGGAGAGAGATGGGGCGCCTGTTCCGAGGATCAAGCGGATCCCCACCTTTCTCCAACAAAGTGATGATTCCCAAACGTTGGGAATCACCCAAAGAATACAAATTAAAAGCACAACGGAAGACACACATAAGGTCGGGACCGACCAAATCCCAGAACCTCACGTAGAACTCCTTGGGCAGGCCATCCGACCCCGGGGTCTTACCGTTTGCCAAAGTAGACAAAGCCGCACCGAGCTCGGACAGATCGAGAGGTCTGTCCATGTCGGCGCGACTCTCTTCATCCAAAACTGATGAGACAGAACGTAAAAAAGGAGGTTGAAGGTCAGCCTCCACAGGCTCTTCGGTATAGAGATCTTGATAAAAATCTCTATAAACAGAACAAATGTCCTCGGAGGACGACACGATGTCGCCATTCGGGGACCGAACAGAACTAATCATTTTCCTCAGAGCCTGGGAGGTCTCTAACTGAAAAAATTGCTTAGACGGCCTCTTCCCTTCCTCGAGGTCCCGGACCCGAGAACGGATCCGGGCCCCCTCCGCTTCGAGGTCGTCCAGCTCTTGCAACTGATTAGAAAGGTCGTCATACCGGGTGAGAATGACAGAGTCAGACCTCCCGGCGTTCAATTCGGAAACGACGGAACGAAGAGAGGCCATTATAACCTCCCTCCGTCGCCGCTTCCGTCTCGAACGACGACAACAAAAAGACATAATAAAACGCTTGATGCGGGACTTGACTTCCTCTCACCAGAGGAGCTCATTATCGAACCCCTCCTTGAGAGTCTGCCAGCCCGCATAAGTCACACGAAAATCCCTTTGAAAATCGGCGTCAGAGAGGACGGAAACGTTACATTTCCAGTAGCCTCTACCAACGCCGATCCTCTCAGGGGGAGAAAAACGAAGAACAACGCAATCATGGTCACTGAACACACACGGCGAATGCACACAAGACACGACGCCGACCGAGTCGGACGCGTAAATACGGTCCAACCGGCTCGACACCGTGTTTGCCGCATTGCGCCATGTGAATGATATTTCTGACGGGTTGAGAGATCTCCAACAATCGCTCAACAAAAAATTCGAAAGGATATCGCCGAGGTCTTTGGACCCAATACCACAGGACGTGGTATTCGAACCTCGACGATCTAAATCAATATCAAAAACACAATTAAAATCCCCTGCCAAAATGACAGGGAAGTTACCCGTCAGAAATGACGACAACCCCGCAAAGAAGGTGCAGCGTGCTCTGGGATTGGTAGGGGCGTAAATTGCGCACACCCGGACCTCCCCCAGAGAAACTTAAATTACCAGAAACAACCCTTCCCTCGGTATCGAAGGAAGGGTTGGAAAAAACAAAAGGACTTTTGGCGGGAAGAAGGACGACAGTGCCGCATGAGGAGGATGTGCCGAAACTGGCAAACATCCTCCCCTTCCATTCCGCCCGCCAAGAAGCTAAATCAGACTCTGACGAGATATGACACTCCTGAAGACAGGAAATGCCATAACCTCGACAGAGTTCAAAAACGCGTCTGCGCTTCGCGGGGTCGCGCATACCATTCACATTTAGTGAAAGGACAGAAACCATGATTGCGTTGAAAACTAAACCTCCGAGGAGACACTCCCGGAAACGAAAGGTCCCCAAGGATCACTGGGAGCGGGAGATGCCTGACCTTCGGACGAGGACATGAACTTGTCCTCGTCCTCGGACAACATCTCCCGCTCGCTGGCAGACGTGGACTCAGAGAGGCGGGGTCCCTCAGCAACCGAGGGGCCAGCCTTGTTCCGAGGGGACTGCCTCGAGGGACGAGAGTCCCTCTTACCCGCCCCCTCGGCCTCCAAGTCCAAGGGAACAGAAGACTTGCGGTGTCCTCCAAAAGCGGGACGCTTCTGGGGTGTCGCCGCAGAGGACGAAGGGGAGTCGGAGTCAGAGGAGAGGCATCGCAGCCTCTTCCTCTTTCCCTTCTTCCTCTTCTTGCCCTCAGCCTTCACGTAAGGGTTGACCTGATCGGTCGCTTCGGCCCGACACGCGGCGCGCTCGCAGACCAAAACTGGTATTTTGTTCACGCCGGTGCAGGCCGCGCAACCGACCAAAGACAAAATCTCCCCATTGTGGGCATTGTCACAGTGGAAAGATTTCCACTGCGACAACCCCTCGACGGGGTAAATCGTTTCGTAGGACTTGGGGCACCGCTGGAAACTGTGCCCCTCCTCCTCGCAAAAAGTGCAGCGAACATGGTTTGGACACTCGGAAACCGAGTGCCCAACCTCCAAGCATTTGTAGCACCGGGTGCTGCTACAATCCTTATACATGTGCCCAGGATCCCCGCATCGGGCGCACGTGCGGGTCTGACCCTGATGGCCGACCCACGCGTTGCGGTTCCCAATACGGAGAACCGAGGGGATGGACTTGACACCCGACATTAAATATTGCCGGCTGCCGTTGAACACGGAGGGCTCATCAGGGTAGGTCTGAAACCTACCCTTATGCACCCTCCCAAAGCGGGAGAGGATGGACCGGACGATATTATCGTCCAGGTCCACCTCAACATATTTGACGGTGACCAGCGTCAGGGAGCTCGAGGACGTGACCTCAACCCCACGGCGCTGGGTCAACACCGGCTCGAATCTACGAGCTATGGCAGCTAGGAGACTTGAAACAAATTTCAAATTTTCCGCCCGGCAAAGGTTGCAAGGCCTCCATGTGGTCTTTGGGCACTACCCCGACCTCACGGAGGACTTTGAAGCACTCGCCCGACCCCGACTTGCCATCAAGTTTTACCTCAACGACGCGGGGCCGAGCAAACTGATACGCCTTTGCAGGCATATTAAAGGAAAGCAACAAATATAAGCAAGAAATATATCCCACTAGGATAAAACAAAGACACCGAAACTTCTCGTAACGGTGTCTAAAATAAAATGCGTACTTCTATCTCCTCTGGGATAGTACAAAAAGACAAGGAATTATGTACAGTAAAAGCTGCTGTGTCAACCAGACTTATAGTAAACACAATAGCGAAGAAAAACAAATACCGCGCCGGCTCAGACTTATGAGACCGACAACGGTAGTGTACACAAAAGGGACTATACGTGTTAACGGCAAGACTTATGCCGTTCACACAGTATAGAAAACAGCAACACGAACAAAAACAAAATGGCCCGTACAACTGTGCACACGACTGCTATACACAACTGCACGGGTGAACGAACACAAAGGCCGTACCCTGCCCACACACACGTACGGCGTGAACAAAAGAATACGGCCGAACAAAAGACTGTGCTCGGCTAGTGCAGACTTATGCACTAAACCAACCAAACAAAAACCAACCAAAAAACACGAAGAACACAGACAAAATACCCCAAATTCACAAAAAAACAGACGAACACTTGGGAGTGCACTGTATATACACTGATGTTTACACTAAATTTACCCGGAGAAACGCTCCGAAACACTCAAAAAACGGCAAAAACTCCGGAGCAAAAACGCACACTCCGAGCAAATTCCTGTCCCAAACTGGGGTGTCTCAACGACAGTCCGAAGGACTGAGCATGCGCACGAGTCAGGAGTACACCAAAGAGGAGCGTACAGACAGCCACGGTTTGCGGAGCAGTCAGAAAGCCCCAACCCAGTTTTCCCTAAACTCTGAAATTTCTCCGCCATTTCCCGGCGAAAGTCTGTCAATTTTTCAGGACAAGTGCGGAATATAGAGTGTTTGGAGCATGCAAAATTTGAAGTTCCTCGGAAAATTTCTTGACTTCCAAATTTGCCGACGTTTGGACCACACTTTGACCCAATTCCTGTCCCAAACTAGGGTGTGTCAACGACAGTCCGAAGGACTGAGCATGCGCACGAGTCAGGAGTACACCAAAGAGCAGCGTACAGACAGCCACGGTTTGCAGAGCAGTCAGGAAGCACCAACCCAGTTTTCCCTAAACTCTGAAATTTCTCCGCCATTTCCTGGCGAAAGTCTGTCAATTTTTCAGGACAAGTGCGGAATATAGAGTGTTTGGAGCATGCAAAATTTGAAGTTCGTCGGAAAATTCTTTGACTTCCAAATTTGCCGACGTTTGGACCACACTTTGACCCAATTCCTGTCCCAAACTGGGGTGTCTCAACGACAGTCCGAAGGACTGAGCATGCGCACGAGTCAGGAGTACACCAAAGAGGAGCGTACAGACAGCCACGGTTTGCGGAGCAGTCAGGAAGCCCCAACCCAGTTTTCCCTAAACTCTGAAATTTCTCCGCCATTTCCCGGCGAAAGTCTGTCAATTTTTCAGGACAAGTGCGGAATATAGAGTGTTTGGAGCATGCAAAATTTGAAGTTCGTCGGAAAATTTCTTGACTTCCAAATTTGCCTACGTTTGGACCACACTTTGACCCAATTCCTGTCCCAAACTAGGGTGTTGTTGTTGTTGTATATTTTATGGCATATTCGGCAACTAAGGCCCTTTATTCCATCAACTATACGGTTTTTAGCTTTAACTATACTTATTATCAACTTGAGATGACGAAGAAGGAGTTGCAGTTTTAGAAGTGGGAGGAAAACCCCCAGAGAAATGCCCCAGGGGAAAACCCACGCGGTCAAGTAGGGACTGCAAACCCAATCCACATACACGCCCCGGATTCGAACCCGGGACGCCAGAGGTGAAAGGCGAGGAAAGAACCCGTACGCCAACCCGACCGCCCTCAAACTAGGGTGTGTCAACGACAGTCCGAAGGACTGAGCATGCGCACGAGTCAGGAGTACACCAAAGAGGAGCGTACAGACAGCCACGGTTTGCAGAGCAGTCAGGAAGCACCAACCCAGTTTTCCCTAAACTCTGAAATTTCTCCGCCATTTCCCGGCGAAAGTCTTTCAATTTTTCAGGACAAGTGCGGAATATAGAGTGTTTGGAGCATGCAAAATTTGAAGTTCGTCGGAAAATTTCTTGACTTCCAAATTTGCCGACGTTTGGACCACACTTTGACCCAATTCCTGTCCCAAACTGGGGTGTGTCAACGACAGTCCGAAGGACTGAGCATGCGCACGAGTCAGGAGTACACCAAAGAGGAGCGTACAGACAGCCACGGTTTGCGGAGCAGTCAGGAAGCCCCAACCCAGTTTTCCCTAAACTCTGAAATTTCTCCGCCATTTCCCGGCGAAAGTCTGTCAATTTTTCAGGACAAGTGCGGAATATAGAGTGTTTGGAGCATGCAAAATTTGAAGTTCGTCGGAAATTTTACTTGACTTCCAAATTTGCCGACGTTTGGACCACACTTTGACCCAATTCCTGTCCCAAACTGGGGTGTGTCAACGACAGTCCGAAGGACTGAGCATGCGCACGAGTCAGGAGTATACCAAAGAGGAGCGTACAGACAGCCACGGTTTGCGGAGCAGTCAGGAAGCCCCAACCCAGTTTTCCCTAAACTCTGAAATTTCTCCGCCATTTCCCGGCGAAAGTCTGTCAATTTTTCAGGACAAGTGCGGAATATAGAGTGTTTGGAGCATGCAAAATATGAAGTTCGTCGGAATATTTCTTGACTTCCAAATTTGCCGACGTTTGGACCACACTTTGACCCAGTGGAACGTTTGTAAAAATAGTGCCGGCAAAAGTGGCACCAAAACTTGCGCCAAAAGTCCAAAAGACTTGGCAAACGTCCCGGCAAATTCCCGATAAAGGACTTAGGTCCTGCAAAATTCACGGTAAAACTAAAAGCGTCGTTCCAAGTAGGGGCAAAAGTGCTGGGGAAAAGGTTTTTAAAAAACCCAAAAAGTTAGGCCTAGTGAAACGGTTTCATAAAGTGGTGCACACGTACATGATAGAAAGGGTTCGAGTCGTCCCGGGCACGAGTTGACCAGGGTGTCTTTTTTGGGGTTCGAGTTGTCCCGGGTTCGAGTTGTCCCGGGTACGAGTTGTCCCGTTTCCCTTCACACACTGCCTCGGCCGCCGGCACTGGCAGCATGCCACTGCAGTTCTCCATTTCACACACTTGTAAGCATGACAAAACGCAACATTTGCGACGGAAATGTCAATGGTAACGGTATTTTAGAATCTTCTAAGCTATCGACTCCAATAATTATTTTTCTTAAATTAGAGTTGTGACATAAACTTTAAAAATACCTACACTTTTCTCAGATTCTATTGCCAAATTCTCACCTCCTTCCTCTACATGATCAAAGCTCAGCAAACTACCAGAGCCTGCCGTGACAGCACCCCCACTTGCCCCAGGCCCACCGGCCGCCGCCTCTGCTCCTGAGCCCCCGCCCGGGCCCGGTGGTGCGCTCTTCACGTCTTTTTTTTGGAACCTTTTCTCCAGTTTCTGTTGCAGATTTTTCTGAACATGTTTTACTTGCGTGTGGTAATTCTCCTCTAGAAACGGAATCTGGTCGGGTTTTTCGCTCTCCCCATCACTACTTTCTTCCCTCTTGCGGATATTTCTCTTCTTTTTCAACATTTTGAACACTTGTATCTCAAGTCAAAACATCGCAACGGGGTCCGCCAGCCTACCTCTCTAGCCAGGCCCCGCCTCACCAACCAGGACCTCCACGCCAAGTTATTTTTTGTTTGCACAATTCTTTCTGTGTATGCCCGACTTTCGGATGGCTGTGACAAAGTGATCGATGAAAATTTTGTTGGCGGGTAACACGGCATTCCGATGTCCGTCTCCCCATCTCCCGTTGGCTAAGACCGCATTACTCACTTTGCATACCAGTGACTTGTTACTTTCAAAACGTTATTGAATGGAACTTTCCAAGATCCCCACCAAAAGAGCCAAAACCCATTATGCTGATGCTGCAAGATCACTTGGAACTGCGCGGCCATAACGGTCAAACTTTCGCTCAATATAAGACCTTTTACCATTAAAATGGTAAAAGGAATTATATTCAGACTCAGAAAGAAGGACACCGGAGACAAATTGTTGGGTACACGCCACAGCCAAAGAAGATTGCTTTATTCCGGATACCAGGATTTAGGGCATACCGGTCTCGTTGATTATTAACATTACCAAGTAAATATTATTGGGCAACACCATGGCCCGACCAGTAATTGGGCAACACCAGGCCCGACCAAAAAATGGGCAACACCAAGCCCAAAGCCAAAGAGGCACGCACAAACATGTATGAAATCATTTGTCTATCGTCACAAAAATATTGTACACTGAATAGCTTCCCGCCTGGGTACTTTAGGCCAGGAAAATAGCCTCCGGACACTTTTGAGCGCTATGACATTTTGATTCTTTGGCGTCTTTTTTGTCAACAATTTCATCAAGTTCTTCCTCTGTACGATCGCAAAGCGAGCACAGTACGTAAACGCCATTTTGATTTATACCTGTAATAGACTGGTACAATGAGCTCTTGCACTAATCTCCACTGCACAAACGAAAAGTGAACGCGTTGTTGGTAAAAAGATCAGTGTACTGGGACAAATCTAGGCCGTGTGATAGTACCCGAATAAAAGCAGTCAATTTTTGTTTTATATACCTGCGGCCTCGGGAAAATAGCAGGACTGCCGTTTCAAGATCACCTCGGGACGATAGTTTGCACCATCACCCTCATGAGCAGTCAATATTTGTATACTAACACACGGCTGAGTTGCTAAAATGGACCAATGAAATACCGCGGCTGCCTGATGAATATTTATGAGGTATAGTAATAAGGCTTAAGCGATGGATCCTAGGGCTGCGATGGATAGGTGTTGCGGTGGATTTCACCAAACCTATCGTAAAGGGGCGATCACACTATCGCGGAAAATTCACACTTTCGCGCTGCGCTCACCGCATTGCATGAGTTCCTAATCGCCGATTATTCCAAAATAGAAAATTCCACTCTGGTAACTTGGGGCTTCTCTGATACCTCACTGGCTGCGCGTTGGAAAGGTCAGCGCACCGCGGTCAAAGTTCAACAAATTTGAACTTTGACCCAGCTGAAACCGTTTTGCGCATCGCGATAGGCCGCGCACAAGCGGCAAACCAGTTTGTGTACAAACCAATGGAACAGTGTGATTTTTTCGCGATAGTGTGAACGCGCCTTAAGCGTGATGCGTTCGATTATCGATTAAGGATATTTGCATATTTACTCTGAGGCTGTTTGCTGTGCTGAATTATGTTTTTAATAAATCGGTCGTTGGCTACACGAGTTCAAAAAGTTCCCTTGTCCGTTCTGCGTAGTGCAAGCGCGCGCGTTAAATTTGGCGCGCAGCTTGCAGGACGCGTACCAATACATTTTGTGCAGTCGCCAAGCGCGCGCGTGGGCGGTTTTTGTTTTTCGCGTTTTTAAGTCGCGCGTAGGACGCGGGTAGAACACGGTAGCATCTTTCAAATTTGTATTCCATGTACACGTACATACATTGTGGCCGACGTAGACAATGGATGGCCAACAGCTAGCTGAGGCGCGCGGCAGCAGCCGCATCATAGCTTCCGTGTTGTTGCATATGCAGTAAAAACATCGACACTGAACAGTTTTAAAGTTTGTTACTGCAGAACTGCACCAAATTCAACTCTGATTTCCCCCCAATATTTATAAGTAATTGACAAAAGAGAGACTATTTATACAGGTACGAAACAAAGTATGAAAATAGGAACATAATTGTTTGTTTCGAGAGTCCGGAAAACGGGAGCGAGCGCGTGCTACGGCAGGCTACCGTGGAGTGTAGGATATTTGCCCCGCGCAGCACGGCAAATAGCCTGAGTGAACACACGACCGGGTGTGTTGCTCCGGTGTACGTTCGTGAAGAAAAAACATGATGCCAACTCCTCAAAAGGAAACGGAAATTCATATTCGGTCGTCCGGGCTGTCCAGTGAAATCGTGAGCAGAAAATTTGAGATATCCTGAGCAGGAGGAGAGCAAATCGTTTGTGACAAAGTCGTGAGGCTCGCGCGTAGTTGCAACGGCTGGTAAATAAAGCGTATAACCCGTCTTTGTTAATTTTGCACTTCTTCAGTAAATTACGGGATATTTTGATGATCTTTTTTCACCGACATACCTGTACTTACGGTATTACATGTATTGCATAATGGCGAAATGATACCGTACCAAAACACTCTGGTTCATCTCAAGATGGAATACTCAAAGATAACATGCATTCAGCTTTGTTAATGCATTTTGACAATTTACAATGTTTAGTCAGATGCGAGATGTGCACTGTGACGATTCTACATGTACATGTATACACCTTGTCGAATTCTCCTTGATTAATTTTGCAACTTTAGACATCTCTCCAAGACAAAAGTGGCTGCAGTATTTACCGTACTCACCTCACTACATACATTTTTAAGAAAGCTCTATGCCCGGTACAGATCTGCATTTATTGTATTCTACATGTATACCTTGAATTCCCAGTGAAGATGTTTACATTTGAAATACGTATGTAATTTCATGTACTCAAGCTCTACATTAATATTTTGATGGGTTTGTCTAGTTTAACATCTAATGTAACATCCGAAACGAGTAAAGGTTGGACTTTTAAGGTAAACAAGGGTTTATTCCATTTATTCTTGGGACACTAACTGTACTGATCAAGTTTTATCAAAGTTTGCTGAACATGATGATCTGAATGAAATGTTATCATGTAACGTCCGAAACAGAATGGAGCAGTCATCTTTTGTACCATACAAAGCATATTGTAACGGCCGTCCCGATCCGCCGCTGGGGGCGCCAGCACCGTTTCACGGTGGGTCTAACTGACGTGTTGGTGGCGCCATTGCGGCTCCCCACGGAGCCGGGTGGCGTGAGCCCCTGCCGGAGGATCGGGATACCCGTTCCGCGCGGGGACGCGATTCTCTGCGCCGTCTTTGATCTTTGTGTTTGTTGAGGAAAGTTGGACCCCAATAAACGTGCGGTACTTTCTTGCTGAGAATTGTCTTTTGCCTTGTGTTCTTTTCGTGCCGAGTTCTTTAACAAGCAGGGAATATTCTTGTTACAATATTCTGTGCATTTTCAGGGTTTTTGATGATTGCTGCAATCAAGCTCATAATTTGCAATCAAGTTCAACATATGCAGCATTCGAAAACTAGATCTAAATTGAACGGATTGAGTTTACGTTGAATGAATACATTTACACTGCTAAACTACATGTATTTGTGGGGCCATTTCAGTACAGACTTTGTTTTATTTTATATAGGCCTATTCGTGCATTTTTGTCCAGAAAATATGCTAGAAACAGACTAATGCAAAGCCATAAAAAAGCTGACATTTTTAACATAGTGTAACGTCCGAAACATAATTAAAATTCCCAATTTTGTTTTCACATAACTGTTTTGTATTACCCATTGTACACATGCAGCAAGTCTGATTACAAAACAGGCCAATTTCGCCATGCCAAACGAAACCTTTTAATTTTGAAAACCAGAATTTGTTGCTATTTTTGCTTTTAAATCAGTGTAAAAAGTCAAATTTATGTGATAGAACCTCAAACATTTGTATAAATAATCTCTGAACCATGCTCTTAACATTACAATTTATTGCTAAAGTAATTGGCAAAACACGAGTTGAATATCACAACTATGTATAAGTATGTAACAGTTTGTACTCAAATGAAGAAATTTTGTTTCAATTATGAATGTTTCACATGTTTAGAGTTAGAATTAAGCTCAGACCTTTACATTTCACATAAATTAAAATTTTCTTCATGACAAAACTACTAGTTTAAAGTGTGTTGACTTGTTTTAATTTTTTGCTTTTTTGGTTTACACAATTGGGCTATGTTTAAAAAAATCAGAGCCTTATCACAATGTTGTTGGGGCTACCGGTACACACAGGTCTCATAACAATCACCACCTATTTTGACGCCGACAGGTATAGCTAAGATGCAGCTTGGTCCTAAAAAGTCAGTCACCGACTGCTCTGTGTCGTCGCAAGGTCAACCTGGGGGCGGCTCAACATTGGCATACCAATGGCTTTGAACCCCCTCCCGCCCACCACCCAGTGTGTACAGTACGTACTTTATGGATGGCCCCTATAGTGATCACAGCATGTACATGAAGGGTTACATGTTTTATTAATTATGGTACAGCTATGTACAATGTGTGCATTTACTTGAAAAAATACATGTATACTGTACATTACATGTACATTAAATCAAATTCCAAACATCTGTTGCTGAAGGTGTAAAAGTACACGTCCATATCTTGGATGAGACACAATAAAATTTAACTGGATTTCTTTCCGCTTTTCCAAATGTAAATAACCTGTAATTAAAACATCAAAATGAACAATATACGTATTAACTGTGCTTGTACCCATTCTACTTGAATCAATTAAACCAAGGTCTGTACATGTACTGTAGATATTTAGTCACTAAGGCAAGAGTTAATTTAGAATCGCTTTTAAAACTGTTGTGCCTCGTCGATTTTCTCCACGTCCAACAAGACCTGTTTGCCCTAGTGCTGGAGCTTGGTGGTTGAAGAGGCTGGTGCAGTCAGTCTTTTTTTCTTCTTTTTCGACGAGAATTTTTGGGAGATTGCTACCGGTATTCCTCCTGGTATATATTTAAAGCAAACATTTTACATGAAGGACTTTAAAGGATACTGTAATTTAAAGGAAACTGTCATGAAAATGTCTCTCTTTCTTGAGAAACGCAAACTCAGACGTGGCCATTTTACAAAAAGCAAGAGTACTTCTGGTCAGTCTACCACAATATGAGTTCTTGGATAGTTTGCTCGACCGTGGAGTCAGCAGTTGCTGGAACATCCACCTCACACTGTACATGAATATCACCTTGTGTACCATCTGCCTGCTTCGTAGCGGCCTGCTGTTCGGAGGACACTGCCTGAGCCAGCTTGCACAGGAATGTAGCGGCCTGGTTATCCTCCTGCTGGTCATGTATCTCCTGTGGCTGCTCTTGGCTGGCTTCCATAGCTCCTGATGTTGATTCCGCTGCAATGCCCACAGCCTGCACCAGGCTGTTCAGTTGTAGCTCTGTCCCATCAAGCGGCAATGCTTGCACGACATGCATCTCTTCTCCTTCCGTTACTTGTACCTCATGGACGATAGCTACTGGTACAGCCTCGCTGTCCCTGGAAAACTCATCACTGGAACTGTCCGCTGGTGCTTTCTTCTTTTTAGACTTCTCTTTGTACATTGTTTCTGCTATGTCTTTGTACTCATCCTCTTTCTCGCGATGAACTTGCATGTGTTTCCACATATTCCCACTGTAGGCAGTTGACCAACCGCAAGGACATCTGAAGGAACGAAGACCCTCATGTTTGCTTGACACATGCTCATTCACCACTTTGTTTGTGGCACCTGTATAAATAATTATCAAAGCAAATGGAAAATATACACAATTACTTAAAATGCATTTTATCCAAACTGTTTTTTAGTTTTAGCTGCATGTATATTATCTAGTTCAGAATCGGTCAATTGATTCACACGGGCAATTCAAAATAGTCAATGCTAAAAGATGACGTCGGGCAGCAAGCTAAAAATATCGGGTCTGATTCGGCACAGGAATTGCTTTGCACAGTTCATGTAACATTCAACAGTAAAATAAGTAGCATTTTTGCAAGCATGGGAAGTCATTTTGAGTGCGTTTTTGACATTCAGGAAGCCAGCTCTCTTTCACATTTTTCATTAAAAATATGTAAGATGTGAAATTTCGGTTCGGTATGAACAAATCCTGTTTGGTTCGTCCATTTGGTCACATTATTATTTTTTGGGGTATAATTCCCCTTAAACGATGTGACAACAGATACACAAAGTTCCTACTTGTGCATGCAAACAGTGATAATGCGACAGTCCCCTGTCATGGCCGCCTGTGCAAAGGGTCTATATGGAGTTGTATTAACACAGTGTAATAATGGAGATATGGACTCTTTGCATCGTTTACCTGTGTAATCACAGTGAGGGCAGTTGACTGGCTTCAGTCCCTTGTGGGTCCGTGTGTGCAGAATCAAGTTGTTCTTGGTCTTGCTAGCATATGGACACAATGAACACTGGAACTGGCGGTTCTCTGTGTGCACACGCATGTGGTACTTTAAGCTGGATGCCTTTCTGCCAACATAACTGCATAAATCACACTTGTATGACTGCAGTTCATTACTTTTGTAGAGGTCTCCATTCCACATAAGGTTGTGTTGGAAACGCATGTGATCTTTTAGCACAATGATGTCAGCACATCTGTATGTGCAGTGAGCACACTGCAGGGTTTTTTGCTCCTCAGTGGCATGACAACGCAGAAGATGGACTTTGAGATTGTACCTAGTGGACATCATCTTGCCACACATCTCACAGATACATGGCTTAGAAGGTTCATGGATTATCAAGTGCTTCTTGAAGTCATAGTGGCGGTCACCGGCATACTTGCAATGGTCACAGCGATAGACTTTAAGGAGACGTTTGTGGAACTCCTGCATGTGGGCTTTGAGTTCAGCTTTATCATTAAGGACTAGACTGCACTCGGAACACTTGACACTGTCGCTGTTCTCCACAACATGTGCTGCCATGTGGGCATCCATATTTTCAACTGAGATGTACTTGGCTTCGCACACAGAACACGTGGGCAACCAGGCAATTCTGTGAAACCTCTTCTTTTTCCGCATTTTTTCCTCAGCTTCCTCCTCTTTTATTCCCTCATCAAAGACTTCTTCAATCCCTTTTCTTTTTCTCTTTGGTTTAGTTGCCTTTCTAATGACTCGGTATTCGGATTCCATTTTGGGCTTCAAATCCACTGCACCTTCATGTTCTTCAACCGCCAAATTCCCTGTCGTACCTTGTTCATCAGCCTGACCCTCCGCCGTATCGGTCACTGCATCCTCTTTCTTTGGTGTGTGAATCTTCAGGATCTGTGGTTCAATGTGATCGCGCATCACATGGCGTTTGAGAGCCCACATGACGGTGGTTGATACTGAACACCCAGGAGAGTCACAATTCAGAAAAGGCTTCTCAACTTCTGTGTGCTCGTCACGGATGTGCAGTTTCATACTTCGCCACTGTGAGTGCATATATTTGCAATGTGGACATTTGAAGCCGTAGTAGTTCTGAATGTGGCACTGATTGTGTAGTTCCATTTCAGACGATGACAGTTGTAAATTGCAGTTTTCATCAGGACACGTCTCCATCACTGCTTTGTGATTTTCCTTCCATTTTTCAAACCACTCGTTGAGCTCTTTATTCGTCTTTTCTTTGAATTGTGCCGGTGAGAGTGAAGACTTTTCTAAAGCCTTAAGTTGTTTGTTTGTACTGCTTCCTGCCTGCCTCTTGCTCCGTCTTGTAGTACGTTGTTTGGTTTCAGTAGTTTCCTGGGGTGGTACCAGCTTTTCGTGCTTGGTTGCTGGTCCATCATTAAACACGACAAAGTCGTCATATTTGCGGTGCATCTTCTGTCTGCGTTGGCGTCTGCCTTCAGGTTGCAATGTCTTACTGCCAGCCTTTACAAAGTCAGATATCTCAATCTTTATTTGACGTCGTTTAGGTACCACTGTTTTTCAAAACATAAAGAATTTTTTTTGCTTTTTACTATTAAGATTTATTACATCCAAAATTAGTACAGTAGGGATGGGAACGTTTAACCGGTTAACCGTAAAAAATAAATGAAAAAAAACGGTTTTGCTTATTTAGGATAGTATACATGATTGGTAAACTGTTACAAATAGTTTTATCCCCCTGTGTGATTGAAGATATGCATGATTGAAGATATGCATGATTAAAACCAACCTGAGCAAAAACCAGCTCTGTACTTCGTCTAACTTTTGAGAAAACAGTCAAAAAAGTGTTTGCAGTAATTTCGCCCCAAAACCACTTCGCCCTGAACCATTTCGCCTGTGCACGAAGTGGTTTTTTGGGGAAGTAGCATTTGGGCGATGTAGTGTTTGGACGAAGTGATTTGGGGTGAAATGGCACTCGGGCGAAGTGGTTTAGGGGCAAAATGGTTTTGGGGCTAATTGAATTTTCGTCTCATGAGACGAAAACTAATTGTTTTACTCATTTCTCAAAGACTATAGCACTTCAGACAAAACCATTTCAGGGGAAGTTTTCTACGGTCATCATGTTTGTATTGTGTAAGTTAGGCGTAAATCTGTGAACATGTATACTGCCTTTAACGTTTAAACGAAATTTACAATTTACAATAAATGCGTGTACCGGTAATCTGCCGTTGTTGTGAGAGAATTACTGTCCGTATAGCACGTTTAGATGGCATTAACATGCACACAATTTCAACAGAGGACCAGACTATTTTTTGGGCACTTTCATTTGCATAGTTTTGGGCATTTTCACATTGAATTACACGTAAAACATACGCACTTTCTCAATGTTTGTGACATAAACCGCTCACGGTAATGTGCTATTCAATAACAGGGGTCGAAATTAACACTGGTCCTGTGGTGCGAGACCACTAAAAAAAATCAGAAGGACCACTAGATCTGTCAAAATGTGCAAACATTTCTCGATAGAAAGAATTAAGTACCAGTTGATCATGGCTTCAGACCTTGTGTACGAGACAGGCTGAAAAAGTTCTGTTTCTCCTCACAAAATCTTTAAATTTTCTCACTCCTAAATTTTGGTACCGAGTCACGTTTTTCATGCCCCTTTTAAATACAATTTTCTGTGCATTTGTATACAAGACGCGCATGCACCCGAGGGTGGGGATTTTGGTCACCTAAATGTTGCCCCAGGGGTGGGGAATTTGTCACGCAAAAAGTGACAATCCCCACCTCTTAGGTGGGGTAGCCCAGGGGGAGGAGTGGGGGAAACAATTGATAGGTGCATTACTACCACTAATCGTGGTAGTAGTTTTTTTTAATAATCGATTAATCGGCCTCTCGCGATAATTTCCAACTAATCGCGATTAGCAGCTCCATCGATGGTAGCACAGTGCATGTACATGTAGCACGATTATAATCACGATGTACAATGCACTCTGCAATGTACACTACAGATGTCTGCATCCTATCAGTGCATCACGTGTTCTGGCTGCCCACTATTTCCATATTCATTGGTACATGTATGTCACTCGCAATCTCACAATAACATGAATAAGCTTATCCCGCTCATCCGATAGAGTAGATGATACATATTCATGACATGCCAGACAGTGTTTTGATTGGTTGAAGTACATATACACTATGCACTAAAGACGACGTCCAACCTGGGCTAGTGTGATACGTCTACGTGCACGGTAGTTCAAACAATCGGGCGATTAATCAATGTTTGGTATAATCGCGATGTTTGGTATACATGTAATCGCGATGTTTGGTATAATCGCGATGATAGCGAGTAGTGGTGATGTATCGCAAACTCACCATCCACATGCACTCATAGGATCGGCTGTGTACTTGTGATGCTGGCCGGCCGTGTGTGTGTGTTCTGGAAATCATTTTTCACTGGCAATGCATCGCTTTTTGGGGGCGCGGGCATCAACAGTTCGCCATGCACATGTAGGACTACTGTACATAGTTTAGTTGGGTACAGGTGTGCAAAACTATTGTGCCATATTAGTGTCATGTGATGTCGGCCGGCCGGGTGTGTGTTTTGAAAATCATCAATGGACCCGTTGTAGAAATAGTCTTTCTATAATGTGTTCAGGGAATAAAAGCCATGTTGTATTTTTTATGTTATTGGCGTTTTGAGCACAGTTGAACGTTCAAAATGGTGTTGACAAATTTTAAGCAAAATAATCGTTATTAATCGCGATTATTTTGCTCCCGATTAATCAATTATTTAATTTTGATAATCATCCAGGCTTACAAGACGAATCTAGTTTGCTTACTCAAATGGTACCTTTTTTAAATTATATAATATTGGATGGCTTTGAGGGTAATATGAGAATATACCATACGAGTCATGAAAATACCAGCGTTGTACTCGGGTACTTTTATCTGAGTACCAAGTACTGCCGAGTACTCCAACAGCCGAGTACCAATTCAGTCCGAGTATTTTGCCAACCGAGTACAAGTACAAGAGTCCGATTACCCAGTACTTGAACAGTCGAGTACTAGTACTTCAACATCCGAGTACTTACATCCCTACATGCAGCGCGTGTCCACGTAGATGTGGCCGACCGCGCGCTGCGCTGCGCTGGCCCCATGACGGTCATGCTAAATTTGATCACTCGTCGCTCAAACGCGCCACCAGTCTGCGTTGCAAATTTAACATTCCAAGGGTACATGTATTTACTAACATTTCGAAAAATGGGCGCTAGTTTCTCGATGCCATTTTTTGACAAATTCCTCAGAAATGTGGCACAAAACAGTAGACGAATGACACCGAAGTATATGAACAAACCCAAAAATGCACGCCTAGCCTAACATGCCTGAGGTAGCGTAGCTACATGTAGCTGTGCACGCTACACAGATTTGGCGTGACCAGATAGTAGCTAGCTTCAATTCACCACGCACATGTATAGACACCACCGGATTAGAAATGCCTTTTATATGTCCGGCACCACATATTCAACAAACATTCGTGTTCGTATGTGGAATATGAGGTCCGGGAAACCAGTCTAATATGTATTGCGCCGGGGATGCATATGGGCATATGTAATTGGGCTGCGCGCGGCTAGCTCAAGCTAACCATTTCCTGTTCGACGCGCGTAGAGAATCGATTCTGTAATCGCTACTGCAGTAGGAATCGGGTTGCAGTTTGCGTGCAGTCTACACTTTTTTTTTTAATCGAGTACTGCTATTCGAGTACGAGTACTTGGAGAGTCGAGTACAGTGTCGAGTCCGAGTACTTCGCCTGCCGAGTACGAGTATGGACTGTTCGAGTATGAGTATTTCGACTTTCAAGTACGAGTACGAGTACGAGTACTCTCAAAATGTTACTCAAGTAGTACTCGATTACGAGTACCGAGTACGAGTACTACAACGCTGGAAAATACTGAACGAGCCGAAGGCATTTGGTATTTTCATGACGAGTGCAGGATATTCTCGTATCACCCGAAAAGACATCCAATATTATTGTTGTTATATAAAATGAAGCTTATATCTTCTTTGTTTTGTAAGATTTCCACAAGTTTCTTGTTTGGTGTTGGCATGGTTGGAAACTTCAGTTCTTTTCCAACGTTTACAACTGTATGCGCTTTTGTTACTGTTGTACAGTATTTTGTGTTACTTTGTACGCTCATGTGCGCGTTGCGCGTATACGCATAGTGCATTCACTCTATGCATGACGCGAGTGTACACGTGTGCTTTTGTGCGCCCAGCGTGGACGTACATCGGATTGGGGCTCTGTGATGCACAGTATCAGAAACCAGTGTTGTAGTCGAGTCACCAATATCGAGTCCGAGTCTCGAGTCACTAGCCTCGAGTCCAAGTCCGAGTCTCGAGTCATTAGCCTCGAGTCCGAGTCCGAGTCCAAATCACGAGTCACTTTCCTCGAGTCCCGAGTCACTTTCCTCGAGTCCGAGTCCGAATCACGAGTCACTTGTTCGCCAAATTAATGAAACTGAATCTGCTATACATGTATTTCGTTCACACAATATGTGAAATGATGACGTACTCATCACGCGCTCCTTGCCGGCCTGGTGGGGCAGTGTACATATTCACGCATCGAACTGTTTTTTCCCATGAATCCTGCATTTAGCGGGCAAATATATATATTTTTCTTTTTGAAATACATGTATGTGACTCATGAGTCACGAGTCACCATGTTCGAGTCCGAGTCGTCATGGTCGAGTCCGAGTCATCATGGTCGAGTCCAAGTCATCATGGTCGAGTCCGAGTCATTCTCCAATGTGACTCGAGTCGAGTCCGAGTCACGAAAATTGTGTACTACAACACTTTCAGAAACGCACGGTATCCGCAAAAGCTTCATTTTATATAATAATTCACTTTATTAAATTTATTTCACACGAGTCGTCAATTTTGCGCCTACGGCATTAATAATAATAATAATGAAAATTTATAGTGCGCCGGTATCCATAACAAAAAATGCTCATGGCTCATCTTTGACATGTACCTTGTTAATCTATAACCTTCCATTAGAGTACATGGTTATACATTGTACATGTGTATATAAACTTCAGCAAACCTAAGAATGTATTCACTTTTACATTTTTAGATGAAATCTTCCTGTTCACAAGAAATGTTCAATGTATATGTATTGTAATTTAATAGGAATGTATTGTATCATACACCATGTACCGGTACCTGTTTTGGGTGTTCTGGATACTTTCTCCACAGTCCTGACAAGATGACTGATAGTGCTTCGTAGGGCATTGCTGCGGAGGCCAACTTTTCTCCTAATCGGAGTCCTTTGGTATCTTTGCTGCCCCTTCAAAGAAGCTTGATCAGATTTCACTGAAAAATGGAGTTTGATCTCAGTTAACAATCACATAAAATAGTTCATGACAAGAAAACAAGAAATGTTACTAAAGTAAACCTTTGCGAGTAAGTTAACGACTTTATCGATAAACACTAACACATCTGAGCGGTAAGCTGTTTAGCTTCCACATCAGAATTGGATGATATTTTGCAGCCAGCATAATTACTCACATTGAAACCCACATGAATCAGTATTTCCAAAAAAGGGACTGTCGGTTGTGATTACTTTATTTGTAGCTTTTTTTTTTTAAAGGTATCAGAGTGAATAAATTTGATACAAATGTGGACAAAATGTCCATGACCTTGCGAAATCTGCAGTTAAAAACAACTTAGCTCCACTGGGATTCAAACTGCGGACCTTCTGCTTAAAGTGCCGACGCTCTACCGATTGAGCTATGAAGCCAATACTCGAATCACGGTATTGCAGTTGTTCCTTGTCCACATTTGTATCAAATTTGGTTTTTATTTAACTAGACAAAATGTCTGGCCTGGGAGAGGCTGATACCAGTGTTGTCAAGAGAATTTGAAGTAACTGATGAAAAAGTATGAGTTGTCGGTTGTGTACACAAGAGATTTGAAAGTAATTCTGATACTATTTAGGGAATACCGGTATACAAGATTTCTTTTGTAAAATCAAAAAAGTAGCCGGCAGCAAATGACAGAGTAGCCGGTGAAATCGCCGGCAGCTGGCGCTTCTGGACAACACTGCCGATACCCATTTATTAGCTGTATCACACCGAGTTGCAAGTACCCTGATCCGAGTTCTGCAAATGTTGAATCAGACTCCCGAATTTTACACAATCACCGAGAACAGGGGGCGAAAAAAACGGAATTTAGTTTAAAACACGGAATCAGGAAAAGAAAACGGAAGTGAAGAAAATAATTAGAAAAAAACCGGAAATCACATTTTCTTCCAAAATCATCTAAATTGAATCATTGGGAACGCTTCACAGCACAATATAATCAATCTGATTTGCAAAAAAACAGTTGTTCAAATTACAAAGAAATGTTACTTCAGCGTGGCCTCAGCCTCCTGTACATACTTTTTGTATGTACATGTACACTGTACTGCACTGCATAAGCACACGCAGTAATAGCATTCATGGTGCTAGTAGCATGGTGTTTGCTACTCCGTTGCCAGTCTCCAGTATTGCAACTCGTGGGACCAGGTACCGGTACCAGTGAATTGTGATGTTTGTGTCACAAACACGATCGACTGATCAGAGACACAGCGATGGTGTTTTCGAAAACTAGAATGGTCACAGGCAGGGGCGGATCCAGGATTTTGAAAAGAGGGTGCGTGAAATTTTAAAGCATGAAATGCTGATGACAATGAAATAGCGAGTGCATAGCGCTTCTACGGTAGATGGATTATAGATGCTCTGTGGTGCGATCTGGGGCAATATTTAACCACTTTAAGCAGAAAGTGTGCACAAAAAGTGTTTTTGTTGTTGTTGTTTTTTGAAAGGGGGGGCGCGTGCGCCCCCCACGCACCCCCCTCCCACGCAACCCCCTCCCACCCTCCACCCTCCCCCCCCCCCCCCCCCTGGATCCGCCCCTGACAGGCTTTGGATTGGCAGGTTTCTATTTTCAACTCACTTGATTTAGCTAGTTCCATTTTCATCATGTTCATACCTAAAAATAAATAAAACAAAGTTGCAAATTCAAGTTTGCATTATGATTGGTAAACTGTTACAGGGTCTTTCTATAAATTAGGGGTCCACTGTTGGTGTACCCCGTTACATTTTACATCTTGTTTTTGTAAATTCTGGACACATTCTTTAAATTCTTTCCATCTCAAAGAGTGAGTACATAAAGTACAATTTATACAAAATGGTTTAAAAGCAATTTTAATGATTTTTGTACGAAAAATCACACATCAGGTGTAACGGGGGACACCAAATGTCACACTTTTGGACCCCTAATTTATAGAAAGACCCTACCAATAGTTTTATCTCCATGTGTGATTGAAGATATTCATGATAAAAACCAACATGAGAAAAAACCACCTCCGTACTTCGTCTAACTTTTGAGAAAACGGCCAAAAAAGGGTTTACAGTCATTTCGCCCCAAAACCACCTCTCCCAGTGAACCAGGGCCTGTGCATGAGGTTGTTTTGGGGGTGAAGTAGTGTTTGGATGAAGTGGTTTAGCATGTTTGGGGGCGAAATGGCACTTGGGCGAAGTGGTTCAGGACGAACCGACGAAGTGGTCCAGGGCTAAATGGTTTTGGGGCGAATTGAATTTACGTCTCGCGAGACGCAAAATAATTGTTTTGCTCATTTCTCAAAGACTATGATTATATCGTGTAAGTTACGGTACATGTGTAAATCTGTGAACAATTCTGATTCTTCGAGATACCAATTATGTGTACTGCCTTTAAGCCGTATAGATTTGTTTTCCTCAAATAACATTCTTGAAATGCACTAGGAAATAAGCCAAAGCCCAATCCTTTAATTTTGAAAACGCACAATACATGTAGATTGATCGATCAACAGCTCCCAACAGTCGGTGGTATTCTGCAATGCATAAAGCCAGGCATTTATCAATCGATCGGCAACCACCGGTACAGCTCACACCAAACAGTCCGTGGTATCCTGCCATGTGTAAAGCCAGGCATCGGAGAAATGGGAACCCACTACATTTTATGTGTTGCATTGTACATGTGCGTGACGCATAACTGCTCACTCATGTGAGCTGCATCCTGAGACCTCAGGGAATTTCTACTCTGCAAAGCGACGTGACAATACCCTGAGGAAATACACGCAAATCTGTGGAGCGAGCCGGCTGTTGTCTTGAGCCAACTCACGCCCGAGTCATTTTGATGTAATTTAATCAATTCGGTCATGTTATGCCGAAAAGAAACAATTTCTATACTTTCCAGAAATTGTATTGGGTTCCGTTCCTTATGACTGTCCCATTCCTACCAAACTTTCAAACGACGAACCTTATTTACTCCGCAGTTTTTCAATATAATAACAGGGATGCATGCTGACGAATGTAATGGAACGGATTCCCCAGTATGCTTTAAATAGCAGCCAATCGCCGACGCGGACAACGGCCAGCATTACCGAGTACAAGTATCACATGCATGCACGGTGTTTACAATCTGCGCGCGTTACATTTGAATGCCTGCAATCGCACTGCAAGCGTCCTGATTGGTCCAGCAGAGGCGACAAGATTTCTGTCGCTAGTCCCACCGCCAAATGGGGCCTTTTTCAACAGGGCCACTGTACGCAGGAGTTAGGGAGTGCTTTAAAGGGGCACTGTTGCAAGAGGATGGTGAGCTGTAACTGTCGCCAGATCTCCGGGTTCATCAGTTCACCAGTCCCCGTTTTTTAATACTTTTTTCACGGAATTTGTAATTTTAAAAATGGAATCTAGGAAAAACAAAGCGGAAAATCCGTGAGTCTGAATTCTTGGGCCTTTAAGCTACATGTACCGGTAGTATTACCATCATTAGCAGCACTTTCATCATTGGTACTGTTTCCTGGTTGAGTTGGCCCTTCGGGTGTTGCGTCTCCTCCGCTCACCACTTCTACTGCAGCATGTACACCCATGAAATGATCCGCAATATGCTGTTTGGATGGCGACATGAAGTGGCACAGCTTGCATCTGAACTGCACATCGTCTTGACTCGCCATAATTAGCTAAAATTCTGGAGGTCAAGAATGAAAATAACTCATTTAAATGAATATATTTGCAGCAAGCTTCCCAAAGAGCAGCAAAGTTTCCATTACATCTGTCAGTGAGCAGGATTTCTGATGCGGTAGTACAATGTAGGTGTGCAGTGCACAAAATTATTGCACTGTCTTACTGTTATCATTTAACCAGTTAACACTGGGATTTTTAGGTGATCGGGCTAAACCACAGATATATATATATAAACCCATAGATTAACAATCTTGCATTGAAAATCGTGATTTGGAAAAGTATGAGCAAATGACGACACAATGGGCTGCATGAGCTAACTGATCGCGGCTATTCCAAAATGCAATCGGGATTGGAATCGGGAATGCCGCTAGAAGTGCACTGCATACCGGGGGTACATGTAATGGTACGGTACATCTCACTGATCCTCAGGGTATGCTATCAATTTTTCAGCATTTTGAATGCAAATAGAGCCAAACTGGAAGGGAAATTTATCATAGTTCTACTAAATAAAACGTTACCACACATGTGGACTTGATGACTACACCAATAATGACTTCATCACATGCACGGTGGTTACGTAATATAATTTCAAATGATGAAATCTTGAGAACTGTATTAGTGTCTCGTGCTGCATTATTATGTAAAGAAGTTCAACATACAGTACTGTACATGTACAATGTACATGTACAATGTCATTTGTTTTCATAACCATTCTGAAATTTCGCATTCTCAATCCGTATATTTTCAAGAATGTCGTCAAAAAACCATCAATGTATTGTAAACTACATGTACATGTAATTCATCTGGGATTGATTTCAAAAAATTTAGGTGAGTTCAATGCATTCTAATTCCCATACCAACGTCCTAAGATAAGAAGAGTGACCCTTCCTAATCATGTCTTCGCGCTTTGTGAAATCGGACCCTGAAAGCAGCGTAGTAATTACACCAACCTTTTTGCATCCACATCCAAATTGGAGATTGCAAATTTCTTGTTTTCTTCCCATGGTCATGGTTTTGTGGGAGGTATTTTACATGATTATTACCTGGACCATGACTGCTCATTTACCCCCTGATCTCAATGGTGTGGGCTTACGTTCACATCATCAAGGCCCTGAAACCAAGCACAGAGGATGAGCGGAACATCTCGATTCAAGCTCAGCAGTCAAGGGAAGCCACTAATCGAGTAATCTATCTAATGCTAATCGTATTTATAACCTACATCATTCTGTACATATGTATACCAACTCAGCCTGCATACATGATCCTCGTCTCAATACAAATAGGTTATTATGAGCTTTCTTGGGGCTTATCCTCGTTGATCTTCTTACCAAATTACCTTTGCTTTTGAATTCGTGCGCCAATCCCTTTATTTATGCTTTTAAATACAAAAAGTTTCGTAAGGCCTTACGCCATCCATCCTGAGATCTCAGGGAATTTCCACTCTGCAAAGCGACGTGACAATACCCTGAGGAAATACACGCAAATCTGTGGAGTGAGCCGGCTGTTGTCTTGAGCCAACTCACGCCCAAGTCATTTTGATGTAATTTAATCAATTCGGTCATGTTATGCCGAAAAGAAACGATTTCTATACTTTCCAGAAATTGTATTGGGTTCCGTTCCTTATGACTGTCCCATTCCTACCAAACTTTCAAACGACGATCTTAATTTACTCCGCATTTTTTCAAATTATTAACAGGGATGCATGCTGACGAATGTAATGGAACGGATTCCCCAGTATGCTTTAAATAGCAGCCAATCGCCGACGCGGACAATGGCCAGCATTACCGAGTACATGTATCACATGCATGCACGGTGTTTACAATCTGCGCGCGTTACATTTAAATGCCTGCAATCATGCTGCAATGCACTGCCAAGCGTCCTGATTGGTCCAGCAGAGGCGACAAGATTTCTGTCGCTTGTTCCACCGCGAAATGGGGCCTGTTTCAACAGGGCCACTGTACGCAGGAGTTAGGGAGTGCGTTAAAAGGGCACTGTTGCAAGAGGATGTACGCCATCTTGCATGTGGACATTGTATGAGAACAATGTCTCCTGAAAATATACAACACATTCAGATACCTGCATCGAATCAACAGACCTCAACGGCTTGAAATTGAGAGGCAGGTCTGGACCAAAGCCAAATGAATGGGCACTGAGGCCAAATGAATGGGCACTGAGGCCAAATGAATGGGCACTGAGGCCAATGGCCACCATGGCCAACTTTATTTTAGTATGTACTGGTTTTTAGTGTATACAGTACAAAGCTTGTGAAATTTACACTTGATACATGTATCAAGTCAGTATACGAGTGTTTTTATCCGTCTGACACCTTTTTACCACACACGATCGAGAGCCCTTTTTTATGTACAGTATAAATTTTGGTTTCGACACGTATCCGTTTCTTAAGTGACTGCATCACACGCGCACTCACCGCCATTAGTTTGTACAATTTACATTTTATCCGGTTCCAGTGTGAAGCCGTACTACATGTCCCTACATGTAACTTCTCACAAGTTTCTTGTTTTCGCGGACAATGTGTTACAGTGAAACTTGTCTATAGTGGTCACCCTCGGGACTGTAAAAAAAATTGCCACTATAAAGAGGTGGCCTTATTATAGAGGTTTTTTAAAGCATTATACACATGGCATTTGGGACCAAAGGTGGGTGGCCACTATATGCAGGTGGCCTGTTTATCAAGGTGGCCTGTTTATCAAGGTGGCCTTAACAGCGGGCTTTACTGTATAAAGTTGTGCACTACATGTTGTATGTACCGGTACATGGATTTTTTCTTAATTATAGTTTCCTCATAGGCAAGCACTGTAGTTCATTAATAGTGACATTAATACTTTTGTAAAGTTAAGGGGAAAGCAGATTTTAGAAGTTACATGTATGTCTAATTTGAAGACTCACATGCTAAAATTTGTCTAATTAGCTTACAAACATGTAGTTGGATTATGTTCTGACAGATGTCAAGGTACATGTATGTAATTAAAAAAACTTAGTTCTCAATCTCATAACACGTACATGTACAAACAAATCAGCACATAATTCTGCAATTTATTGAAATTCATGCTCAGACAAATCTCAAAGAAAGGAGAAGGATGATGAGATGGAAAAAGCAAACCCGTGTATAGACTGCTTTCGGCCACATACAACATCCGGGAATGTCTGGGTGTCACCAGCCATGCCATACAATGGCATGTCACATGTGGCAGGGCTTAGCATTTAAAAAACTTTATTTAACACCCTCCATAAATACTTTTTTTTGTTGTAAAATCAGTAAAACTCAATAAAATTCTTCAACAGTAAGCATGTGTCGTGTTCATTCAAACTGAGTGCATTACCGTAAGTTGTTTTGTTCGATTGCGTGCATCTAAGGCCAGGTTCACATAAATTAAAACATACCAATTTATTGTTGTATTCCTAGACTACAATTACAAGATTGTGTGCATGTGACTACAAATTTATTGTAATCGTATCATAATCGGTCAACAATGGAAATTCTCATCGTCCGATTGTAATTCTAATGTGATTGGATTACAATAAATTGGCAAAAACCGAGTGTGACCCATCTCGTAATCGTATTAAAATACTTTCCATAACCACGCACTGCGGTAACCTTCCCTACCACTGCCTACGTGCGCATGTAATTTCTGCTTCACCACACGTGCCTGGCTTACTTTTTCATTCACAGGGAACCTGGAAGGCGCCGCGCAGTGACGCAGGAAGCACGAACATGCAACACGGGGAAAGCCACTACAAGGGATGGATTACAATAGGACAATGAGATTGTGTGTTCGTGTGACCCCGCTTTATTATTATACATGCACAATTACAATCCGATTATGTAATTTGATTACGCGAATGCGTACCGGAAATGACGCAGCATATTGCTTTTTTAAAATTTGCACACATGGTTTAAAATTTGCGCATGGTTTAAAATTTGCGGCGAACCTACCTTGTGCAGATTCTAAAGTTGCACCAGCAATCTAAAGTTGCACCAGCAATCTAAATTTGCGCTGCACTCGCCCTAATGTTAAAATATTCCGAAGAGTACTCATCGATTCGATGTCTAGTTTTGGCAAAATTTAGACCGTCCGTGAGATAAAATACAGACTGTTTGCCCCCAAATCAAATATGCGCGAGAGCGGAGAGGTCAACATGAGCTAGACTGGTTTTCCTGTCGCATTTCCCCTTTGTCGCATACGACGAAGGAAAGTAACTATGAGGATAGTGAACCAGTCGAGTGTAGTCTGTGAACACCCCTTTTGTTGTTATCATTGTGTTGTAAATTTGTTAACGTCCTGCGAAAAATCCCCCCCCCCCCTCCCCCCTAAAAAAATAGCAAACGTTTCAGCAAACATCGCAGCAAAAGTCAGTCACGGCAACATTTTCGACAAAGTCTTGGTAAAAATCCCGGCAAAATTAATGTCCCAGCAAAATTCCAAAGAAAAGTTGTAGCAGAATGTGGCTGAAATCAGGTCAAAAGTCTTCACAAGGGGCCGGCAAAAGTTAAGTGGCACTTAAACCCCTGGCCAAAAGTTTGAATGTCCCGACAAAGGTCGCTGGAAACTTTACAGTAAAAATGTCGTTCCAAGTAGGGGCAAAAGTGCCCAGAAAAAATTCTCTGCAGAAAAGGAAGTCAGTGAAACGCTTTCATATTAAAGTGACACACTAGTGGGTCTTTCTATAAATTAGGGGTCCAAAAGTGTGACATTTAGTGTCCCCCTGTTACACCTGATATGTGTTATTTTTCGTACAAAAATCATTAAAATGGCTTTTAAACCATTTTGTATGAATTGTACTTTATGTACTCACTCTTTGAGATGGAAAGTATTTAAAGAATGTGTCCTGAATACATGTACTTTTAGAAGGCTAAAAGTGTTTATTTGACGTTTATATTGGGATGTTATCATTTTCTATATAACACTTTTAGCCCTTTGGATATTTAACCCCATTCGCCGTCGTGAACCAAGCTGCACGACCAATATGGCGGCGGTTCTGGAATATGAAATCTGACTCGACAGTCAAAATTAGACATTAAAAAACTTACCATGGAAGTCCCTAGAATCTCCAGAATTCTGTACCCTGGTCTATTTTCCCCGATGATTCTTCTAAACAGGGAAAAAATTAGTCCAACGTCATTTTCTTCACATTTTCCGAGTTTACTGAGGATATAAAGAGCCCTTGTCGTGACGTAAAAGTAGCACAGCAAATTGTACTGTAGTGACATCATACAATAAGGTGACCACAAGAGGGCGGTATATCTCGACCCGCTGTGGCACCATGTGCTACTTTTACGTCACGTCAAGGGCTCTTTATATCCTCAGTAAACTCGGAAAATGTGAAGAAAATGACGTTGGACTAATTTTTTCCCTGTTTAGAAGAATCATCGGGGGAAATAGTTTTTTAATGTTTAATTTTGACTGTCGAGTCAGATTTCACTTTCCAGAACCGCCGCCATCTTGGTCGTGCAGCTTGGTTCACGACGGCGAATGGGGTCAAATATCCATCGGGGTGTTATGGCCGAGCAGTCTAGTTCGTCGAACGTAAGTTCCTGTGCTAGTACTAGAATGTAGGTTCGATTCCGGGCCGCGACGGGTTGTGGCACCTGTGCCCTTGAGCAAGGCACTCAACCACACTTGCTCCCATTCCTGAAATTGGCGGTCCCTCCGCTGTTGGATGTGGTGAATAAATAAAAGGGCTAAAAGTGTTATATAGAAAATGATAACATCCCAATATAGACGTCAAATAAACACTTTTAGCCTTCTAAAAGTACATGTGTTCTGGAAAGTGAAATCTGACTCGACAGTCAAAATTAAACATTAAAAAACTATTTCCCCCGATGATTCTTCTAAACAGGGAAAAAACTAGTCCAACGTCATTTTCTTCACATTTTCTGAGTTTACTGAGGATATAATGAGCCCTTGACGTGACGTAAAAGTAGCACATGGTGCCACAGCTGGTCGAGATATACCGCCCTCTTGTGGTCACCTTATTGTATGATGTCACTACAGTACATACAATGAGGTGACCCCCTATTTGCTGTGCTACTTTTACGTCACGACAAGGGCTCTTATAGTCTTATCCTCAGTAAACTCGGAAAATGTGAAGAAAATGACGTTGGACTAGTTTTTTCCTTGTTTAGAAGAATCATCGGGGAAAATAGACCAGGGTACAGAATTCTGGAGATTCTAGGGACTTCCATGGTAAGTTTTTTAATGTCTAATTTTGACTGTCGAGTCAGATTTCATATTCCAGAACCGCCGCCATATTGGTCGTGCAGCTTGGTTCACGATGGCGAATGGGGTCAAATATCCAAAGGGCTAAAAGTGTTATATAGAAAATGATAACATCCCAATATAACGTCAAATAAACACTTTTAGCCTTCTAAAAGTATGTCCTGAATTTTAAAAAACAAGATGTAAAATGTAACGGGGGACAGTACACCAAAATTTGACCACTAATTTATAGAAAGACCCAAGTACACGATCATGACGATGGAAAGGGTTCGAGTTGTCCCGGGTACGAGTTGACCAGGGTACGAGTTGACCAGGGTGTCTAATTTTGGGTGCGAGTTGTCCCGGGTTCGAGTTGTCCCGGGTACGAGTTGTCCTGTTTCCTTTCAATCATACAGTGGTTTGTTGTCATTTTACCTCGAAATTAGAATCACACCCAAACATTTCCTCCTAGTTGTGTCCTGCAGTGGTTTGAGATGTCCATGATTGGAAAATGATTGAAAAATAATACTTACAACACCATTTTTGAAGCCAAAATGTTCGCCCATGTGCTAACCCAACTACAGCTTTTCTCGTTGCCGTTTTAATAATTCTAGACGTGGGAGGGCACTCTCCTCCGTGTAAATAAGATACAGTTCGGCCCGTGTTCGGACTGCGCAGCGACCAAATGCTGACAGACTGTATCAAGCCTGATCATTAATTGGGCAAAAATACATTTACACGTACATGTACGTACATGTACGCAGTCCTTTCCGTGCCGCTAGCGCTGTACGCACAGAGGAAATGACTTGGCTGTGCTTCCCGACGGCAGGACACAACTACAGTAGGTGGACATTCTTGGGTGTGATTCTAATTTTGAGGCAAAGTGATAACAAACCACTATATGAAAGGGTTGTGTTCTGTCCCTAGGATACCCGTAGGGACAGAATCATTCTGTCTAGTCTAGTGTTGACCTCTCCGGTATTTTATCTCACGGAGGGTCTAAAACTAGACATCGGATCGATGCGTACTCTTCGAAATATTTCAACGTTGTGGCGACTGCACCTAACCTAGGCCTTTTTAATATTGAGCAAATATCAGAGCCAAGGGACAAATTTCATTTGCGTGAGTTTGCCACAGATTTGGGGTTGGAAACGGCACCATGGCGGAGGATACAACGCTTGAACCTAGCTAAGATAATCTCAGCTCTTTTTTCATTGGGATGTGGTCTTTTAGCAGTAGAGCTGAGAAAAGTTATGAACATGAACCCGCCATCGCAAAACAAAACAAAAGTCAAATGTGTCATTTTCTCACCGTGACACACTAATTCCCCCTAAAACTCACCCAAACCTTGCCAGGCATAACCACTACGCAGGTCCTTGAGGGAAATAACCAGCCACGATGATTATTTTGCAAACAATTCTAGCGAAACAAACCGGTATGCTCACAGCCTATAGCCGTTTTTGTCTTGTTCAAAAACAACCACTGGACATGAAGGTCAAGTCTGGTAACCATTGCGCATTGGTATTCCTTTGTACACAGACTAGACACTTGGTTGTTTTTGAACAAGACAAAAACGGCTATAGGCTGTGAGCATACCGGTTTGTTTCGCTAGAATTGTTTGCAAAATAATCATCGTGGCTGGTTATTTCCCTCAAGGACCTGCGTAGTCATGGTAGTGGTTATGCCTGGCAAGGTTTGGGTGAGTTTTAGGGGGAATTAGTGTGTCACGGTGAGAAAATGACACATTTGACTTTTTTTTTTTTTTGCGATGGCGGGTTCATGTTCATAACTTCTCTCAGCTCTACTGCTAAAAGACCACATCCCAATGAAAAATGATAAAAAAAGAGCTGAGATTATCTTAGCTAGCTTGAACCAGGCTTTTTACGAGGGTGAAGCACAATTGCTTTTTTGAAATTTGCGCACGATTCAAGATATGCGCCGAACCTACCTTGCGTAGATTCTAAAATTGCGCCCGCAATCTAAATTTGCGCAATCTTTGAACAGGGGTGCGGAATTTTAAAATCTGCGCGCGCAAATTAAAAAATTGCGCCGAGCATAAAGATTGCGCCTGAGAATTAAGATTGCGCCCAACAGACCCTTCCCCTCTGATCGTGTTCAGTTGCAACATCACAAATTCCATCCTTTAATTTCAAACACACCCTTCAAAATTCGATGCATTAAACGATCCACGCCACGCCGAAGACGTGGAATACTTACGAGAAACTCCTCAGAAGGAAAAAGTTACTCTGAAGTCTGTAATTGGTTGAAAGAAATTAGCCTCCAAACAGACGCCTCGAAAATTTTTGGCAAATTCAAGATGGGGGATTGTGGCTGGTCCCCAATCTTTTGATGTGCACAGAGTGGGCCGTTTGCTGCATGCACGAGTACCAACGCAGTGTTAGCGTCACGCGACTGCTGGTGATGCGTTTGTGCCCAGCGTGTATATTTAATGTATGCAGGATGGGGCGAGGCCCGGCATTTCATTGGCTCTTGTGACAATAAAAAGGCTGGTTTGTTTATGAAGGTACGGTGGCCTAGAAGACATTTTTCCTTTGTTTTAGCTTTCCTTTATTTATTAGACTGCATTAATGTTCAAGAAGTTATACGTCTTCTGGCGAAAAATGGGATTTTTTGTAAGTAAAATAAATCAAACGGGAACATGTCAGATACAAGATTTAAGGCAGATTACATGATTTATTGTAAAACTTTTAAAATTAACAGGCCTTGTAGAAATTTCAGACACATGCAGTAATATTAATTGATAAAACCTGAAAAATCCATTATGCATATTTGTCTGTAGACATTTTTAAAAAAAAGCATACACCGATCAGTTGGCAATTTCTTACACGAGAAATAAAACTCACATGGTGTTTGTTACCATTTGTTATCAACTCATGTGAAGTAAAATGTTTGAATAAGTGATTATGTTTTTAGGGATTATAACCCAGGGACCGCCGAGGTAAATTATTTCGATACAAATGTGGACAAATGTCCATGATCGAGTTTGGGAAATCTGGATGCAGTGTAAAGCAACTTGGCTCCACCGGGATTCGAACCGCGTACCAAACTCGATCATAGTTGTCCACATTTGTATAGAAGTAAAATGTTGAGTAACTGCAAATGTATATTAGGCTTAACGGAGTGGCGTTGTCCATGATGAGGTGATCTGAATGTACGTGACAACAGCAAAAATCGTTCCATAGCGAAAAATCGTTATACACCAAAACGAAACATTTGGAAGGGAAGTGGGTCTTTCCACAGTATAAATGGGGTACATTTTATGTGACATGCAAGATCTTAGGTCCCAGTTCAGTTCAAATGTCTTCATTTTATCTTTAAATTATCCAGCTAAACTCAGGAAATAACCTTTGCACGAAGGAGTAAGAAAAGTAGTCCTACAACATACATTTCTGACAACCCCGTGCACAAAATGTAACAAAGACAGGAAAAAAGTCACAAAATGGTCTGTCCACGTTACGTGAGTAATAGAAAAATTTGTACACAACTTTTAAAAAATGCATGTTGTGGCAGCAATTTCTTACCTTTTTGAGAACAGTACAAGGAAATTTTCTTTAATTTTGGGATAAACTAAAGACATCTGAAAGGAATTATTGACTTATTTTTCAAATGTACCCCATTACTGTGGAAATTTAGACCCAACTGTAAAAGAGGAATTTCAAATTGTCGTCGAAAATAGGGGTCGCAGCTAGTGCTCTTTGTAATAACATTTGCAAATGAAAAGACGTCGCGTGGCGTAATAAAATGGCAGCACAGCGTATATGTCCAAGGACTAAGGAGGCTGCCAGGGCTAGCATTGATTTGTCAATCATTCTTCTATAGACTATGGCCTTTTTCCAAATCTCGACTTAGGCTCAGGCTCAGGCTTCGGCTCCATGTAAAACCTATGGAGATGGAGACGGAGACGAAGCCGAGATTTGGAAAAGCCCCTATATATGTAAGTTGACCTCGCGAACGTACGAGACCGCGCGAGACCACTGTTATTTCCGGGCATAAGACACTATCTCTTCAACGCACGTCGTGAGCGAAATTCTTGGATTATTTTGTTTACGCAGGTTTTTGTAAACTCAGACGGCCCAAAACGCGTATCTCTAAATAAAATCTTGCATTCCAATTGATGAAATGGGGTATATAATCAAAAATAAGCAATCGAAATGGGACAAGTTCAAGAGAATTCGTGAAGCAAGTAGAAACTACATCGCAGAACTATCAACGTCTGAAGATACAAAGAAATTTTGGAATTTCATCAGGTCACGTAAAAAAGATAACGTGGGTATTCAGACCTTGAAGACCGGGGATGAGACCATTGTGGATGACCAAGCCAAGGCTGAAAAATTAGCAGACCAATTTGAGTGTATTTTCCAAAGAAGGTTCAAATCTTCCAACCTTGCCTCCTTCTCCATTTCCAGACATGCCAGATATATCGACATTACTGTCGACGGTGTGGAGAAGCTTCTTACTTCAGTGAAGACCAACAAAGCAGTCGGTCCAGTAATATTCCAAATGCAGCCCTCAAGATCGCCGCAGCCGAGCTGGCACCCACCTTGCAGTTTATGTTCAAACGTAGTCTTGACAAGAGTGAGCTGCCAGAAGATTGGAAACGGGCAAACATCTCCCCTATATTTAAAAAAGGCGCCAAGTCAGACCCGGCAAATTACCGCCCCATTTCACTTACAAGTGTTTGTTGTAAATTAATGGAGCACGTACTTGATAGTAAAATCATGAAGTTCCTTTCTGAAAATAATATCCTTTCGGATGTTCAGCATGCCTTCAGGAAAGCACGATCCTGTGACACGAACTTATTACCACTCTTCACGATCTGGCTTCAAACCATAATAAGCATCAAACTACAGACATAGCAGTACTTGATTTTTGCAAGGCATTTGACGTCGTACCTCATCAATGTCTACTCCAAAAGTTAGGTTATTATGGTATCCGAAATAAACTCCTGATGTGGATTGAATCATTCCTGACAAATCGTACTCAGAGAGTTGTCGTAAATGGCAAAATGTCACATGGAGACCTGTACTGAGTGGCGTCCCTCAGGGAACTGTGTTGGGTCCACATCTGTTCATCTTTTTTATAAACGACATTACAGAGGTTGTTAATTCAACCATTAGGCTCTTTGCTGATGATTGTATCATCTACAAACCAGTCAATTTCCACGAAGACGAGACTTCTTTCCAGAATGATCTTACAAATCTCGTCGCCTGGTCGGATAAATGGGGTATGAAGTTCAATGCATTGAAATGTAAAGTCATGAGGATCTCAAGAAAGCGACAACCTGGAAAGACAAATTACACCCTACTTGGACAAACTTTAGAAGAAGTCAAAGAAGATAAGTATTTAGGGGTAATTATCCAAAATAACCTAAAATGGGAGAAGCAATCACAACATGCTGCGGTTAAGGCTACAAAAATTTTAAAATTCATTCAGCGAAACTTCTATCATTGCTCCAAGACCGTCAAAGAAAACTTGTATAAAACCATCGTTCAGCCACATCTTGAATATGCTTCATCATGTGCTTGGAACCCAGGAACTAAGCAAAATAGGGATGTTCTTCAGAAAGTTCAACGGATGGCAGCCAGGTTTGTTCACGGAAACTACAAGTTTAAATCGAGTGTGACCGAAATGTTAGAAGTCCTGCATGGGGTGGGATTCCATTGAGACTAGACGACAGGGACAACGACTACAGTCTTTTCATAAGATGATTCTTGGCGAAATCGAGATCGACCCTGGTTGTTATATCAAACCCAAAATCAGTCGTTCTAGACGCACTCACGACAGACAATTTGATGTCTTTCAGTATACATCTACTCCATTTGGTCAGTCTTTTTTCCCAGAAGTGGTTACTGTGGAACACCCTACCTCAAAAAGCAGTCAACATTATCTACCAAGACTTTTAGATAATTTATCCAGACATGGCCTAAAATTCATTAAGTACTCTCAACTATGGAGGTAGGAAAATTTATCTACCTAATTATGGCCAATACCTAACCCAGCACCACTCTCGTCAAGCTTCCGGTGATAGTCCCTATAGTGGACCGTTTGGAAGTAGATTCTACAAGGTACAAGGTACAATGTAAAAATTCACGATCTTTTCTGAGCCGACAAGTCAATCTTTGAAGATCGTAAACTACATGCAGCAAAAGATATGCAACACGCACGGCAGCCGACGTACGTAGGGAGGCCCACAGTGTACATACAGACCTCGCTAGCGATATGCGAAACGCCATCTACCAAAAGTAGAGTGCCCAAGTTCGAAGCATTCATTTTCACATGAATCCACACTTGGGTCATCCATTCCAAATTGGATGAAGAATATGCTAGCAGAGAAATTGATTCAGGTCACGAAATTTTAATAAACCTTTGTCGTTTTTAGAGATAATTATGCATGTATTATATATTGTAAAAAAACATTTTAGTTACCCGAATCACTTTCGGGTCGGTTGTATACTTAAGATTGGACAGAAAAATTTATATAAAAAAAAAAAAATCTCGCCCGTGTTATAGGAATAGGCGTTTAGTTGTGCCAGGAAGCTCAGATTTGACCTTTGCCGCGAGACTTAAATATTTATATTTATATATATACCACACCCAACAGCATCCTCTTGCAACAGTGCCCCTTTAACGCACTCCCTAACTCCTGCGTACAGTGGCCCTGTTGAAAAAGGCCCCATTTGGCGGTGGGACTAGCGACAGAAATCTTGTCGCCTCTGCTGGACCAATCAGGACGCTTGCAGTGCATTGTAGCACGGATTGCAGGCGTTCAAATGTAACGCGCGCAAATTGTAAACACCCTGCATGCATGTGATACATGTACTCGGTAATGCTGGCCGTTGTCCGCGTCGGCGATTGGCTGCTATTTAAAGCATATTGAGGAATCCGTTCCATTACATTCGTCAGCATGCATCCCTGTTATTAATTTGAAAAACTGCGGAGTAAATAAGGTTCGTCGTTTGAAAGTTTGGTAGGAATGGGACAGTCATAAGGAACGGAACCCAATACAATTTCTGGAAAGTATAGAAATTGTTTCTTTTCGGCATAACATGATCGAATTGATTAAATTACATCAAAATGTCTCGGGCGTGAGTTGGCTCAAGACAACAGCCGGCTCGCTCCACAGATTTGCGTGTATTTCCTCAGGGTATTGTCACGTCGCTTTGCAGAGTAGAAATTCCCTGATATCTCAGGATGATCCAACAGCGGAGGGACCGCCAATTACAGGAATGGGAGCAAGTGTGGTTGAGTGCCTTGCTCAAGAGCACAGGTGCCACAACCCGTCACGGCCAGAAATCGAACCTACATTTTAGTACTAGCACAGGAACTTAAGTTCGACGCACTAGACCGCTCGGCCATAACATTTGTACTATTGTACTATATACCTTGCATAAATTTCGGGGCTCTATTTATCGCCCAATTTCTGACAGCTACCAAATTAAAGACAGATTACATGATTGGAAAACTTTTCAAAACAGGAACAACCACATCACACAACTGAAGAATAACGTTTAATAAACTGCATGCCTTGCAGAAATTTTAGCCACATAGAAGATGCAGTAATAGTTCAGAAAACCTGAAAAATCCATGTATGGTTTTTGTGTATGAATAGTAAAACCTTTTTAAAAAGAAAACCACCGGTTAAAGGAACACACCGGCTTTGTTGGGCTATTTTGGGCTCGAAATAGACCCATACATTATTCTGAAGCGCTTTAATTCCAGAGTAAATTAGATATATCCTGAAAAATTTGGCCGTTTTTGAGCAATTGTCAATAATTCAAGGTCACGTGACTTTTCGGAACCAGATTCTGGTTCCGAAAAGTCACATGGTCTTGCGAGTTAGTTTTGTGTCCAGCCGCATGAAAGTTTCTTATACTGCAGAACTGCGCCAAATTCAACTCTGATTTCCCCAATATTTATAAGTAATTGACAAAAGAGAGACTATTTATACAGGTATGAAACAAAGTTGAACATAGGTATGAAAATTCGAACATAAGTGTGACCCGTTCTGCAAAAAAAGGGTCTTAAGTCGCGCTGGCTAGTATTCTTTTTGCGACCATAAAAGGAAATCCGCGGCAAATCCACGCTCAATAAAATACCAAAACACAATGGAAATTCCTAGCGGTGCCCAGATACCGCCTGGAATGTCTGTGTTCCCCCTGGAATGTCTGCGTTACGCCTGGAATTTCTTTTGTGTTTAGGTATTTTAATGAGCGTAGAAATGCCACAGATTTCTTTTTATGGTCGCAAAAAGAATACTAGCCAGCGCGATCGTGGAGGACTTTCGGTTGGGACGTTCAAGTTGACGAGGTCAGACGTACTTTTTTCAGTCGTGCGTTTATGCTCGTGCAGAGACGCCATTTTGATGTACCTAACCTACGTGTTATCTAAATTATTTCCCTGTGTCCTTCTTTTCTGGCGAAAAGGTAAGATAGTATACAGACCTGGAGACTTGTTTTGTTTGTTTTTACTAGTATTAGCCTAGATAGGTTATATACATGTTTCATACCATACGAATACTGCCGTCGAGTCGGCCCTACTTTTAATAATGCTGACCGATAATGAAAATGAATCAGAATCGGACAAATGGTGGGACCAGTTATCACAACAGAAAGTTGTTCAAGATGAATCTTACAGACCTACCCCTATAGACCCCGCTCGAACACTGGAGAGACTTATGAGCCAGGCTCAAGATACCGGGAGCTCACCGAGCCATGTCGATTATGCAAAGTCGGAAACTCAATGTAAAGGCTTTATCACAGATCTTTTAACGGACATCAGTGAACAAGAAATAGTACGAGCATGCAAGAAGTTTGGAGTCACTGATGTACGTAGACTGATGCGCAAGAGAGAAGGTCAACTTGAAGAAAGTCTCTCGGTCTGCCTCACATTTAACTCTCTAAATCTTCCAGACAACATTCAAATAGGATATGAGTTTTTTCGAGTCAAGCCACATCCCGCGTGTAGTCAGATGTTTCAAGTGTCAGCGACTGGGCTATGTGGCAAACCAATGTAGAGCTCAAGCAAGATGTGTGAGATGTGAAGAAAATGTGAAGTGTTGCAGATGTGGAGGTAACCATTCGGCGGCTTATGCTGGATGTCAAACAATCGGACAAGAAAAGAAAATACAAGGGATCCGAGTTACCTACAACATTTCATATGCTGAAGCGGCAAAGACCATCAAAACCGATATCACTCTTCAACGAAACATCTTCTCACAGCCCTCACTACCATCTCAACCTTAATGTCAACCAGGCAGTTTAACCCAAAGGTGAATCAAATGAGCCAGTCATCACAGAATCCTTTTGTAAAAGTCTCGACACCAACCTTCCAGCTCCAACCTAAATCCCGACCTGTGATCACAAAAGCTGATGCCTCTACCCAAACCGAAGTAGCAACTTCGACTCAAACTGAGCCAGTCTCCACCTTTCTGCAGGCAGACAACTCCTTCATAGAGATGCTGATAGGTGCTATGCAGATCTTTGAAACGATGAAAAATGCTGAACGTGGAGAATCTGCTCTTAAAGATCTTGTTAACCACATATTCCATGCAACTAAAACATCAAAAACCCAAGATAAACCTGAAAACCAACAAACACAGTCCGGTAACCAAGTAAAAGAACCCAGACGCAACATCAGGAGGAAGGAAACAACGAATGAGAAGAAGGGAACAAACAATACACAATCACAGGGCTCAACTCAAAAATCTAAAAAGGGAAACAAGAAAATCCTTCATGAATTTTCTGATCTTAATAATGTTAATATTACAATGGAATGCACAATCACTAATTGCCCATGGAAGTGAGCTTAAAAATGCCATTACAGATGGGACAAAAAACCTGATCTGCATTTAAGAAACCTGGCTCAATGAGGATAAACATTTTAATATTCCAGGATATGTCACCCACAGAAAAGTTTTGTAAAGAAAAGTTTTGCTTTTAATGTCATTCACAATAGTGATGGTCCTCTTGAATATCAAGCTGCTGAAGTTTATGATCAAAATAATTAGCATTGGTATATTGTTAATGTGTATAATCCCTGCTTAGAATTAAGTGATAATATTCTTAATGATCTTACCAATAGCATACATATTGACTCTAGTACATGCTTAATATGTGGTGACTTTAATAGCCACAACACACTTTGGGGCAGTAGTCACACAGACAAAAATGGTATCACTGTTGATAATATGATAACCAAACACAATCTTGTCTGCATTAATAATGGGGATGGTACTAGAATTAATTTTTCAGGAGGCTATAGACCTATGTCGTGTATTGATATTACCATGTGCTCGCCTATTTTAGCAGCTAAATGTATTTGGAGTGTATATACTATATACATGTAGATGACTCCTGGAGCAGTGACCATTGCCCCATCCTTATTGATATTAATTCTAGTATAGTGACTGCTACGATAATCCTTTCAATTTGTCTTCTAAATGGGCATATATATAATCAAGCTAACTGGGAGAAATTCCAGTGTGCTTGTAATAACATTATTAAAGAACCTAATATTAATTGTAAAGATTTAGATGTAGTGTACGATACTGTAACGAGGAATTTCCCCTCTCGTCTTTGCTACTCGACACAAAGGAAGAACACACAGGAAATTCGGGTTTAGGAACAATTCACGGGACGTTTATTGTCAACACTCCTCCTGCATCAACAATCAAACACAAAGATTGCGCTCAGGAAACGTCTCCCGCCGAGACGGGTGTCCCAACCTTCTAGCAGGGGCTCGCGCCAACCGGCTCCGTGGAACCGTGTTAGCGCCCTCAGCTCGTCAGCCGGCCTAACCGTGGAATGGTGCTGGCACCCTCTGCTAGCCGATTGGGAACGGCGTTACACAGCCCCCTTCGTGGACCCTGCTTTGTCTCCAAAGCAGGCAGCGAACCCCGCCGTCTCGCCGGGAAGACGCTTCCTTTACAAATGGTAGCATGGCTAGAAAAAGAAACACATGGGGGTGAAGTCGGGGACCGCTCCGGCCGGATGCGGCTCCCCTCTGGCGGCTGCCTTCGCAGACGCGGCGGAGATCTCGTCCGGGACCGGGTCCCCTCGTGGTGCCGATGGCGCGATGGGGGCGACATCGGGGCTCTCCGGGCGTGGTCCTCTCCCCTGTGTCAGCGGCCGGGGGAAGGTGGAGTCGGCTGGGGTGCAGCAGCGACCGGGGGTTGCTCCGAGGTGGTGCTATCTCCCCCACGAACTGGTGGCTCCGACAGGTTGGACTCCGGCCGGAGTGCCGCAGCGGCTGGGGGCGGCTCCGTGTGGTCGCCAGCCCCCTCCGCTCCCGGCCTTTACCGTCCAGCTCGTCGTCGCTGGCGTACACATCCAGTTCGTCGGTGGCTGTCACGGTCGCCACCCTCCCTAGTCGCCAGGCACAGTACTGGAGGTGGCGTTGCCGCATGTCCTCCCGGTAGAACTTCCTCCCGCAACCGAACGGGCACTCGAACGGCATCGTCGGGTGTAGCGCCGGGCACGCTGTTCGGTGGTGCCTCCGCAGGTTGCTTGACTTGTTGAACGGCTTCCCGCATTCCTGGCAGTGGATACAGCCCTGGGTCGTCTGGTCCTGTCCTGGGGGTCCTCCACCGGTTGTCTGCTGTGTCGATTTAGGCTTCCTGTGCGGACAGTCACGCTGAAAATGACCGATTTCGTGGCACCCAAAACACTTCAACATCGATCGGTCGGATAGCCTGCGCACGTAGCCCGTATTATCGTTGTTCGACTCTCGTTTAGGTTGTGTTGGCTGTACCACCGACCTAACGTCCCTGGTTCCTTGTTTCCCTTTCTTATTCTGCACCTGCTGGGAAAGCCTCCATCTCCGTGGCCAGGGTGATGGCTTCGGTCAGGGTCGTCGCCTTTCTCGAAAAGACGTGGCGTTGCAGCTGTTCGTCGCCTAATGCATTCCTGAAAGCCTCCACAGCCAGGTCCTCCCGCGCTTGTGTGGGAAAGTTCGGGTAGCTCTTGGAAACCAACCGCCGTATAGACTGTCCCAGGCTGCTGATAGATTCGTCCCGACCTCTGGTGCGCATCGACAGCTGGGCCCGATGTAATGGGATTTGGGCCGTGATCCCGAATCGTTGTTCGAAGTACTCCAGAAGGCGGGGGTACTCCTTTCGCGCCTCTGGTGCCATGTCAGCCAGGGCCTCCAGCGCCGAGCCCTTCAGGTGGGGGCAAGGAACATTGCCTTCTCAGCCTCGTCCCACTGGTTGACTGTTGCGACGCTTTCAAAATGGATCAGGTAATCGGCCCACGAAGAAACTCCATCAAACTTATCTGGGAGCATTATTGGTCTCCGACCCCCTGAGGGCGTTCCTAGCTTCCCATTGGTTTGTGCAGTGCGGAGCGCCGAGCGGGGCTCTCCTCCATAGGGTTGTGCAGTGCGGAGCTGATTTACTTGCTCCGCATCGTAGGGTTGTGCAGTGCGGAGCAATTCCTCGTGCTCCGCCCCATAGAGTTGTGCAGTGCGGAGCAAATTCTCGCGCTCCGCACCATAGGGTTGTCCTTTGCGGAGCAATTTCTCGTGCTCCGCCCCATAGAGTTGTGCAGTGCGGAGCTGATTCACTTGCTCCGCATCGTAGGGTTGTGCAGTGCGGAGCTCCGAGGGGAGCTCTCCTCCATAGAGTTGTGCAGTGTGGAGCTGATTCACGTGCTCCGCACCATAGGGTTGTGCAGTGCGGAGCTGATTCACTTGCTCCGCCCCATAGGGTTGTGCAGTGCGGAGCAAATTCTGGTGCTCCGCCCATAGGTTTGTGCATTGCGGAGCAAATTCTCGTGCTCCGCACCATAGGGTTGTGCAGTGCGGAGCTCCGAGGGGAGCTCTCCTCCATAGTTTTGTGCGGTGCGGAGTCGATCCGGAGGTTCCGCGCCGTAGTCACGTGGCATGCGGGGCTCCGAGGGGAGCCGTCCGACATGGTCGTGTGCGGTGCGGAGTCGATCCGGAGGTCCCGCGCCGTAGTCTCTTGACATGCGGGGCTCCGGGGGGGGGGGCGTCCGACATGGTTGTGTGCGGTGCGGAGTCGATCCGGAGGTTCCGCGCCGTAGTCACGTGGCATGCGGGGCTCCGAGGGGAGCCGTCTCACATGGTCGTGTGCGGTGCAGAATTGATCCGGAGGTTCCGCGCCGTAGTCTGGTAGCGTGCGGGGCTCCAAGCGGAGCTGTTCTCCCTGGTCGAGTGTGGTGCGATGTCGATCCGGGGATTCCGCGCCGTAGTCACGTGGCATGCGGGGCTCCGATGGGAGCCGTCCGACATGGTCGTGTGCGGCGCGGAGTCGATCCAGAGGTTCCGCTCCGTAGTCTGGTAGCGTGCGGGGCTCCAAGCGGAGCTGTTCTCCCTGGTCGAGTGTGGTGCGGAGTCGATCCGGAGGTTCCGCTCCGTAGTCTGGTAGAGTGCGGGGCTCCAAACGGAGTGGTGCCACGTGGTCGTTTACGGTGCGGGGTGGATCCTCCGGAACCCGCCGGAACTTTCCCGGCTCAAAATGCACCGGGGTCGAACTATTAGGTCTGTCCATGGGTCGCTGGTTTGATCCAACCCCCTGCAAAAACTACTCGGATTGGCAGGGTCAGGCCGTACTGTACGTACCGGCCTCCCCTCTACAATCTCGGCTCTAACATTTTTCCAGTATCCTCCCACTACCCGGAGTTTTCTCTCGGGTTTTCCCCAACAAACGAGTACAGTTCATCCATATGGAGTCTTTCCTTCCTCCATGGTTCATCCACCGTAACGAACGTTTTACTGCTTGACATGTTCTTCCGGTCTCTATCTCGGGACACCTCGTGTCCGATGCTCGGCATGTCTCCGCTGTGTGGCGTGTCTGTTGCCATGTTTTCGATTTCGTGAGTTCGTCCAAACAAAACGCGAGTTTACCTGCTTTTTTTTCTTCAGTGTCGCCCCACCGCTGCCGCCAGTGTAACGAGGAAATTCCCCTCTCGTCTTTGCTACTCGACACAAAGGAAGAACACACAGGAAATTCGGGTTTACGAACAATTCACGGGACGTTTATTGTCAACACTCCTCCTGCATCAACAATCAAACACAAAGATGGCGCTCAGGAAACGTCTCCCGCCGAGACGGGTGTCCCAACCTTCTAGCAGGGGCTCGCGCCAACCGGCTCCGTGGAACCGTGTTAGCGCCCTCAGCTCGTCAGCCGGCCTAACCGTGGAATGGTGCTGGCACCCTCTGCTAGCCGATTGGGAACGGCGTTACACAGCCCCCATCGAGGACCCTGCTTTGTCCCCAAAGCAGGCAGCGAACCCCGCCGTCTCGCCGGGAAGACGCTTCCTTTACAAATGGTAGCATGGCTACAAAAAGAAACACATGGGGGTGAAGTCGGGGACCGCTCCGGCCGGATGCGGCTCCCCTCTGGCGGCTGCCTTCGCAGACGCGGCGGAGATCTCGTCCGGGACCGGGTCCCCTCGTGGTGCCGATGGCGCGATGGGGGCGACATCGGGGCTCTCCGGGCGTGGTCCTCTCCCCTGTGCCAGCGGCCGGGGGAAGGTGGAGTCGGCTGTGGTGCAGCAGCGACCGGGGGTTGCTCCGAGGTGGTGCTATCTCCCCCACGAACTGGTGGCTCCGACAGGTTGGACTCCGGCCGGAGTGCCGCAGCGGCTGGGGGCGGCTCCGTGTGGTCGCCAGCCCCCCTCCGCTCCCGGCCTTTACCGTCCAGCTCGTCGTCGCTGGCGTACACATCCAGTTCGTCGGTGGCTGTCACGGTCGCCACCCTCCCTAGTCGCCAGGCACAGTACTGGAGGTGGCGTTGCCGCATGTCCTCCCGGTAGAACTTCCTCCCGCAACCGAACGGGCACTCGAACGGCATCGTCGGGTGTAGCGCCGGGCACGCTGTTCGGTGGTGCCTCCGCAGGTTGCTTGACTTGTTGAACGGCTTCCCGCAGTGCCGGCAGTGGATACAGCCCTGGGTCGTCTGGTCCTGTCCTGGGGGTCCTCCACCGGTTGTCTGCTGTGTCGATTTAGGCTTCCTGTGCGGACAGTCACGCTGAAAATGACCGATTTCGTGGCACCCAAAACACTTCAACATCGATCGGTCGGATAGCCTGCGCACGTAGCCCGTATTATCGTTGTTCGACTCTCGTTTAGGTTGTGTTGGCTGTACCACCGACCTAACGTCCCTGGTTCCTTGTTTCCCTTTCTTATTCTGCACCTGGGAAAGCCTCCATCTCCGTGGCCAGGGTGATGGCTTCGGTCAGGGTCGTCGCCTTTCTTGAAAAGACGTGGCGTTGCAGCTGTTCGTCGCCTAATGCATTCCTGAAAGCCTCCACAGCCAGGTCCTCCCGCGCTTGTGTGGGAAAGTTCGGGTAGCTCTTGGAAACCAACCGCCGTATAGACTGTCCCAGGCTGCTGATAGATTCGTCCCGACCTCTGGTGCGCATCGACAGCTGGGCCCGATGTAATGGGATTTGGGCCGTGATCCCGAATCGTTGTTCGAAGTACTCCAGAAGGCGGGGGTACTCCTTTCGCGCCTCTGGTGCCATGTCAGCCAGGGCCTCCAGCGCCGAGCCCTTCAGGTGGGGGGCAAGGAACATTGCCTTCTCAGCCTCGTCCCACTGGTTGACTGTTGCGACGCTTTCAAAATGGATCAGGTAATCGGCCCACGAAGAAACTCCATCAAACTTATCTGGGAGCATTATTGGTCTCCGACCCCCTGAGGGCGTTCCTAGCTTCCCATTGGTTTGTGCAGTGCGGAGCGCCGAGCGGGGCTCTCCTCCATAGGGTTGTGCAGTGCGGAGCTGATTCACTTGCTCCGCATCGTAGGGTCGTGCAGTGCGGAGCAATTCCACGTGCTCCGCCCCATAGAGTTGTGCAGTGCGGAGCAAATTCTCGCGCTCCGCACCATAGGGTTGTCCTTTGCGGAGCAATTTCTCGTGCTCCGCCCCATAGAGTTGTGCAGTGCGGAGCTGATTCACTTGCTCCGCATCGTAGGGTTGTGCAGTGCGGAGCTCCGAGGGGAGCTCTCCTCCATAGAGTTGTGCAGTGTGGAGCTGATTCACGTGCTCCGCACCATAGGGTTGTGCAGTGCGGAGCTGATTCACTTGCTCCGCCCCATAGGGTAGTGCAGTGCGGAGCAAATTCTGGTGCTCCGCCCCATAGGGTTGTGCAGTGCGGAGCAAATTCTCGTGCTCCGCACCATAGGGTTGTGCAGTGCGGAGCAATTTCTCGTGCTCCGCCCCATAGAGTTGTGCAGTGCGGAGCTGATTCACTTGCTCCGCATCGTAGGGTTGTGCAGTGCGGAGCTCCGAGGGGAGCTCTCCTCCATAGAGTTGTGCAGTGCGGAGCTGATTCACGTGCTCCGCACCATAGGGTTGTGCAGTGCGGAGCTGATTCACGTGCTCCGCCCCATAGGGTTGTGCAGTGCGGAGCAAATTCTGGTGCTCCGCACCATAGGGTTGTGCAGTGCGGAGCAAAATCTGGTGCTCCGCCCCATAGGGTTGTGCAGTGCGGAGCAAATTCTCGTGCTCCGCACCATGGTTGTGCAGTGCGGAGCAAATTCTCGTGCTCCGCCCCATAGGGTTGTGCAGTGCGGAGCAAATTCTGGTGCTCCGTCCCATAGGGTTGTGCAGTGCGGAGCAAATTCTGGTGCTCCCCCAGCTAACACATAACGTTCTGCGAACGTTCGCTGAATGTTCGTTTTTGGTCACGTTCGTTTTGAACGTCGAGGGGACGTTCCCCGAACGTTCGTGGAAGTTACGCTCGTCTTGAACGTCGAGGGGACGTTCTGCCGACGTTTGAATCTAACGTTGGACTATAACGGTCTAAAAACGTTATTTAACAACGTTCTAAAAACGTTATTTAACAACGTTCGAGAACGTTTGTTTTTGGACACATTCGTTTTGAACGTCGAGGGGACGTTCTGTGGACATTTGAATCTAACGTTGCACTATAACGTCCTAATAACGTTTTTTAATAACGTTCGGAGAATGTTCGTTTCTGGTCACGTTCGTTTTGAACGTCGAGGGGACGTTCTGTGGACGTTTGGATCTAACGTTGCAATATAACGTTCTAAGAACGTTTTTTAATAACGTTCTGAAAAAGTTCGTTTTTGGTCACGTTTAATTGTTTGAACGTCGAGGGGACGTTCTGCGGACGTTAGAATCTAACGTTGCAGTGTAACGTTCTAAGAACGTTCCGAGAACGTTGTTAACAAAGCAGATTGCGTGGAGATAATTTTTCCGTAAATTTCACGAAAAAATACGTTGTTTAAAGCTATACGTTGTAACGACGCTCTGCCTGATTTCAAGTGTATGTACTTTTGTATATAAAACACATCTATAGTCTAAAAAGGTAAGATTTGCAAGAAATAATAGAACAAAAATGTGGTTTCCAATGTCGCCATTACCGCCAACTGTGACTACAACAGCTTTGGAAACATTTTGGAATTATTGGAAACCTACTTAGTTCATTTTTTATTGAGAATAAAACACTACTCATGATATTCTCTAATTTTGTTAATGAAAAAAGTAAAATTGTCTTCTCTTGGATGACCATTCCGGATTTTTTGTTAGCAAAAATAATTTTTTGTTAGTAACAGGAAATTACACTAAAAAAAACAATAGTCTAGCAAATGACCAATACCCGATGGGTTTTTTTTTTTGTAACTAATATTTGCTTCATTAATTTTTGACATAAAACGGTCTATTATTTCCAGTGTGAAAACTAGAAAACCACACCTACGCGTACTTTCCAACAAAGTGGTATCTTTTCAATCTTTAAATCATCGTTATAGCACTTTATCCCTTGGAGACAGATTTTAGTACAAGCAAAAATTGTCAATTTGGAAAAAAACAAATTGGATACCTTATTATCAGTTTATTTCAATGCAATATTTAGATTTAATAACAAGCTCTCACTTTTCAAACCATGCCATATTTTTTTAAGTGCAAATACATATACATACAAAGTAGAGCAGCACAATGCTAATAATAGAAATGATCACGTATAATTCACATGCTCAGTTATTGTGGTTATAGATGAACGAAGGGTGCCAATTGGAAACCCTCTTGCATTGCATACTGTGTATTTCACTTGCTCAGTTATTGTGTTTGTTACAGATGAACGAAGGGTGCCAATTGGCAACCCTCTTACATTGCATACTGTGTATTTCACTTGCTCAGTTATTGTGTTTGTTACAGATGAAAGAAGGGTGCCAATCGTAAAAAAACATTGCACGTTATGTAATTCACTTGCTCAGTTATTGGAGTTACAAATGCGTGTTATCTCGATTGCTTGGTATTTTGGTTGTTTCATTATTTCGTGATTAAAATTGATAAATTAAGACCATTTAAACATTGAATTTTATATCGCTTCTTTCGTTAATAAATAATGACGCGACAACCTTCATTCTGTTTAAATTCTATAAGTACCTAATTTAACCGACGAATAAATACCTTAATATCATTCGGCATACAAAAGATCAAAATTAACGACGCAATATTCATCGTCAACAAAGAAAACCAAACATTTAGTAATATGCCGTTTTTAATCCTACAATGACATTGAGATGAATCGCGCGTATTTGCGTAGGTTAAAAAACTTTAGTAAAACTCAACAAATGTCGTTTCCAATAAATTCAAAATGTTTCCAATGACGTTCTACATACGAAGGAAATTCAAGGAGCATATATATAAAGCGTACTTACTATACGTAGTAAGAGGAAGTGACTGGTATCAAGAGCACTTGAACTGCAGGTAAGTGACTAGTTGATATGTAAAATAACACATTGAAAATAGTCCGATTACGTCATGATTACATCACAATTGCGTCACAGTAAAACAGTCGTAAGTTCAATTGACACGTCCTCTGAACGTCTTTTTGTAACGTTCGTTTCTAACGTTCGGAGGACGTCCAGAGAACGTCCCCCGAACGTTCGCGGAACGTTCGGGGGACGTTAGCTTTGAACGTGCCGAGGACGTCCAGAAAACTCCACACAATTACGTTCCCCGGACGTTCATTCCTAACGTTCCGCGAACGTTCAGGGAACGTTCGGGGGACGTTATTTGGTTAGCTGGGCCGCCCCATAGGGTTGTGCAGTGCGGAGCAAATTCTGGTGCTCCGCCCCATAGGGTTGTGCAGTGCGGAGCAAATTCTGGTGCTCCGCCCATAGGTTTGTGCATTGCGGAGCAAATTCTCGTGCTCCGCACCATAGGGTTGTGCAGTGCGGAGCTCCGAGGGGAGCTCTCCTCCATAGTTTTGTGCGGTGCGGAGTCGATCCGGAGGTTCCGCGCCGTAGTCACGTGGCATGCGGGGCTCTGAGGGGAGCCGTCCGACATGGTCGTGTGCGGTGCGGAGTCGATCCGGAGGTCCCGCGCCGTAGTCTCTTGACATGCGGGGCTCCGGGGGGGCCGTCTGACATGGTTGTGTGCGGTGCGGAGTCGATCCGGAGCTAGGTTCCGCGCCGTAGTCACATGGCATGCGGGGCTCCGAGGGGAGCCGTCTCACATGGTCGTGTGCGGTGCGGAATTGATCCGGAGGTTCCGCGCCGTAGTCTGGTAGCGTGCGGGGCTCCAAGCGGAGCTGTTCTCCCTGGTCGAGTGTGGTGCGGAGTCGATCCGGGGATTCCGCGCCGTAGTCACGTGGCATGCGGGGCTCCGATGGGAGCCGTCCGACGTGGTCATGTGCGGCGCGGAGTCGATCCGGAGGTTCCGCTCCGTAGTCTGGTAGAGTGCGGGGCTCCAAACGGAGTGGTGCCACGTGGTCGTTTACGGTGCGGGGTGGATCCTCCGGAACCCGCCGGAACTTTCCCGGCTCAAAATGCACCGGGGTCGAACTATTAGGTCTGTCCATGGGTCGCTGGTTTGATCCAACCCCCTGCAAAAACTACTCGGATTGGCAGGGTCAGGCCGTACTGTACGTACCGGCCTCCCCTCTACAATCTCGGCTCTAACATTTTTCCAGTATCCTCCCACCACCCGGAGTTTTCTCTCGGGTTTTCCCCAACAAACGAGTACAGTTCATCCATGGAGTCTTTCCTTCCTCCATGGTTCATCCACCGTAACGAACGTTTTACTGCTTGACATGTTCTTCCGGTCTCTATCTCGGGACACCTCGTGTCCGATGCTCGGCATGTCTCCGCTGTGTGGCGTGTCTGTTGCCATGTTTTCGATTTCGTGAGTTCGTCCAAACAAAACGCGAGTTTACCTGCTTTTCTTCAGTGTCGCCCCACCGCTGCCGCCAGTGTAACGAGGAAATTCCCCTCTCGTCTTTGCTACTCGACACAAAGGAAGAACACACAGGAAATTCGGGTTTAGGAACAATTCACGGGACGTTTATTGTCAACACTCCTCCTGCATCAACAATCAAACACAAAGATGGCGCTCAGGAAACGTCTCCCGCCGAGACGGGTGTCCCAACCTTCTAGCAGGGGCTCGCGCCAACCGGCTCCGTGGAACCGTGTTAGCGCCCTCAGCTCGTCAGCCGGCCTAACCGTGGAATGGTGCTGGCACCCTCTGCTAGCCGATTGGGAACGGCGTTACAATACCTATATTCAGCAACTTTAATCAGCTATGGATAACTCAATTCCTAGGGTCAATATCAGTAACAATAAAAAAAAATCCCCTAAATCTTGGTGGAATGAGGAATGCCAAACGGCCATAAATAACAAAAATTACGCACCTCTCTCCACCCAGATGATCTTATAGCTTATAAAAAAGCCAACGCCATAGCTCCTAGAACTATTAAGTGTGCAAAGCGTAAGGATTGGGAAAACGTCTGCAGTGAAATTAATTATCGTACTCAACAAAATTTATTTATTATTATTATTTTTTTTAAGAGCAGGGGGGAGGGGTTTGACCACCCCCCCCCCCCCCAACCCCCCCCCCCCCCCCAACCCCCCCCCACCCACCCCCACCCCCCCTAGATGACAATTGGCAGAAACACTATTTTGCCAATAAGTGGATGGACACAACGCATAAAGTTCCTTTCGAAAGCCGTTTTAAAGGGACAGTGTCGTTAGTACAAGGATGAAGTTTTTGAAGTGAGCCCTCTTGCTGATTCTCAATTCTCCATTCCTATTTTTAGCAGCAACTGATGAACTTTTGACCTGGCCGACCGCACAAGTCATGAACACCGCGCGCGCGCGCCTCTTGTCTGGCAGGCTAGGCCTGCAGGAATATGTTCATGTACGTAGACTAGACGTACACATACGTACGTACGGACGTGTACATGACTTTTTGTACTATGTAGGCCTACATGTTGAAAAGTCAGATAAAGTGGCGTAAAACATTGTGAATATTTTTTTTTCGAAATCAGTATCGATTAAAATATCACATAAAATGGTCACAGAAAGCGACATGAACCACGATTTTCCAGTAGGACGGCAGGGTCCTGGTTGGCCTGGGGAGGTGCATAATTTATAACGGCTTTGCATAACACAATCCACAAACTACTCAATGCAAATCTGTTTCTTCTTCGCTTTCATTTCATTTTGTCGTGATTATTTTGGTGAAGGGGTGGGGTGGTTCCTTGGACATGACTTGGAAGCAGCCTCACGCAAATATCTCAATGTCTCAAGTTTGTTTACATATGGCGACTACCCACGTGCTCATGGCCCAATTTCATGGCGCTGTTTTATAGCACAAATATTTGGTTAGCACATAATTTGTTTGCCTTATTTTGCAAAAATGAGTTGTCGTATTTGGTGTGTATTGACTGGTATTCTGAATACCAGTCAATACACATCAAATACGATTTTGGCTGCCATCCTACCATTTCGGTTTTAAAAAACCACAGTCGCACTAAGTGCCCCATTCATTCGATTTCACAAAGCACTAGTTTGTCCAGGTATTTTTTACCACAACGTCAAAACGGAAAAGTTCAGCAACCTTGGGGTGACGTGATTCACAAAGTTGATAAAATTCCCCAAACGTTGATATAAAAAGCATGCCTATTGGACAATAAATTCTAACGACCATTTTTGCTTGAAAAAAATATATCTAATCAGTGTACACAGTTTTTTACAAGTACTATAGTACAGTAGTGAAAAGCTACATGCACAGTACACAAAAATATGTATGCAGAGCTTTTGTCAATGTGTAACGAGCGCGCGCGCGTCTAGTCTGGCATATATCCGGAAATAAATAATCCGCACCGCCCACATAGACTTGTTCTAGTCTCACGTGTCATAATCAGCAGCGCAACATTTGCACGCACAACAGGTTTTCATAGAGTCCGTATAAGCCCAACAGTCGTACACTGGGGTAAAGTTTAATACGCAAGCAAAGTCGCAGTGCGCATGCGCTAAGGCTCAAATTCGGTCCGAATTTCAAAACGCGGTGAAGCTGACGACACTGTCCCTAGTAGATGTGTCCAATATTCTTCCCATACATAATTTGTTTCCCTATTGGCATTATACTACTCCGTATGTCTCTTTTGACATTTTCAACAATACTAAGCAAATGAGTAACACTGATGATAAACGTATTACTGCTCTGGAAATAATCAATACTGCCTACTTGGGGTAATTCCTTATATATTTATACTGATGGCTCAAATAACCCCAAAAGTAACAGGACAGGATGTAGTATACACTGCAAAAACGTTGAGTAAAAATTTACTCAACATTTTACTCAACGTTGTCTATAGTATGCAATCGAGCAGTTGTTGAGTAATAAAATGTACAACCCTGTTGTCAATTCCGTTTACACAATAGTTGATTAATTAATTTAACCAACAGTTGCGTAATTCTAGTACTCAACAATTGGGTAATTCTACTACTCAACAGTTGGGTTTTGGTTTACTCATTATGTTGAGCATTTCTATCTACGGAAGCGTGGAATGGACATGATTAAAACATAAGTCATAGTTATGACTTGTAGCACGAGTCAAAATTATGACCTTTTACTATAAAAATGTGCTGTTTATGCACACTTTTACCCATTTCTTTATCGGGCAATTTCACGCTGTGGTTGTTACTGACCTAGTCGGTTCAGAGGACATGAAGACACATCTCACAGAGTTGAGGCTTGTTCGTGTAGTGGAAGACACTCCACTGGCTGTAACACACCGGGCTGGGTACGTTTGGGTGGGCTTGTACGTACTACGTGTGAAAATAGTTGTACTTTTTATCTTAAATACACTGCAAAAACTGTGGTGTTAAATAACACCAGTGGGTGTTGTCTTATATAGATACCAATCCTGGTGTTAAATTTTAACATCACAAGTGTGCATTTATTCCAAACGTAGTATAAAAGTTAGATTTTAACACCATGCTTGGTATCTATATAAGACAACACCACTGGTGTTAATTTAACACCACAGTTTTTGCAGTGTAACTTTGCAATTTTCCGACGGATTTAAACCATAATTTTAGATCATGTAAACAAGGCCTGATAAATGTTATTGAGCGAGTTTTCAGCTTTTTCATAGAGAGCAAGATTTAAAAGCCATACGAAAAACAAAAATCAATTTGTACCTCTTTGAGCGAAACGATTGAGGTGGTTTGCAAACATTAGGGGGGATCCTGCAGCTCGGACATTCCACCACTATATCCAGCAATGTATTATTGAATCAGGTCAAATAAAAAATAGCAAATTCTGAAATTGACCTACTGGTATTTTTGTCTGGCTTTTAAAATCTCAGCCTCTTGGAAAAACCTGATTAAACTCGCTCAATAAAATTTATCAAGCATTGTTTACATGTCTTGATCTAAAAGTTTGGTTAAAATCCGTTGAAAAATTACAATATTATTCAAGATCAAAAGTAGGACTTTTTAATACGTGGTATATAATACGTCCAGTTGTCCAAGAGATTCGGTGACACCGTATCCGTATCGTACTAGATACAACGTACATGCTACATGTATACGTGCATACGTTTGTTGTATGCGTACGTATTTTGTAACACAACGCGACGTGAAAATGGCCGCATGCATGTACTGATCGCATGTCACATATTCTCTTCAAGTACTGAACGTCTTTTTAATGCCAACATACTCTAAATAACGTGCCACAGTGTGCCCCAGTTATCCTATTTACCTATGAATGTCCTCCACTGCCTGAACAAGCCCATACTGTTTAGGATTTTTCTTCATTTTCTCGGTATCGACTTCGACGATGTTTTAGCTCCATTACCAAGCACACGCATATGCGCGCACATGACGTTTAAATAACTGTTGGGTATTTTTGTACACAAATGTTGGCTAATTTTTCCCACGTGGTCTATATTGCTCAACTGTTGTCAATTTCGTTTTCCCGCCGCTCACATTCAATCAACAAATGTGTAAGGAAACGCAGCTATCCAACTTGTCTATTCAACATCTCTTATTCAACGTTGGACAAAGACATTTGATCAACATATGCGCAAAATACGCAAACTTTCAGCATGTTGCCTAAAACTTTGTTCAACAACTAATTAAAGTAATTTAACCAACGGATTTTATACAACTTTTTTGCATATGTTCATTCCATATTTTAAATATGCTAAGTACTATCGACTTAATGATGAGATTTAAGTGTTTACTGCTGAATTGTTTGCCATTCTGCTTGCACTGGAGTGGATCGAGCAGGTTCAACCATTACACACTGTTATTCTAAGTGATTGTCTAAGTGCCCTCCAGGCCATCAAAGAACCCTTTCCTAACAATAAATTAATCTGTGACATTCGACATATTTTAATAAGTATCCGTAACCAAGCTAATGTTGTAGTTTTTGAATGGATTCCAGGACATTGTGGTTTAAAAGGAAATGAAGAGGCAGATCGCCTTGCCAAATTAGCTACTAACCAATATACATGTATTGTTGACTTAACTTGCCTTTAACTACTGGTGAAATCAATCACTTAAACAGCTAGAATCGGGGCCCCCTTCCACATTTTTTTAGTTTCTGTTTATCATGGAGGTGTATGTGTCTACAACACAATCACAACTTGTTTTTCACAAAAAAATCGACAGGCTTTTGCTTAAAACGTAAAGCAGTTCCGACCCTCTTCACCCGAATTTCTGAAACGCTCGAGGTCACTTGGCTAGTTTTGACGTCATCCCGAGAAACATACAAAACGGTCTGTGCAGTATTTAATGGGAAATACACGAAGTGAATGTTTATCATGCCTGTTTTGTCAGTGTAATTCAAAATACAAACGTGAAAAACACTTCATGTAATATGACAACAATCTACTATTACCTGTTTTGTGAAAAAACGATGAAATTGTGGCTCACAATGAAGCTCTTTTGAAGTAAATACTGGTGCATTGCGACGGGTGGTTTTGTCACGGAACGAACGGCATTCACAGCGGTCTGTGTACAGCATGGTACGGTCCCCGGCGGGCGTACATGTAGTTCCCACGTGTTTAAACATCGGCCGTACAAGTTATAAAATGAGCGACTAATTTTTCTCTCTCTTGGTAATAGAAAAGAAAATCTTTCTGCTCTTTTTTTTTTTATAGTGTCTGGTAAAACATACAACCACGCAGCTACTGGGCAAATCTCTGGCTTTTTGGACAAACAAAATTCTTAAAAAAACACCATCTAACAGAGACGGTTTTGTAAATCGCGATAAATTGTTAGTTGTCCACTTTTGGGGCACCACGAGAGTCGTCAAAGTAAAATCCAAATTTCTGCTAGCAGAAAATTGTGTATTTCTTTTTAAATACTCGTCGCGAATTTAAAAAACCTGAAAATCTGCTAAGCAAAACAATGAGAAATTTGGGTTGTCCACTTTTGACGCTTTATATTATGGACACCTTTAGTACGTAACAAATTGGTGAAGAAATTATTTGGTTAGGAATTAGTTCTCAGATTTGCCAGATGTCAAATAATTTTCCCCAACTATTTAGACATCGTCGACCCTGTAAAAAAAAACGCCGTTTTTATACGATCGTTTTTTCGCCTTGCCGCGTGTGTCTGAGTAATTGTTCTATAACTAAACAGAATACAAGCAATGTATCTTCATTTATTTATTTACTTATTTATTCACCACACCCAACAGCGGAAGGACCGCCAATTACAGAAATGGGATCAATTAACATAGATATTCGAATAACTATATCAACTTCCAAGTTGAATTAGAAACGGCCAGAGACACCGCCACAACGGGGAATCACTTGAATCCCCTTGCTCTTCACGAAATAATGCTCTGGGATCTAAGTGCGTTACCGAAACCTAACACACTGGATCAACGGCTTTAGATCCCTTCCGAAGGACGGAACAGGTGTGATTAAGTGCCTTGCCTATGCAAGAACACAAGTGCCACAACCCATCACGGCCCGGAATCGAGCCCACATTCTAGTATTGGCACAGGAACTGGAGTTTGACGCACTAGACCGCTCGGCATAACACCCCATTATACATGTATTTCGTGATGGACCTAGTCACGTTGTGCCATAAAAGAGGTGGTGCTATAAGACGGCCTCGCAATTTGTGATATACATCTGTGGTACCGCCCTCTTCATCACCACCTCCGATTGAAATCCTGAAAAGAATGTTTAAAATCATTTGGATGTTTGACACAGAATGGGGGTACAAGAATAAAACGACATTGGCAATGTAGTTAGTGCTAATAAACACAAAATGAATCAAACTAAAACCATGTGGATTTATTCAAATATGAATTGCGTTACTTCATCATTTGTGTAATTTCAACACCATGCAGTGAGTGTTAATAGCCGAAATACATGTACCCAAGTTACAGTTACCTCTTATAAACCATGCCAGTCACATTTTTGAGTATTGATGAAAACGAGGTTGTCGTAGTTGGCAATGGCTTTACATGCACGTTTCTCGATAAACACTTCAAAAGTACAATTAAACACATACATTGTGAAGTAAACCATTGTCAATGTCAACTAAAGTTTTAATCAGTACTGTAAGTAATTGTTCATGACTTCCTGGAATATAATTTAGAAAAACAGCTTCAAATGATACACGCGTACGGGGCATTTAAAGTTGTTCAGATTTATTTATTTTTAGAAAATGGATTTTATTCAGACTCAACAATCACATAACATACGTTAACATAACATACCTCCCCAAAATACTATCTATGGAAAGAGAATTTTACAATCTCCAATTTGGATGTGGAAAACTGGAAGCAAAAGTTTGTTTTGCACTGCTGTACGTAACCAGAGAAATTGGTTTACAAAACATTGGTGGTTTTTAATTTTACGATATCCTTGAAAAAAATATGGATTGAGAGCACGAAATTTCAGAATGGTATGAGAAAAATGTGACAAATGATCTTGTATCAAAATCTCAATACCCATGGTGGCCTCAATAATGTGATCTTTATATAAAAATGGTTGACAAAAATCATCATGTATTCGCCTTCCAGTGGTCACAGCAGATGAAAAGGCAACAAATTCAAAATGTTAACTGTATACATACTGAACACACTGTCTAACTGAAGAATAAACAAATGGTGCATTTTTTTTATTATCATTTTTTAAAATTTATTTTGAAAATATTTTGTCTACCACAAAATGTGAATAAATTAATATATGGTCAGAAAATTGTCTTTAGTGTGATTTCAACCAGAGATCTCCGACTCAATAGGTTATTTGTACGTTCTGCCAGCCGAGTCTTGATGATGAGGCCCAGCGGTATTACCCAAACACTTTTTCCCAGAGAACCAAATTTTCTCCGACAAAGGACAGAATGCCAAAACAAAACATTTGACATGATGAAAGAAATACGTATCTCCAAAATCACAAGATACCTGTATTTCAAAGTTGTATTTCAATACATTTATTTAAAAAAAAAAAAAAAAAAAAGAGTCGAATATCATGATAATTTTTAATGATTAACAGTTAACGTATTATAATACTATACTACAAAGTACATGTCCAGTACAGTCGAACCTCGACAACAAGAACATTCTGCTCATAAGGAAAACTTTAGGCCCCAACCCTTTCTTCATTGCTTTCATTCCTCCTGATAATACAAGGTTCCTGATCTGCAGTGTCACAAGAGTCTCTTCTTAACGAGGTTTGACTATACATGCATACAAATATTGAACTCGAGTGTGGACAGTTGATAGTCAAAGACGTTTTTGAGGCAAAGTCGACATGCTTTGCCTTTTTAATTAAACTCACAGAGCCGACAGTACTTAAGCATTATGATATAATATTTCCCGTTTTTGTTAGCACTTATATCAAGCAAATTTCCCATAAAAAGATACTTTATTTAGTCCCCAAACAGCGACGAGCTCACGTCTCAATTTGAATTTAGACAATTCACCACTAGATTTCATTTGCCGTGCAGTATAAGCCAGTTTGGAGTCTCGCACGCGCAAGGAACTATGGGATTGTGTCAAAGGTCATTTGAGATAAACAACGTTGCATACGGCCGGACAGGGTGCGCCTTTGTTTATCTCAAACCATCGGTCGTCAAAGTCGGGAGACGCATGCGCAGTCGAGACTCCGAACTGGCTTATTCAAATTGACAGCCTTCTACTTTATATAATTGCGTGAAATTCGTCTCGTGTGGTGATCCGCGTTTTAGCACTTTGGTCACTTAAATTTATTTAGAGTGCATTCTTTGCATTTCTTACTCCATGAAAGCCTAAAATATGTCAGGTATTTTTGCATTTTCTTGTTGAATGTTCGTCGAGATCCGATGGGAAAATATGGCTGCCGATGCTGGAGTTCAGAAAGGCAGATAAAATCAAGTTTTAAATGCTGATATAAACACATCTATCTATTGTAACCGTAACGATTGTACCAGAAACGAAATGTGCTAAAAAATGAATGACAAAAGACGAATTCACTTTTTTTTTAATACAATGCTGATCACCACACGAGACGAATTTCACGCAATTAGGATGAATTAGAACGCTATCAATTTGAATTATACTGCACAGCAAGTGAAATCCACTGGTGACTTGTCTAAATTCAAATTGAGAAGAGAGCTCGTCGCTGTTCGAGGATGAAATTAATGTATCATTCTAGGGAATTTGCTTGATATAAGTGCTAAAATAACTGGAAAATCCTAGAATAATAGCTGTTCATATATAGCGCTTTAACAACAAAGTATCATTATGATATTAGTGTTGGCAACTTGCCATTATTATCGCTGCCATCAGAGTATCACCAGAATCACCTAAATTTGTCTATACATTCTGCCCGGCCATGGTATACAAGCAGATTGTGAAATCTCTCCTGTAAGCTCCCGAGTTATCGCTTGGGCTCCCCAGTTATTGCAATGTCTTGCCCAGGGACACAAACACATTGGCCATAGTGGGACTTGAAACCACAAGCTTCTGTTTGTGAGACCTGCTGGGGTGAACTACTAGACCACATGTGCTCCCGTCCAATGTGGACATCCCAGGAAACTATCAATTACTTTTCCTGACCACCATGTGCGCAGTAAAATTTGTCAGGTCAAGTATTTCAGAGTATTTGTGCACAATGTACAAAAATACTTACATGTATATTAAGTACTTATGTGAAGTATTTGAAGTATTATCGTCTGTATGCCCAAACGAATGCCAAATATGCTTGGGTTAACATTTACGCCAACACACAGCTGTGCCGCACTTCCCTTACTAAATGTGAATGGAGAGTCTATAGACTAATCCAACGAACGAATACTGCAGTGTACACATGTACATGTATCTCCAATGCGCTTACGTGACATCACAATAGACATACACCACAGTAACAATGGAATAACCACAAGAAGGCGGGCTCACTAAATGTTATTGGGATTACACTATACTGCAGAGAAGGAAATTTCAGTAGATGCTCCACCAGGATTGCAATAGATGAAATAGTGACTCCCTTTCGTAGAAATCTGCCATCTTCAGATTGCAGATGAGTTGTTTATGTAAGGCTGTGGTGAAAAAAAGTAAGACAATGAGACAAACAAAGTCGCTGTTTGGCATGTGCAGGGTTCTTTACTGGCTGCCATCTTTAAAGGCACAGGCTCGTCAGCAATGCACGCGCGCCAAATTCGTGCCACGAAATACGCAGCTCCGTGCCTTTGCTATGGAGCTGCGTATTTCGTGGCATGAATTTGGCGCGCGGGCATTGCTGACGAGCCTGTGCCTTTAATCTAGGCACGCTGAACAAAAATTATGTTTATAATGAAGGAGGCTGATAATCAAACTTTTTTTTTCATTTTATGATTGAATGAATGTGTATATTTGTCTGGTGAAAGTGTCATCATGGTCATCTGGGAGTCTGAATTTGGGGGTCGGAAAGGGTCATTTTGATCTGATGTGGTTTTCAGACCCCAAAAATTTCCCCACCAGTGGCACTATAGCCCTGAAAACTATTCTGGTGGTGGAATAGCTCCCAAATACCAAGAAAAACCCCATTCCAACCAGAAAAAGTACATGAACTCAGACCTAGGGACCTCCAAAATTTGAAAATTAGTCAGCGCCCCTACAGAAATTAGGATTTTTGGGGGTCCACCTCTCCCTCAAATAATACAACTTGATGATTCAGACTTCAGAATCTTGCAATCTGGGCAGAAGTCTACAAGCAAACCAAATTTTAGCTGCCTATCACTATTAGAAAAAAAAGTTATGGGGCTTCAAAGATGCTACAAACTGCATTGAGCAATCCACATTTGTCAAAAAGGGGCCCCGACACTCAAATTTCAAAAGGTTGTCCTGCAAAAACCGTTAAAGATAGCAAGCTAAAACTTGGGATTCCTTCGTTTGGTAGCCTAAGGTATTTTTGAAAAAAGTTTCGGCAAAATCTGAGAGGTGTCATGTACATGGGTGGCTGAGTTGACACGGAATGACCGTACTTCATCTGCAAGTAGTGCAGAACCACTGCCAACTCAAACTACTAAAGATGCTGTGCCAATAAAAGATTGCAGAACCAACTTTGAGGCCATGCTGCTTGGATTTATCGCCGAAAACAACCTGCCGTTTACTTTAGCACCAAAGATTATTGACTTGACCAACGAATTTGCCAAAGATAAAAAACATTTGCTCAGCTTTCCGTTGATCGCACCTCAGCTTCATATAAAATTAGAATGGGTATAGGAAGATACTTTCGCGATAAAACAAAAGCTGACCTACAAACAAGTAATTTCTCCCTCATGCGATACAACATCATAATAATGACATGTTTAAGCGATGATTTGTTAAATTTATTTTATATAGATAACATATTTTTGGTGTGTCGTATTATGTTGCGTTATGTGGTTGTAATGATTGCGAGTGTAATTTTCCCTTTGGGGACTCAATAAAGTTTGAATTGAATTGAATATTGATGAGGCCACGTCTGAAAATCGTCAGAGTGCTGGGGATTCTTTGTAGCTACTATTCCACTGAGTTGGAGTAAGTTATCTTGCACCATCTGGATACCATTTCGGTGATATGTGTGAACAGTGAGACACTATACATGGTAAACTTGTACAGGTATTCAGCTGCCATAATCTACCATGGACGAATCTGATGTCCAGACATGATGGACTCTTGCAATGTCATGCGAGGATCGAAAAATGGTGTGGAGCAACGCATTCACAACACATTTGTCCCCACACAGATGCCCCACATACACTTGCTTGATATTGACGGTGATTCTTGTCATCACATACTTAATGCATGTAAAAGTTCTGCAAACAGTTTGATCACCATGTACATGTGGAAGGGTTGATCACTGACATTTTCAATGACTTCAAGTGGTAACTTGATCTTCGGGAATACTTGAGAGTTGAATGTGCCTACGAATAAAGTTCACCATGCCTGAATGTTACGTAGGTACACGATGGTTGTCCGTCCTTGAAGTTGCAATGAATGCTTTGCGGCTGCTAGATGCATACGCTATTTTCTACCATGCTTTTCTTGATGCAGAAGACAGAAACGTGTACTTGAAATACTGTATGGAGATCTACCGCAGCAGACTTGTGAGCGAAAAATCAAGAAATGCCATCAGAGAAATCAAGAAGAAGCTCCAATGCAAAAACATGACGCCCAATGGAAAGCAACGCAAAAAGAGGGTTGTCCAGAAGCTTTTCCATCGCAGAAAGTACACATTGTTGTTACTTAAAGGGACAAACAGGCTTTTTTGGGCTATTTTGGGCTCGAAATGGACCCATACAAGATTCTGAAGGCCCTTCCAAAATAAACTGAACAGATTCTGAAAAGAAACAACGGAATTTGGCCGTTTTTGAGCAATTTTCAAAAAACGGAGGTCATGTGATTTACCCGAACCAGATTCTAGTTCCAAAAAAATCACATGGTGTTGCGAGTTAGTTTTTGTGTCCAGCCGCATGAAGGTTTATTACTGCACCACTGCACCCAATTCAACTCTGATTTTTCCTCAGTATTTATAAGTAAATGACAAAACCGGTATACATGTTATGAAACAAAGTTAAACCTAAGTATGAAAATTCGAACTTAAACTTTTGATTCAAGAGTCCGAAGAACAGGAGCGTGTGCTACGGTGGAGTGTCGGATATTTGCCCCGCACAGCATGGCAAAAATCTTTAGTGCACACACTACTACTGGGCGCTGGGAGCTACCGGTATGACATGCAATGGACTGAACTGTCGCACAACAGCTGGTTGCTCCGGTGTATGATGTCAACTCCTCCAAAGAAAACGGAAATTCCTGTCCAGTGAAAACGTTAGCGGAAAATTGAAGAGTGAATCGTTTGTGACAAAGTCATGAGGCTCGCGCGTATTTGCAACGGCTGGGAAAGCGTATACGTCTTTAAACCATTTATTAAACTTTTAAACTTTTTTTTTTAATTACAGGATATTTTTGTTCACAACGACCATCAAAAAAGTATTGTTAATGATGATACATCATGTAATCAGTAGGCCGGTGTGTACCTTTAATTTGTACGCGAGTGTGCTTCCAATGATAAGGAATTATGTGTTGTTGTTCGATACACAGGTTGTACGACGAGCAGATGAAGCTACTCAAAGTTTTCTTGGCTTGTTTCATGAAGCCCCAATTCATCACATTTGCAAATACTGGCAAGAAGTTAAAAGAGTTGCATGTCACCGAAGAGAAACTTCTACCTACCAAGGACATTTTTGTCGGGGAGGATGCCAAGAAGATGGTAAAGACTTTCAGTTCCTGCAAGATGCCAGGAGAGCCTTCAGTGACACTGCTGCTTGCATGCTACAGAAGCTTCCTGTAAACAACAGGCACCTGAAATGCCTTGCCTCACTAGACCCAGAAACTATTGGACATGATGTGACAATGAGATACATGAATACCTTGCCTGAACTCATCACAAATGTACTCAAACCTGATGAAAAGGAGGTGTACATGTATGACTTCCAAGTGAGACAACTTCATACGGACCCACACCTACCAGTTGTTGACAACGAAATGAGCCTCGACTTGTGGTGGACAAGGTTCACAAAACCGGAAAGTACAATGTTCTTTGCAAGATGGTGTTTGCTCTTAGTTGTTTTCATGGCCCTATGATAGAAAGCTTATTCAGAACAATGTCAAGCATAATAAACCCATCTGCAAATAAGCTGAACATCAAGTCGTACTCTGCCATCCAAACTGTGAAATATGCCCTGAGAGCAGAGGGCAAATCAAGCACACAGTACTTCAGCAGAAAGGACAAACAATTTGACCCTGTGAACACCCAGCTAATCAGCAGTGTACAAATTTCCAATATACGCTCGTAACCGGGACGGACACTTGTGTTACATTTTAGGCCGTCCTGGTTACGAGCGTATATTAGAAATTTGTACACAGGGTATTTAGAAAGGCATGTTGTCACACTATTTGTAACTCTTTTTGGGCCCAAGTTATCTCTTCAGAACAACTGAAACTTATTTCTTTTATTTTGAGACCAGACAAAGGTATTTCCTCAAAATGACACCTTTACTGTGGAAAAACCCATGTCCATATTTAAGTGGTAAAGAGAAAGTAACAGTATAATATGAATGTCTGAAAAAAGTGTAAAAATGAAACGTAAATTGTTCGTCCCTCCTTTGCCCCCAAGATGCTGTTTGCCCCCAATTGTTTTCCCCTCAGTTTGCTGTCGAAGGTAGCCTTTATAATACCAGATGTCATTTTACTCAGCCTTGGATAGAAACTGGAGTAATAGATCAAAATACAGCAAATGTGTCCCTCCGTTACCGTTTGGCTTGGCCCATAAAACCCCAAAGAAAATTTGACATACCTGTCCACGAGGGAATCTCTCATTTTTGATGCAATATGGCTAGGCTGAGTGTCAGTCAACTTAAACACGCTTTCAATTACAGACAGTTCTGTACTTGTTGTGTCTAAACCACAAAAGGCACACCAGTCATTGACAACCATCCCCCCTCCAACAACTTCACTGCCTCTGTTCACTGTGCCAGCCTGTAAAATATACATGGGGCGTTTCAAAATAGCGTGAAAATTTAAATTCATTCCCTGTAACTGGTTGCTAAGCAATAAGTTATTTCACATGTTTCATGAAATGCCATGTGTTATGCACAAGTGTGTCCCACATGTACATGTAATGCTTTTTTGTCAACTAAAGAATGTCCCATACATGTAATGCTTTTTTGTCAACTGAAGAATGTCCCATGCTGCTTGCATAACACCCATTTTGCTGATCTAATAACCAAAACAATTAATGCCCATGTTAAAAAAACTACTTAATAGTATTGGCACTTCTCAAAGGTATGGGGTACACTGGTTCAAAATCTGTAGAGATACATGTAAGGTTATTTCGGTTCACTTTAAATTTTGAAAATCTGGTTGACAGATACATGTATTTTGAGCTATTTCGACCTCCCCCCAACCATCACAAAACAATATGCACCATTCATGACCTCCGGCTGCATCTCAATGCTCACTTCCACAGTTTGAATGTTTTTGGTTTCCATAATTTGCTGGCAGAGTCGTGACGTCACATCGGGGTCACTGGACCGTTGCTACATGTATGGTCACTGGTTCACGCTCATGTTTTACTTATTATTCAGTGTTACCCCTCGTCACCCGGAGGTATGCGGTCCTGAAAAAAGTACCGGGTGGGAGCCTTTGTGCTCCTGCTTGGGAAACGGCCGGCCTTGCGGGACCCCCTGTAACACTGTTATTCTGAAGATTACCGGCGCTCCTCCTACCCTCACACCCATGCAAATGTATTTTTTCTTTCTTTTAGCCATTTTGGATGACATCATTGTCTGTTTCCCTTTACGCGCATGCTCAGTTTTGCCACCATCAGTGCACCGTACCGGCCGTTAACGTTCATACGTGCAGTGTATATATATTTGCGTGTACCCCACTGCAGATAAGCAATTTATGCTCATGGCACACAGGGCACTCGGATTGCCATACGTGCCATTATACCAACAACAACAACAACAACATTTTACTTATTATGTTTGCGTATAGTGTATTGTATTATCATTCTTTTAGAATATTTAAAAATATGGACAATAATGATTTTACTGGTTTGCTAATACCTTCTCTCATTGTGATATATTGTCCTGCCTGTTATTTTGTCATCATTGTAACAGAAAAAATGCACGGAAAATGTTTCCCTTGTGGCTTCTATGTAAAATGAATGGACATACCCGTTGCCATACACATGTAGCGTGAACCGTTGTCAAAACAGTGAACGGGACCTGGGCGGAAGTTGACGTCACACTCTGCCAGCGAATAGCTGTTATTACGGATTCTCATCCGTAACAAACACGTTCAGTAGGACATAATTGCTCCTTGCATTGGTCAAACAGTGAGGTTTTACATGCAAGAACAATGACCCCCTTTGCATTGTTAATGTCAGTTGCTGTTACGTTGGCTTTCATAATCAGTGATTTGTTGCAAATCCATGCGAAAAGCCCAAAGCGTCTTAACTCCATATAAAAAATGAAAATAACCAAAAACAGGTTGAGGTTCGCAGAACCTGAGGGAGTAACACCAAGTGTTGCGATAAAAATGACTCGAGACTCGAAATTCAAGTCAACTAAAAGTTTTACCGACTTGACTTGAGACTCCAATCTCAAATGACTTGACTTGGACCTGAGTCACGACCACAAATGACTTGACTCAGACTTAAAAATTTGACTCAAGTCTGCCAAAAAATGACATTTACGGTATTCATTTTTTTTAAATTTCTTTATTTGGTAATAAATTAAAATTGCAGTTTCTGGTTTTTGCTATCTTGGGGACAAAATCGTATTTTAGGAACAACAGATAAGAAACATTAGCTTTAATTAAACCAAGAACATGCATGCCTGGCCACAATCAATAAAATACCCTAATTTTAAAAGTAACAAACAAATTGAATCCCATGACTAATTGACTTGACTGGACCTGGGGCAAATTTCACGGCACTGCTTAGCACAGAATTAATTTCCTTTATATTGCAAAAATGGGTTGCCAGCCAAAATCGTATGTGGCGTGCATTCTAATATTCTGCTACCGATTCTAAAAATACAATTTGACATAGATTTTTGGCTGGTAACACATTTTACAAAGCAAAGAAATTCTATGCTAAGCAAATGTTTGTGCTTAGCCCCTGGCTAACATGTTTGGCTCGACTTGAATTTTATGTGAAATGAGTGTATTTCGGACCCAAAGACAGTTTAACTTGATTTGACTTGAGACTCAAGCAGAGGAGGTTTGTTCCAACCTTGGTAATAATATGCTACTGTGCCTCAAACCTCAGCTGGGCCAGTATTTATATCCCAATGAGGACCGTGTGATTTGAATTAATTTCAATGGTGATGAAGCACCATAGCGAATATTGTTTTCAATACACGATGCACAATGTCTTAACTCACCACAAGAGGCACTTGCAAGAGGGATGACAACTCATCTTGGTCTTCAATTTTGGTCTTAGGATGAACCTGCAGAATGGAAAATAAATGTATGGAGAAATAATTTATAGCAGATACATGTACAGTTCAACTTAATTACATGATTGGTAAACTGTTACAAATAGTTTTATCCCCCTGTGTGATTGAAGATATGCATGATTAAAACCAACCTGAGCAAAAACCAGCTCCGTACTTCGTCTAACTTTTGAGAAAACAGTCAAAAAAGGGTTTGCAGTCATTTCGCCCCAAAACTACTTCGCCCTGAACCATTTCGCCCTGAACCACGGCCTGTGCACAAAATGGTTTTGGGGCGAAGTGGCATTTGGGCGATGTAGTGTTTGAACGAAGTGATTTGGGGCGAAATGGCACTCGGGCGAAGTGGTTTGGGGGCGAATTGAATTTTCGTCTCATGAGACGAAAACTAATTGTTTTACTCATTTCTCAAAGACTATAGCACTTCAGACAAAACTATTTCAGGGGAAGTTTTCTACGGTCATCATGTTTATATTGTGTAAGTTAGGCGTAAATCTGTGAACATTTTTGATTTTCGAGATTACCAATGATGTATACTGCCTTTAAGGACTACCAAGTTTTGCATTCAGGAAAAAACACTGTTGGTAGGACCTACGTCATAAAACAGCAGGACAGGGGCCAATTGCATAAAGCTACATGTAACACCAGAGAAATTTGCTGAATCCAAAATTTATTTGCTTTTTAAAGGCAGTACACATGATTGGCATCTCGAAAATCAAAAATGTTCACAGATTTACACATAACTTACACAATATAAATACGATGACGGTAAAAAACTTCCCCTGAAATGGTTTTGTCTGAAGTGCTATAGTCTAAGACTTTGAGAAGTTAGCAAAACAACTATTTTTCGTCTCGCGAGACGTAAATTCAATTCGCCCCAAAACCATTTCGCCCTGGACCACTTCGTCCTGAACCACTTCACCCAAGTGCCATTTCGCCCCCAAACCACTTTATCCAAACACTACTTCGACCAAAAGCCACTTTACCCCAAAACAACTTCGTCCACAGGCCGTGGTTCAGGGCAAAGTGGTTCAGGGTGAAGTGGTTTTGGGGCGAAATGACTGTAAACCCTTTTTTTACTGTTTTCGCAAAAGTTAGACGAAGTACGGAGCTGGTTTTGGCTCAGGTTGGTTTTAATCATGCATTTCTTTAATCACACGGGGGATAAAACTATTTGTAACAGTTTACCAATCATGTATACTATCTTTAAAAATGGGTTAGCAGTCAAAATCGTATATGATGTGTCTACATGTACAATTGAATGGTGTTCTGCCACTCTTGCTAATTTTTCTGCTAAACAGCTTTATGAGATTGGGCCCAGTACTGTTTAATATAGAATGGCTTATACCCGTACCGGTAGGTTCATTTTCAATCCTACACTGGTGTGTTAAAGAGCTGATGAAACTACTCACTGAAATAGGGTGCAATTTTCGTTATTTGTTGCAATTTTCCTCTCGGTGTTGTATGTGAGCGCAACTGAACAAACCAACAAATGCAATATTTTGTATGGTAGCTTATCACCATTGAACTGAAAAAATCAAACATGGGGTAAGAGAAAAACCATGTGATTCTTTACTCATCCCGTGTTTGGTTGTTTCATTACAATGGTGATTTAAAGGCACCATACCAAATACTGCATTTGCACACCCATGCAACACCAAAAAAAAAACACTGGGTTTGTGGGGAAAACCTCAGTGAGTATACCGCTGTGCCTCATACATGTAGCTCAGAGGGTGGGATATCTGCCCGGTGAGTCAGAGGTCTCAGGTTCATATTCCAATTAGCCATATGATTTTGCTCTCATCCCATGTTACAATTTTTGGAGTTTTTGATTTTTAAAATTAAATTCATAAATACCTTAGACAGTTTACGCATCCCTATTGGCTGAAAGCACATCACTTGGGCAGTTTTAAACAAGCGATAAAGGCACAGTCAGTCTTAAACTGTGCTGGAACACGCACATGCACACAGAAACTGCATGCTCCCGAAAGCAAATTGTGCACTGTAACAAGTACCCAGTCGTGTGCATGCGCGTAAAACACACTTGCATTACGCGTAACGCGCGCGATCGAACAAAAACATATCGACGCACAGCTAGCAGTTGTACGAACGCGGTGATGACACTGTGGGTGTAGAAAGTAAAGTCAAAACGACAAGCTAATTTTGGTGAGTTTTACCGATTTACGCAAAAAGGTATTTATGAATGGGATTAAAAATAGGTTTAGTCAGTTTTAAACAATCCATTTAAAACTGGCTAGGGTCCTGGGCACTGATAATGGCCTGTGCCTTCGACTTGGGCCATTATCAGTGCCCAGGACCCTATCCAGTTTTAAACGTACATGTATGTTTAAAACTGACCAAACCCACTTCTAATCCCTAATTTAAGAAACTACTGATATTAAAAATGTATGACCCACCAGTCCACCTCGATTGCTGAACACACAGTAACTACCAACTAAGACATTCCCTGCTACCATTTGTCGGAAGACTTCAACCTTCAAAACATCTGCTAGAATCTCTTCCGTTTCCTGTCAAAAAATTGGTGACAAAGCAAAAAAGATGTTTTAAATATTGATTATAATTTGGTCTGAAAAAGGAGATTTTTAAAAGGAGAAATTGTTGATTTTGTGCATTAAGTGTATGCTTAGGCAAGTCTATCAGTGATGTAGTCAGGACCTTTCTTAGAATCACTTTTTTTGGTACGACACTGAATTATCCTGTCCAATATCCACACAGTTTTCTTAGTTTTAAGGCATTTTTACATTTGGAGCACTACATTCAAGTACCTGTGTGTGTATAAATTGTATTCCAGTGCCTTATACATTAGCTCAGCTGGTAGACAGTCTGCCCAGGGAGTCAGAGGTCTTGGGTTTGAATTCCGATTAGGCCCTTACGATTTTTCTCCCATCCCAACTTTGGTCTTATTCTCAATATACCGTAAATTGCTTACCCTATCTAAATCTGGATGTACCAAGGCTACATAATCATTGCAGCAGATGACATTCCCTAGGGCTGATAGTTTCTCCTCTACCCTCTGTATGGCCACAGCATCAGGCAGAGCATTCCGTAGGTGTTGTAATTCCTGGTCGGTTGTGCTGTTTGGGACAAGAAGTCCGTTTTTGTTCCCTGTGACAGACAAATTTAACATTAGCCTGTTCTGCACACTTCCGCATTGAAACCGAGGCTCTTTGTGTCAAGTCGGCAGTACACAGTACATTGTACATGTACATGTACAGTATTGTACAGTGACTTAGTGTACATACATGTACGTGTGCTGTTTTGCGTGGTATTTCAGGCCTCAACCTTAAGCTTCAGAGGGGCAAGGCCACTTGGCCTTGAAGGCCCCCAAAAAGAAGGGAGCACCAAGGCCAATTGAAAGGGCACCAAGGCCATTTTCAAAATTTGTATTTGTTGATGACTTAAATCACTTACCGGTAATGTCACTTCCCTTCAATTTGAAGATGGTGTTCAAGATGATGTTTTTTTTTTTTTACTTTACAGCTTTCTGGTGCATCTGAAGGGCTTGTTACATGTGTTATAGTATAGATTCTCAAGGATTTTTTTTGTGCAGATTAAAACAAAATATGGAAAAGAAGGATTCTGCTTTAATACCTGCACTTGCCCTACGCACAAACTCTATGGAGACCGACTTGGTAAAAAACGTTTTTCCTAAGTAGACTAACTTTTTGGTCTACTTTTTCCCTCAGTAAAATTACGTTTTCCCGCAGATTTTCTTTTTTTGGAAGTTGAGCTGCGGAAAGAATGGGGGATTTGACCATGGCTTCATACCTTGTGTGCAAAACATAATGAGACAGGCTGAAAAAAATCTAAGTGTTTCCTCACAAAATCTTAAATTTTTCCCACTCTTCTGGCAAGGCAGACTGCACCAGCCTCCGTAAGAGCTGCTGAGGCATGGTGCACCACTCAGCTTAAAGTGTTCCTTGAGAACCTGTCCTTCTAAGTTTTTAGATACAAGATCCAGAGGTCAGCTACTACAGTACATATCCCTCACAGGTTTATTTGGGCTAACAAGCCAACAAAATCAGTTTTCTGTAAGCCCTTGACTAAAACTAGCGTTCAAATTAGCAATGGTATGTTGGCCAAATGACAGTTGAAATCGTCTCGGGCCAGCTAGAAAGCCTCCCCAAATGGTCCAGCTGTCCAGTTGAATTCAAACAGACCCATGCCGTACATGTGAAATTTCTGCGGATTTCCGCATCATTTTTAATTTCCTTAATGCGCTTTTTTTTATGTTTCCGTTTTTGTGTAACTTGAGCGTGGCAGATTTTATTTTCTGCTTTTTTCTACGCACGCATCACGGGCCGCTGCGCCCGTACGTCAATCATATTTTGAATTTCCCACACTTTCTAAATTCCGCCAACAGAGGGCGCCCTTCTGCGGTTAAGCGAGTCGTTCCCATGGGACCGCGCCCAATTACACCCCTGAGATTTATGAATGAAAGAAACGTTTCTTTGACGTCATCGCATTGGTTTGTGGCGGGATAAAATGGTCAAGAAATTTCTTTTCATATAAAAAACAAATGACGCAATTTAAATTTATCCCAGTGGCAAAGGCCGGTTTTAAAATCACACCACCTACTCGTAATTAATTAATTGCAAAAATCTTTAAAAATACGAAAAAGTGCCAGAATTTCGATTTAGTTTCAAAGTAAATAATATAGACGCACGAACTCTGACCCCTAGTCGTTCCTTTTTACCGCCTTTCAGTATGGTTTGCGTTTGCAAATTCAAGAAATAGTCCAGCAAAATCGATCTCTAATTATCATGTTTACAAACAATTTGATGACGTCATCAAAACATATTGTCCTTAAGAATCCACATTTTCGTGGAATTTGCGTTTTTTCTGAAGAAAAATCCAGCAGGAATATCAAAGCTAAAGAAAATTAGATCGTTTTAGCAGTGGTTTGGCTGTATCAGTCCGCAAGGATTGCGGTTTATGATAATGAGTTGTAACCCGATATCCCAAGGCCACTGTTTACCACCAGCGAAAACCGCAGACGAGAAGGCATTGGGTTACAGAAAATCGTTGTTCTCAGGAAATATCGAGCGAGTTTCAACACAAACTTTATGGAATCGGAATAGGGACGTATCAGTGATTGATAAAAACACCACTTAAAGTAAAGTTGTGTTTGTAAATTGCGAGCTACGACCGATCTTTTTGAGGACATCGACTATAAAATCTCCGCGGTTGCGGACGCGTGGAACACGGGAATTTAAAAATGGCTGACACCAACGGTTACTTCGTCCATGCTTCGTCGCTCCTTTTCTTGCCAGTATACAACTACGGTATATCGTTATATAATGTTGAATTATGCCCTAGGACGCTTTTTAGAGTTGGGTAGGAGTTGTTTATTGTCGGTATTTCCTTCTTTTTATGCACTTAGGTCCTTAATTAGGCCAATTGTTTCCCCCGCCTCCGATGCCCCGCCCCTTCTTAGGCTTTTTCATTCCCCAGCCAGGGTATTTTTACACAATCAAATTTTTAGTGAACCTCGTGAACAATTCATCATTTACATGCATGCTTTACACCCTTGGGTGGGATTTTTTTCACTTGAAGTGTCATTTTCTCCTGGGGGAGAGAGGGGGTGGTGGAGTCTGGGCGGGGTCCCGAGACGAGTGCAAGACTGCCAGGAGGGATTATACTGCATTTGTTAACCACAATTTTTTAAACATGGAGTTTTGTCTTTTTAGTAGTTGCACGATCTTGGCAAAATGTGGGAATGCTGTTTGGGCAGATAGGCCTACAGCTTTACCATGATTCTGTCCCAGGAATTTCGCTGTCCCGCTTTGTCGCTCTTGTGAAACTGTAAGCTTACTTGAATCCATGTTTACACACCCAGCCAGTTCATGACTTAGTGCACAAAATGCATAAAGCGAGTCATCAAACAAAAGCTCGTTCTTGGCTTAAATTTTTGGTGTCCCGCTGTCCTCGGTGTTTCCAATTTCTTATTTTCTTCTCCCAAGAAACTCATTTTAATAGTAGGAATTCCATTTATTGGTCGCCACTAAGACGCCGTGTGTTAATTCTAGGGAACACGGCAGAAAAGGAAAATGTTGAATGGTTTTCACTCATAAAATCACTTCCCTTTTAAATATTTACATGTTTTGGTGGTGTTTAAGTCATAAAAAGAATAAGTGGCAACCAGTAAACAGAATTCTTTCCACTTATTTATTTGCCTTAGTGTCACTATCAATAGTAATTTGACCCCGTTCAAGTTAAAGAAATTGCTTTAGTCGGCAAAGATAATCGTCATTAGTGCATGCACATTTCATTTAAAGGCAGTGGCTCGTCAGCAATGCGCGTGCGTCACATTCTTGCCCCGAAATACGAAGCTCCATGCCTTTGCTATGGAGCTGCGTATTTCGTGGCATGAATTTTGTGTTCGCGCATTGCTGACGAGCCCCTGCCTTTAATGAAGACCAAACAAACCTGCCATCATGGCTTGATCGCACATACATGTTGAGCGTTGTTTAATGCTCTGTGGTTTTTGAATGGCATGGCAAAACAAAAAAGTGCCAGACATGTCACGGTACATTGTACTTGCCAAATTGCTTTGTCAAAAAGGAGTAGTAAGAGTTTGGAAGTTGATACAGAATTTCTTTAAAATGACGCATCTAGTTTGGAATGTGCAGGTATGATGGAAAAAAATCCAAATCAAAAACAAAATTTCGTGTCGGAAAAATTAAAGATTTTGTGAGTCTCATGTTTTCGCACAAGGTTTGAAGCCATGATCGACTTCCAAATTCTTTCCCCGACAATAACAGAGCAAGGTTGTCGTATAGCATCCTTACATCATGTTGCGTAGTTGCAAAAGGCTTTCTTTCTTAAATATCTGACCACTGGATGCCGCAACGCCCTTGAAATCTGAAGCTACTGTTGGTCGCCTTAGTATTCCCAAGACAATATATAGACTGGTTGTACTATCTTCACATGTACATGTACCGGTAATCACGTGTTTTGGGAGTACTAAGATGGATCATGACCTCAATTCTCCCATCCAACTGAAGTTGCATGCTGCTGTGTACCGTCAGTGCTTCTTTCGACCTGAATCAACAGCGCCATCGCCAGACGTTTCAAAGTTGGAGAGGGGTGCCAAGAGAAGAGTGGCACAACACATTGGAACGGGAGGAGGGGAGACACACGGAAAGATTGCCATGGACGTACAGACGACATCCATGAGGGCCGCAACCATTGCAACAGCTCAAATTTAAGTTTTCCTTTGTAAATTCTGACACTTTCCCAGACAAACAAAAACCTAGATGTCTGTGCATGGTAATCTACGAAGATGCTGTGACTTTACACTGGATATTCCGCTGAGATAAAGCATGGGATGCTGTATTTGGCATGCTAGTTGAACATTAGCAGTTTTGTCACTTGGCAGGCTCACAAACCTTTAAAAAATACATTCCATTTTATCCAAACATGCCTGTTCATCCAACATGCCAAGTGTAGTAATATGCCATTGCTTTGAAAGGAAGATGTTGCCCTTCGGAAAGTTGACGCGAAACAAGAACCAAATTTTGAACCATTGATTGCCTACTACTAGTAGTAGCTCAAATTCATGTATGCAGAGTATGCAGGTTTAAGTTAACCAGTTACTCTACATACAGGAAATTGAGCTAGTAGTAGTAGGCAATCAATGGTTCAAAATTTGGTTTCTTTAACGTACATGTATTACGTAAATGTTGGCATAGTCATCAATAGGGTGGAGATGTCATGCCGACGACATTTACGTTATAACTCGGCATTTTTCGAAGACATTGGCTTGAGATGGCGTTGACACTGTAAGGAGGTAGCACGGCCACTTTTAGACACTATTCCACTTGTAACACCTTGCTATATTTTTCTAAAGGTTGGTGGTCGAGCATGTCTTCATTGCTGCATTTTCAACTTCAAACATCAGAAACTGGAACATGAACATGGCTTAACATGCATGTACAAGTATACTCAATCAAAAAACAAATTTTATGAGATTGTAAAAGTTACGTAACGCAAGTCTGGCAGACTGTACAAGATCACAGGACTTGACAATTTATGCAGGTAAAATTACAAAAAATCACATAAAGGTGAAATTCTGTTCCTCCCTGGTGGCTAATTTGCAAAATATTAGCAGTTGCAAAAAATTTTTTTTTTTTGGAGTATACGTATACTGGCAATTTTTTTTTTCAGTTTTCAAAACATTGTTGACAATATGCTTCAGAGCTTCGTTTTCCAATTTTCCTCGTCGGTGTTTTCCAATTCAGGAAACCAGTTCATTGCTTTCTTCAGCCTATAGCACAAGTTTATTTATCCCTTTATAATAGTTCAGACCTTTGCAAACCCAAATACAATCTCCTTGGACATGTTGGAGGTGGAAGTGAAACATAAAGTGTCAGGGGGGAAATACCTTGGGCCTTATATTTTCATTTTCAATATTAATACAAAACTTCACTGCTGAGAAGAACATGTTTCCTGACCAAATATTATGCCGTATTTGTAAGAAGTAGTGGCAAAAACGTGCGTGTATTTTATACAAAGAGAAGGGAAAAACCTAATAAAAAAGTCGGGCCTGACGATCTCTTTTCCTCAAGGTTTTTTTTTATTTTCACCCCTTTACACGTTCACTTTTACCTCCAAAATGTCCTTTTTAAATTCATGACGATGTCTCTTCCGGCCGGTTGAACAAAAAAGGATTTTAAAAACCGCAAACGCAAGTCACGCGCGACGGGCATCCACCTTTTTTCATGTCTTTTTGTTTTGATCGGTACCGAGTGGGCCACCTGTACTCCCTACGCGAAAAGCCGTACTAACTGCGCGTAAACAAAGTACCCGACTATGTTAGACGGATTTAGTCAACAGAGGGCGACATCAGTTAGATTCCCCCGGGAGCGGCCCGTGGCATGGGCGATCTTGTTTTTACCAAGCAAGAAAACAGCGCCCTCCATTGACAGTAAATAAACTTGTCCAAGTCTACGACACTTCCGTCCACGCCAAGACACTTCTGTGCGTGCGTGATTGCATGTGGGCTACAACAAGTCGTGATTCAGACTTGTGCAAGTCTAGAACAAGATGGCGCCATGAAACTTCCGTGTAATGTGTGGTTGCACACGTGTTTTTGCATGAACTGGCCGCCCGCTGCGCCTAGAGTTGACCGGCCGCTCTCACTGGCAGGTTTGCTGGCCGGCACATCAATCTTATTACATGTATCTTTTGTAAAAAAGGACCACGTATACAAGGACTGATGCTTGGCCACAAATACCGCCACGCTTCGAACCGCAGCCATGGCAAACGCTCAGACACACGAAACACAGGGTGTCCCAAAAAAAAATTTCCAGGCTAAACCAGGCAACCCCAGAATCAAGGTTTTTCTGGACCCCGATAGGAAATTTTTTTTTTTTTACAGGGTGCTACCCAAAACAAATTCCATGCGTGTACACTTGCTTCATTGGCTGCCTGTCGCTTTGGATTTTAGATTATTGCAACATGCTGACGAAACATTACTTTTCTGCTGCAATAACCACGCCTTTTTGAAATTGGCCCCTGGATATGGATGTATGCGCAAATTATGCCTCAGCTCGCTCGGTGCATTCATTCAGCGCCTGCACTGTCCCCATGTACCGGTACATGTTCGTATTGCAATGACCGTACCGCATGTGCACTGTAAAACACATGCTTTATTCCACTTCGATCGTCGGGCAACATGCATGTTTACAAACAAACTTGTGCACCAATACCAGATGTTGTAAGTCAAACATGCGTGAATATTGAATACATGTATTTTATGTTTTAAAGAACTGAAGTACCAGATTATCTTGACTGGTCTACCCGGACTTTTTGAACAGTGTTTTGACTGGTCCGTGAGAGTTTCGACTTTCGTTAGATTTTATTTTATTATTTTGTAGTATATTGTCTCAAATGAATGTTTAGGGTGTTAGGGTTTAACAATACTTACCAACACATAATCTGCCAACAATTCGACACCCTGCTATTGAAGTGTGTACAACTGGAACAACATCTCCAACTTCTGCATCAAATAAACTGAAAAGGTAATGAACAGAAAACAAATTTCAGGTACAACTTCCCGAACAGAAGCAAACAAATTCCTGAATCTTCTCATGGTGGCTCAAGATCCGGAAATGAGACATTTACAGAATAAATTTTGGGGTGCAGGTTCGCCAAATCTACTAGCAAAGTCAATTGTTCTCACCTAAAGGTAGTATACATGTACATGTACATGATTGGTAAACTGTTACAAATAGTTTTATCCCCTGTGTGATTGAAGATGCATGATTAAAACCAACCCGAGCAAAAATCAGCTCCGTACTTCGTCTAACTTTTAAGAAAACAGTAAAAAAAGGGTTTGCAGTCATTTCGCCCCAAAACCATTTCGCCCTGAACCACAGCCTGTGCACGAAGTGGTTTTGGGGCGAAGTAGCATTTGGGCGATGTAGTGTTTGGACGAAGTGATTTGGGGCGAAATGGCACTCGGGCGAAGTGGTTTGGGGGCGAATTGAATTTTCGTCTCATGAGACGAAAACTAATTGTTTTACTCATTTCTCAAAGACTATAGCAATTCAGACAAAACAATTTCATTAACAATGGTGTGTGCCCAATTTCCATTGTTAGTTGCTCATAGTGTCACCACGAAGTGACACCCAAGTGCACTTCAGTTACAGTTCGTGAAAACCGCACAGTGGGAAACACAAGTTTTCACGAACTGACATCCAAGTGTGTGCGCGCGCATTGCACCCAAAACGAATGAAATTTTGTTTCCACGAATTGACACCCAAGAAAACGTTAAATTTATTCACCCCCCAAAGCTTTGAAAATGCTCGATACGAATAATATCATCTCAATACTTGTACAATAATAGTAAAATATTGACCGCAACAACTAAACGTTGGTCGATTTTTTGGGGGTATAAATACCATACCGGTACACCCTCCCACTAATTCTTCATAATATGACATGATAACACCCCAGATACATGTAGGTATGTATGTACCGGTACATGTGACATAAAAATTAAAATCACTCCAGTTTTAATAATAAAAGCCATTTTATTCAACAGAACACGGAATGAGAAAGTACAAAATACCAAAATGACCATGTTTCTTCCAGGATAAATGAAATGATGGCTAACTACACATCGTCAATGGGAGCCTGTGACCTACATCAAATACAACTTCTCGTTTTCCAATTTTCCTGGTCATTTTCTTCAAAAACTGCATTCAGTTAGTGCAGTGCAACAGATAACCATTCGCACGCGCGCAGCTCCCTCTGTTGTCGCGCTTACGCACGGACCGCTCTAGCCCTAAAATTAGGGCTGTGAATTGCTCGCTTTTCAAATCTGACTTATTGAGTCGCTAATTCACAGCCCTAATTAAGGGATGTACGACAATACTCAGTCTGAAACTGCTCAAATCTGACAAAGTTCTACTAAAAATATCGTCCGAAGCACATCAGACCGAGCACTTTCACATACACCATTGTAATCCTGAGAGTCTAGTGTTTCATAAAATAACAGTAACGCTTACGGAATCGTCAATTTGGCCATCTACGATGTCTGGAAACATTGGACAAATTTCGGACAATGTTCTGAGCCGCATTCCCTGGGTGACGCCATCTTAGCTGATATGCTGGCGCTTCTCGATCATGAGATGTCAAGGAGCCCGGCTAACTGTGCAATATGCATAATTCATATTATCCCAGCTGGCAAGTACGTCACGCGCGCAGTGCAGCTAGTTATCGAACTGTGCGAGTGACGTACTTGCCAGCTGGGATAAACACACGGACGTCAATATGAATTATGCATATTGCACAGCCGGGCTCCTTGACCGAGAAGCGCCACCACGCGTCGAGCATATCAGCTAAGATGGCGTCACCCAGGGAATGCGGCTCAGAACATTGTCCGAAATTTGTCCAATGTTTCCAGACATCGTAGATGGCCAAATTGACGATTCCGTAAGCGTTACTGTTATTTTATGAAACACTAGACTCTCAGGATTACAATGGTGTACCGGTATGTGAAAGTGCTCGGTCTGATGTGCTTCGGACGATATTTTTAGTAGAACTTTGTCAGATTTGAGCAGTTTCAGACTGAGTATTGTCATACATCCCTCAATTAGGGCTGTGAATTAGCGACTCAATAAGTCAGATTTGAAAAGCGAGCAATTCACAGCCCTAATTTTAGGGCTAGGACCGCTCGTGCTGTAATTTTGTGCATTACTTTATTTTATCATTTATTTATCTCAAAAAGTGGGAAGTAGGCCTATATCTTAGAAGTGCAAGTGAGAAGTATATCTTAGAATTTGATAATTTGTTGATTCCAGGAGGTATTTCCATTCAAATTTTTGTTCAATGCATACGAAAAAAATATCGTAAATTCTTTTTAAAAACTAACCTGTGAAAAGTTTCTGACGCACCGATTGCTGTCAAGCAGTAAGCATTTGTCAACTTCGCAAATACCCCGATTTCATTACTGTTTTCAAATTGTACACGCATAGCCATTTTCGTAAAGTGTTGAGGCCCTTTCAATAAGACTTGTTTCTTGGCAGCCCAAGTAACTGTTCTGATTTTCAACTGATAGAAGAGAAGTTGGTTGTAGTGTTTTTAGTTCTGTTGTGCAATTCGTCGCTCGTTCAATATTCAGACACGTTTTCTGGAAGAGCGTTACCTCACCTCACAAAGTCAATACGGACGCACATTTGTACGGACAAATCAGCACCAGTCTGACCTAATTGTCTATCGCCCTCTTGTGCTTGTTGTGCAAACTTGGGAAGGGTTTAGATTGGTTCCCGATCCCATCGCTTATTGCGAAAATATGGGGATCGGTAAAAGGCAGCCGAGACCATAAATTCTGCCCGGCCACGTGGTTATTATATATATATATTTTTTAGTAAGTGCGTATATTTTGCATTGACATTTGTAACCCGGCCGTGCGTGTCGAACATATCCAAATGCAAAATAAAGGGCGTGTTTGTTTCGGACGGATCCAAATTCAGATCTGCGCAGATCCAAGGTGACCTCGTTCACTTCGCGCACATCCTAATCAAGATCGATCGGGGTTAGTCTGGTACCCGGACCAAAAAATTATTTGACTAGACTGAATTTAAGATTCAGTCGTTGTATGTGGAATATGTGGAGCGGGAACCAGTCTAGATCGGTGTCCGCCAGCCCTAGACTGGTTCCCGCTCCACATATTCCACATACAACGACTGAATCTTAAATTCAGTCTAGTCAAATAATTTTTGGTCCGGGTACCAGACTAGACCGGCTACTGTCGTGTTTAAAATAGCACTTTAAGCATTACGTCATGCATTTATTTTTAGAGCACATAACCGTTAATTTTCAAAGCGAGTTGCGCGCTATATGGCATGAGTGTACAACAATTTGAAAGGGGTTATTCCATATTTGACCAATACAATATATTAACCTTAAAATATTAAATATGCCCATTTTAATATACATGTAGCAGCATGTAGGCTAGCATCAAAAAAGAAAATTAAAACCTTGTCTGCATCACCCAGTGAGCTCCATATTGTAGGCCTACATGTAGTTTTAATCTGCTGTTGCAATCCCGTAACTATAGCCATTCATACGGTAATTACCGTAACTATAGCCACTGATAGCCACTGCGTAGTTTTAAATCCGTGGCATCACCATAAATACACACGCAGCGTCACGCGTACGTGCACGCGACGTCAATTCAAATTCTCGAAACAATGACGAATTGTACCCGACGATTAACGGTAACGTCCGGACGACCAGACGTGCATTTCGGGTAACTTCGGGAACCTCCGGAAAAAGGAGGGATTTCTCCTGTTTCAAAATGGCGGAATTGGCGGCTGCCGGACCTTAAATTCAGTCTAGTCAAACAATTTTTGGTCCGGGTACCAGACTACCAGTCTCCTAGACTTGGTTCCAAGTCCGAGATCCTGGTTTGTTTTCAGTATGCGTAGCGCCCTCTGTTGATTTGTGAAATGTATGGACAGGGAACTAGTCTATTTCGGTTCAGGATCTCGAGATTCTGAACCGAAATAGACTAGTTCCCTGTCCATACATTTCACAAATCGGAAACGGAAAACAAACCCGGATCTCGGACTTGGAACCAAGTCTACGAAACGACCGACCTTGAAACCAAACATTCTCCCGGAACATCGCATACAACACTGTACAGTCAGTCCGCAGCGCGCTAAAAAGTGCTTGTTTTTATGTGCACAATATGCACGCGTGACCTCAACCAGTTACGGTCGTGCATATTTAATGAGCTTGAACAGCCCGTCGAAAACTAAGGATTTCTTAGTCGTTTCCAGAAATCTGACCTATAACACTAGAATTTTCGGAAAGAAGAGAAACATATCTGTCGTCGAGTATCACTATTTCATGTTTTTTTTGCATTTTGAGGTGAGAAATATTCAGGAAAAAACACGTCCAAAAACACGACAAACGACACCCCAAAAATCGGCCAAAATCTTCCCTTGTCACTACAATCAGCAGTCCATGTTTACCTTTTATACAAAGAATATGTAATATTCTACCCACAAATAATGAAAATTGTACGTACTTTTGTCTAGTCCAGTCAGGATGCAGCGAAATCCATCGTCATTCCGAATAAACACAAACCCAAAATTACCGCCGTGGCACCGCATAGTTTCCCGTTGTCCGATTGGCTAACGATGACGTCATTGCTAGTTCCAGATTAGACTGGTTTCTAGTCCACCAATTTTTTCGTGGGTTGTACACACGGAGCTATTTATTGAATGCATGTATAGGTCTACCTTTATTTCCTTTTCTCCTCTTCGAACAGTATTGTTAAGCCCCCATAAATCAAGTTAAATTCAAACCGGTTAGGTGTAAAAACTCTCAAACCATAGCCAAGTGTGTAGTCAATCTTAGTTTTGATCATTTTTTCCTAAAAATCACTTAGCCGGGATCTGAAGCTTTTTTTATGTTTACACAAGAGTGAAGTAATTTCCTAATGTTCTTTTTCCTTGTTCTATGCCTCCATCTGCCCAAATAAATTTTAAACAGTAATCAGTCCAGTTGGGCAAAGGATTATATGACACAGGAAACACGACAGATTGTTAACGGTTCTTTTTAATTTATTCAATGTCACACATCTTTGGATACTACACAGCAACTGATAAATAAATCTGTTAAAACATGTACATGACTTATGATCGACATATGGTGGACTTAAAACAGTTATTATTGCCAAAAATGTAACCATAATGAAAAACCACGAGCGGAATAGTCACAACAGGTTCTGTTGTTGCAAAGAGTATATAATTACAAAAATATTATAAAAAAGTTTTGAAAACTCGTTAACTGCCACACATGTAAACACTCAGATTAGAGTTTCTAAAGTATACTGGATAAACTGTAAAAGACAAATACATGTATGACGATACAAAATATATGGTTCATTGATTGTATTTCAAGCTGCAGAGATCCCAAAAATAAAATATAGGTTGTATCTCTCATCACTGACATCAGCTGGTTTAACATTATATTCATGTAAACTCTAGGTGGGACTTGCTCTAACAACACATGCATATAAAACATGAAGTTATGAAAATCAGTTGACAATTTTGACATGCATTGTAATTAGATCATGTGAGCTTATTTTAGGAAGCAAAAAGCTCTTACTTTTGACCGTGTTTTTTTCTGGTGTCATGCTGGGATTTAAATTTGTTGGGTGTATTTCTGCTAGCAAGCAAAACAAATGCAATCTATATCGAATAAATTGGGCAATAGAAAGTGCATCAGGTTTCTCAGATTGTCAATTTTTGACATGATAAGGTGGCTCCACCTTGAACTCATGCGTCCACAAGCTTTATGGCCCACACATAGGTTTGTTACAGGTTTTGTTTTTACCCCCAGATCTTGTTTTACCCCAGCGTAAGTTTGCAAGTAAGTGAGTAAGAATGACTAAAATTACCAGAGATAAATGCCGGAGTCTCTGTGAAGTTGTCGGGAGATGACTGTCTCAGATTAACTTTGCGTTATCCTATGCCATTGTGCTTTTGATGCTGCATACATGTACATAACAGCAGGTCCCCATGATGACCGCTGCAGTAATTGGAAAAAGTTAAAACAAAATTAGTGAGCACTATTAATAACATCGAGGGGGAGGGGGAGGGGGAGGGGCCAAGTTCATAAGGGGGCGACTTGACCTGATTCCAACTTTAAAATTCCCAATACTTTCAAAAATAAATAAAAGTGGGATAAAAAAAAATTAAGATTTTGTTTTAATTGTGTGAAGAAAGACTTAACAATTTGTCAGCCTGACTCATATGTTTTGCACCCAAGGTCTGAAGCCATGATCGACTCCCCAAATTTCCCTCAACTTTGAAGTCGAGTCGGTCAACGGACGAGTTGGTCCAACGGTCGAGTTGGTCCAATGGTCGAGTTGACTGTCATGAATGTGTTCAGGCGCATTTCTACAATGTCTGCGTGCACACGCGTACGTGTGCAGCCACAGTCGCACTGCTAAAAGGGTGAAATCTCGCGGTAAAATCGTAGCGCAAAAACCATTGAAAAAACTCTTTCAGCAAGCCACATGACACGTTAAACAAAAGCACGTGTCTTCATCTATCGGAAAAACGCTATTGTTTTCCAAAGTTTTGTCTAGTCCAGTCTAGTCAGTCAGCTTTCCTTTCATACAGTGGATTGTTGTAATTTTGCCTCCAAATTAGAATCACACCCACAAATTTCAAGCTGGTTGTGTCCTGTAGTGGTTTTAGATATTCTCGATTAGAAAACAAATAAAAAGCACAACTTACATTGCCGTTTTTCAATCAAAAACGTATATTTCCGACACTCTTTCACGAATAAATATCTCCTTACGATGTTGCCATGCTGCTATGAGGTTGGCTTGGGCGCGCTCCAGCATTTTCGGAGTCGACTCCGCGTATCCGATTCCAAAAAAGAATCCCAATTCCATTCGAAATCGATTCAATTTTTCGTATGAAAACATACGTGTACATTGCGATTTCTTATTGTGTCAAGGACAACCCATTCTAATCGATTCCAGTGTGGAGTCGCCCAAGCTAGCGTAGAATGGAGCCCAAAGCTCAACGTGGTTTTTCTTTTGAACGTACAGTTGGTGTGACTCTACGGAGGCCCAAGGAGAACGTCCGGGAGGCCCATGGTGGCGCTCTCATGTCACGCGCATTTATACAGCGCGGCACGTAACCGTTTAGTTTCGTTAGACGTTCTCTTTGGGCGTCCGTCAATGCACAACTACACGTTAGTAAAAATGATATCTTGATAAGGAGTTGACAACAGATTTCTTCGTCGAAGATTGTCGGAAATAGACGTTTTTGATTCAATAACGGCAATGTAAGTAGTGCTTTTTATTTGTCTTCTAATCAAGAATATATAAAACCACTACAGGAAACCACTACAGGAAACAACTAGCTGGAAATAGTTGGGTGTGATTCTAATTTCGAGGCAAAATGACAACAATCCACTGTATGAAAGGGGTACCTTCTGTCCCTACGGGAACCCGTAGGGACAGAATCATTCTGTCTAGTCCAGTCAGGATGCACAAACCAATTGACCCCCTCAAAATCCACGATACGACCCATCACTTCAGATTTACACAATTACCAACTAAAAAATTACCCAAATTGTGACAAAATATACATCAATCGAAACAGAAAGAATTGTTTTCCAAACTTACCCAGCCATCTTGGCCACCAACTACTCGTTTAAAACGCTTGCGAGCAACAAAATAAGGCCAACGAAATCTCGCGAACATCCCGGACTTTCTCGCGGTGCGTTCACGCCGATGAGCTGTGCAGATAAAATTGGGCATTTGACCTCATTATCGGGGGCGCTGCGGACTGACTGTGTACAAATTGTATGGGCAGAACAACGCGTGATATGTTGTTGCAAACATTGCACTTTGACCTATGTGGGTGATCTCTGCTAGCTCTGTTGTGATTGGTCGGCGGGTTCGGTTGATTGACAGGTCGGAACTATGCATTACAATGGCAACACGTCACACTTTTAAAGGCTGTGTATTGCACTGGCTGGAGAGAAACGATACAATTGGTCTGGGCAGATGCACAGTGGTGTGAACCGGTTTCGCTTACAATATGCTATAGTTTCCAACTCAGACACAGATTTGATAGTTGTTGTGGTTTACACCCCAACAGAGGATGCAGAAGAGGGGGTAAAAGGCGACTTTACTTCTGTAGCATACTGGGAATGGCACTTTGGTTGTGGAGCAACGAGCTATACATCGAGCCTATAGGCTCGTTGAAAATAGCAGGACTGGGCCTGTGTGGATCTGGGCTTCAAGGCCAGAGCGAGATCTGGAACCTTGGCACGGTGATTTGGCAAAAAAGGGCTGATACTGATAGGGTGCCGGCAGAGTGATCATTATCACCTCGAGTACGAGATCGAGATAGTGCACAAACTGCGGGGGCCTAGTTATGGCTGAAAGTATGAACCCCTGCACTTTGTAGGCAGGAAGGCTGGAGCTCTGGGTGGGAGCAGTTCATACCAACATTCAATCTGGCACCGTACCATGTACAGTTGTGCTCAAAATTATTCATACCCTTGTAATTTTCAGAGTATTTTGAATCATGTTAATAAATGAGTGAGTTTTGTCTGTCTTACTTATGATAAGTTTTTGACAAACAACTGAAAGAATAACAAGTGACGTTTTCTGTAATATATTATTTTGGGGTTATTTTATTGACATATTTCCAAAAAGGTCATGTCCATAATTATTCATACCCTAAATAAAGTCACTCTTAATAATCAATAGAAAATCCTTTGTTTTTTAATCACAGCTTACAAACGGTTCCTGTATCGACTTACAAGGCCAAAGCATGTTTCCACCTGGATTTTCGCCCACTTCTCCTTCGCAAAAGACTCAAGGTCGTTGAGGTTGGAAGGCTTCCTTGCCATCACCCGAGTCTTGAGTTCCGTCCATAGATTCTCGATCGGGTTGAGATCCGGGCTTTGGCTCGGCCACTCCAGAACGTCCACATGGTTGTCCTCGAACCATTTCGTGACTGCCTTGTCAGTATGTTTGGGATCGTTGTCCTGCTGGTAGGTCCATAACAATTTTGACCAAGCTAGAGTTTCTCAGCGGACTGCTTGGTGTTTTCATCGATGATCTTAATGTACTGCTCCTTTTTCATGATTCCAACCACTTTGACGAGATTCCAAGTCCCATTTGCCGAGAAGCATCCCCACAGCATGATGCTACCACCTCCATGCTTGACGGTACAGTTCTTTGAATTGTACGCTTCCCCTTTCTTTCGCCAGACATAAGCAACATCCATGTGCCCAAAAAGCTCCATTTTTGTCTCGTCTGACCACATAATCGATGACCAGAAGCTTGGATCCTTGTCCAGGTGTGCTTTAGCAAAGGCCAGACGAGCTTTCCGATGTCTCTGCCTCAGGAGTGGCGTCTTTCTAGGTCGGCGGCCATGGAGACCTCCCCGATGCAATGTGCGCTGAAGTGTCTGCCTGGATATCTTGGTCCCAGAGTCGCCAAGGCTGTTCGAGAGACCCTTCATGGTAATGCGGGGATTGTTGCTGGCTTCTCGGCACACTTTTCTTGCAGACGAGGTACGACACCCTTCGACTTACGACCATGCTCTTTAAGGTTTCTTACTGTGTGGAACTCCTTGTACTTCCTAATTATTCTTTGAACGGTGGAAACTGGCACTCTAAACTGCTTTAAAAGGGACCGTTGCAGCCTTTCGCTTCTTTGTGTCCAGAAACTGAGAATGAAGGCATCAACTCCAATCACTTTATAGCCTACAAGCAGAGTGCTATTCTATGACATTCTTTGATTTAAATTTAATTGATATATTAATGATTCAAATCTTATGCAAACATGTTAGGAGAACGAAAATAAATCACTGGAATGTTGAAAGCAGGTGCATTATCACAAAAAAATTGCCTAAATGCTGATATTTCGAAAGGGGTTTGAATAATTTTGAACTGGCACAAAAATGCAAATCTGGACATTACTATTGTTATGCAAATAATGTCTGAGCCAAAAACACGTCACGGTCTTGTGCAAGGCAACTAACTGTCCTAGGATACAGTGAAAGTTCCTTCACAATAGTTTTTGGGGGTGAGGAAATTTGAAAAATGTTACATTTTTCAAAAGGTATGAGTAATTTTGAGCACAACTGTATATACCTGGGGTCCTTTTCACTTGCTTTGTAAATTGGGTTATCAGTTCTCAGAAACAGTTATTTGGCAAAAATATCAGTACAAAAATCACGTGTACGATTTTAGCTGGCAACTCATTTTTGCAAAATAAAGCAAATACATTCCGTGCTAAGCAAGTTTCTGTACTTCCAAAAGAGGCTGCGTCATCTGGTTTGGCAGATGTACTTGTATGAGGAGGGCGGCGATCTCTTCACCGGTACGGTATACGCCCTCTCCAAACCATTTCCGACGTTAGAAAGGGTTGTGTCATTGCACCATGGCTGTTTGCTAGTCCTACTGACTGGACGATAGACCGGGCTTGCCGGCAGATAGGCATAACCATGCATTGGCGAGTGCAGCGAATGACGATGACCTTGCAGTTGCTTTGTCCAGTTTCGAAGAGGCTGCTGTGATCGGCCCGATGCTATTGTAGCGTTCTAGCCGTGCGCGAGTCTCGAACACAATACTCAAACTCGCTTTCTGACTTGACTTTTGACGAGCCTTTATTCATCACCTCTTCGTGCTTACAACACCATACCAGAACGTAGACTATGCGTTTCCCGGCAGAAGGCAGCCACACCGTAGAGTCGTGCTGGCGCCCTCTGCCGGCCGATTGGCACAATCGTTACACTATCCTGAGCAAGACCAAGGTCCGTTGATAACCCAACGTCTATCGTGCCTATCGGTGCCGAGGAAGTAGAGGTTGTGGAGATTGAGTTTCGCATAGTTAGGAAACATCATGGCATATCATGCACTTTTGACGTCAGAAGGCGCGTTGGTCTTGCTAGTGTAACCTTTGGACAAATGAACAGTATTTGGCACCAGCGTCGACCATGCTAAGGAGTGATATAAAGAAACCAAGAGCCTCACAGTGTCTCACAGGTAACATCGCCAGGTAACAGCGGATCTTCAGCGTCAGACGCCAGTTATGACAAAAAAAGAACATAATCTTTTGAGGATTTATCAACATTTGAAAAAGCGACGTTTCTTTTGTGGTTATGTATGTGTCTACGACCTATTATATTAAAGACACAGGCTCGTCAGCAATGCGCGCGCGCCAAATTCGTGCCACGAAATACGCAGCTCCATGTCTTTGCTATGGAGCTGCGTATTTCGTGGCACGAATTTGGCGCGCGCGCATTGCTGACGAGCCTGACATGTGCCTGTAAGGTTGACATTGGATGGCATATCCTCTGCAGTCGATTTCACGAAACATTGCACAGCTTGCGCAACTTTTGACAAATGGCGCAAACCCCATAGCTTGCGTGTTATCTTCGGAACAATGTTGCGCAACTTACGCAATAAAATGTTGCGCAAGTGGGCTTACGCAACTGCGTAAGTTTCGTGAAATCGGCTGCAGTCTGAGTGAGAATTCAAAACGTTTGGAATACGTAGGCCTAACCTTCGTTTCCCAAAGAGTTACGGAGATACAAATAAAAGAAGTATGGACAGAGGTAGCCTTTGTTCAAGGCCTCGCAGCTGGTGGTGTCGCGCGCCAGAACGAGAGCGCCACCATGCGACGAGGACTGGACGAGCAGCGCAAGCTGCTCGGCCTCTGCCGTCCCGGAATTTTGCTACCTCTCAGGTAGACTGGTTCCCGTCCACATATTCCACACAGGAGAATATAAGGACAGGTAAAGGGCGCTTCATCTTGATCTGTAATTGGTCGTCTTTGCGCGTGCGCATTGTGTTTTTTTATATTTAAAAATTGGCCAAGCCCTTTGCTTTAGGCAATGTACTTTATTTACATAATTGGATATGTTCGACACGCACGGCCAAGTTACAAATGTCAATGCAAAATCTGCGCACTTACTAAAAAAATAAAAATAATAATAACCACGTGACGGGCAGAATTCTGCCCGTCATGACTGCCCTTTACCGATCCCTATATTTTCGCAATAAGCGAACCAATCTATAGGAATCGGGAACCAATCTACCTCTCAGGTAGCAAAATGCTAATGATCGTATGACACAGTGTAGACTGGTTCCCGCTCCACATATTCCACATACAACAACTGAATATGAGGACCGGCTACTGTGGTGTTTAAAATAGCACTTTAAGCATTACGTCATGCATTTATTTTTAGAAGCACATAACCGTTAATTTTCAAAGCGCGCTGCGCGCTATATGGCATGAGTGTACAACAATTTAAAAGGTGTTATTACATATTTGACCAATACAAATGTAATATATTAACCTTAAAATATTAAATATGCCCATTTTAATATACATGTAAGCTAGCATCAAAACGAAAATTCAAACCTTGTCTGCATCACCCAGTGATCGAGCTCCATAATGTACTATGCTGTTGCAATCCCGTAACTTTAGCGACTGACAGCCACTGCGTAGTTTTAAATCCGTGGCATCACCATAAATACACACGCAGCGGCACGCACGTACGTGCACGCGACGTCAATTCAAATTCTCGAAACAATGACGAAGTGTACCCGACGATTAACGGTAAGGCCAATGAAATTAGATTACTAGTTTCTCGTCAACCACTTTTCAATTTTTGATGAGGGTTTTTTTTTCATTATTCATTATTCATTATTTCTTATCAATGAAAAATGCAACCCGTTATACATACACTAACTGCTATTTTGAAACCGATTTAGGCTCTAAAAGTCGCCCAGAAAGTTAGTGCCGGTATCAGTTCCATGGAGTTATACCTGTAGCTTGTGTTTGAAGGAAGAACTTGAGATGGCAAAAATCATGGAAAATGTCAAAAGAGTTTTGTAAGAGCAATATATTTAATTTGGCAGGCCTTTACGGCCCCCATGGCCGGCCCAAAGAGGGTGTGCATTCCATATAAGATCGGTACAGTTCCTACCCACAAAAACCTTCTCTAGATGCACGTGTTCCAAAATCCGTGGACGCTGCTGTCCCTGTTCCTGTATAGTGTCAACCAATGCACAGTTCCGAGTGCGAAACCACTCCGTTGCTTCGTCTATGCCATCGACCAAACCGGCCTTCAGTTCGTCGAAAAGTTGAATAAAAGAATATCGCTCATACATCCCCGATGTCCACAATCTTCCATTTAACCACACACCTGTCTTCATGATAAACCGCCAGGGAAAACATATTCATAGCGGGAAAAATCCACACAAAACTGCAAAAGACACATAAATATGCATGTGAATGCGCGCCAGAAAACAATCGATCTACCAACCTCGTGACCACGGCAAAAATATACAACCCGAGTTCTGTGTACAAAGGCCGTGCATATAACGCGATCTGGAAATGAGGTCACAAATTATCGTATGTCGAATTCGCCGGGCGGTCTGTTTTTGGCACGCATGGCGCGAACGCGACCCGAAAACACTGCACTAGGAACAGGATCACACACCACGTATCCGTCGAGAACGAGTTAAGAACAGACCGCCCGAACTCGACCTGCAACGAACGGTACCCACCGCCCATACTGGGTGCTGGGGTAGCGCTGATATGCTGTACGGTTGGTATACTGCATTCTGTGATATATTTTGCGAAGCTACGTGTAGCTGCACAACACTGAATGCGCAACCGAAACAGAAACTTCGCTTGGGAGTAGTTTGTGTCGGATTTCGCCCATTTGTTTGCAAAATAATGAAATTTTTGGAATAATGAAATTTTTTGGTGCGGGGTCAATATCACATGCGGGCGCTGACGAGAAACTAGTCATCTAATTTCATTGGCCTAACGTCCGGACGACCGGACGTGCATTCGGGTAACTTCGGGAACCTTCGGAAAAAGGAGGAATTCCTCCTGTATCAAAATGGCGAAATTGGCGGCTGCCGGACCTTAAATTCAGTCTAGTCAAAAAAAAATTGGTCCGGGTACCAGACTAGACACAGTGTGCCTGTTGCGTTGAATAGCTAACAATGCGAGCCAATCAGGTTCAGGGCGGTCGGGTTGGCGTACGGGTTCTTTCCTCGCCTTTCACCTCTGGGGTCCCGGGTTCGAATCCGGGGCGTTTATGTGGATTGGGTTTGCAGTCCCTACTTGACCGCGTGGGTTTTCCCCTGGGGCATTTCTCTGGGGGTTTTCCTCCCACTTCTAAAACTGCAACTCCTTCTTCGTCATCTCAAGTTGATAATATAGTATAGTTAAAGCTAAAACCGTATAGTTGATGGCATAAAGGGCCTTAGTTGCCGAAGATGCCATAAAATATACAACAACAACAACAACAACAACAATCAGGTTCGCGGGCACCAGTTTGTAAGCACGCGCTTCACATACAACGCGCGCGCGCACCAACACAAACATACATTCGCAGCACAACAACGCAGGGATGAATAATGCAGCAGGGGCTGTAATACACACCCATCCAGCTGCGAGGCCTTAGACAGAGGCGGATCCAGCCTCATTAAAATACAGGAATACAATGGAATAAGCCAGTTCGGAATCTCGCGCGCGCAATGAACGTCTATGGGATTGTGTCAAGGTCATTTGAGATAAACACAGGTCATTTGAGATAAACACAATGCATACCGCTTTGTTTATCTCAAACCAAAGTCGGGAGACGCATGCGCAGTCGAGACTCCGAACTGGCTTATTCAGGGGGTCGGACCCCCGAAATTCATTGTATTCCTGTATTTTAATGAGGCTGGATCCGCCACTGATGGACTATGTAAAGAAATCAGTAGTAAGTCATTTACAATGAAACAATTGTAATGCAGTTGCAGATTTTACTAATTTTCAGCATTTTATTCCTTTTAGCATTTGGTAATTTCACATGCTCAAAATATAATATTGTTATACATTATCTTATGCGTTAGTTTACCAGGTTGTTCCAGCTTCATGCGTGTCATAAACAGACAGTATTTTAATATTAGTAGTATTCTGAAGATTTAAAGAAATTTGGTTTTAATCTCGTAGAACGTATTGTTTCATATGGTAACGGTAGCTTTCCTACGAAGACCCAGAGGGGACATTTAAGTATTATGTTTTTTTTTTTAATACGTACGTACGTGATAATAATAAGTACGTACGTATTATTATCACGTACGTACGTGATAACAATACGTACGTACGTGATAATACTACGTACGTACGTGATAATTTATTACGTACGTACGTGATAATACTACGTACGTACGTGATGATAATACGTACGTACGTACTATTATCACGTACGTACGTGATAATACTACGTACTACTTAATATTATCACGTACGTACGTATTAAATTATCACGTACGTACGTGATAAATTATCACGTACGTACGTATTAAATTATCACGAACAAACGTACTATTATCACGTACGTACGTAGTATTATCACGTACGTACGTATTATTATCACAATACTTAAATGTCCCCTCTGGGTCTTCGTACTTTCCTGTATCCCACACGTTATCTAACTAATTACGAATACATTGGTGGCAACGCAATGGGCCTTTGTGACTTCACGAGTATACCGCATAAGCATCTTGACCAGTCGGATTGATTAGTGATATATACAACATTTTAGGCAAGCAGAGTTGTCGAACAAGTAGTGTTGTTAATTGTACATTAATGATGCATTATTCCGTTCATGCTGAAATGGTAAAACCTGTATGCGGTCGTATATATTTGGTATATATGCCGTTTAAAGGTAGAACACATGATTGGTAAATTGCATATTAAAGGGGACGTTATTTCCACTCGTAATTAGAAGCCCATGTTGACAAAACTGCCCTGTAGAAATTTCAGCCACATAGGTGCAGTATAATAATTCTAAAAACTTGAAAATCCATGCACGGTTTTTGTGTTGAGAATGGTAAAAAAGTCTTTTGCAAAAGACTTTTTCAGAAAACCACCTTCAGTTTTTTTTTTCACAAATTATATCGTTTTGGACTGAAATAAAATCATGTGGTGTTTGGTACCATTGTTATTAACAATTTTAGTAAGGTTTATCTTGCCAACTCGTGAAAAAAAAATTGGGGTCCGCGTGTTTGTCTATTTTGCCATCAATGCAAATGTTTGATTTGATCTAATTTACAATGTATAACGTAGGCCTATGTCCGCGACGCGACTTATTCTGTTTTTACTTTATACCTGCGGACTTATTGTTCATTTCCTAAAGGAACACACTGGCTAACCGTTTACATAATTTAGTGATACAGCGTCCTTGACAATAATCTGTTGGTGGTCCTTGTAAAAATAAATATCATGAAAATATCTTGTAATTAACTGAAAAAGCTTAAAGGCACAGGCTTGTCAGCAATGCGCGCGCGCCAAATTCGTGCCACGAAATACGCAGCTCCATGCCTTTGCAATGGAGCTGCAAAATATGTGGCACGAATTTGGCGCGCGCGCATTGCTGACGAGCCTTGCCTTTAAAATTAACAAAAACGGTCAATTGATCACGTTCAAATGACGCCACTTCCTACAAATTGTCACGTGCATCAGGATTTTGAGCGTAATTTTTGTGTGACGCGCATCGGTTGCGCCGTATTTTGAACAAATTTCGAGCAACACGCGCGCGTGTTTGGAACATTTGTTCAGGGCGTGGCGTGCGCGTACTTGATGGCGTTTAATATCCAGTAGCATTTTTCCTACGAAGATGGCGTCTGTGAGAGTGGTCAATAGTCGGGTTATACGCTTTACCAGCCGTTAATTCACTATCGCGCGAGCCTTGCGGCGACTTTGTCGCAAACGATTCGCTCTTCTCTTGGCAGCTTTTGCATTGGATATATCTCATTTTCTTCTTCTGATTTCATTGGACAGACCGGACCATGATACCACCCAATAGGTTTTTCTGTTTTCTTTGGAGGAGCTGACATTTATGGTTTTTCTTCACGAACGTACAACTGGAGCAACCGGCTGTTGTGACCGAGTTCCGCGTGGCGCTAAGAGTAGGTGTACAGACTAAAACACATAATGACGAAACACCCCCGGTGGTCTGGCCCCCTGCCCATTTCACAATGCATCAACGCTAGCTGCACGGTATACGAACCTGCGAACCACGCGCGGCACTCACCGCGGACCGTACCGATCGCATGTGTGTACTGCCACGGGGCTTAATATTGTCACGAGTTTGCCCGTACAGCGTCCACTGTGAAACACGCTACTATGTAATACTCGGACTCTGAGTAAAAATTGTATGTTCGAGTTTTTTATAGTTATGTTTAACTTAGTTTCATAACCTGTATAAATAGTCTCTTTTGTCAAATATTCAGAGCTGAATTTGGTGCAGCACTGCAGTAATAAACTTTCATATATGGCTGGAAACAGAACTAACTCCAAGACCCCGATTTTCGAAAAATACTTTTAAAAACCTGCCAAATTTGGTGGTTTATTTTCAGGTTCTCTTTAGTCTATTTCGGAAAGACCTTCAGAATCATGTATGGGTCTATTTCGAGCCGAAAATAGCCGGTGTGTTCCGATCCTTTAAACATAGTGCATGATATCTGCGCTATTTTAACTTCTAACATTCTCATCAAGGTGGCTATTTTGCTAACATTGCATTGTATGATTCTACGAAATATATACGTACTTCTTTATTTGTATTTCCACTATAAAACTATATATTCCTATAATCCTCTCTACATCCCGATATACAGATAATACATGGTGGTATATTTATGTCTTCAATTTTGCACGGACATAATTTAGCTTAATGGCAGTCACAATGGACAACTATTTTGAATATTAGTTCTTGCAGGACTAAAGAAAACATTGTTCATATTGTTTAAACATCCCCCATTTGAATACAGAACCCCGCACATATTTGCATGCCCAATTCTTGACAAGAAAAATCCTTTGAATGTATAGTTATGGAAGCCGAGTTCGATGGTTTTTACGATATATTATACAATAAGTTAATGCTGCGTAAAAAAGCGACAATAAATAAACAAAATTATACAGTCAAACTTGTTTATTGTTGCCACCTTCGGGACCGGACCGTAAAAACTGGCCTCTACGAAAGTTGCATTAGCATAAAATTATACCCACCGTGACATCATTTGGGACAAATGACGAGTGGCCACTATAAGCAGGGGGCCTCCATACCAGTGGCCACTATAGACAAGTTTGACCGTAAATAAATCAATAAATACATACAGAATCAACAGGATGTTCATTTTCATAGATTGCCGAACATTGTAGTTGAGTCATTCCTTCACATATTTTGTATGCCGATCTCCCTAGATAATACATCAAGCTAAATGCCACGCAGCACATCTGCAGTTTTGGCTGATCTAGCCTATAGTAAAACTAACGCATGCGAAAAAAATACGACTCATACACAACGATATATACAAAACGCTATGCCTTTATCTGTGCTTATATACGATAAATATATGTTTGCTTTCTTCATACCAAGCGACCGTTACAAACCCAGAATAACATATACACTGCCTTCAAATCACAGCTCGCATATTTATTTCATTAAATGAACATTAAGAATTTAATTCTTCATATTCATATTCATTTGACATACACCATATTAAAAGCACTATTCCGAAAGAAACTGCCCTTTTCACATTGCGCTATCGTGACATGTATCAAGGAAAGTCATGCTAATTACTGCTCTGCACAACACAAAACTGTTTTGATTATGAGTGTCGCTGCTTAATTTGTGCGCTAATTTTCTGGAGAATTGAATTTCTTAATTAAAATAGTTCCCCAAGGAATTACTTTCAAGTATCCAGCCAAAATTAGGAAGGGTTGTTGTAGAAGCACATGTATTTCAACCATCTTTTAGTTTTACCAACTGATTTCCTTCAGAACTTCGACTGCAGCGTCAATTCAATCCTGCTCGCACTTTATTACAAGTTTGCGGCGGCGGATTACATGACTACGTCATCTTAGTTCAAAGACACAGTTGTAAGGTTGTCAGTGTCTTTTCAAACAGAAACTCGTCTACTTTGGTGTGTCTGGTTCCTTGACGTCATCTGTGCTGCTGGCTTCCGAGGCAGCAGTCTCTGTTATCGGCTGTTGGGCAGAGAGAGAGAGGAAAAAAAGAAAAACAGTTGCAATCGTGTTGGGTATTTTTGTTGTTCTGGCCAAGAATGCTCCATGTTTAAACAAAGCTTAGTCTAAACTTTCTGTAGTGCTGAAATACAATTCGGTCCTCTAGAGTAAAAAAAAAAAATGTTTAAGTCCGAGTCAAGTCATTTGTTTCAGTGACTCGAGTCCAAGTCAAGTCATTTGAGTCTCGAGTCCGAGTCATACAACATTGTTACTATCAGTGTTGAAAAAAAAAAAATACTCTTTCGACTATTTTGAAAAAGGGTCAGACGGGCTTGTGACTCGATTTTTATAAACTTAACAGCGTGTTGAATTCGGGAGACAACGATTCAATCTTGAGGTGTTGACATCATACTCCCTTTCAGAAGAGCCGTGAAAAGTTTATCATCGAAATTAATTGTGCTGGCGACGTCAAAGGCAAATGCTTTGAATCGAGGCTTATGAATTAGGCAAAGCGTAGCCCTACGTAGCTTTCCCCCACCCCCCAAATTAAATGAGCCGATAATTCCAAACAAGAGTTTCTTCTCTTGAGCTGCAACCGCAGGTTTACAAGTAGCACGTATCATGACGTACAAGGGACATCGCAACCTGCAAATATCTTTGCAAATATCTGTCGCAAATTTTGTCGCCAATGTCTTTGCAAATATTTGCGATGTTGCAAATATCTTTGCGATGTTGCAAATATCTTTGCGAATATTTACGATGTCGCAAATTTGTTCGCAAATATCTTTGCAAATATTTGCGATGTCGAAAAATTTTTCGCAAATATCTTTGCAAATATTTGCGATGTCGTACATTTCTTTGCAAATATTTTTGCAAATATTTGCGATGTTATGCAAACATATGCAAAATATTTGCAAACATATTTGCAATGTGCGCCATCGCAAATAATTGCAAAAATGTACGACATCGCAAGATATTTCCGACAAAATGTTCAACATCGTATTTGCAAAGATATTTGCGATTTGCGATGTCCCTTGTACGCCACCATAATTACGTCCCCGGGAAGGAGGGGGTTGGGGGATATGTACGTATATACATATGTACGTGCGATCGTATACATGTACGTGCGTTCAAAACGAATTTGTTCCAACCACCATGTTGAATCCCATCATGCTAATTTATTACCACCGTTTATGACCAATAGACTTTGTCCAGATTGTGAACGAAAGGCGCAGTAATAGACTACTAAAGTACGTCAGTTGTCAGGATAATTGTAAACATTCACTAATCTGAAACGTCCATTGCTAAAGCCCAGGGAAGCAGTTCACTGGTTTTAGTGTAGACCCGTTAACTTAAGTTGGCAACACAAAAAGGGTGATGTTTTCACTTTATTACCGGTACGTACTATATATAGTTCTAAAATAGAAACGTCACCTTTTGTGCGTTGCCAAGGTTACTGGGTCTGTACTATAAAACCAACGAAATGTTCCATTCCGATTTAGCAATGGACGTTTCAGATTACCAGCGAATTTTCAGACCAAACTCTGGCAATTAAAAAATTACTGACGTCGCACTTATAGTAGTCTATATAGTGGATGAGAAAGGTGTGCAGTGGAATGGTAGTGCACATTATGCATAATTAGTATAAATAAAAATTCTTACAGTTACAAATTTATGCCTCAGCCTGGAAGATTAAGAAGGAATACACAAAAATTGTCTTTAGTGATAATCTTTGGTTTTGGTGTTTTCATGCTTAAAGGAGTGTGACCAGATCACTTTTTTTTACCCATAACTCCCCGGGACTTACCTTATGGGTCATGAGATTTTTATATCATAACATCCGTTATATTTTTCTGATTACGAAACTGAAACTCCCGCGCTTCTAGGCCGCATATTTCCGAGGATATCGTCGAAAATCCACCGATTATTTGTAAACTAATTTTCCAGTATCAACGTTTATCCACTGAAAGCCGACTCGATAGTTTTGTTCAATTTTTACTGGAAATCGCGAATGTTTTCGGGTTTTTGGGACATGGGAGGTGTGTATGGGAGTTACTTGATAATATTGGTAAGTTATATCGAAAACTATTTTCCAGAAACTCTGGTCATGCTCCTTTAATTGCGAATAGTATGTGTCAATGGGGATCGAGAGTGCATTTGTTGCCGATTACATTTTGGGCAAACTAAGTTGTTGAAGCAAACTATATAATTTGTTTTAGTCTGTCCTGCGCGTGCATGAATAGTATGGATAGTGGTGTGGTAGAAAACTGGAAAAGTATAGTATTTTGAATGATTGGGACGGCAGATTTTATTCGATATAAAAATGCTGACAGTCGAGGCTTTACGGTAACACATGTAACTTTTTTTCTGATGTTCAGCTATGTTGCATGCTACATGATGTATTGAAGAAAAAATATAAGGTGTTTCGCACGATTAATTACGTTCAACATAAACCCAAAACAAATGCCACAAAGTCACGCAAAATGCTAATTCAAGAGGGCTAATATAGACTACTAAAGTGTGATGTCAGTTACCATGGTAATTGGGTCTGAACAATCGCTGGTAATCGGAAACGCCCATTGGTAAAGCGCAGGGAAACAGTTCACTGGTTTTAGTGTAGACCCAGTAACCTTGGTAACACACGAAGGGTGACGTTTGTACTTTAGTAGTCTATATTAGTGAGACTCAGTAGTGAGAGTTTTACCTTTTCAAGCTGCTTAATTTCAGTAATTTCTAAGGACCATAGAATCTACAATATTTCAAGTTAAAAATACATTTCTTTCTGTGGAATCAATGGTAAATTACCTTTGGTTTGGGTTCTTGTTCGGGGATAATAAGGATCTTTCCAATATTTTTGTGGTCGTGCATTCTTTGCATGGCCTCACCAACCTGTAAGAAAAATTAATGAAACTTAGGATAAACTTACAAATTAAAAATGAATTTAGAAAAACGAAATGCACCAGCATTTGCAATAGACTGTCATCTCAAAATGATATAAACTCTAAATTGGATATATAGGCTTATCAAAAGTTTAGATTCAGAATATTCTTGTTGTATATAGGCCCTGCTCGATTCAGTGGGTATTCTCCTTTATATGGGATTGGCCCTCTCTAAAACACCTAAAACTGAATTTGTTTACGTCTTGTTTACGTCCTGACAAAGTTCTGACGAACAAGCAACTTTATGCGGGCTTCTATTGAATGCTTTTTCAGTACCAGGAAACAATAATTGTGAAGAGCCTATTGCAACCAATGAATTTTTGTGACTTTTACCCCTTTTATAAATATGTCACGAGTATTGTCTTCACAAATTTCTGGCCAACGAGCTATACAATGCTACCCAAGCTTTTGACAAATTGTTTGGTCTTTTTTTAATGCCGGAAAACAATGCATGTCAAGGGCCTGTCTCGACCATTTTTGTGAATAGGTCACGTCACAAATTTTGTGAAATTCAATCACATTATTCACAAAAGTGGTCGATCGAAAATTCACAACAACAACAAAAACACGCATTCATAAAAGTGGGCGATACAACTCATGAGCTTGAAAACGGGGTGTTTGTCACAAAACGTGTGACCTATTCACAAAGTGGTAAATTAACAAGGAATGGTTGTAACAGAGAATTTCCCACCTCCTCAAAAGCATATGTAGAATCAATAACCGGGTTGAGTATGTTGACTGTGTGAAGCTTGAAGATTTCGTTCATGATTGTCTTGACTCGCTCCTCGCCGCCTTGGTTGAAGAGGAAATGGTAGAATTGGAAGCCACCCACGGACTTGTTCTCATCCCATAGCTTGCCGGGTTTGACACTGTCCACATTCCACCACTACAAGGCCAAGAGTGGTAATAAATTAGCATTTTGCATGCACATTTCATAGTGTCTGGTGAACTGACGTACTTCCTTTCACATGCACACTTAGTATTCACTTGACCAGACTACTTTTTGTTGCTATCTGGTGCACGCGGAAGGTGTAAAGTACGGCATCAATACCGTGTTTACCGTAGGAGAGAATGTCATATAGATCAACCAGACTGATTACTAGGCATTAGCGTGCACCACGTAGCAACGACAGCGTAATATGCTATATTACATACGTGTAGCAAATCTTTAATTAATGTACTTGTACTTGAGTGGTTTTTAACAATAGGGCTTCCATTTTCTACCTCTGGGACTGGAAGGACATCGTAAATCACAAATATTGGCACCAATAACGGTGCCAGGTGCTACTGAGGAAGTCACATAGTTAACATTGAAAAAGAATGCGCACTTTTCTGAAGCAGATTTGGGTTAGGCCTGCCTACATACGAACTCGGCAAGTTAATCGGGACTCTTATACAGTGAAACCTGCTATTAGGGCCACCTTGATAAACAGGCCACCTGCATTTAGTGGCCACCCACCTTTGGTCCTAAATGCTATGTGTATAATGCTTAAGAAACCTCTATAAAGAGGCCACCTCCATATAGTGGCCAGTTTTTTACGGTCCCGAGGGTGGCCACTATAGACAAGTTTCACTACCTACATGTACTATACAACGCAGGCCGTTGACCGAATTCATGACAATGGAGAAATATATTTAGGCCTATAGCACTGTCCTTTAAACTCACCGTCCTCGCATAACTGAAGAAACTCCTTGTTTCCCCCGTGACGACATTGCTAATTCCTAAAAGTAAGAACATACATTATGGCCATGATGAAATTTGCACAAAGCCAGTTAACCCCCGAACATCCCATTGTAAAAAGAAATATGTGGGTGAAAAGGGCACCAGCACACCGCCCCCGCCCCTACACCCCCCTCCCCCTCCCCTCCCCCTCCCCCCTCCCCTCCCCCACCACCCCCTCCCCCACCCCCGACGTCGGCGCTCGCATGGACTGGCGAAATGTTTCGATACTCCACTGGCGCTCCCCCCCCCCCCCCCCGCCCCCCCCCGCCCTCCCCCAAACCCCCGCCCCCCCCCCCCACCCCCCAATCCCTCCCCCAAGTAGCCCCCTATGGAGAGAACCCTGGCTATGCTGCTGCAGACCCACTCTCTAAATGCAAAAGAGTGAAAAACTCACTTCAAAAAAGTGACTCCCTTATACTACTCGGAAACAGTGAAAATCACTCTAAAATGAGTGAAATTCTGTAAAAAGAGTGGCAATCACTCCAAAAAGAGTGGAAAAAACCACTCGAAGAAGGAGCCATATAAAGGACAGCTCTTTCTCGAGCTGTCCTTTATATGGATCCTTTGTGGAGTGGTTTTTCCACTCTTTTTGGAGTGATCGCCACTCTTTTTACAGAATTTCACTCCTTTTATTGATTTTCACTGTTTCCGAGTGGTTTTATAAGGGAGTCACTCTTTTAAAGAGTGAGTTTTTCACTCTTTTGCATTTAGAGAGAGCACCCCCGGCCCGTGTCTTTATGTATGGTCCAAATTAAGAAGAGCAGCATATAGTCGTACCAAACAATATTTTATCATCAAAGCAAGGCCCAATGTTTCATATGCAAGCATTTTTATGGATCTCTGGACTATAGGCATTATCATATGTAAACACCTCAACAACACTAAGTTCTCCCCTAAATAATTGATTATATCTCCCAAAGTAAATTTTGGAAGTACACGAAACTTGGTGTGAATGATTAGTGCAATGCATGGAATGCGCATTTTAAGTGGTGGGTCCATACCTAATGTTATGCATGAATGAGCAGCATTTAAAGGTGAAATTGACACTTTTCAAAAATTGCAAAATGCAGTCAACAATTCCCTGATTCTTTTCACACATAACAAGTACAGTTTTGGTCCTCGGTATCTGCACCGTAAATGCACTAAGCATTTTAAATTAACTTTAAAAAAATGCCACGCATGTCCATTCAAGACAGGGCCATTGCCATAGGCCTGCTAGAGACCTTTACACATGTAAAACAAGTAGCCCTTAGGATGGGAGTCACTCAGTCCAAATGCAATAAGAAAATTCGAATTGATTGGAGCTGTCGCAGACTTGCCAAGAGTGGTCAATGACCTTTTAGAGATTCAAGAAATTTACCGGATCATATGGCCAGCAAACTCCCCAGATCTCAATCCCATAGAACATTTGTGGGATCAATTGATCGGAGACCTGATGATCAAACAATACTCCAGGACTTGCCCCAGATGCTGCAGGAGTGGATTACCCTTCCGCAGCGGAGGATCACCCGTTAGGAGGAAATTCCTGTTGAGTCCCGTTAAACGAGACCTAATGGGATCCCATTTAAGTCCCATTCAAGTCCCATTCAATTCCCGTTCAATGCAACGGGACCTGTGGAATTTGGGCAATTTCCCATTAAATTCTGTTAAATCCCGTTGGTCCCGTTGGAATTTGGGCAATCCCATTAAGTCCCATTGAAAATGTCAATGGGACCTATTATGGGATGCAATGGGAATTTTCTATAATTGCATCAACACAATATGGGTGACCGATGTCATCAGTTACAAAATCACGGTGTTACACAAGATATACTGAGGACCAAAACTGTACTTGTCATGTGTGACAAGAATTGGGGAATAATTTGTTGACTGCATTTTGCAATTTTTGAAAAGTATCCACTTCACCTTTAAATGCTGCTCAGTCATGCATAACATTAGGTATGGACCCACCACTTGAAATGCACGCTCATGTCGTATGTCCTGCAATGTCAGCACCAAAGGTGACCAAAACTTATTAGGAGGAAATTGGTATAGGCCTACCCCAAACGCTCATTTATTTACATGTATTATTTGCTAATGATATATGAATATAACTTTTTTAAAAGAATTCCAGGAACTCATAGAATAATCTAAACTGCTTTGTAGACACTTCGGCCATATAGTAATACTTGCTATTAACAATTTTGATAGGGTTTTAATTTTCTTGTCAACTCATAAAGTAAAATGTTGTGTCACTGCAAATGTTGTAATGGCTTTTAGATATACATGTATTAAGTGATCAAAAAGTATGCACAGTGTTTGTCTTGTGTCTGTCCAACAAATTAACTGTGCAACATGATAACAAAATTAAGAAATTACAATTAGACTTTGATTTAATCATAGCCTATCCCCATATTGTTATTGTGCTGCTAGCTTTTGGAACCGTAATTAACGACCCCGAGTAGCCATATTAAGCATGCACACAAACTTGTACAGAGCCACGGCTTGAAATAACACACGAGTTAATATCTATTAAGCCTTCATCTAAAAAATAGCCATGAATTTGGGACGCAGCTCAAACTGCGTGGGTTTCGGAAACTTTTTTTCTGGGAAGTCTCGTCAGTGGAATATGTGGACCGAAAACCAATCTGGGAGCGCCGGAATCCAGTCTATTAAACAATAAACTAGTTTCCGGATCACTGTTTCACAAGAGCCCACGAATATTTTGTGTTTGTATAAATTATGGAATATGGATTGTGGGCTTGGGTTTCTACAACCAGTCTATACAACATGTCAGCGCAGGCAAGTTTGCGATGTTTTTACAATTTTTGGGAAAGTTAGCCTAGTACGAGCATGAGCATGGCTTCAGACCTTGTGAAAATAAATTATACAAATATCACATGGTATGAGGGTAGATAGTCGATATTATTATTAGTTCCCCGAGGTATTGGAAGTTGACATGCTAGATCCCGGCGAAGGCCGTGAGGCGTGAAAATTAGAACTAGCGTGTGGTGTCATCACCTTCCTCTTGGCTCTTCCACCCGAAATGAAATGATATGATATGATGATGTGATATTTGTTTGGTATTTTTTCCGTATACATTGCACAAAGATTTGAAGGAAATTACCTCCTGGAATCGACAGATAGTCTAATTTTAAGATATACTTCCCACTTGCACTTTTGTCGCAAATGTTGCTTTTCTGTAGCTAAGATAATCTCAGCTCTTTTTTTATCATTTTTCATTGGGATGTGGTCTTTTAGCAGTAGAGCTGAGAGAAGTTATGAACATGAACCCGCCATCGCAAAAAAAAAAAAAAGTCAAATGTGTCATTTTCTCACCGTGACACACTAATTCCCCCTAAAACTCACCCAAACCTTGCCAGGCATAACCACTACGCAGGTCCTTGAGGGAAATAACCAGCCACGATGATTATTTTGCAAACAATTCGTCCAGACGTGAAGGTCAAGTCTGGTAACCAATGCGCATTGGTATTCCTTTGTACACAGACTAGACACTTGGTTGTTTTTGAACAAGACAAAAACGGCTAGGCTGTGAGCATACCCGGTTTGTTTCGCTAGAATTGTTTGCAAAATAATCATCGTGGCTGGTTATTTCCCTCAAGGACCTGCGTAGTGGTTATGCCTGGCAAGGTTTGGGTGAGTTTTAGGGGGAATTAGTGTGTCACGGTGAGAAAATGACACATTTGACTTTTTTTTTTTTTTGCGATGGCGGGTTCATGTTCATAACTTCTCTCAGCTCTACTGCTAAAAGACCACATCCCAATGAAAAATGATAAAAAAAGAGCTGAGATTATCTTAGCTAGCTTTTCTGTAGAAAAATCACATTTTCTCCTCCAAAAATTGAACTCAGTTAGTGCACAAGATAACCATTCACGCGTGCGCGCAGCGCCCTCTGTTGTCGCACTTACCCACGGACCGCTCGCGTCGTAATTTTGTGCATTACTTTATCAATATCAGTAATTTTATAATTTATTTATCAAAAAAATGCAACATTTCCGACAGAAGTGCAAGTGGGAAGTAGGCCTATATCTTAAAATTTGATGATCTGTTGATTCAGGAGGTAATTTCATTCAAATCTTTGTTCAATGTATACGGAAAATATATAAATATTTCCCACCTACCGGGTACTCGCCCTAAATATTTTTTTTTATGTATTAGGAAACACAGGTATTTTTTTCTTGGCCTAATCTGCTGCCCAATCCCTACCAATTAAACTCTGATACATGTAGTTGTTAACTTCTTAATAATATCCTTACCTTGTTTTGGCAGAATCTGCTCATGGAATTCTCGCAAATGCACCCTCAGAAGTCAACATCAACAGTATGTCATGCATCTACATGTACATGGGGCATATGTACTATAAGTATGGCCAATGTATATGCTGGTATGCCCCCATAGTACTCAGTTAAGCCCGGTTCATACTTCATGCGAAAGCGAACGCGAACGCAAATCTGACAGTAAATCTGACATCAAACTTTTCGCAGCGAACATTCACGCAAGTTGAAACTAGTTCAACTTTCTGCAAATTTACGGCGCGAAAACTTAGCTGTGACGTCACATTCGCGTTCGCATTCGCTTTCGAATGAAGTACCGTATGAACCGGGCTTTACTCACCATATAAAACATACTTTCCCATGGGTTTAAGCAAGTCATAGCCTTTGTTAGTGTCCTCCCCACAAAGGCCGTCAAGCACAATGTCAACCCCTTTGGGGTCAATCCTGTTGTGAGAAAGAATAGTGAAAGCAATACAATAATATAAATGTGTGAACTTGTCTGAGGAAGCCCCAATCAAGGTGCCTTCCCATACATTATCTCATTGTTCAGTTGACTAGAGTTGAGCGGAGTGTGATGGGCCAGGATTATGACTGCTCAATATGCAAACAGTTGGGGAGGGGGTGTTGTAGTAACCTACTACCCGGTATGCTGTTTGTACAAGAGGGGTGGGGATTCCAGTTTTATCTGTAGGATTTCTGTTCATACTTTTGAGCCACTCTGCACTTCTATGTAGGTGTATACGTTATTCAACTTGATGACGTTTTCTTTTTTTTCCCTCGGTAATCCTACTTGTACCAGTGCATGTGCCAATTATTTCCAAAAAATACATTGTAGATTTTGTTCTAACCCAACAATCATACATACATATATCTGAATATCCATTGGAAGAAAAACAGGAAAATTTGCAATCCACAAATTGGACGTGGAAGCAAAAAGATTGGTGTAATCGTTGCATATATGACTCATGATATGGTATCAAAACCTCAATACCCATGAAAAATTGGAGGGCGTCAAAAATGTGATCTGGTTACACGCTCCTTTAATTAGGAGAACTTACGTTTTGATAGCCTGGATGTAATCACAGTTTGCTCGGTCAAACAGGTGGTCAAATTTATCTTTGATGCTTTCATGTTTGACTGTGGATGCGGTCCCAAAGATCTTGATGTCATCAACCATCTTGCACAGCTGTGCTACAGCAATGCCCTGGCCAATTAAAATCAGGGAAACTCAGGGATGCAAATTTCAAGCTGATCAGCTACCTTTCCTCTCTATTTTGTTAGTGTCATTATAACTCGAAAACAATGTCCTTATTGTAAGTTTCCTGACTTTCTCTTTACCGATCAACACTCCACACTACAGAATTCAAGAATCAGACTTTTCTGTAGTTATTTTTCAAAAAGTGGATTATGAATAGAAATCACTGTGTTACTATGTGATTGGTTACCAAGTTGTCAACAAAATACAGACCACACACACACTGGAGCTCAGCATACATGTACGCTTCACCAAGTGCTTTAATAAGGGATCACTTGCACCTGCATTTTTAAGGGGTGTAGTCTGAGGGGGGTGGGGGAGGTGGGGGGCGTGGGGAAGGGGGGCGTGGCAGCTAGTATGGTGTACAATGTATGTTCTTTTGATAAGTTTTATTAAATTGATCAGATGGTGTCCCAGCAGTTTTGTAGTACATGTACTGTACGTCACTTCAGTCCAAGATTATAGTTGGGCATTGTGGCAGAAAGCATTTAGTATACAGACCTGTACATTAAAGACCTGTGTATCATATTGGAATAAGAGTGTAAAATATATAAGGAAGAATGTTGGTAAACTAGCCTGAAGAAAGTTTTGCTACATGTACATGTACTTAGATGCATCAATGCTTCAGAAAACCGTGAAAAATCTATATATAGATTTTGTGTACAAGTGAATGGTAAAAAAGTCCTGTACACAGGACTTTTTTAGAAAACCACCTTCTGTTGTCAATTTCCAACATGAAATACCATTTTGGACGGAAATAAATTCATGTGGTGTTTGTTACCATTGCTATCAACACTTTGTAAGGTATTTTTTGTCAACTCATGAAAAACAAAATTGGGTCATTGCAAATGATACAATGGGCCTTTAAACCATCAAAAGCAGGCTAGTTTATAAGTTTTTGCTTTGAATCTAATTTATTTATTTAAAAAAAAATCTATGCAGACATTGTAGCATCAAGATTCATACGTCTACCTACCACGCCACCACCAGCCGAGTGTACAAGAACAGACTTCCCCTTGGTCAAGTTTGAGATTTCATACAGCAGCATGTAGGCCACGGCATAGCACAAGGCTAATGCTGCACCTTCTTCATACGTCATCTTGTTGGGCATCTCATAGACAAACTGGGCAGAGACTGCAATCGCCTCCGCAAAGGTGCCGCTACGCTGGAAGGCAACCACTCGATCCCCCACCTGTTGAGGTTTGTCAGTCTTGTTAGTAAATGTCTTTCCACAGTAATTAGATCCCAGCTCACTTCAGATGTCTTGATTTTTATATTTTGGTTATCAAGTAATACTCATTTTGCCCCAAAAAATGCCACAACATACATTTTCCATTATGCAAAACAAAATGGAATAACGTCACATAGTGGTCTGTCCACATTACATACATATTCGGCAATTTTGTACATCTTTTGTTTAAAGAAGTGTACATATGTTGTGGCAGAAATTCCCTTTTGGTGCTAAAGTTATTTCCCGAGAACAGTACAAAGAAATTTCTTTGAGTTCAAGATAAACTAAAGACATCTGAAAGGAACTATTGTCTTTTTCAAATGTACTCCATTACTATGGAATGTGATATCAACAATATGGGTCTTGCTATAAATTAGGGGTCCAATGTTGGTGTCCCCCGTTACATTTTACGTCTTGTTTTTGTAAATTCAGGACAAATTCTTTAAATACTTTCCATCATAAAGAGTGAGTACATAAAGTACATTCATACAAAATAGTTTATTTTTGTACGAAAAATAACACACATCAGGTGTAACGGGGGACACTAAATGTCACACTTTTGGACCCCTAATTTATAGAAAGACCCATATGCTAATTCCTTCCCTGTAGATGACTGCAATATACACCAATGCAATATCTGGTATTGTTCCTATTCACCATTGAAATGAAACAACCAAACTTGGGATGAGAGTAAAATTGTTACTTTGCCCAGTTGCACACCCATGCGACACAGAGAGAAAAATTGGGTTCATAGGGAAAAACTGATGAAGTATACCACTGTGCCTTATACTTGTAGCTCACCTGGTAGAGCATCTGCACAGTGAGTCAGAGGTCTCGGGTTTGAATTCCGATAAGGCCCTTAGCCTTATGATTCTTCTCTCATTCCAAGTTTGGTTGCAATATATACCAGGGTTGTAACGAGTCTCCTTCTGCTCGAGTCTCAAGTCAAGTCAAATTGCCTTCGATTCTCAAGTCAAGTCAAGTCAAGTCAAGTCAAGTCAAACTGCCTTTGAGTCCCAAGTAAAACTGCCTTTGAGTTCCAAGACAAGTCAAGTCAAATAGTCACGACAGTAACCGACAGTAAATTTGCTCAAGCTATTTTCAAAATGAGTCTAAACGCTGAAACTTGCATTTATGTAGAGTATTTTTGTTGCTTTGTTAAAACAAAGCTTAGTCTTATAGGTTTCTGCAGTGCTGAAATACAAGTCGGTACTCAAAATGACCAAAAAAATGCATAAAAGTGTAATTTTATTTTTGGCAGACTCGAGTCAAAAAGTGAAAGTCAAGTCGAGTCATTTGAGGTTCGAGTCTCAACTCAAGTGAAGTCAGTGAAAATCGAGTCTCGAGTCCGAGTCATTACTACACTGATCTATACAGCAGCATGGACTACATGTAGTGAGGCTTACTTAGCAGTTGATCATTATAACAGAAAAAAACACGTGGATATAAATGGAGATAGCGCAACATTGTCTATGTTGAGGGGTGATTCAAAAATAAATTTGCATAAAAAGTGCATTTATTCTCCAACTTTTGCCTAGATATTACAATTAAACTTACAATTAAACTCTTAATTAAACTTAGAGATTTTTTCATTGTGGGGATGGGAACTTACTTTTGGCGAAAAAATCACGGTTGTCAAATATGGGAAATGTGAAGTCATTGAACACCTTGCCTCTTTTTTGCCACTGGGGGCATCATGTTATTGGTTGTCTTCTTTGATCAAATGCTTATAAGCAATGTCACAAGGTGGGAATCACCTATAAGTGATGTGATTGGAAGGAGTTGCCGTGTGTGAAAAGTACAACTTTCCTGGCCGACTACAAGTAAATGTAGGTATTGTATGCATGTACCATGTGTTATCACAAACCTTGCGTAACGTACACTATAATTTGTATGCAAATGGCTCCTTCCAATTATTATTATTATTATTATTTCTTTCTGGTATTCATACCAAGGATTCCTCAATAGTGCTCATTGCACTGTCACTCGTATAAGCGTGAGGAAACCCATGAAGAATTAGAATTAGAAATGGCCAGAGACACCGGGGAATCCCCTTGCTCTTTACGAAAGAATGCTCTGGGATCTTTAGAGTGCATTACCAATTACCTAACACACTGGACCAACGGCTTTACATCCCTTCCGAAGGATGGAGCAAGTGTGGTTGAGTGCCTTGCCCAAGGGCACAGGTACCGCAGCCGGATTCGAACCCGCAACCCCAAGTTTTCACCCATGATTGCGAGTCAATTGCCCTAACCACTCGGCCACGTTACCCCACAAGGGGTAATGATTATGCATGTCTTGGTGGCATACATGTACGCTAATTTGACCAAAGACCACAATTTGATGAGCAAATCAAACATTCATAAAATGTAAAGAGGTACTTTCAGATTAGAGGAGAATTTTTTTTATTTATTAGCTCTTTGGTGTGGTCATGTTTGGCCTTCAACATATTGTAGGCAGTGGCGTTGTAGGGGAGGCAGAAGGGGAGGGGAACCCCTTGTGCCCCTCCAAGATTTGAGGTTTTGAAAACTGCATATATACTCTGCTTTGTGTGCCCTCGTCCAACGTGTTGTGCCATCCCTTGGCTCTCCACTTAGTGACACCTCATTTAAAAAGAAACGAGGTCTATCAATTGAGGTCTATCAATTTTTCATTTAACTTTTTGTTCATATTTTGCTTGTTTCTTTGTAAAATGAACGGTCAGTACAGACAATGACACTTTTAGCTAATTATAAAGCAAGGCTTGCCTTGAATTCATCGACGCCAGTCCCCATAGCTTCAATGTAGCCAGAACACTCGGTGCCTAGAATAAACGGCGTGCGTGGGCAGTCATCAATGGAGCCCTGGCGCATCATCAGATCCAGGAAGTTTAAGCCACTGTCGGAGCAAAAATGGTACATTTTATGCAGAGATTCTTTGAGACATTTACCGGTAGTTAAATTTATAGCCATTTTGTCCACTTCAAATTACCGGTATTTAAAAGCACTTACGGATTGCGTGTACATGTACTTTGAGACACTGCTTGAGTGGAGTTGTTCGGAAATACAAAAATTATCATGCGCTAATTTGCCAATTGAAATCAGTGTTTTAATAATGTTCATAATAATTTTATAATGTTCATAACGTTAATCTTTGCAATGCAAGACTTGAAGTCAATTCAAAAGGCCCCTGAAATAGATTTTGACCAATTAACGTCTGTATACAACAGTTGCATATATAGTTGAACCTCGTTAATATTAAGAGGTCATTATTAGCAAATTGCCTCGCTATAACGGGAACATTGGATCATCAGGAGTAAAGAGAATGAAGAACAGAGGGTTGGGACCTGTGATTGTTTTTGTTATAAGCAGTATGTTGTATTAACGGTGCTCTTATTGTCAGGGTTTGACTGAAGTTGTAATTGTGAAAAAAGGAAAGCTTCAGGCCTATTATATAGAAGACTTTTGATTACATCTCAAGTTCCGTTCTCAAGCAAGAAAAACGTGGAGCCAGTGAAAGTGTGGAGTTTGGAATGTTTTACTTTTGGATTCTCAAAATGACCCAACAGAATAATCTCTTTATAAATATTTATTAGAATATACTGCTCACAAAAATAAGACAAACGTAATTCCCCCTAAATTTCATTGGGGGCATGGGTTTGGGGCGTATATCTTAAGTGATCTCTTGGAGGGGTGGTTATCTCATGAAGGGTTTATCCCTCTGTTGGGCTTGCAAAACTCACGTGATAGCCAATCCCAATCAGTGAGGAACAACTAAACTACCGTGATTCGAGACCACCAGTTGGCTTCATAGCTCATTATTGGTAGGGTGCTGCACGTTGAGCAGAAGGTCCGCGGCTCGAATCCCGGTGGAGCCAAGTTGCTTTCCACTGCATTCAGATTTTCCAAACTCATGGACATCTGTCCACATTTGTATCGAATTTATTCACCCCGGCGGTTTCTGGGTCACAATCCCTAAAAAATAATCCCTTATTCATACATAATATAATATAATAACGTAGCCTATGTCCAAAGAGTGATAAATCAGCAGATGCCTTACTATGCCAATTGCTGTTGAAAACATACACAGAAAAAAAAGAGACAAAAAAAACACCCCACATTTTCTTTGAGTCTTTTGTAAACAGTGTAGTTTTATGAAATATTTGGGTATTTTATTTCAAACTAAACACACACTTACAATATCCATTAAAAAAAACAATATTATGATCGATTTTGTTGAGAGCCCTTTGCAGAAATAAAGATGAACACTACATGATCCGTTTTGAGTCTTTCTCAAAGCAGCTTGAAGGTAGAACACATGATTGGTAAATAGGTGCACATAGGTGCAGTACTTCTGAAAACTTGAAAATACATGCATGGCTTTTCTTTTGCAAAATACTTTTTTTATTATAGAAAACCACCCCCAGTGGTTAATTTCTCACACAAAATCCATTTTGGACTGAAATAAAATCGTGGTGTTTTGTACCATTGTTATTAACACTTTTTGTAAGGTTTTTCTTGTCAACTAGTAACAAAAATTGGGGTAACTGCAAATGATGTACTCTATACCTTTAACACTCGAGATAAAATATGTTCAAATTTGTTTTGGTTAAAATTACAAACAAGCACTTGACAGTATCACAATTGTTGTTAGGTCATCGCATAGAATACAAAGTTGCAACAATTTTTATTTCATACGATCATTGGAAAACTTTTAAAAACACGAACAACACCATGGCATAACTAAAAAATAATATTGATAAACTGGCTTGAGGAAATTTCAGCCACATAGATGCAGTAATACTTAAGAAAACCTGAAAAATCCATGTTAGTTTTGGTGTATGAATAAATGGTAAAACGTTGTCTGCAGACCACCTTCAGTTGGCAATTTCTCCCGCAAAGGTACCATTTTGCACACAAAAATCATGTTGTGTTTGTTACCATTACTGTCAACACTTACAGTCATGTTTTTCTTGTCAACTCGTGAAATAAAATAATGAGCGGAGCGCGCGCTGCAGTGTTGCATTGCAAAACGGATTGATCCGCCGGCAGCGTGCATTCAACGTCCTGCTGGTCCTCCGACTTACGAACATCTCCAATATTTATTCAGAGCACGGCAGTATATGGCTGTGCTCACCAGCAACCACCACAACTTGACAAGGTGTTTTGGCTATAGTCACGCATGCTTAAAATAGTAGACAAGTTGTCTGATTGAACATATGCCTCAGCTTCAGGCTGCATGCAGGAAAATTTGACTACTATACATTACTATGGTATATGGCAAATTCAACAGAGCAACATATCGCTAGCTATTTAAAGGGCTGAATGGTTAATATCAAAGAAAAACTTTATTTTTTTGGGGGGGGGGGGGGGGTGGTGTGGAGGGGCGGTCGGAGGAGGAGGAGGTGGAGATAAATTCAAGGTTTTTGGTTTTTATTATGAATTTGCATATTCATAAGCATGGTTTCCCCATGCATGACCTGACGATCCCCCAAATCCATGGATTTCCAGAGAGCGTGAGGGGTCATGGAAGTAGGCTATAGACATCCAGGATTTTTTTTCCCACCAGCATGTACATCCTTGGACAATATCAGTGTTTTAAGTGTAGCATTACAACAGCTGTTCCACAAAATCCACTCGCGTCGAAAAATGACAGCATTCTACACGAGTTACATTCAAACACGGAACTAAATCTGTCAGATTTCCAAAATTACACAGTTAACGATGTTTGTTTGTCTTTTAGCGACCAAGTTTACACAAAGATTACTCTTATGTTGTTTGAAAATGTTGAGGAAAACGTTTAAGATATGTGCTGATCTAATAAACAATTCTCAAATCTGCAGGTACCCTTTGCAGTCAAAGAGGCCACCTTTTTATAGTGGCCATTCATCTTTGGTCCCAAATGTCGTGTGTATAATGCTAATGCAATTAACCCTTGTATATAGTGGTCAGTTGTTTACGGTCCCGAGGGTGGCCACTAATGCAAGTTTCACTATTAAAATCATGATTACATAATGGCGTTTTTAAAGCCTGTAAAGGTGCTATATGTACATTACAAATTTCCATCTGCCCTCCGTGATCTTTGGCTCTCTTGTAGGCCTACGTGTAAAACCGAGAGGTCGATAGCCGTGTGTATAGATGTAATCACATAAACAAGGTGGTTGCTATATAGCGCGTGGCGGTTTTTCCATATGCGCATCAGCTGCAGCACATTAAAATATCGTGACATTTAGGAGCATCCCGCTTGAATGAGTGCCCTGTTCGCGCGTAATTCCGAGGCCTTTCAAAACAAAAGAAACATATATTGTCCAACGTGCATGTGGGGGAGGGGGAGTGGGCGGTTCACTGATAACTCTATGATAACACTGGCATTTTCTACATATATATCTTTATGATTCACTGATTCACTAATTCAAGTTTTTCGGCAGTGCATGATGGGTTTAAGGAATAGTTTGGCACCATATGGTAGCATTCCAAATCGCGTTACGTATTATAAATGTCGTTGAAAATAAAGGCAATAGTAGGCCTACGCCTTATAATTTTATTTTGCGCAAACGAGCGTAAACATTTCTAAATTAATAATTTAGTGTCGGCAGCTTATATTAACTAAAATGATAATTGTATAGGATCCCGATTGCGTCAGTCTCAAATGTTGCCACAAAATACACATGCTATAGTGATTGGAAAGGACACTTTAATAGGAAAATCGAATTGTGTTGGAAAATTGAAAGAGCGGCAAGACCAACAAAGGTCCAACCTACCGCTGGTTTGCTCGACAAAATTATACATGAATTTTTGCCAATGCTTCTGGGGACAAGCATTCACGATGTAGGACAGACAAACACATTTTTCTTTTAAAAATACAAATAAGGTGGGGGTAACCACACGCAATTGCACAGTATACGAAGAAAGATTTGTATATCGTCCCACAGTATACATGTACATGGCGCATAATAATATACATTTCTCTGCATAGTTTTGTCAAGCTCACTGATTAATTATTTTATTCGGTGTATAGACTACATACATGTAAATGTCGAACACTTTTAAGAATGCTTATAGTTACATTCTCCTCATGCATGCATTGTGATGCCGATAAATCGCGTTTTATATTTCTTTGGAAATAAAAATGTGAAAATTCAAAGTCAAACATCTCCATCTTTGACCCGGACCATAACTGGAATAATGTATGTATTATGGTTTTATCAGGGTTTATGCCACCGAAAATAGTTGCTGGTACTCGGATTTCACATCAAAGTAGTTTCCATATATAGGCCTAGTGACTGCTGTCAATTTGCTGGTACAGTGTTATAAATATGAGTCCGACACGTGACAAAATTTGATAATTGATATTTATCTATAGACGATGTGCTCTTTGTTTATATCTAAACCGCCTTCTGTCGACATTATTGGTCGTCGTTATGCGCACGCATCCTGATTTGCATAAATTTGGTTTGGTAATGATGCCAAGCTCACGTCGTCTACACTTTATTTAAAAAAAAAATTTCCATACACAATAATTGACACATTTTTGACACATTAATGTAATCCCCAAATCCCCAAAAATCAGAGCTTGTCGAGTTTGGGAACCCACAACGCGTGATATTAAATGAATGTCTACTGACATAAATACAGTTGGCAGTATAAAGTGACTGCGAATGTGCCAAAGCGAAGTTTCTACATGGGCAAAAGCGCCCGAATATAGGCCTACTCTTTGCAGAGTGGCCTGAGCTATAGATAACACCTTGAGAGTTACTCTAGTATGGTTCTTCTAAAAACGGGTTTTTATGGGAAACAAAAATATTTTGGGTAAAAAACCAACATTTTAAACCCACACCCTAAAGGGGCGGGGCAGGGGAGTGGGCGGTGAGTCTATATCCAGGGCATCTGAATAGTCTGGCGGGAGGATTAGGGTCCGATGCACACCACGATCAATAAAATCGGCTGATTAAGTGCCTACGTGAACACCTGGCACCTGTTAATTTCAATGGCGGCCATCTTGGAAATGACCATGATCCTCAGCCTAACCACGTGATCCTGACTTCTCACCATTTTGAAAACCTCAGAATTGGATTCAGCACTCTTTTTTTATTTATACAAATCGAAGCATTAATGCTACTGGTGTAGCAAATGCTACAACATTAAAAAGTAAAAACTTTTAGTGTTTAGAAAATGCTTTCCAGTAAAAGCATGTATATAATACTTAGTTTTTAATCATACAAACGCCGCGATATACATTTGTAGTTATCTACTTTTGCATCCTCTTAAAACAGTGCCCCTTTAACGCACTCCCCGATCGTGCGTACCGAGGCCCTGTTGAAACCGGCCCCATTTCGCTGGGGAACAAGCGAGAGAAATCTTGTTGCCTCTGCTTGGCAGTGCATTGCGTGCATGCATGTGATACATGTACTCAGTAATGCTGGCTGTTGTCCGCGTCGGCGATTGGCTGCTATTTAAAGCATATACTGGGGAATCCGTTCCATTACATTCGTCAGCATGCATCCCTGTTATTAATTTGAAAAACTGCAGAGTAAATTAAGATCGTCGACGGAAATTTTTGTAGGAATGGGACAGTCATAAGAAACTGAACCTAATACAATTTCTGGAAAGTATAGAAATCTTTTTTTTTTCGGCACAACATGACCGAATTGATTAAATTACATCAAAATGACTCGGGCGTGTGTTGTCCGAGCACAACAGCCGGCTTACTCCACAGATTTGCGTGGATTTCCTCAGGGTATTGTAACGTCGCTTAGCAGAGTGGAAATTCCCTGAGATCTCAGGATGCCACTTTTGGGGCGCCACGAGAGTCATTAAAGTAAAATCCAAATTTCTGCTAGCATAATTATTTTTTGTTAATGCTTGAAGCGAAATTTTAAACCTCAACGAGAAAATTGGGTTGTCCACTTTTGGAGCATCGCGTTATTTTTCTGGTATGAATTGGAAGTTTTTAGTCGTCCACTTTTGGGGCGCCGCGATAGTTGTCAAAGTAAAATCCAGATTTCTGCTATAACAGAAAATAGCGTTTTTGGAAAAACCTCAAAATCTACTAGCAGAAAACGAGAAAATTGAGTTGTCCACATTTAAAGCATCAAATATCTCGTCGAGAAATCTAAGAACCTGAAAATCTACTAGCATAAAACGAGAACTTTGGGTTGTCTGCGTTTGACGCTCCATAAATGAGCCCACTCTTTCCCAGCTTCAGACTTATAACTTATAAGTCACATGTATTTTCACTAATTATTTGCACTAACGTGGTGAACTTCAAAAGAAAATAGGTCTTACTCATCAGACAGCTTTGTGCCACGAAAGACGTTCAAAAGTAATTTCCATCCGATGTGCCACGCTAATTTCATCACAGAATCTTCTGATTTACGGTTGATTTTTAAAACGGAACTTTTGAATATTAACTTTGACTTGGCGTAAAACTGAGAGTTATACCTTACAGATTGAAAAAAATAGGAAAATTAGAGTAACTAATATGTTACGCTGCATGGAATACACTAACGCACTGTGTAGCCACGGTATTATAAAAAGAGCAAACCCTTGTTTGTGATCTAGGGACCAGGAAATAAAACTAATTCGACCGTAGAAATTGAAACAATAAAACCGTGCATGCAGAACTTCAACAGTGCTGGCACCGCGACATATAGGCCTACCTAGATGAACCACACTCTATAGCCACAGCTTATACGTTGCATGTCAATTTGTAGTCTGTGAAAAATAGCGCCTATTGAGGATTTTCAAATTATCATCGACAACGAGGTTCTCGGTGCTTTCGTTTGTGATGAAATTTGCAAATGAAAAGACGCATGACGTAATACACTGGCTCAACATCTGAAATGAGGCTGCCAGTGTCAATTTCCAATTTGTCAGTAGGATTTGTCAAAAAGTGTGGGACTTGCTTCCAAATCCAACCTTCAAAATTCCAAATCCGCGCAGATAAAACCGCCTACACTTAGTCTTAAGGGGCGTTCACACTGTCGCGGAAAATGGCTTTGCGCGCAGCTGTGCCATAGGTTTGTACAGAAATAAGTCTGCCGCTTGTGCGCGGCCCGTCGCGACGCGCAAAATGTTTTAGCTGGGTCAAAGTTCAAATCTGTTGAACTTTGACCGCGTTGCGCTGACCTTTTCAACGCGCAGCCAATGAGGTATCAGAGAAGCCCCATTAAGTTACCGGGGTTGAATTGTCCATTTTGGAAGGCCCGACGATTGGGTGCTCATGCAATGCGGTGAGCATAGCGCCGCAGTGTGATTTTTCCGCGATAGTGTGAACCCCGCTTTAGACAGCTTTTTACGCAATTTATTATTTTGGTAAAGAATGACATTTAATTGACAAACTTCAATTTAGCATTGGCAGTGTCGTTTTAGAATGCTGAGCCATTTTAATACCTCACGCGTCTTTTCATTTGCAAACTTTATCACACAAGAACAAATTCATGTTTGATGAAAATTTGAAATTCTTCTATTGACAGTGGTTGCTTTTATATTTTTTTAATCAAATATTCTGCGTCATACATTCGCTTAGTCACAGGAACACCGAATTACATAAACCATCTTTTAATGTCATATTTTCATATTAAACTGCTGGGGAAATTCTTGGGTTATGACACGTAGATTCTAACTTTATTATTGACGTCACGGTTTGTTCTGGTGAGCCGCATCATTATTTACATGTAACTGCCGTAGAAAAGCGCACATGCAGCGAAGCTTTACATCATCGTGTCTTCGATATATTGCATCTTGCTTCATATTGCTTTTTTTTATTGGTTCCTCTATAGTATGCCTACTGCAATAAAATATTTTATAATTGATGATCAAATTGCGTGTAAGTGCGTACGAATCGTTACTCTTTTGTGGAATTAGAATGTCGGTTTATATACGCGAAAACGAACGCAAATGCGAGTTTGACGTCGCCATTAAGTTTCGCGCCGCGACATTGCAAAAAGTTGAAGTTTTAATTTGCGCGAAATATGCCGCAAAGTCAGATTTACATGTCCGCCTTCGAGTTTCCCGTGAAGTATGGTCATGCCTTAACTCGAAATGACAGTGGATGACGTTTTTAAATGTGGAATTTAAAAGAGACTTTTACTTTAAAAACTCGAGATTGCCACAGCAAGGCAGTCCAAAATATGCTCTGCGGTATTCTGGTATTGTTTAGGCAAGTATTCAACATGGTATATGGGATATACATTATTTGTTATTTTTTTCATATACATTGAACACGGATTTGGGTAAATTTATATATTGGAATCGATAGCTTATTCAATTCTAAGATATAGGCCCTACTTCCCACTGACACTTCCGTCGCAAATGTTGCATTTCTGAGATAAATAAATGATAAAATTACTGCATAAAGTAATGCACAAAATGACGCGGCGAGCGGTCTGTGCGTAAGCGCGACAACAGAGGGCGCTGCGCGCGCGCGTGATTGGTTATCTTGTGCACTAACTGAAGGCAATTTTTGAAGAAGAAAACGTGATTTTTCTACAGAAAAGCAACATTTGCGACAAAAGTGCAAGTGGGAAGTATATCTTAAAATTACATTATGTGTTGATTCCAGGAGGTAATTTCCTTAAAATCTTTGTTCAATGTATACGAAAAAATACCCATTATTTTAAGGAAAATGTTTAATTGACGCTCTGGTTGATGTTCCCCTTTTTTGCGATTTTGTGCACATGAAAACAATATATACAATACCGCTAAAGCTCTGAATAATGTTTAGACGTATGTTGTAATGAGATGCGACGTAAACTCACCAGGCCTTGACACGAACAAGCACTTCCCCATCTTTAGGCACCGGGATGGCTTTCTTCATCACCTTTAGTCGGTTGACTCCCCCGAAGGACTGCAGCACCACGGTTCGCATCTCGGGCTCCGTTCCCTTGGTGCCATCGGTCGCATCTGCCGCCGTCTTGTCCGTTTCGTCCGTGCCTGCCGTCTGCTCAGTGTTGGCTTCGTTGGTCGCCATCTTCTTGCCTTCCCACCCAAGTACCGCGAGCTCGTTCTTGGCGCGAAGACTGCTATCTTCTGCTGATAGCAAGGTAGTTCTAAATCAGCACCGCACAGGGCACGTACCCGCAATATAAGCAGTAAACAACTGATTTGGATATACGCGCACGCGTGCATACACTCACTGTACGGACGATCTGCTTAGTGCGGTGATATGATACTGCCAACCACTTGCACTGCGCCCATTATAATTTTTTTTCCCTAACGGACGCGGAGGGATATGACATGTATACGGACACGCAGTGCGCTGAGCAGCTGATTTGAAAGGGTTTAATTAAATTCACCTTCACGCGCCGAGTTTGGATGTTTCAAGATGACCGACACCTGGTTGAGTGCATCAATTGATTTTTGGTAGGCAACGTGCAAGTGCCTCATTTTCTGTGTATATCTTAAACAAATTTCCCAACTACGCAATTGTGCAGTTTTTGTCTCAAACAGCGAGACGTGACTTTCATTTTCGTTAAGGTTTTGATGTAGTGTTTTCAGTGTTTTCGGTGTTTTCATACAACTGCAAACTCACAATTACTTTCTTTTGTAGTTTGATATTTTGCCGCAACACTTTTGTCTTATGGCCTATGGACGCAGGCGAGGCTCTACTTCGTGCTACCCAAAGAGTCAATTTTTCACGTTCAGTGCAAGGAATTGGCGATAATAGGGACCATTAGCAATGGTACGCGTACGGGAAACGTATGCGGCTCGGAAAAATAGGGGGGTTGTATCACAATTTTGCGTGTTTATTCAAGAAATGAGCGCATGTGTACATGAGCATATTGATGTAAAATTCTCATTACTTGTGTCGTTTCAGATTAATACCCACGCAAAATCGTGATACAACCACCCGATTTTTCTGAGCCGCATACGTTTCCCGTACGCGTATCATTTCTAATGGTCCCTAGTCGCATCAGTCGGGAACGGGGCTGCGTGGGCGGGTGGCATGTGCATAAGATGCGCACATTCGTTGCTGGGTACATGTACATATGTAATTACTGAAGGGATGATGCTCTGTTAATACTGCAGCCAATTTGGCACTTGAACATTTCTAGGTATAGCCTACAGAAATTGATGGCGCTGATTTAGCAACATAGCCGTTGTTTATTTTTATTTTTTTCGACATTATGATGGAGTTAAGATTGTTTTTGCTTCGTTTTCATGGGAATTAACGTTATATTTTGTTATACTCGGTTCTCATTTTGTCGAGCACCCGTCAGCAGAACAAAATCAGATTATGCCGACATGGGTTCCGCTTTAAGTTGGTGTTTTTTTTTATTGGTTGTGCAATAATTTGCTTTCGATGAAACTCTAAAAAATCTCAAGTATTACGAAATTGTATCCTTGGGTGTCGTGTTTCGACAAGATATAATTTATCTCTCATACTGCATACATGCAAATAGTGGACCGACATTCCATGTGTACATTATAATTTCCCATTTAATGGAATGTACATGTAAAAGGATATCAAACAATGTAATGTCAAAAGTAACTAACTGTCCTTGTTGCATAAGTTATATGAAAAAATATATATTGCCATGCCACACTATTTGGGGCAATCGTTTTATTTTGGGAGAAGATGAAAGCCATTATACAGAGATTTTAATATGCTTATTTTACAGGTTTCTAACAATGTAGGACTTATTAAAATTAGGCCTACTCTTATTAAGTCATATAATTTCACAAAATTTTGTCATTAAAGTCATTTGCTGAAAATTATCAAAGCAACTCGTCCTTATGTTTAGCTCTAAAAAAAAAACAGCGTCACATTAGTCCTTTTCCAGGGCGAACTCGCCCCGGAGTGACTCGCCCCCAAGTTTAACCCCGCGTTGATTCACACTTGTTCTGAATCTCGCCCCGGGGCGAACTCACCCCGGCGATCGGCACCTCATCCCTCACTTGAACAAGTGGGAACTCGCCCCTTCCCTTTTCCCACTACTGTTCTTGCCCCGGGGCCAAATGTTTCAACCCTGGTCCCAAGCAGGGTTGAACTCGAAACGGACGACGTTGAATGTTTGTGGACAGAAATTAAATTTAAGCAAAGAAAATCTGTTCTTGTTTGCTCTATCTACAGACCACCATCATCACCTGTAGGGTTTGTTGATAAACTCAATGACATACTTGAAAAGGCATCGTGTGATTTTAAAGATATTTTTATACTTGGTGATTTTAATTCCGATATCTTAAAATTTAATATGTCTTCGAAATTACTGTCTTGTTTTATCAACTTTCAGTTGACACAACTTATTCATGAGCCAACTCGAGTTACACCTACTTCTAAGAGTGTTATTGATTTGTTTTTTACCTCTAACCCAAATAACATTGCTACTAGTGGGGTTATACCTACTTTAATCAGTGACCATTACCTTATTTATGGTGTGCATGTGTGGAAAACTCCGAGGCGGGCAGGTGACTTTATCCAGTACAGATCATTCGAGAACCTAGATTCCGAGGCTTTTTCAAATGATCTTCGCAATGCACCATGGGAGCAAATTATTGAGTGTAACGATGTTGATGAAGCATGGTCTTTATGGTATTCTACTTTAATGGGTATTGTTAATCTTCATGCCCCCGAGAGAACAAAACGCATCCGCAATATCTCGCTTCCCTGGCTCAATAGCGATACTATTCGTTTAATGCGCGACCGTGACCGAGCTCACAAAACAGCTAAGCGGTCAGGATCTCAAAATGACTGGACAAGGTATTATAGGCAGTTGCGTAATATGGTTACTTCCAAAACTCGGTCAGATAAAGGTAACTATTATATTTCCGCTATTGAATCCAATAAGGGGAATTCTTCTGGCTTTTGGAGAACATGTAAGGGACTTCTCCCTGGCAAGACAAACGCGATTCCCAACTGCATTGTCACTTCCAATGGCGATCATATTGATAATCCCCAAGATATTGTGGATGCGTTCAATCAACATTAATTTAATCACTTGGGTCTTCCTGCTTAGCATTTTTAATTATGTGTTATTATGTGTTATTATAATTTTATACTAGATTTTCTAATACACATGTTATTATACTTGGTTCTTTGTTTGTTTGTTTTTTTCTTTCCCTGTATATGTTGTGTATTTTATTTCATTCTTGTGCTTAAGTTGGTTTCTAATTGTTTTTATGTTTTATACTTACCGGTGTTTTATCATATTTTTATCTTAACCACATTGTTTTACCCAAATTGTTTATCTATTGTATCCGTTTTTAACTTAATTTTAGGATGCAGGGCCCGAATGGAAACCAGCATTTATGCTGTTTCGGCATACCCTGGGTAAAGAAAGGAATAATAATAATAATAACTCGCCCCGGGGAATGAGCAACGGCGGGGGTGAGACTTGTAAGTGGGAATCGGGGCTTATTTTCACCCCGGCGTCGCCCCGGGGCCACCCCGAGATTATGTCTATGGGAAAAGGCCTTTAGCTAGCGACGTTATTGAAATGGTTATAAATACGTTATACAGCGATAGGAAATAGTTTGTGGAAAACTCAGTACACCCAGGCAAAATTAAAAACGGGCAAGAGTGTTTGTCCTCACGTGTCAGACAACTTAAGGAGCGTGTTTATATTTTTCAAGAAAAGTGATTTTGTTCTCACCTATTACATGTACATGTAGGCCCTATATATACTCATAAAATACTCCCTATGAAAATACTATCCATGGGAAGAAAACAGGAAATTTGCAATCTCCAATTCGGATGTTGAAGCAAAAAGGTTGGTGTAATTACTGCACTGCTGTATCTAACAGGATAAATTAGTTTACTAAACTTTGGTAGATTTTTCACGATTTCCTTGGAAATGTACCGTACAGATTGAGGGCGCAAAATTTCAAAATGGTATTGAGAGAACAATGACACATGATGATGATGATGTGGTATAAATCTCAACACCCCTAGGAAAAGCGGGGGCGTCAAAAATGTGATCTAGTCACGCCCATTTAAGGGTCGATCTGTAAACAAACATGTTTACATGCAGCTTTTGGTCAAAGTGAACGTCCAAACGGATCCTTTATGGTCGTGCAATGATGTGTGGTTTTTGACAAGAGTATTGTTTGTAACCTTAACGGCGTACATACACATGATACACAAGCACTAAGATGGGCATTTTTGTTTATTTACAGTGCAGGGTTGCTGGCTTCATCAAGGCATGGATCATTGACCGAAGACGACCCAAGAACTGCCACTTCTTGATAGGTTCAGGATCAGCAAGGTTAAACACCTGCGACTGCTCCACTGTGTGAGTGTTATATCTACCCGCTTTGCAATGTTTGTATCGGACCACTTGATAATTGTTGTGGTGGCATTACTCGCGTGGAGCCAGTACACATGTTATCAGCTACAACGAAAGCTAACTCAGTGCACCGAAGAGAGAACAAGAAATGGAAAAGCAGAACAAAAGCCTGACGCTGAAACACTTCCTGCAATAAATGGCAATGGACCAAGACCGCAGCTTGAGGACAGAAGGATATTGGAGGGTGGGTCTTCTGTTTGGTGCAGGGGCTTCAGTAATACTGACAGGATGTGCCACTTTCTCAACCTCTGCCTCTCCCACAAACACAAAGAGTTTGTCTTTCTGAACGGTCCACAGTCAGTCTCCTATATGATCCCTCGGAATCCTTTCGACCCAGCTCTGGTTGACTTGTCTTCAGTGTCTAACCATAACACGCAATACTTTACCTACAGTCACCTGCCTGTAGACTATGTTTTGGGAAACATTCAGAGAGTTGTTCTAAATAGAGGGAAGCATCTCTTGATGAACCGATTCCATCCAAGTAACATCATGCACGTGTTTCACGATGACCTCCTTCCGCTGTTTGATACAATGCTTCAGAATGGACTCATGACCAAGCCAGATTTCAGGACTGATTCCCGACTCGTGTTCATGGATGGACATCCAACTGGGGAGTTCATGAACCTGTACGTATCTCTGTTCGGCCACCAGCCTATCTCTTTAGATGACCTTGTGGATGACGAGGATGGGTTTGTATGCTTCCAAGAAGCCCATGTTGGTTTAGCGAATACGACAGTTTGGTACCAGTATGGCTTCAACATACCCCAAGGTCCAATTCCCAACACCTTGATATCAGCTAGCAAAGTCAAACTCTTCACCTCATTTGTGCATAGCCGGCTTGGTACAAGTAAATGTTCGAAATCTGAAGATTACGCAGTGATTATCAGAAGAGAATCGACAAGACTGATTTTGAACGAGATAGATTTTGCCCTACAGACAATACAGAGCACGGGCTTGCGAGTTGTAACTGCAGGATTAGAAGACTCTTCACTGAGAGATCTGATCGAGCTGATATCGTGTGCTAAAGCCTTGATTGGGATGCACGGTTCACTGTTGGTGCTCTCCATGTTCCTGCCAGTGAGATCCGTCCTTCTTGAACTCTACCCGTATGCAATCAATCCAGATCACTACACGCCATACAAGACTCTAGTTGAGCTTCCAGGCATGGGAGTGACATACAGATCGTGGAGAAATTTGAACATGGACCAGTCTGTACCGCACCCAGATGCTCCCCCAATGCACGGTGGCATAAACCATCTCAGTGCAGCAGAGCAGCAACATATTTTGTCTTCGATTGAGGTGCCCAGGCATCTATGCTGCTCGGATCCAGAATGGCTCTTCAGAATCTACCAAGACACTAACGTTGACATTGCAACCGTTGTTCGCTTATTATCGAACGGTTTGGCAGATACTGAACAATCAACCGAACATGAACATCCAACGCCATTCTTTCCAAGCAAAGTTAGGAACATCAAGTGTGTAAGAGAAAAGGAGCTGCGTTTGTCATGGATGCGGCCATGGAACATTGAACACATCAGTGCTAGTGTAGTTAACTACGAATTGTGGCTACAGGAAGAGGGCATGGATGATTATGAAGCATTCATTGTTCCAATCAACGAGTTTGTTATAGCCAAGGGCCTGAACGATACCCAGACCTACAGAATATGGATCAGATGCTTGATTGGAGATGGTGTAGGACCAATCACAACTGTAGTTTGTTAAAATATTTTATTTTAATTTAATTTGATGGGCGGGGGGCGGGGAGCGTTTGTCGTGAGTTCGGGAGTAAGCACGGTATCATCAGGCGCACCCAGGGGGCTGGCCGACACAACTTTATGCCTACTTAACGCTGGGTGGAAATCTCCTTTCACTTTCATGGTTTTCAACAGTACTTTCTTTTTATAGTCCTTTATCTACTAATAACATTTTATTCAGAATTTCATTCTGGAAAAGTCAGAAAATGTCAGTCTTTTTCCGCGACTCTTTTCACGCGAAACAATTCGGGCTGTGTGTGTGTGTGACGTTAGCGAGGAGACACAGAGCTTCTACAGTGAGATGCAGCAAGGTATAGTTTTTTGAAAAATACTTACTTTAAACTTTTCCTTGCCTTTTAAGGGCATGACACAAAAAATGTATCGGGATTTTTCTGTGGGGGAGGTGCATTTATAAAGGTGCACTAAATGGTTGACTCCATTGGCTAAATTATACTTTCTGAAACCGATTGAGGAGACAATTATAAATCGCTTGCACTTGAATAAAGTCTTCGGCCAATTATAATCATTAAAGTGGCTGCATTGGGTACCACTTTAACAGGAACTATTTTTCTCGAATGTTGGTGCAAAGTACTCAGAGCAGTGATTTTTTTGATCACGTGAATAAAACAAGGTCGTAAGATCATTGCATTTTTTCCCAGAAGTGCGACTGTTCAATTTATTGGGTTGTAATACTTAACGACATGGCAACTTTGCTTTGTCCTGGTATGCAGACAAGGGTTTGGACATACCGAATGCTATGCCAGCTTTCACAAGAGATTTCTCTGGTACTTGACGTCGTATATGTGAAGAGGCTATAAAAATTGACGACACATGGAAGGCTGTACCAACAATGTGTGAATGGATATACATGTACGTGTATGCAAAAATATACGACCGACATTTTGGCAAAATTAAGTTTTTTACAGGTACATGCATTTACAGCAAATAAAACACACGAACAAGGACATCTGCAGATGCTCTTCATTAACTGCACTGAGAGAGCGTTACAAATTTTTTGAAAGTTGAACTATGATTAACTGTAGTCGCTGCCGAGGAATGTACACATGGGAATAACTTCAGATTAAAAACTTTATTAGCAAAGTTCCTTATAAACATTTTTACAATGGTTTTTAACTAAAAATTCAAAATCATGTCTTTCCATGATGTCAGGTAAAATCGATAATAAAAAAAGGTTTTATTTGTAAACATGAATGGGTGTTTGGTACTACAAAAAGGTTCTAAAATTAGGCAAAGACAAGCTAAAGCACTTTAGAATGGCATACGCTAATATAGTCAAACCTCGTTCATAAGGTCATTGGGACTTTGCAGATTACTTGTACTATCAGGGAAAAAAACAATATTGCATCAATGTGGCTTAAATTTCTACAAGGCAGTTTATCAACATTATTCTTTAGTTATGTAATGCTGTTATTCCTGGAACTTGTAAAAAAAGTTTCATCTGCAAATGATATAATTGGCTTTTAAGCACAAGATTCCCATATTTAGCCATATCGCGTGTACATTTGATAAAAGGGACTTCTTTGTCTGTCCAAATTCCTGTGACTCAAGAGGTTATACATGTACCATCGTCCATTAGCATTTGACGCCAATCTTGAGTATTGCTCTGATAAGTGCAAACTTAAAAGTGCTTATAGCATGTCTTTGTCATTACTTCGTAACTGGAAATGATCAAAACAAGTGGTTTTTAAAACAATTACATGCAAACTGTTAACAAAACCAACATTCTTCAATTAAATATGGAACAAAAATGCTAAAAAGAAAAGAAAACGTCAAGATCAATTTCACAGTCAATCAATAGTTTTGAATTTGTATGGTACAACTTGACTTTTGTCAAATTACATGTAGCCATTTGCGTGTTTCACATGAATTGCATCTGGTGTATTGACATACTAAGTATTCACCAGACTAAATTTATGCTGCTTTGTGGTGACCGTACAGAACCAATACCATGTTCACCGTAGGAGAGAATGGCATAAAGCAACCAGGCTTTTGGTTGCTAGGCAATGACATGCAACAACTGCGTAGTACGACTCTTTAAACTGCACCTTCATTTAAAAGTGAACAAATTGTGCAAATGTTACACGCAAAAAGCTATTTGGGACTTTACAACTTTACTAGCACCTCAGTAAAAGATGCACAAATTACAGCCTTTTGTAGACACTATCATCGAGTGATTAGGCCCAAGCAAACTGCATAGGATTACATTCACTTTTTCAAATTCCAAAATTTGTTTGGTGATATGTCACAAATTTGTGCCGAAAAAAGTAAAGCTAAAATACAGCTTGTCATATAAGAACACTGAACAAAATGTAACTCAATTTGCGATAAAAATCTACCTAGTTTGGAAAAACAAAGGTGCTTTTACCCTAAATAGTTTTGAAAATTGTGCACATCTATATAGTTCATTATCAATATTCTCCTTGTTAAAATGTCCCTTACAAAAATAGGACTCCTGAATGATTATTGTTGAAAATAAAGCTGTGTAATTTACATTAAAATGACATTTTTCTAAAGATTTATAATTTTGAATCACTGATCAAAAGCGTTAAATTCTGTACAAAAAGAATCATGCTCCATTTGGAGACAACTTTGATTTATCAAGATGTTAATTACACATCATTTCCCGATGTAATTTATCAGTGCTTTCTGACGAACTGAAAACATTTATTTGGAGCATAACTTTGATATAAAATGTTGTGTTCACCTACACGCACAAAATGCATGCTTTTAACTGTGTTTAGCCAATAATGCCCAATATTTTTCTATTTAAAAGATAAAGAAAGTAATACCAGTACCCGCAGGTTATATGTAATTCAATATACTGTCGTTTGTGTAAACCAGCCTGTGCTTGTGTAAATTCCGGCTTCAGCCAAGTATTAAAAATCTTTAGGAAAGATCTAGTTTTCTTACCCCAAATTTTAACATACACATTTCAGACACTGCAGGAGAGGATTTCATAGCAACCGTTTTCTGTTTGTGGATGTTGTGCCAGATTCAACGGTCAGATTTCAGGCTGTTGAGTCGCTGGGCAAGTCGGTTGGGCTCCAGACACATGCGCTTGGGGGAGCTCTCTACTCCGTCACCTAGGGGCAAGACCCGCTTGGGTGTCTGACGATTGGCACTCACTCTGATGACTTCTTCATACTTGATCATTTTGTTAATGTCGCGCAGACTCTGTATGAGTACACAAAGAATCATGCAAATAATAATACACCACTCACAATATGGAAAACAAACTATTCAATTCAATTATAATTTTCCATTTTTTAGTGAATTCCATGTCTGCCGACAAGAATGTGGCAATGCAATGTACATGGGCGATTCCATGGTAACTCATGGGACACCTAAGCGCACCATTTTACATTCTCTATGCTCTAGCTCTTAAACCCAGTTGACTGAGATTCCTATTTCTTGTTTTTTTATTCTCATCACTTAAGGCTAGATCCACAAAGTAATGCAAAGATAAATTGTCAACCAGAGTATGTATGGTACAGCTTTGAAAATCAGTAACTCATGTGACGCTGAAAAGACATGCCAAAAAATTGGCAGTGTTATTTTTATTGTGTGCTACATTTAAAACAAACAACACATCAAACTGGGTGGACACGAAGTAATATGTAAGAGTTTGTATTGGTTTAAAGGTACACACCGGCTTCTTGGGCTATTTTGGGCTCGAAATTGACCCATACAAGATTCTGAATGCCCTTCCGAAATAAACACAACATATCCTGAAAAGAAACCACGGAATTTTGCCATTTTTGAGCAATTTTCAAAAAACAGAGTTCATGTGACTTTTCGGAACCAGATTCTAGTAAATTACGAGATATTTTGATGATTTTTTTTTCACAACGACTATAAAAAAGTATTGTCAATGCATCACTAAATCATGTAAACAGTAGGCCGGTGTGTACCTTTCACAATGAAAGTGATACCCTTCACAGTTTTAACATGGGCTCTAATAAACACGGTAACTCATGTGACAGTTTGTCCGGCCATGTGGGTAATTCCCAAAATTAGGGGTCCAAAATGTTTGGTGTCCCAGTTACGTACGACACTCTCTGCTTCAAAAATCACCACTTATGACCACAAATTCACAGTAATGGACTGTGGCCTGTGATTATAGGGGGCAGCATACTTTTCTTCAATATTTTGTTTTCTGAATCCTGAAAAATATTCAAAACAAAAGACCATAAAGGCTTATAATTTGTTCCATGGTATTGGATAGGAGTTTGGTGTCCCGGGTTACCTACGCCAATGAAAATTGGCTGTAGAATGAGTTTGCATTAACCTTGGTGCCATATCTACACAAAAACATTAAATTTGAGTGGCATTTGTTCAAATAAAAATTATTATTTTCTACTGGGAAACCACTTTCAATCATTAAAAACACTTGAAAATCTTAAAAACCATGTCACACTTTTGGACCCATAATTTTGGGAATTACCCATGTACATAATGGTATTATTCTATTTGTTTCCAGTTGGTTTTATTCACAATTCCTTTAAAACTGTTAAAACCAATTTATGTTCACAAAACCCGAGAACAGTGTTTAAAAATAGTTTTTCTTCTTCCTTTGGCAACTCATGTGACATATTATTGTAGAAGGATAATATGCGACACCAAATAAATTAGAAGGACATTTGTAACTCATGTGACAGTTTTCAAGAGGTCATTATTACAAGGTGGATGGTGCTATGTTTATTTTGTTTTTACACTAGGCACTACTAGTAGTAGAAGAATAATATGCGACATCAATTCAATTGCGAGGGTTTTAAAAATATTGAAAAAATATATATATATTTTTTTTTTGGTAACTCATGTGACATACGGTAAACCTCGAATAAGTCGGATCCAACGGGACCGAGTGATTTTATCCGACTTAAGCGAAAATCCGACTTACGCGAAGATGAAAAAACACCAGTCAAAAATTTGTACTTTTACACTACATTTTCATTTTTATACATGTACCGGTACTTATAAGGCAGAAAATCGTAAGCACCATTTGAAAAAATCTGACTTACGCGATCCGACTTAAGTGATGATTTTTATTAGGAATAACATACGAAATCAAACATTACAAGCGATTTTGTGCGAGATTAGTGAAAATCCGACATAAACGTATCCGACTTATGCAAGGTTTACTGTACTATTAATGGATCTTAAGTCAAATGGCGAGAAAGATACATGAAGTGAGGTATTCAAAACTGGGTTCCTATTTCTGAAAGACCATACCCTATTAGTATAAAATACATCAAATTTTAAGAAAAAGTAGTGATGGTTAAAAAAATACATAACGCGGTATATTTGACAGGGTTGTAATGACTCGAGTCCCGATTTTCACTGACTTGACTTGAGAACCTCAAATGACTTGACTTGACTCGGACGTATGTGACTGGAGTCTACCAAAAACAAAATTGAACTTTTATGCTTTTTTTGTCATTTTGAAGACCAAATTGTATTTCAGCACTACAGATACTAGACTAAGCTTTGCACATGGGGCATTCTTGGCAAGAACAAAAATACCCTACACGAATGCAAGTTCAGGTGTTTACACTCATTTTATAATTAGCTTCAACGAATTTACTGTTGTGACGACTTCACTTAAACCGACTTCACCACCATGCCTGACTTGACTTGGGACTCAAAGGCAGTGTGACTTGACATGGGACTCGAGCAGAGGGAGCCTCGTTACAACCCCGTTATTGTACCAATTGGAAACTTAGTACAGGGTGTTACGCGTGCTAGAGACACATACAACGCGCACGCATACATATCGCTTCTAACAATGACGCGACATTATTTGACGTACATGTAGTAAGCACAAGCATAATAGGCATACACCACATGCAATAGAGCTTTATCACGGTGCGGCCATCTTCCCTTTTCCTCTATTAAAATGAACGTAACCAAAGCGAGGCTTGCCGAAATAAAATAGTTTGGCCCCGTGTTGGAAATGTTCATTGTGTGCATCACAGTCGATGACATGCGCGCGGTGCGATCAAGAAAACACGCAGCGCGGACATTGATTCTCTCAAAACAACAACGGAAGACTACACGTGCTATCGCGCAGACATGCACATGCACTGATCATGCCCGCGGCACGAAGGCTACACGTACTATGCAGTGGGGAACAAGACAAAGATGGACACACCGTGATAAAGGTCTATTGAATAAAAAGTAGAACAAACACGATAACCTGCACACTGTAAGATGTGACAATAGGACAAAAATAAATATTCAGTGCCAAGTTATATGAATCCACTAATGTAACCCAAATGTTTATAAGGCAAAGTCACAGTTACCTTAGCAGGGCTTTTGTTGATGTAGTACAACATGCCTTTATTGGGGCTGGTTGGGATGGAGTTTGAGTGTGGACTGATGTACAGCTCATGGCGACTTGACACCTTACGTGGTGACGCTGGGTGGCTCCTGATAACGGGCATCGGTGACAACGAGGGTGCTTCAAGATTCTCTTGGTTACCCTCGGCTGAAGCAAAGCGCAACGCAAAGCTCTGAAGCTTCTTCACATACACCTTTGTTGAAAATTAACACATTTTGTGAAATGATCGCCTTTCACTTCAGTCATGCAAAATGTTGAACTAACATTTGTAACCTGCGCCAGCAAAATGAGGACTGTCGCCTAACTTTTTTTAGATATACCATGTATATTTAGAATATTACAGAGTTTATAATAAGATTTCCATTGCTACCAAATTTATTCCTGTATCTGTCTTCCTACAGAAGGTATGACCTGAGAAAGGTGATGACATGTTTTTTATTTATTTATTCACCACATCCAACAGCGGAGGGACCGCCAATTACAGGAATGGGAGCAAGTGTGGTTGAGTGCCTTGCTTAAGGGCACAGGTGCCACAACCCGTCGCGGCCCGGAATCGAACCTACATTCCAGTACTAGCACAGGAACTTAAGTTCGACGCACTAGACCGCTCGGCCATAACACCCCGCAGTTACCGCAAAGGAGTTTTGAGAATACTGTTTTTGAAATTATTTCTTTGTCATGCTGTGACACAAACACACTTCATCGTCGTTTTGAACATCTTTATTAAGCTTTTTTTGGCAAAAACAAATTGATGAATATCTGGCGAAAAATGTGAAAACCTGAAATTGAGTTTAACTACATTTTTCACACTAACTGTACTTTTTTTGGGAGGCATTCCTCATTTTGCCTTCGCAGGTCAAATTTTTATTCCATTAGGTATATCGGCAATCGTGTTTCACCAACAGAGGGCGCCCTTCTGCAAAGCACTATGGGATTTCGCAGGGGTCAATCCATAGATGGTTTGACCCCGGCTAAATCCCATAGTGCTTTGCAGAAGGGCGCCCTCTGTTGGTGAAACACGATTAGCGATATACTTTATTCATCCATCATAATTCGAAAACCATGACAAAAGGAGAAATGTCTCCAAGGGCAAAATTGCATAATCAGCAGCTTTAATTGGATAGCCTAACCATCAGAGATAACCTGTTCTCATATGAAAATTCTCAGCATTAAAAGCCAAAAAATTACTCTCGTACGATTTTCTTTGTCTTTTTTGTTTTTTTCTTTCTTTTTGCACTAACGTTTCCAGAGCTTTTCTTCAAAACGGTTCAAGCTATCAATTTGAAACTTGGTACATGTAGGAACATCAACCCCAATGTGAAGGTGTGCATACAAGTGTGACGTCACTGTGACGTCATCGGGTATCAAATTACAACCCAAAAATGACCAAAATATGCATGTTTTAAAATGCTTCCGTCTGGAAAACCACGTGACCCATGATCTTCGTATTTGACAGGCTTATATATCAGATCATGGCCTACAATTTTCTTCGTGTGGGCATTTTCATCTGACCCTTCCTTCTGGGGTCAATCTGAGGTCAAAGTTCAACGAAAACGAAAATCTCAATTTTTGCACTTATTGAGCAACAATGCCCATCAAACCAAGCTGAATCTTTAAGAAACTAAGTACAGGCATAGGTCCTATAGCAGACTTTCACCAGCGTGTTTAATATTATGATGGCATCAAGCGTGACGTCATCGTGACGTCATCAAGTATCAAATTACACCTCCCAAAAAACCAAAATATTCATATTTTAAAATGCTTCCGTCTCGAAAACCACGTGACCCAGGATCTTCGTATTTGGCAGGTTTATAGATGACATTCTGTTCTACAACTTTCTTTGTGTGGGCATTGTCATCTGACCCTTCCTTCTGGGGTCAATTTGAGGTCAAAGTTCAACGAAAGCGGAAATCTCAGTTTTTACACTTACCAGTAACAATGCCCATCAAACCAAGCTGAATCGTTAGTAAATTAGATACAGACATAGGCCCTATGACAGACTTTCACCAGCATGTATAGTATCATGATGGCATCAAGTGTGACGTAATCATGACGTCATCAGGTGTCAAATTACAAAAATTCAAAGGTTATTATTTTCAAAATTCATATCTCAAGAACCGTAATAGATACTTGAACAATTCTTTCACAACATGATAAGTCTAAATGAACTGAACAAATCATACGATGTCATGACCCCTGTGTGACGCCTACTTCCGGTCCAAACCGGAAGTTGTTCGAAAATGTGCAATTTTTTAGCATTTTGAATGCAAATATATTCAAAGTGGTAGTGAATTTGACCATATTTCTACGGAACGAAATGTTTCCACACATGTGGACCTTTTGACTATACCATTGGTGACGTCATCACATGGACGGTGGTTACGTAATGTGGTGTCAAATTACGCAAATTTGGAGCTGAATTGTTTTAAAATGCTGTATCTTGAAAACTACAACAGATATTGGTATGATTCCTTCGCCACATTTAAGAACTTTTTGAGAACAATTTGTGCACAAAATTGTGACGTCATGATGTCGTCACAGGTGTCACATTACAAGATTTCAAAGGTTATTATTTCAACAATTCATATCTCAAAACGGTGCAAGCTATCAACCCCCCAGCTATGGCGGATATGCAGGGAGGAGATATTAGTTACCGGATTAGTGTATACAGCAGCCGATTTCACGAAACTTTACGCAATTGCGCAAGTCCACTTACGCCATAAGTTATTGCGCAAGTAATGGCGTAAGTGGACTTGCGCAATTGCGTAAAGTTTCGTGAAATCGGCTGCTGAACTTCCATTTTTGCCATTCCACAAGTGATAACAACGTCTGAAATTCATCACAAAATGTTCATTTAGCCCGATCACCTGGCGTTTGTAACAACAAACGTCATACCTCTAGTTATACATTGAAACAGGACTCTGAAGTAAGTTTTGATAATTCTGACTGAGAAGATAAAAATCCTATATCAGAAGCCCTTTAAAGCAGGGATGCCTAACTCTTCAGGGCCTGGAAAATATCGTAGATTGGAAAGTGATTGTAGACACAAGCTCGCGCCAAGTGCGCAGTTAATACATATACACATATAGGAAATTCATACAGTAGGATTATAAAATTCCTCTTACCTGCTTTCTCTTCCCTTTTGCCTCATGCAGACTCAGTTCTGCTGAGACACTGTTTTATATTGCCATATTTGCGGGTGTGTAAACTGTTGCCTTTGAACTGCATTATGAGTAGCCCTAAAAACCGCAGGCAACATCTGATTTTCGTCACTGATCCTTTAAGTTTTCTTGTGAGCCTCTGAATTTGTGGTTTAACAGGGTTTTTAGTCCACTGCTCGTGTAATTGGGGGTATGCATGCATACTAATATAGTGTTGATTGCTTTCCTTGACGTAGAACATCCAGGAATGTTTGGTGGTCAACAATCATGCGCGTACACGCGCGCGCCAATAGACGCACATGAACACGCGTAAAAAATACTCGCCAGCGTATTTTCATTCGCACACGCGCGCTGCGATATGTTTAAATTATTGAGCATGCACTCAGCTTGTAAAAACGAAAGTGCTTCTACTTGATCGCGATTTTTAACCTGAAGAAATACGTTTTTATCTTTATCGATACAACAGCCATGGCGCAACAACATACATGTAAAGCAAGGTTAAGCAACAGAGGTAAGTGCAACCAATGCGCTTTTCTTGCTCGTTTTGCCAGTTATCACTCGAGCCACGTGCGTCATGAAAAATGACAACCAAAATGGTGGATGGAAGGCGTGACGTCACCGGAAAGCAATCAATACAGTGGGCTTTGCCTGCGATTGTCTATCTTTAGCGCTAGCCACTTCCAGTTGAAGTACCTTTTTATTTGTTCCTCTGCCAACATTCATCACCCAAAAGGTCAAAATCACCTTTGAATCATAATCGGTAGGCTTTAACATGCAGCGATATTTTTATCCTGGTCCTCATGGCAACACGCTCACTACACGAACCGATCCACATACATGACACATACAAACATATCCCATGCGATGTACACACATAAATGGTCGCCGCTTATGTGCTGTGTAAGAATACTAGACTTCACACTAGTCTCTTTACTAGGCAAATTACAGTGCACACACAGTCGATGCAGTGCAAAGAAAATAATGCTTACAAAAACACAATCTTCTGGCTGTTTTCCGTTCCTAGTAAAGAGGATTTGCCGGATTTCTTTTTCCACAATATGAAAAAGCCGGAATTCCAGCTGTAGCTGGATGACTGGTATCCCTGCTTTAAAGAGATTTTATTTTCATCACCGTCTCAGTAAAATTTCTGAAAAATGCGAATTAAACTGACCGTGTTGTAGAAACTGATGAGGTCTCCTCTCTCCTCATCCTCAAACGATGAACTGGTTCCTGCCATCCGTGTGGGGGTGGGCGGGGCACTGCCAGGATGGGGGGTGGGCAGGGTGCTGGCTGAACGCATCCTCAACATGTGGGGGTTGGGGTTGGAATCGACTACAACAATCAATGGCAGGGGGAAAAATTCTTCAATATTATCTGGGGATTATTAGACCATCACAAGGCCCTGCAAATCCTTTATCCTTGTCTGATCCATAGATTGAAGGATTTGCAGGGCTTTGTCAATGCCTGCAGCCGATTTCACGAATCCTTACGTACTGCGTAAGTCCGCTTACGGAACATTTTATTGCGTAGGCTGCGCAACATTCCTGTGAAAATTACACGCAAGCTATAGGGTTTGCGCCATTTTGCAAAAGTTGCGCACTCTTTCGTGAAATCGGCTGCTGGACTACAACACTATTACACACCATTCACAAATACCGTATGCAGCTTTATATACATTCTTATTAGCAGAGAGAATGTCACAGGGGTTATTAAGAGAGACGATAAAGACCGGCGGGTTTTGAACACTTTCTAGTCTGGCCCAAGTTAGTTTCAGCATGTATAGAAACCAAACGTGATTGAACAAAAACACAAATGGCAAAAACAGCAGTTTACTGTCAAAAAATTTAAGTGAGTTTTACTGATTGATATAAAAAGTATTTATGAATGTGAATAAAGGTATGGTTGTCCAGTCTTACACAGTTCAGGTGAACGGATGAACAGATGAGCGCCCTCGCAGGACAACTAGTGCCGACACAATATAGATCTTACCAGCGCCGTAATAGCATTGCAGATATAGCCGTGCCTTTATGACTATTTTTTTTTAAATATTTTTTTGGCCGACAGCACCATCGATTTGCCAAATGGTGTCACACTCCCCCACATGCTATGCCACTGCTCGACGGCTTGGGCCATTATCAGCGCCCAGGACCCTAAGACGGTTTTAAACGAATGTTTAAGACTGGCCAAACCTACTTTTAATTAGGAAATAAAAGTGGGTTTGGCCTATCTTAAACACATGTTTAAAACCAGTTAGGGGCCTGGACGAGTGATAATGGCCCGAGTTGCAAGGCGAGGACCACTATAACTCGTCCAGACCCCTAGCCGGTTTTAAACGGATTGTTTAAGACTGGCCAAACCCACTTTTATTCCCATTCAGTAAAAGTAAAACTCACCAAATTTGCTTGCCGTTTTGCCATATTCTGCATTGTATTTTTATGCATCGCAAGTTCGTTCCAACTGCAAGCTGTGCGTCGAGTTGTTTTTGTTCGATTGCGCGCCTGTTAAGCGAATGCAGGCGTATTGTACACATTTTGCTTTCATGTGCGTGCGGTTTATGTGTGCGTGTTCCATATGTGCCGACTAGGGCGCGGGCACAAACGCGGGCCAGGCAAGAAAGTGTTTAAAACTGGCTGGCCGGTCTTTATCATTCGTTTAAAACTGGCCATGTGATGTGCTCTCAACCAATAGGGATGTGTAAACAGTCTAAGGTATTTATGAATCCCTAATTTCGATGTCAACTAAATTTTGATGAAACGAAAATTTGTGTTTCTTTTGTTGCTCGGTATTTCTGGTGCATTTTCATGCCTGTCAGTGTAGACCTACCTTTCTGTTTATCAGCATCCGGTGAGCTCTGGCGCGAGCTATTGCTACCATTGGTAGAGTTCTGTGTGCGAATCAAAACACTGCGATACACATGGCTCTGTGCCTGCGGCTGGCGACGGTATGCTTTCATGATGTCCTGGAACTTCTGATCTTCTTTGGTCACCTATTATCAAAGTTAAAACGGCGTGATCCAAAACTGGATGAAAATTTTTAAATTTCTGAAATTAATCAAAATAATCTCAAACGGTAAAGAAAAGTCCATAATTATTTTACAATCATATTACAAAAATTAACCTTATAAATTTGACTAGGCACACTGTGCAATCACATTTTCAAGAAATAGTTGAAAATGCATACTTGTACAAAATTGTAGTTTTTGTAAATTTTATTGATTGTTCGTCCCTCACACATAAAAAAACAACCTCTGCATAAACCTGTAAAGTCAATTTTAACATGTGATAAACTGGGTGTGTGTATTAACATCAGTAGCAGGTAAACAAACGGGTTCCTTTTGTTTTCATTTGTTGTATTGACTAAGGAAAGGCATCTCCCTCATGTGAGGGACGGAATTGGATCACACTCTGCAACGAGAGAACGAGATATTACATCTTGCTAAACTTAGATTAAAACACTGCTTTTAACACTGTATACATGCACATGTTTTCCTTTTAGAAGGAAATTACTACATGTATCGTCTGCGTTTTCACAAAATGGCTAATCTGCGAACGCAGTAGTAAAACTTTGTTTTAAAAAGTTGGTCACTTTTTAAAACTCCAAATTCACCGGTTGTTTAGTATAGTTTAAATGACTTAAAAATATACTTTTGTCACTTCGTGAAAATGCAAAATGCCAAGCATACCTGATTCACTACAGTAAGCGTACAGAATTCGCCGCCTGTTTGTAATTTTACTACGCGTTTGTTTTACTACGCATGGCATTTTTTACAAAGTAGCGAATAACATTATTTGTCACTTTGTGAAAATGCAATTCGTACACGTACCATCTTTTTCAATGAGTGGCGAATCGCGATTCGACACTGTGAAAACGTGAATTTGCATACACATTAGGTTCGCATTTTTTGGCATGTTCTGTAACTTAAAAAATAAAAATGTTCAAGTCCTCGAAACCTTTCAGAAATGTTAAGGACATCAAATCAAGTCAAATTATACCAAAAACTGAAATTGCAAAAAAATAAATTGTTTTTTGACGGATTCGCCACTTTATGAAAACGCTGACGGTACATGTATGTCCAATATATCAAGTGGTTTGACAGATTGATCTCAATAACTTGTTTCATTCTAATGGTTGTGGGTTCAAATTTTGGTGTTTGCCTTTGGACAAAGCATTTTGTCATTTAATTTGCCCCTCTCCACCCAGGAGTAAATGGGTACTTGCATGGGTTGCAGCTCCAAACGAAGTGTGGTACATTTTCAATCATCAGTATACATTAAATACAGTGAAACCTGCTTTTAAGGCAACCTTGATAAACAGGTCACCTGCATATAGTGGCCACCCACCTTTGGTCCCAAATGCTATGTGTATATTGCTTAAGAAACCTCTATGAAGAGGTCACCTCTTTATAGTGGCCAGTTTTTTACGGTGGCCACTATAGACAAGTTTTACTGTACAACTAATGGGGAACATAATTTAAAACTACTTCCCGTGAATGAGGTCTAAAGCCGACTTGTTGTGCCGTCTTTCTTGTAAATTGTTTTTTTTACTTTTGGGGTATTTTTTACATTTGGGTCTGTCCACAGTAATGGGGTACATTTGAAAAATAAGTCAATAATTCCTTTCAGATGTCTTTAGTTTATCTCATAAATAAAGACATTTTCTTGTTTTGTTCTCAGGAGATAACTTTTGCCCAAAAAAGTAAAATAAATTTGCCACAACATACATTTTTGAAAATCAAGTGCACAAATTTTCCTATTACGCATGTAACGTGGACAGACAATTTTGTGACATTTTTTTCCGTCTTTGTTACATGCGTAATAGGAAAATTTGTGCAGGGGGTTTTCACAAATGTATGTTGTTGGACTATTTTTCTTACTCCTTGGTGAAAAAGTTTTTTGCTCAGGTTAGCTTGATAATTTAAAGATAAAATTAAGACATTTGAAGTGAACTGGGACCTAAGATCTTGTATGTTACAGAAATGTACCCCATTACTGTGGAAAGACCCATTTCCCTTCTTTCTACAGCACAATACGTACACCGGTATTGGCCATACCAGCATACCGAAAACGTTGAACACAACCGAACCCACGGTATTCCCAATACGTATTGCAACCTAACAATCCCAACACGAATGTGGTACGCTTTCCATACCAAGATGGCAGACTGACAAATTGCAGCTACGACCTCAAGGTTTCAAGTTAATATTTTGCTTCAACATTCGGCGTGCGGAGCAGAATTTCAAAGTGTTTATTCTTAGACTGTGGAAGACCACCGCCAGCTGAGTTAGCAGCTTTGATTTGCAATTTAACCGTACCATCGGCATCGTGCAAAATGCAATGGCACAAACATTTTAATTACAGTAGGCATCACAAGAACCAGTTGTGTCTGAAATATTTACCTTGTTTATAGGCCTACAAATGTGGATAATATTAAAAAGAATTCAGGCAACATTTACCGTTAAAGACGGTAAAGTGAAAGCGGAGGGTAAAATCGGTTCGTTGGCTGCTTGCCGCAACGCGCCAGCCGCGCACACTGCACAGTATATATACCGTACCGCATCGTGCCAGCACTGCACACATGCACGCATCACACACACCACACGCTCGGCCGTTGCGATGCAGGCAAAGATGGCGCTTGCTTATGGATTAGACTTGTACACATCCGCTTCGCTACCCGTTGCAGACTCGGTCAGGTTGCCGAGCGGCACAGTACAGACATGGTAAAGCGCTCTATGTCATGGCACTTGCGTGACTACTAGACTCGCACAAGTTTTCTTCGAAAAAATTACTGAATCAATTGCGGGCGCTCGTTAAAAAAGTATGGCCTGCTAAAAGGGCAAAACAAAAATTTAAAAAATAGAAAATACAATATGGATCGCGGCCGCAGAGCACAAACAAAAAACAATTCCGCTACAAATTCGTAAAATTCTGAAAATCCAGGAAAAATCTCACCCCTGGTACTTGTATGTGATCGAACTGCATTGTTTGATAGAATGAGACTATATAAAAGTGTGACATCAGCTGCCTGGGTTACCAAGTTTAAACATTTGCTGATAATCTGAACGTTCATTTCAACCTTGACAACACACAAAGGAGGACATACTCTATTGCCCAGACAATGCGTGCAAAGCAAAAATTACAGTGGATAGAATTGTTGTGATGCCTCCAAATTTGAGGAAAAAAAGCAAGGTAATTATTGTAATGCCAGTAGCAACTCCTTTTATCCCGTTTTGTATCATACAAACTTTGAAGCAAGACAAGTTTGTACAGGTTATACAGAAAGTTACCCACCTTGCACATGAGGTATATTGCACACATGATGAGCTGATCTAGGTGCCTGTCTTTCATTAAATCCACATGTTTAGTCAGCGACTGTTCGATGCATGTCCAGGCCTTACGGCGAAGGTCATCCGACAGATTCAGTTTGTGGACTAGGTCCAGAAGGCGCACATTGACCAGATGGAAGACCTACACAATGTTAGGAAAAGTGTTTCAAAATTGCACGTATAATGCATAAATTTAGCTCGGGTTAAAAAATGTTTTCCATATTACAGGTGCATTACTGTTTACAGGTGCATTACTCTCTGTGAGCAGTGTTCAAGTGTTGCTGTTACCGAGTTCAACAAAATGTTTAACCAGTTGACGCCAGCATTATATTTGGCAAAAAAAATACGATTATATGATTGGCCAAAAGTAAACCAGGGGCGCATTCAATAGCACAATACGTACACCGGTATAGGGCTTGGGAATGTGATGTCATGCAACGTCACAATGCAGTGGTTTCCGCCATGTTTGTTGGCAGTAACATGCACGATGTACGTTCAGATATGAGCAATGGCAGCTGCGTATCACTGTTAAACTGTAGTGCAAAGACCCACAACCACCCTGACGAAGGCCTAGTAGGCCAAACATTTGGTCCACCCTCGTAAGTTAAGCACTAGTTTTATTTGTTTGCACTTTGACTACAGTTTAACGATACGTTCAGCTTGTTTTGGTCCCACGCGTGCAGGATGCATGCGCCGCACCGCGACAAGTCGAATTCAACTACTAGGTCGTTGTTTGCGTGATATGGAATCGCGCGGGCACCGCACGCATCTAAAGTTGACGAGGCTGCACGCCAGTTCGCATAGCAACCACTCACTACCTTGAAGTATGGCGGCCGAGAATGACGTCAATAATGGTGTCGTGACGTCGATTCCCAAGCCCTATTGGCCATACCGGCATACCGAAAACGTTGAATGCAACCAAACCCACGTATTGCATCTCAACAATCCTAACTTGAGGGTGGTACGCTTTCCATACCAATATGGCAGACTAACAAATTGCAGCTACGACCTCAAGGTTTCAAGTTAATATTTTGCTTCAACATTCGGCGTTCAAAGCAGAATTTCAAAGTGTTTATTCTTAGACTGTGGAAGACCACCGCCAGCTGAGTTAGCAGCTTTGATTTGCAATTTAATCGTCAGAATCTTTGTGTTTAGCGTGCAGTCTATAGTGGCCTTGTTTGATCGTACGTTTTGGGATGTAGTCGTTCAATAAGCCGTTTCGGTTGCAGCATACCAACGTTGCCAACGTATTTCGGTATTGTGCTGTTGAACACGCCTCTTTTCTACATTAATTGGATCATACTTTGCAACACGAGGCGGCCGCCATGGAGCATATTTGCTACACTGACAGGCCGTCCACAGCGGAGCGGTAGCTCATTGCATTTTGAGTTACGAAGGATCGTAAATAGTAAAATCGCCCCCTGGTAGTGCTCCTTTAATACCTTTCTGAAGAAGAGTCCGACTGAGCCAGTCCTCTTTGGTTTGCTTGGGTGTGCTTGTCCGGTGGGTGTTGGTGTGGTGCGTTGTTCAGCCGTAGCAGGAGAGGTCGATGACCCTGCTAGTGAAGGCTGCTGTTGCTGCTTCTTGGGGGAGGGGGAGGTTTTTAGGGTAACAGCAGGGATGGTTGTGACCTTGATGGGGCTAGACACGATCTTTAGGTTGCCATCCTTGTCTTTGATTCCTGTTTACAAGACAGTTTTAAAAGACAACCCAAAACAAGGCAATAATAACCCCCCAACATGCACCACACATAATATTACACAGTGCCATTGGTTGGAAACAGCTGTTGTTTATATTGTGCCACTGGGCCAGAGGGTAGGATGCAGGGTACACTAAATAATGAAGCTTGGCTCGAAGCCCAGATTTCACAGGGTCAGCTTGAGTGAAGTTAACGTATTAAAACATTATGAGTCTGTCCACAGAATGGACACCCAAAAAGAATTTCTTCATTCCTTGGATGTTTAAGAATCAATGGGGGGACAATGTAAAAGGGGTACCCTCTGTTACATGCACATAATTATCATGCATCAAATACCACAAATTGATTGCTTTCCGGTGACGTCACGTGGCCCGAGTGATAACCGGCAAAAAGAGCAAGAAAAGCGCATTGGTTGCACTTACCTCTGTTGCTTAACCTTGCTTTATGTTGTTGCGCCATGGCTGTTGTATCGATAAAGATAAAAACGTATTTCTTCAAGACTAAAAATCGCGATCAAGTAGAAGCACTTTCGTTCTTACAAGCCGAGTGCATGCTCAATAATTTGAACGTATCGCAGCGCGTGCGTGCTGCATCTTCGAATGAAAATACCCTGGTGAGGATTTGTTTACCTGGTTCATGTGCGTCTATTGGCGCGCGCATGTACGGAAAGCAATCAATATTTAGTTATTGAGCTCTAGTAGCCAACATTGAGACTGGTAAAAAAGGTTGCATTACATTATAAACAGTTGGGATGAAAGATGGGTGACCACTATACACCAATCCGGTAACTAAGGTCTCCTTCCCTGTACATCCGCCATAGCTGGGGCGCTTCCACTGAATGAACTGTATGTTTTTGCTTGTTGCTGAAGCTGCAATTGTTTACTTCGAACAAGTTGCGCGTCTTTGTAGAGTTGTGTGCGCGCGAAGGGGGGCGCGTCGCGTGTACGCAAAGGCGGGCGCGTCGCGTGTACGCAAAGGCGGGCGCGTCGCGTGTACGCTAAGGAGGCGCTTTCGTGCATGTAATGGATGAGCGCTTTTCGTTCTAACAGCAACACAAAACGAACAGCCCATGCACTAGACGCCCCCAGCTATGCAGGGAAGGAGACCTTAGTTACCGGATTAGTGTATAATAACTATAAGCAGGTTGCCTCTTTATCAATGTGGCCTTCATAGCAGTTTTGACTGTATACTTCATAGCAGTTTATCTTCCCCAGGACTCCTTCCTCGTACACGTCCGCCATTGCTGGGACCCTCTTTTTCCAGTGCATAGACTGTGCAATTTGCGTTGTTGTTAAATTAAACAGCGCGCATCCATGACGTGTGCAACATGCTCTTCACATACATGTACAAAAATTGACACTGAGCCAGCTTTGCGTGTGATTGCCAAGCACGTCGCTTTGAGAAAAAGCGGAGGAATTTTGAATGAAACGATGCACTGAAAATTACTGAATTTTAATAATACTTTCCGTCCAAGTTAATTCTGTGGAGGGAAATTGGCGTGAAACAACGCACCAAAAACCATATTGGATGGAAAGTGTTTTCATAATTACAGGGATGTGATTGGATGTTTGAAAAAAAACCTGAAATTGCAAGCGCGCAGCGTGAAGCCATTACGGCGTAGGATTTACACGATTCACAGGGGTCATGCTTTTTGGCAAAAAAACCCTGAAAAATCACATCCCTGTAATTAAGTGACTTTCAGTGCATCATTTCACTCAAAATTCCCCCTAACATCGCTTTGTCCCAAAGCAACGTGCGTCGCAATTACGCGCGCGAAAGGCTCAGTGTAAATTCACCATTACAACAAACGCGCAAATTGTTCAATGTGACGACACAATGAGCATCAACACAACGCATGTACTTCATGCACTGACAGCGTCCCAGCTATGGCAGACACACAAGGGAAAGGTCCATACCTTGTATCGTGACTGTGACCATCTGTGGATGTGCTATGGTTCTCGTCTTGGGTTGTGTCAGTGTAATGGACTTGGGCTTGACACTGACTGTTACGCCACTCTGCAGTGTCGTCTCAGAAAGCAATTTGCCCTGCACTGCTGTACCATTAGCGCGAACCGTCGTCTTGCCGCTACCGGATACTGGTGAGGCCGTGGAGGTTGATGGTGATTCGCTAGTGGGGACGGCCACGGCAAACAAACGTCGCTTTGCGCTTCCTGGCGATGGTGAACTGAAACGATCACGAGCCGAGGTTGGTGACTGGAGAAGGGCATCTGCAGGGAAAACATTAGCACAGAAAATTGAAAGATTGGAAATTTGTTAAACTGACTGTCACACCCAGTTCAGTAAACCTAACAATGCCTGCGATTGCCGCACAATAGAAAGGTATTTTTCATTGGTAATGGTAGCTTGTCATGGAGGTTTGTCGGTGGTCGTGGCTGTCGCGGATTGTTGTAGATTTTTATTAATATTTCAATTATATCTTAAGATTTTATAGCAAATTGTAAATCAAATTGTACTGTGTGAGATCACTAAAAAAACAATCACAGACAATTGTATGTAGTTGCACATAGTAACTATATTGTAGGCGGGACAATTTGCTAAGTGTTGCAAAATGGTTAAGAAGCCACGCGAATCCATAAGACTTGTCACAATTTCGCATACGTGGTTGACAGCATCTTTTGGCCATATAAATAGAATTTAAATGAAACCAAATACCTTACCAGTGGGAAAACATTTTTAAAAAACCTTACAAAAAATAAAAAAATGAGGCAAATTGTAGCAACTCAGAGTGGGCGACAAAAATATCAGAGTACAAAATTCTACGACAGTGACAACCTGCATGACACTACAAATTTGTACCTGTGTCGTATCTTAAACGTACGGTCTTAAACTTACAGTTCAAAGCCCCAATGCATCATTTGCACTCACCAAAATGGCCTAAATAGATGAATGGAGGTCCCCTCAAAACAACTGTTTACTAGGCCTGCAGTAGGATGATTGATAACTGCATTTATGTACAGTGGGAAAAGGGCCTTACTCAAAGAACATATGGGCAATTCCGTAAATTCAGATTTACACCTCAGAGACTCTGAAGGCTTTTAACGCTTCACATATATTCAAGTCGTTTGATTTTAAACATGTTTTTCAAGCATCATTGATGGAATTGTAATTCCTGAAAAAGTGATTGTAATGCCATTCTCAGTAAGTGTGTAGGGTCCCCAAAACCCTAGGTTTCGGTCGTAATCAATGAGAACGTCTCAAACCAAGATATTTTTAAATGTACCACGCATATTGGGAATGACATTACAATAAATTTTTCAGGAATTACACTTCTTGAAAAACGTGTTTAAAATCAAACAACTTGAATACGTGAAGCATTACAAGCATTGAAAGTCTCTGAGGTGTAAATCTGAATTGACAAAATTGCCCATATAAGGAACATTATGTTTGTACACAAATTAATGGGCCTGAGCTTGGGGCCAAGATTTCCCAGGGTGGACCTGACCGGTAAGTGAACTCAACACTAAAGGTAACTACAGGGGCACAAACTAGGGTAATCGATTGAGGAGTACATTAAGTGTGGGCAGAATTGGCCTAAAGGTTTTTTAGTAATTAAAAAAAATACAACAATGTGCCTTCTGGAAGCCCCCTTTGCAGCTCCAAAGGTTAAGCACGCTTCTACCGGTAGTTTCCACGGTAACCAACCTCTTTTGGCAGCATCCGTCTCCATGAGCATCCTAACCCGCTGGTGCACAACTGGAGATCGATGGACCTGGACCAGCTCACCACCGACCCTGCCATTGGTACTGCTATCCTGCTGTGAGGTGGTAGTAATGAGCGAGACGTCTTCACATGATGGTGGTCCATCCTTGGAGTCACGCAGGGCAGTCCAAAGGAGGGAGTCACTGCGCCATGCACGGTCCTGAAGGATTTCCTCTTCAACCTGCAGGGAGGCGGGAAGGGTCAGGTGTTAGAATGGGCGAGACCATGAACCAAGATATAGGTCTTTTCATGGTAAGGTGGTATTTATCAGGCATGCAACTGTGTCATTTTAAAAAATGAGGAAAATGCCAAAAATTACCAACTTTGTACAGTATTTTTGTTATTTTTAATTAGACAGATGAGGAAAATAAAAAGAGGAAATCAGCTGAAACGTTGAATGCCTGATTTATATATACCTCATACATTGATTCTCATTCAGTGATTGGTTAAAAGTGGATCATGCGACATGGATTAGTTCAACCATTTCCGTGTGCAAGTGAAAAAGTACTATTGTTTGACCTTTTGCGTCAAAGGTCAAATGATAGGACATTTCTATGTACTATTGTTTGACCTTTGACGTCATAGGTCAAAAAATAGTGTTTTTTTACCAACCCCAGCGCGGCGCCGCGGGACAACATTCGACGTTTTAATATTTTTACATGAACGATCAAAATGACTGTGCACAATTAGTAGGGTCCAGAATGGAAGTCCCGTTCTCGATGTCTTTACCAGAAGTTTTGAAGGTGTTTTCTTATGGATTTGAGGGTGCAAAATACAATGAGAGGGGTCTGACCCATCGAAATATGTGGGGAACTCTCGCTAGAGGGCGTTTTTCAAAATGGCCGCCAAAATCACTTAAAATCACCATAACTTGGTCAGTGAAGCACCCAGCAGCACGATTCTGATGTCTACACCCATGTTTTTAGGGTCAAGGAATCCAATAGATCCACTTACAAGAGCCTAGGACCTACCATTCCAAGATGGCTGCCAACATTTCAAAATGGCCGCCAGTGAAAATTAGTTTTGCCTATATCTCGGGTGCAGACAGTACTAGAAGTATGATTCTGGTGTCTATACCCACTTTTACAGGGTCAAGGAATCCACTGGAATATCTCAGAACAGCACAGGACCTTAATATCCAAGATGGCTGCCAAAATTTTAAAAATGGCCACTACTAAAAATGCAGAATTTTGCCTATTTCTTGGTTCCAGAAGCTCATATAAGTATGAATAAAAGTTTTGATGTATTTTTAAACATATTCGAGGATGCTGAATAAAATGAGACGGGTCTGGGTTTAGGGAAAATGTAGGGAACTCTTATAGGGGGCCTAGGTAGGACCTACCAGTCCAAGATGGCTGCCAAAATTTCAAAATGGCCACCAGTGAAAGTCTGTATTGCGAATGATACTCAGCAACAATACCCAAACAAACTAATAGTTATCGTAATGTAATCAATACAATAATTGACAGTGTTACAGTGGTGCATACTGTGACGGCCCGTACGGAAGCTGTTACGGCCCGCCACATTGGTGGCAGCGGTGGGATTCACCAGTACTATGGATAACTGAAGCGGAGGACAACGGAATAGAGCAGAGGGAGCAAGTCGTACTTTCACCGGGGAGACACCAGGTAAAATAGGCCGATTCTGGAGTGGAATTCCGGTACCGAGGGAGCGACTTCTTTCAAGCGGCTGTGTGGAGTACAGCAACAAGTGGAGCAGCCAACGTGCTTCAATCAGTCAAGGAAGCATCCCAGCATCAGTTGTCTTTAATGACATCTACAGTGAATCCCGGAGCGGCTCCAGGAGGATTGTCAAGATGGACAACTGATGGGGAAGGGTGGATGAAGCAACCATTGGCAAGCAGCACTACACATCTTGAGGGTGGATGGATAGGTGAGCTCGGGGAACCAGCCGGAGGATCGCCTATGCTAAATCCATTTAGCTCCTCTACTCCAGCGAGCAACGTGCAAATGGCAAGATCCAAGGCAGAGGGGGCACCCATGCCACCTGTAACACTCGAGAAGATCGAAAACTAGTACCCGGAGGAAGCAGGAACAGTTAGAGAACATTCCACCATGAATTTTGGAGTTTCTGCTCCACCGGGAATCACTACCGCTAGTGGGGGCTTTCAAAGGCAACCAGGGCAGGGCCCATACGTGACAATGGTTTTCAGCACCACGACGGCAGGATTGCGAACATCCCCAGGGTATGCAGCGGCAGCCGGACAGTCTGCACGAGCGGCAAGCCTGAGCACGGCTTTAACTCAAGGCAGACCTTTCGAGATGGCACAATGGAGAGTTGGAAGCGAGCATGTGTCGACGTTAGATCAGGGGCGGATCCAGGAATGTGAATAAGGGGGCGGGGGGAGGGGGGGGGGGGGCGCCAAAGGCCCGAACGGGAGGACCGCAGGCCCGAATCCCCCAGCGGGGGGTCTGGGGGGCCTCCCCATGAACATTTTGAAATCAAAGTGCTCCAGATGCGTTTTCCTGCAATTTGGTGACGAAATATTGATACACCAACCTTCATCATTTTATATGTTCATAAAATCTTTTTTTAGTCTGGCAAAAATAGGGGGCGGGGGGGGGGGGGGGGGGGGGCGCCCGGGGCGCCCATGCCTGGATCCGCGCCTGTTAGATGAACGATCCAGCGCAAGGGCTCCAGTTTTACGACTAAGATGGAGTCGAGTCAACCACAGCTACCAAAGGTTTCCTCATCAACGAAAATGGGAGGACTGGCGCAAGGATTGACAGGAGCAACAATTGGAAGCAGGAACCCAGAGAGACCCAGGGCAGAACCAGAAGAGAAGACGGGTGGAGGGGATGAGAAGATCCACAGAGCACAACGAAAGCCGAGCTTTATTCCGGACAGATTTTCAGTGGACCTTCCTTGGAGGGATTACAAGGCTCATTTTGAGGCTTGTGCCGCCATCAACGCGCGGACTTCGGCAGAAAAGGCATTTTTCTTGGCAGCAAGCCTAAACGGGCAGGCCCAGCAGGTACTTGGAGATGGGGCACACGGCGAACAAGTGAGCTACGATGACCTTACTACAAGGTTGGAAAGGAGATTTGGTCCCGGGGAACAGGCGCGAATTGGCGGGAATGGGATCCGTCGGACGACTCTTAACCTCTCCCCCGCTTTCCGACGTGGACGAATCCACAGGGGCGCTGTATTCACGAAGGAGGGTCATGAGGCACTTTCCCCCCGTCCGTGGATGTGGTCCTGCTGGCTCCACTACTTGTTTGCAACACTCTCTTCGCTCCTCGGAGTTGTGGTTCGCATTGCTTTCTCTAGATCAATCATCATTCTATGTAATACGGCAAGTTGTTCCGACATAGCCTGCGTCTGCCGGTTGAATTCTCTCTTGAGACAGATTCCACGTACCGGTGGACCCTTGGATTTCTGTCCTGGCGACCACCTTGGCCCTGCTGCCTCTGCCTCTCGAAGTTGATGAACGATTATGTCTCCAGAGCCGCCCGTATCGCTTTATCTAAGGACTTTTGGTGCGCTCTGAAGATACCCGCTCGCACTTCTGCATCTTGGATAGCATGCTTGAAATGCCCCTGGGCGAGTCTTTCCCTCAAACCTCTGGGGAGCTCTGGGTATGCCAATTCGATAAGCCGTCGGATGCTGTGTCCGAGAGCTTGTAGACCTGCACTGACTCCCCTCGTCGTACTCCGCAGTTCCGATAGGAATCTCTCGGCCTGTTCCCCGGGACCAAATCTCCTTTCCAACCTTGTAGTAAGGTCGTCGTAGCTCACTTGTTCGCCGTGTGCCCCATCTCCAAGTACCTGCTGGGCCTGCCCGTTTAGGCTTGCTGCCAAGAAAAATGCCTTTTCTGCCGAAGTCCACGCGTTGATGGCGACACAAGCCTCAAAATGAGCCTTGTAATCCCTCCAAGGAAGGTCCACTGAAAATCTGTCCGGAATAAAGCTCGGCTTTCGTTGTGCTCTGTGGATCTTCTCATCCCCTCCACCCGTCTTCTCTTCTGGTTCTGCCCTGGGTCTCTCTGGGTTCCTGCTTCCAATTGTTGCCCCTGTCAATCCTTGCGCCAGTCCTCCCATTTTCGTTGATGAGGAAACCTTTGGTAGCTGGTTGACTCGACTCCATCTTAGTCGTAAAACTGGAGCCCTTGCGCTGGATCGTTCATCTAACAGGCGCGGATCCAGGCATGGGCGCCCCGGGCGCGCCCCCCCCCCCCCCTATTTTTGCCAGACTAAAAAAAGATTTTATGAACATATAAAATGATGAAGGTTGGTGTATCAATATTTCGACTCCAAATTGCAGGAAAACGCATCTGGAGCACTTTGATTTCAAAATGTTCATGGGGAGGCCCCCCAGACCCCCCGCTGGGGGATTAGGGCCTGCGGTCCTCGCGTTCGGGCTTTTGGCGCCCCCCCCCCCCCCCCCCCCCCCCCCGCCCCCTTATTCACATTCCTGGATCCGCCCCTGATCTAACGTCGACACATGCTCGCTTCCAACTCTCCATTGTGCCATCTCGAAAGGTCTGCCTTGAGTTAAAGCCGTGCTCAGGCTTGCCGCTCGTGCAGACTGTCCGGCTGCCGCTGCATACCCTGGGGATGTTCGCAATCCTGCCGTCGTGGTGCTGAAAACCATTGTCACGTATGGGCCCTGCCCTGGTTGCCTTTGAAAGCCCCCACTCGGTAGTGATTCCCGGTGGAGCAGAAACTCCAACATTCATGGTGGAATGTTCTCTAACTGTTCCTGCTTCCTCCGGGTACCAGTTTTCGATCTTCTCGAGTGTTACAGGTGGCATGGGTGCCCCCTCTTCCTTGGCTCTTGCCATTTGCACGTTGCTCGCTGGAGTAGAGGAGCTGAATGGATTTAGCATAGGCGATCCTCCGGCTGGTTCCCCGAGCTCACCTATCCATCCACCCTCAAGATGTGTAGTGCTGCTTGCCAATGGTTGCTTCATCCACCCTTCCCCATCAGTTGTCCATCTTGACAATCCTCCTGGAGCCGCTCCGGGATTCACTGTAGATGTCATTGAAGACAACTGATGCTGGGTTGCTTCCTTGACTGATTGAAGCACGTTGGCTGCTCCACTTGTTGCTGTACTCCACACAGCCGCTTAAAAGAAGTCGCTCCCTCGGTACCGGAATTCCACTCCAGAATCGGCCTATTTTACCTGGTGTCTCCCCGGTGAAAGTACGACTTGCTCCCTCTGCTCTATTCCGTTGTCCTCCGCTTCAGTTATCCATAGTACTGGTGAATCCCACCGCTGCCACCAATGTGGCGGGCCGTAACAGCTTCCGTACGGGCCGTCACAGTATGCACCACTGTAACACTGTCAATTATTGTATTGATTACATTACGATAACTATTAGTTTGTTTGGGTATTGTTGCTGAGTATCATTCGCAATACAGACTTTCACTGGTGGCCATTTTGAAATTTTGGCAGCCATCTTGGACTGGTAGGTCCTACCTAGGCCCCCTATAAGAGTTCCCTACATTTTCCCTAAACCCAGACCCGTCTCATTTTATTCAGCATCCTCGAATATGTTTAAAAATACATCAAAACTTTTATTCATACTTATATGAGCTTCTGGAACCAAGAAATAGGCAAAATTCTGCATTTTTAGTAGTGGCCATTTTTAAAATGTTGGCAGCCATCTTGGATATTAAGGTCCTGTGCTGTTCTGAGATATTCCAGTGGATTCCTTGACCCTGTAAAAGTGGGTATAGACACCAGAATCATACTTCTAGTACTGTCGGCACCCGAGATATAGGCAAAACTAATTTTCACTGGCGGCCATTTTGAAATGTTGGCAGCCATCTTGGAATGGTAGGTCCTAGGCTCTTGTAAGTGGATCTATTGGATTCCTTGACCCTAAAAACATGGGTGTAGACATCAGAATCGTGCTGCTGGGTGCTTCACTGACCAAGTTATGGTGATTTTAAGTGATTTTGGCGGCCATTTTGAAAAACGCCCTCTAGCGAGAGTTCCCCACATATTTCGATGGGTCAGACCCCTCTCATTGTATTTTGCACCCTCAAATCCATAAGAAAACACCTTCAAAACTTCTGGTAAAGACATCGAGAACGGGACTTCCATTCTGGACCCTACTAAATGGACGATCAACCAGTGCGATTTGAACTTTTAAACGAAGCTGAAATGCACAATCTGTTGGATGGAGCAACAACAAAAAGCAGATAAAATACGCTCCTTCCGTATTTGATGAATTTTGTGTGGCAGTTAATATTGAAAATGTTGACAAAGCACTCGATGACATTCTGGGGAAATTCTATGCTGGAGCCCGCGACAAGAAGTGCAACCTCTACAGCAAGAAGACCATGCAGGCTCTCCGTTATGCATTATGCACCTATCAATTGTTTCCCCCCTCCCCCCCTTTCACGAAAAGACACCAAGTTACAGGCAGAAATAAAACCTGTCTGAAGGCCTAACCAGCTTTACATGACGGTGAATGTACTAGTAATGCTAGGCTATGCTGTTGCATCGTCCATGGCTAATATAACGTTTAGACCTACCGTGTTCCTAGCAAGCATTCCATAGAAATCCCCTTGAAATTGTTTTCCCCACTGCGGGCATTTCTTTTTTTATCGATTATAGATGTTGCATACAAGTTGAAACAAAAAATAGATTTAGACTGTGAATACAAAATATTAAGGCTAGGCTTGTACACTGAAAGCTGATGATGTATTCTAGCAGGATGCAAGCTTACATGGTTGAGGTGTTTGACAATGTCCCTGGATAGACCATCCTCCGCTCTCAAAAGCAGCTCAATCACTTTGTAGAAATCGAAGGCATGCAGCTCAAAGATTTCAAGAATCCATGGAAAGGACCTGTAATGGATCAGAAAGGCAGTATGACAACCTTCCAGCAGTACAGGGAGTTTTATATTTTCCCATTTACAGTCAAATCCTGATAATAAAAGCACTGTTAATACAAGTATCAGCTTATAATATAGCCTTGTCCAAGGCCGTCTGCAGGTTTTTTTGCTGTACAAGGATATATTTAGTCTACCGCATGCAAACTGCATGCACACGGCATCAAAACGAGCCACTTTGAGATAACTACTTCCATAGTAAACCCGTACGGCAATACATACTGCGTACGAGCTGCGTACGGCCTGGCCTAGCTCGATAGACAGCCTTGTCGAGTCTGTCACTTCCGGGTTTAATGTGTTTCTTTATATTTTCGGCCGGTTTTGGCCGAAAATGGGCGGGCTTTGGATATGCGGGTATGCAAGGTATGAATATTTAATATTTGTCTTCAGCCAATCAAGAGTTTCATGAGTAGCACGTAATGCCGCGATACATGCATTATGCATGTAATGGCGTCCTCATGTTACGAGAACCGTGGCATGATCGATAGACGAAAACAACAAATATTCTCGGGTTCGTAGCATTTATTGTGCTTGTCTGTTTACGTATTTGATTACACTTGTGGGGGACAACGGTCGTAATATGACAGCTTTCCTGAATGATTTGTAGGAGCTCTTAATACTGCCTCGGATGAACAAACATCATAGCATTTTTCAAACATAGCCTGGCGTGCGTCGACCAATGAAATCTCAGCTCACGCTGGGGTGGTTTCCCTATTACTGTAATGAGTTTCGCTGGCTGAATGCAGAACCATCAAGGCTGTTGGGTTTAGGACCGTACCGATACATGTACGTGCATGTGTGCATAGTCGTAGCGCGGCGCGTTGTGAGCCAATACGTGCAACAGATTCCGTAGCTCGTAAGCGCTTTGTTCAGTTTTATCTTCAGCGGCCGTCTAGAAGACAAGCCCAACGCCTTGGTCAAGGCTACTTATAATAGGGAACATTTTAGAGGCCAATTTCATCAAGCCGTTTAACAGAAAAATTTGCTTAATCTAAAATTTGTTCGCTTTATAAAAATGGGTTTTTAGTCAAAATCTTATATGTGTATGACAATTGACTGATGTTGTGCTCTTCTTGCTAAAAACACAAGTTGACATACAAATTTGGCATTAACCCATTTTTATAAAGCAAAATGTTCAATTATATAAGAACCATATCCTTTGAAAGAGACACTAAAAAGATGTGCTCCATGTTCAACATTGTGAATACTTACACATTCAGGCACATGAATTTATGAGTGGTTTCTGTGTCATTCAATGTCAATTCCACATGCTTTTGGACCTGACCCTCACGGATTGAAATGAAATTTAGTGTGCTGATTGGAGACTCCTTGTGAAACCCCCAGAACTAAAATTTTATGTCATTTGGTCAATTTGGCCAGCACAGTATACTGTACAGTACCAGTATGTACAGTGACAGTATGAGTGCAATGCAATATATCAAGAAAGATTTGGGATGGGCACTCTTACAGTTTTTGAGTTATGATTATTTGACTTTGGCTACCATGTAAATAACATGTACAGCACATGTACATGTGTAGTTGCTTACTTTTGGAGATACGGCTGTCCAAACATAGCAGGCCATGCTAATTAGTCAAAGGGGTCAGGTGCAAGAGCGTGTTGAATTGACATGGAATGATCATTCTACCAAAGGTCTTATAAAGGTCCTCCCAACAAAACTGGACATAAAGGCTTCTTCATTGTAAATATAGACGTTTGCCTTGTTTGCAGGAGGTCTTGGGTTCGAGTCCCACCCGAGCATGCTGTGATTATAGTGATTGGGAAAGCACTGAGTATACAGTGTTAATATTTAAGTCGGGTAAGGCAAAACAAACCTTGATTAAAATTCAGTTTCCCAATACTGTTTTGCGGAGCCCGTCTCTGCAAAACTATATTTGGCTCCAGGGGGAGGGAGACCTGTGGGCGCTGTTAGTTTGGAAGAGCCTTGTGACGTGTCAAGGTTCTTGTTTCCTATTGGTCTGTGCTTCCTTGCCAACCAATTACAGCTCTGTTTGGCACCCCATAGGGAGCCCGCGCGCGGGAATTGCCAGTTTTTTCTCGGCGCACCACTGTCAACGGATGTGAAAAAAACCCTCCATCCCTCCCCATTGGGGTCTTGGGACTCTCTTAGGTATTCGCTCGTTTTGTTTTGTTGGCTTCTTACAATTACTTTGGGAAGGTGTGTAACATGTGGGAAGGGGCTCCCAGACTCCTGTGTTAGTTTTGTGGTTTGCTAGGTCTAAGGCACACTGTATGTACACACAAAATGTAATAGACTTCCCCCGACTTTGTCGGAGTGGTGTTCAAGGTTGATATGTCCCCCCGATTTCATCGGAGTGGTGTTACGCTTTGTGATTATTGTATGTTGCTTCCGCCGACTTTGGTCGGAGTGGTGTTTGTTTTATGTCCAGGTCCGGTCTTCCCCTGACTTTTCTGTCGGAGTGGTAGTTTTTAGCTCTGTGTTTGCTTCGAGCTAGGCCTGACATTGAATTGTATTCAAGGGCAGAGTGCCCAGTGTAATGAGTGGTGACCCTGGTTCCATGCTTGTAGGTCTGAAGGTCCCATTTGGACTGCAGACTTTGTAGTTGGGTACCGGTTTGTCTCACCTTTGGTTAAAGACATGCTCGTAAGCGCATGTTGGGGTGGAGTGGAAAGTTAGTCAAAAACTGAAACAACTAAACCATTTTCGTTAGCTTCCGGGATCCCTTTGCCCGTGGCCAACCTCTACGCTTTCTTGTAGAGGTGCAACAGGTTCAAAACGGTGGGTAACTGCAGACTGAATTCTGCAGCTACCTTAGGTTTGTTTAAAGGGCCCCTTATTTAGGATTTTTATCAATGAAATATATGCTTTAAAACCACTCTACTCAGTTAAAGTCATAAAAATCCTATTTGGAGCTTGCTTTGGGGGTTAAAACAAAGGTTTTTAGTTTTTATGCTAATGAAAATATGCATATTCATGACCAAGGTCACGATGTCACAAGAGGCAAACACAGAAAAATCACATTCAACTGTGCACAAACGATTCCACTTTTTTCTCAATTTTCCTGACACTTTTGTAATCCATGGCTGTTTGAGTTTGTTTTACATGTTGCCTGCTGTAAGCCATGACAAAACTGGGGGTAGAAACTGCAGCAATTTGCCACAAGTCCAACTTGAAGTCTTATGTTTTTTCTTAACTTTTCCCTTCTGTCTTCCTTATGTGATGCACTCAAAACAGCGCCCTCTGTCTGTGATTTATTGCAATGAAATCTTCAAAGTTGAAAAATGCCACCTTTTATTGATTTTTACATCCAAACGAACAATAGTATGTCTTGCTGAACTAGTAATCCATCATATGAAGCAAAGATTAGGCAAAAAGTTGTTTAGGATGTCACAGGCCCTTTAAGGCTACCTTTCATGTACATGTTACCAATTATCAGCAGACAGGTTAGTCTGCATGTTTTTAACTTGTGATTAGAACCTCGCGTTTACTTTGGTATGAACCAGTACTCTGTAACCGTTGTAATAAGTACCATCGAACATGTTAATTGATCATTTCCTTGATTTGTGGTTACACAATGAAAAACCGCATTTTGACAAAGAACTTGCTATTATTCATGTAGTCATGTATTATTTAGTTAACATCAGGAAAGTCTGTCCTGACCTTGTTTTAAAAGTTCGGTGCTGTTGCTACATGAACGCATTATGGTTGTAAGCAAGAAACTTGTTGGCAACAATAAATTGGTTGTGGTGTCCGAGAGAATGGCATTCCTTTGCGTTCTGTGTCCTTCCTTCTCTCTGGGGCCAATACTGTTTTGCGGAGCCCGTCTCTGCAAAACTATATTTGGCTCCAGGGGGAGGGAGACCTGTGGGCGCTGTTAGTTTGGAAGAGCCTTGTGACGTGTCAAGGTTCTTGTTTCCTATTGGTCTGTGCTTCCTTGCCAACCAATTACAGCTCTGTTTGGCACCCCATAGGGAGCCCGCGCGCGGGAATTGCCAGTTTTTTCTCGGCGCACCACTGTCAACGGATGTGAAAAAAACCCTCCATCCCTCCCCATTGGGGTCTTGGGACTCTCTTAGGTATTCGCTCGTTTTGTTTTGTTGGCTTCTTACAATTACTTTGGGAAGGTGTGTAACATGTGGGAAGGGGCTCCCAGACTCCTGTGTTAGTTTTGTGGTTTGCTAGGTCTAAGGCACACTGTATGTACACACAAAATGTAATAGACTTCCCCCGACTTTGTCGGAGTGGTGTTCAAGGTTGATATGTCCCCCCGATTTCATCGGAGTGGTGTTACGCTTTGTGATTATTGTATGGTGCTTCCGCCGACTTTGGTCGGAGTGGTGTTTGTTTTATGTCCAGGTCCGGTCTTCCCCTGACTTTTCTGTCGGAGTGGTAGTTTTTAGCTCTGTGTTTGCTTCGAGCTAGGCCTGACATTGAATTGTATTCAAGGGCAGAGTGCCCAGTGTAATGAGTGGTGACCCTGGTTCCATGCTTGTAGGTCTGAAGGTCCCATTTGGACTGCAGACTTTGTAGTTGGGTACCGGTTTGTCTCACCTTTGGTTAAAGACATGCTCGTAAGCGCATGTTGGGGTGGAGTGGAAAGTTAGTCAAAAACTGAAACAACTAAACCATTTTCGTTAGCTTCCGGGATCCCTTTGCCCGTGGCCAACCTCTACGCTTTCTTGTAGAGGTGCAACAGGTTCAAAACGGTGGGTAACTGCAGACTGAATTCTGCAGCTACCTTAGGTTTGTTTAAGGCTACCTTTCATGTACATGTTACCAATTATCAGCAGACAGGTTAGTCTGCATGTTTTTAACTTGTGATTAGAACCTCGCGTTTACTTTGGTATGAACCAGTACTCTGTAACCGTTGTAATAAGTACCATCGAACATGTTAATTGATCATTTCCTTGATTTGTGGTTACACAATGAAAAACCGCATTTTGACAAAGAACTTGCTATTATTCATGTAGTCATGTATTATTTAGTTAACATCAGGAAAGTCTGTCCTGACCTTGTTTTAAAAGTTCGGTGCTGTTGCTACATGAACGCATTATGGTTGTAAGCAAGAAACTTGTTGGCAACAATAAATTGGTTGTGGTGTCCGAGAGAATGGCATTCCTTTGCGTTCTGTGTCCTTCCTTCTCTCTGGGGCCAATGCAAGATAATTCAATTTCTGGTAAATATAGCCATTCAAATCCTTGGCAAAATCTTGCAGCATCTACAAATCACATTGTCAAGACCCCCTCCCTCCTCCAAAAAATAATACTTATCAACATTTTGTTGTCAGCACCGTAAAATGTCAACATTTTACAGTGCATGTAAATTCCTACGTGGCCCTCGACCCCCCCTCCCCTCTGTAGACCCATTAAAGTGTTGACAACTTTGGACGGCCCCTTATGCAATAGTTTACCAATTCAAAGGCATCAGGATATGTTTGAAAAAAGAGAAAGGCTACTTACTTTTGTGAGTTATAGGCAAAGAGGATGACTTCCAGACAGCATGCCAGGAGAGACCGATGGAAGACATCGTGCTCCAACAACGACTGATGGAAACAGGACAAATTCACTGTTAGATTACTGCATAAACAATCCAATTTACAAATCAAATGGCACATACATGTACAGGGCATGCAAGTCAAATTGTAAAGTAAATAGAGAAGAGCATGTTGCTTACCGATAAGTCCGTTTTGCCTTTCTGCTCAACGCGCTTCTTTTCGCTAACCATGATCTTCTCTAGGGCTGCGTAGTACATCTTGACAGATAGTGTCAATCTTCTCTTAGCAAAGTCCATGGGTGGTCCTCCATTGTCATCCTATTAGGGGAAAATCATTTGGGATTTAAGTGAGTTTTGGTGCCAGTGTGTGTTTTTCAACTGTAGAAATTACACGTATGTATATGTAACTGTGCAAAAGAATACAGGGACATCAAACTGAAGCAATGTGAGTGGACAAGGTCTTACAATGTGCAGCTCTCCTGGCTGGCTACTATTAAAAACCACGTGTACGCATATTGTACATGTACCATGCATTATCATGAAGCCTACACCATCATTTGTGTGAAAGAACAGCTCTTTTTCCAGTGCCTCACGCACCTTAAATATATTCTGCAGGACTTGGTTGAATGCATCGATCTGAGACAAACAGAGACTGTGATTCGATGAAGGCCACAGTCAGCAAAAGTACTTTTTTTTAAAGTGGTAATTTAAAAACAGGGGTGAGATTGAAGGAAAACATTTTGGAAGGGGCGTGGCTTCCTGGGGGGATAGTTAGCGGCAAGACGTAGAGACCACGCAAACTCCAACTTTTTAGAGGATCGTTTTAAACACCAGCCTGCCATCAGCATCGTGCAAAATGCAATGTCAATAACATTTAATTAGGCATCACAAGAACCAGTTTTGTTTGAAATATTTACCTTGTTTAAAGGCCTACAAATGTGGATAATATTTAAAAGAATCCAGGCAACATCTACCGTTGAAGACGGTGAAGCGAAAGCGGAGGGTAAAATGGGTTCGTTGGGTGCTTGCCGCATGTATATACCGTACCGCATCACGCCAGCTGCGGCCCGCACAGCACTGCACACATGCACGAATTACACACCACACCCTCGGCCTTTGCGATGCAGGCAAAGATGGCACTTGCTTATGGATTAGACTTGTACACGTCCGCTTAGCTACTCGTTGCAGACACGGTCGGGTCCCCGAGCGGCACAGTACATACATGGTAAAGCGCTGTATTTCATGGCACTTGCGTGACAACTAGACTCGCACAAGTTTTCTTCGCAAAATTACTGAATCAATTGAGGGCGCTCGTTAAAAAAGTATGGCCTGCTAAAAGGGCAAAAAAAAAAAAAAAAATAGAAAATACAATATGGATCTCGGCCGCGGAGCACACAAAGAAATAAAATTTCCCTACAATTTAGTAAAATTATAGACATTCGGAAAAATCTCACCCGTTAAAAATCACAACCATAAAAGAATACATAACCAATACTGTCATTCAGGATGGATTCATACTGAGCCCTTTTCACGCATTAATCACGTACATGTAAAGTATGTTGATGATCGTCGCCTCACAAAATACGGCACAGAAGAAAAGTGTATGTGTCTGACAAACTGAATACACAAAAACATTCGACACCTGTGATTTTCAGTGAGTTGTTTACACCAAATTCCCTCCATATTGCATATGAGTGAGGCGACGTGCAACACAAAGACGTGCGACGTGTCGCAAGTACCAAATTCATCGCAACTTGCCGAACCCTTTGTAAGTTTGCCACAGGTTCGGCACATTGCGATGATTTGGTACTTACAACGCGTCGCAAATCTGTGTGAAATCGACCCTGGTCATGTACATTTTATGATTGTGATTTTTAAAGCATTACTCAAAAATAAATACCACGGTACTTTTATTCACTTTGGTCATCATCGAACTGCAGTCTTTAGAAATCACTTCACAAAAAAAAATGCGGCAGTGTGTCTACCCAGGAGGGCTCTAGCTTACCTGTGTGTACCTCTGGCAGAACACCTCGCCCATCTCCCGTATACGACCTACGACAGACTCCGTCACATCTTGACTACATTCACTGATGATACTTTGCAGTTCCTCGCTGGGCCCCGCCTTGTGGCCAGCTAGCAATGCCTGCAGCCGGCTTACGGTCTGCGTTGCTGTGGAAATAGGTGTTATGGAGTGATCCTTCTCCTTGAGATATCGCCGGCCGGTCAGTGGTGTCTGGGGACACAGGCTTTTGACCTGTTATGGATACAAAAAATAAGGTAACAAATACAGTAAACTCCGTACAAATCCGGCAAATCGCCTAAGTCGGCTGTCTGACAAAAGACCCGATCGTCTACAATGCATTTCCATTGAAATGTTTGTTTCCAAGTCGGCATTTGTAAGTCGTCATTTCGCCCAAGTCGGCGTTATTCTCGATCCATTTCAACAAAATGCAATACAAAATCCTTTGTGAAAGTCGGCACTTTAAGAAAAAAAACCACACAGTGGCATCGATTTTCTTCCCTGCGGTTTTTAAGAAGTCTCGAGTGAATTGGCACGCACAGACCATGGTCGCCAGTGTATCGGTGTCATGTTACAGCCAGGCCATGTGTGAGATTGCGTACAATTATAAAGGGGTTTCCCCACTTCTAGGCCTGTACGCATTTTGGGGGTCGTAATATTGAATGATGCATACGTACATGTACCCGTACATGCATTACATGAACTTCACACATGCTCGCTCACGCGCGCGTGTATTTAGCATGTCTATAAAAACATGATCCAGTGTTAAAAATCAGTGCTACGATGTTGACATAAATCAAGGATTTCGTTTCTGGAATCGACCCCAAAAACAAGGAGATTAAACTAAGGTAAATCAAAGCCTCTATGCTGCAATTAACCATATGCATAGGCCATTCATGTAACGTTGTGTAAGTCGACAAAATGACGACTTACGGCAGATGTTGGCATTCGTGTAAGTCGGCACAAATTTTCGGGTCCCAAGAGTGCCGACTTAGCCGGAGTTTACTGTAAAGTGCAAATTCCATTTGTGTCCGTTGAGAACTGTAGGTACATTGTAGCCTGTGTGGTAGTGCTACTACGAACCAAACAAAGGTTTCCTACTTTTGATCCTGAACAGCTTTGTCATTTGGCAATGGATTTAAACAAAATTTCAGATCATGTAAAGAAGGCCAGGCATATTTTATTGGGCGACTTGCATCAGCTTTGTCTGAGAGGGCGAGATTCAAAAGCCATACTAAATCAATTCCACAATCTGCCACTTTCGCCTTGGCTTCCTCCAATGTTAATACATCACTGGAGAACTAGAAAGACAGAACCTCACTGTATTGTCCCAAACTGCTTTGTATATTACAGCGTTTGCCCTTAACTTTTTCCCCAACTGGCCAACAGGGCCAGTTGACTTAAATCTTCACTGGCCCGTCGGCATTTCAAGTGGCCCGGTTACCGTTAAAATTTCCGGTTGTTCTTTTTACAAAGTCGACCTTTAATGTTTGCAATAACCACATTTGAGTAAATAATTTAGTAAAATTTGGTACTCATAAGGTTCTCGCCATTAAAAGTTTGAAAATGTGTGGTACATTTTTTTAGCTTTCTGGTGAATTTTAGAGCTATTCTGGAGTCTTGAAATGCTCTTTTGTTATAAATTCTCAAGGATGCATGTTTTTGTACACATAACCCCTTCGCGTCGGTGAACTGCATATATGCAGATTTCTAAGTGTGAGTGTACGTCTTGGGGGTAGTTATACCGAATTAGTCCATAGTACTACCAGGGCAGAGCTGGTGTCTCATCTTGTTTGCTTGAGGTCCAGTCAGTTTTTTTTTTTTTAACTGTGACTTGACTCTGGAGAAAATGACTTGTGACTGAACTTAGGAAATAAGATTGATTTACGACTTGAAATAAAAACTAGTCATCAAGTCTCCAGCCCCAGAAACATACAAGTATACTGTATAACCAAAACTGCTAGTGCAGTCTTTTGCTCCATGGGAATAAATTGGAACCAGGCCACTATTATGGCCATGGGAGTCTGAAGAAAGATCAAAGTTTTTTCATCACTCCTTTACGTAGTCCTTTTTTTACGAAAGAAACTTTAGTATGGTGTGGGTCTGTTTTATTTCAACTGGACAGCCGGACCATTTGGGGAGGCTGGAACCCGAGACGATTTCAACTGTCATTTGGCCAACGGACCAGTGCTACATGTGTATTTCGAACGCTTTATTACCGTCTGAAAAGTTTTTAAAAGTACATTTTTTAGAGGTTTGGAAACAAAAGATGCTCAACCTGTGTACAAGGTGCACTTTTTTCACCACGACAAAAATCAAAAGTTGGGGTGCGTCTTATACACGTAGATAGCCAGTCGTGACCGGCAGTCTTTGCAACATCGTGCAATTTCAGTAGAGTGCATAAGAACTAATTTAGGTTTCAAATAAGTACCTTTTCTGTCCCTTTTATAAATTTGGATAATAAAAAAGAATCTTAAAACAAGTCATCAGGAAGTTGTTGATGAAGACCGGCCAGCGAACGAATGACATATAAAGCTGGTAAACCCCAACTGTACTGCTAAATGCTTCCATTGATGAAGTGTCATGGCGCCCTCTACAAACACAGGGTGCTCTTTCCATACTCATTAGCAGCCATCTTCAGCTACATGTACTATTACTGGTTTACGTGATCAATTGCTGCAATTTGCATTGCATATACAAGTACCAGGAACCAAAAATAAATGTCATTATTAAACTTGTCCTAGTCGGTACCATTTCTCTCTTGCCGGTGTTGCACTGTGTTGAAATGTGACTTCATGGGATGTCTTGCAAGTGGGTCTGTCCACAGTAATGGGGTACATTTGAAAAATAAGTCAATAATTCCTTTCAGATGTCTTTAGTTTATCTCAGAATTAAAGAAATGTCCTTGTTTTGTTCTCAGGAGATAACTGTTGCCCAAAAAGGTAAGAAATTGCTGCCACAACATACATTTTTGAAAAGCTTGTGTACAAATTGTCCTATTACGTACATGTAACGTGGACAGACCATTTTGTGACATTTTGTTACATGCGTTAATAGGAAAATTTATGCACGAGGTTTTCACAACTGTATGTTGTAGGACTATTTTTCGTACTCCTTGGTGAAAAAGTTATTTCCTCAGTTTAGCTTGATAATTTAAAGATAAAATTAAGACATTTGAAGTGAACTGGGACCTAAATACCCAAAGTGGAAAGACCCAAATACATTAGAACTTCTACCCAGTCTATATGGCCTGCTTGCATGTCGTGATTTTCACGATTAAGGTAATTATATAATATTGGATGTCTTTTCGGGTGATATGAGAATATACCGCACGAGTCATGAAAATACTGAACGAGCCGAGTTCGGTATTTTCATGACGAGTGCGGTATATTCTCATATCACCCGAAAAGACATCCAATATAAAATGAAGCTTTGTTTTGAAAGATTTCTGCGAGATTTTTGTCTGTTTGGTGTTGAAAACGTCAGTTTACAAATGCATGCGCTTTTGTTACTGTTGTACAGTATTTTTTGTCACTGTACTCTGGCGCGCGTTGCACACGCACGCAATCTATTCCCTCGATCCATGACGCACGCGTACACGTACTTGTGTGTTCGTGGTGCACGCACATCGAATCTGGGCTCTGTGCTGCACAGTAACAGAAAGGCACTGTGTCCGCAAAAGCTTCATTTTATATAATAATATAAAATCCAGAATGCGAAGGACGGCATCAGCACAGACACACATTTTGTGGTATTTGCTACTAAAATTGGGCTGGGAGTGTGTTAGATATTAGCGTTTTGTTTTTGTTTTTGTTTAAGCTAGAAAGTAGGGGATGCGCCTTATACACGATATTTTATTGTATATCAAACGATCACAAAGCCTAGGCTGGTTCCCTACCTTCTCCACATACTGAGGCACACTACATTTAGCCTGCATACTCTCGTTCAGACTAGTTGCGTGTCTCATGGCCAGGGACTTGGCAGGCGTCCCGATGTCTTCATCTGCATCATCGCTCAAGAAGATTCGCTCGTCAAAATCACCCTTTGTCAAAACATACTCCTCGTACTGTTTACTTAGGCTTTTACTACAGGAAGAAATAGAACAAAACTATTAATATAGAAACCTTATACACTAATTTAAAGGAATAACGGCACAATGTAGTAAAGACGCATGCTAGTAACCCAGCCTGCAGACATTTCAGCTACATACCGGTAGATGCATCATTGTTTCGGAAAACATAAACTCCATGCATTTTTATTTTAACCAGTTGACACAGGATTTTTTTGGCAAAATAATTGTTTTCTTTTTCTTTTTAAAGGCCCAGTGGATCATTTGCAATGACCACAAAAATTAATCGACGAGTTTACAGGGGGAAAGTTCTGAAAGTAAAGATTGAATTAATAGCAATTATTTAATGAAAGGTTTTCCCTCAAAATGATATAATTTTAAAAGAAAATAATCCATAAAGATGAAATTATTTAGATCGTTTGGAAACGATTTACTTATTTTTGGTTCGCATCTACGCGGTCCAAAATGCATGGGCGCTGTGTACTGCGTGTGCGTGTTCCAACACGATGCATTTTTATGGATCGCGCGCACACGCAGTATGTGCACCATAGAGTGCATGACGCAAACCACATAGTACCTGATCAACTGAGAACGAATATTTGAAACACCCCGCCAACACCAGGAAAATGCATATGGATTTTCATGTGTTTTTTTTAAACGTGGTACATTTAACAAAGCTGAAATTTCTTAGGATGAGTTTGTTGATGTCTTTCTTTCGATTTATAATGGTTTTATTCGCAGAATCGCTCAAAAACAGATCATCTACAGGGCCTTTAAAGAGCAAAGGTGATTGCCCAAAAGTTAAGACCTATGGCCAATTTTATGGGGCTGCTAAGCACAAAAATTTGCTTAGCACAGGATTTATTTGCTTTATAAAATGGATTACAAGCCAAAAATATACGCAAACTTGTGTTCTTCACAATGGTAGAAGAAAACCTTTCAATACACATCACGTGCAATTTGGCCGACAATCTATTTTTGCAAAATAAATCGTGTGCTACAGTAGGCAAATTTTTGTGCTTAGCAGTGCCATAAAATTGGCCCCAGGTCAAGCACCACGAATACTGTCTCTTGAGAGTCATACATTCATTGTGTGAATCTTCTCATCAAAACATCGTACTTTGCCGTCCACAGCCATCAAGTTCAAGATCAAAACACGGTGTGTACAAGTGAATGGTGGACAATGGACGTGTTTACACATCCCTTTATAGTAATCTAAACCACTACCACTATACAAGGCCAATAGACCGTATCAAATAGCCGCCATTTCGTGGGGGAACCTTTTGTTACTTAAACCGTTAAAACAATGGAAGCACAATATGTGCAACCATGCATGTCCTCAAGGAACAAAGAAACTTCCCCACGAAATGGCAGCTATTTGATACGGTCTATACAGTTACACCAACTTGAACCACCACAAGTCTGAAATAACACTATCACACTTGAAATGTTAACTAATGTATTTTACAAATAATGTACAGTAAAATCTCGTTAAGTCGAAACTCAAGGGAATGGGTAAAAAGTTTGAGGTATCCAGAGTTCGAGATAAGCGAAGGTCCCGATTTGCTCCGCTCAATGCACGAAAAATGCCCACCGTAACTCGCTAGGCCCATGTGTATAGTGTGGACTCGGTATTTAGCCCATTTTGTAAGCCTTTTCCCAGCGACAAATCATCATTTTGGCACTATCATACTCGTAAATTCGGTCAGTCGGTCTGTGGACATAAAGCAAAGTAATTTGTAGCATGCACCGCGGCCGCGTGGTCGAGTTGGTTCACGCAGGATTCTCCCCACGTACAAACGTGCGTATCGGCCCGATACGCTGAAATTCCGGCCCGATACGCAGGAAAAATTGCTGATCAAAAAATTCAGCTCCCGATACGCACAACAAAAAATCAAAAATATCACACATGGTGCTGCTAAAAAATACAATAAAATTACCAGACATAAATCCTCTCTCGTGAAAAAAGAACCACAGAGAATTCATGGCAAAAAATACTTCATTCTGATTCGCACGGCCGACCAAAAACAGCTCTCGTAATTGGTTGATCTGTAATTGGTTGTCTTTGCGCGTGCGCATTGTGTTTTTTATATTTAAAAATTGGCCAAGCCCTTTGCTTTAGGCAATGTACTTTATTTACATAATTGGATATGTTCGACACGCACGGCCAAGTTACAAATGTCAATGCAAAATCTGTGCACTTACTAAAAAAAAAACCGATCCCTATATTTTCGCAATAAGCGAACCAATCTATAGGGATCGGGAACCAATCTACGGTATGGCTGGCCTGGTCCCCCGGCGCCGGAACGTGCCTAGTCTGGTTTCCGGACCAAAATATTCCCGACTTTAGTGGGGCGGTAACCAGTCCAACTCATTGCCGATCCCCGTTTTGTTAACTTGAACGTCATTGGTCAGAATTTACTAGCAACAGGTCATATTATTTTTATCAGCCAATCAGCATGCGTTTTACAACACGAGTTGGCCTCTTACTCTGAAAGGGAAATTCCCTGCATGTGAAATTCCCTGCATGTACGTACACATGGTACAGGAAGTATTCGGAGGTGGTCGGATGTACCCAAAGGTACCCGGAAGTACATTTTGTTGCTAACGTGTAGTTCGATCTTCAATGCAGGCCTTGCAGTACCATTGAGCCAGGCGTTTCCAGGAAGACAGATTTGTCATGGTTATGAATTGATTAGGCCCTATTGTATCAGGGGACAGTGTGCATCACACTGCATCTTGTGATGAAAAGACGGATTATATTAACAGATAAGACTCATGAAAAGATGTTCACACTTTGTGATCCCTTCGGTTGCGGTCTCTTTTTAGATTTGCCGGGGAAAAAAAGAGGTAAACGGAGCCACTAGCACAGGAATTTCGAGTTACAAAGGTTTCGCGTGCACAACACGGCCGTTCATATAGCTTAAAACCGGAAATCTAATGTCTATTGAAAAACAAAAGAGGGTGCTGTTCAAACTCGAGTAATTTTGGCTTTGTACGTGATATGAATATTCATGAGATCAATGTCCACCACAAAAACAGCACCCTAAACTGTATGGCGCATAAGGTCTTGCCTTTTGGACTGTTATATTATGATGAAGGGGGTTCCATCTATGCTATTTCATTATAATAAATTATCCAGAAAATACCTCTTGTTACAAATCACGATGTGGAAGTGACGTCATCAATCAAATGTAAAACAATTGTCGCTCTATCTCGGAAACTAGGTCAACTAACAGTAATATCTCTTTAATTATTGATTCTCCAACACTCCCATTTTAATAATAGATCGGTCTGAATGGCATACGTATTCGGTTGCTATGCAGTGAGCACGTCGCGCGTGAGCTGAGCAACCGACAGAAATGTTTAATTTGGTGATTTTCTAGTCTATGAAAAAGCACAAAAATTCACGTTTTATCAAACAAATTTTTGAAAACTAAACCCATCAGTGGTATTATTATAATATTGCTGTTAACTAGCAAGAGACAGAGAATCTATTCCATCGGCGATTTGTCAAAATAAGGTATTTTGTTCTTCATTTACCGGCGTATTTACCATGTTTACTCGCGGAATGTTCAAGTCGATTACGCTGCCGGAGAATTCGGTGAATATCCCCACGCAAATTCCCGAATTTGATCAGGAAAACTGTCAACTAACATTAAAATCATATCAGAATATTAGAGAGTAGTATCTTTAGTTCATTTAATTGAAGCATTCATGGTAAAAGAAAAATCATGTTTATGGAATGTTTTTGTCGAGGTGTCATTATTGTGTAGCATCTAGCATAGCAACGTGTCAGCGGAGTCCTCACTGCGCATTCGCTATCGTACAACTGGCACAACTTGACCACGAGAGGGCACTACATTAGATTTCCTCGGTGTAAAGCCGTGACAAAAGACTATTCTCATGTCGGGAATGAGCGATTACTTCTAGGTAAATGGAGTTTCGAGGTATCCGGTTTCGACTTAACGAGATTTTTACACATGCACACTTGCATGTGCTGGTAGGAATACCTGTTGAGCTCAAAGTTTGTCACGTCCAGGAGGCCTGTCAACTTGTACATGTTTCCTCTGAAAACCTGCAAGCACCAAGACAAATAAATTCCATTACTCTGGATATCACAGCTGAGCAAACTCCAAACAGTGCAAATAACAGCTGTTTTATCACGTTTACAATGATTGGTATCAGTGCTGTGATTGAGTACATTTTCTCGAGTTTTTTATGAGTATAAGTACAAATACAAGGAAAAATTTATGAATACTTTTTATTAAGTACGAATACTTTGTCACAATAAGTGTAAGTTCCATGTCTTTATGAGTATTACCGGTAGGTTTTCTCATTAACACTTGGAACCTGCAGTGTCCTGGATGGCAAAATCCAAATTAAAGGCGAGTCTTATTACCCCAGTAGCAAAATTTCTTACCCAATTTTTTTTCCCCGTAATATAACTTTTATTTCCTTCTAGCCAATAGATCAGGATTATACCCATAAAATTAGGCATTTACAAGACTAGATATCCGTTTATAGAGACGGACAGATAATATCCTAATTTGTTTGCTTGTTTTTTTAATCAAAGAAGTGAATGCAAAATGAGCATAATCCTACATGTAAATCACACACAAATTTTTCCTGAAATTAATGTGTTGTAAAAGATCATGGGAAATATTTTGTGGGTCTTTTCATAAAAAAAGGGCTAAAATGTGACATTTTGATGAATTTGTGAAAATGTTTGGTTCAAGTTTGCAGGCCTCAGGCAATGGCACCGACGGCAATTGCAGTCAGTTATTTCAAGGCCCGAAGTTTAATAATTTAAAATTATTTACAAAGAGACATCTTCATATGATAACTTTGACCCCATTCTAACTAGAGAAATTGCTTCGCTCAACGATGATTCAACGAAGAGATTTCCTAATGTGAACGCACGCCTCTTCATTCGACGATGATTAGAATCGCTTCATTCGATGAAGCTAATACCATCATTCGACGAAGAGATCGCTTCATTCGACGAAGCAAATTTGTAATGTGAACGGCTCCCTTCGTTCGACAAAGCGATTTGGCGGGCCTGTTGCACAACTGCGTTGTGCGTCGAGTGCCTAGCAAGAGTTGTCTTTGACGCGCCGCTAGAAAACACGCAGTGCGTCTAGACTCTTGAAGCTAAGCGCTTGATGCGTGACGCACATGTATGACCTCCCACCATTTCATTCGATCTTCATTAGCTGTCGATCTTCGTTAAGTGATATATGAACGCACACTTCATGAACTAACGATTAATTAATCTTCATCAAACGAGGTGATTTCTCTAGCGAGAACGGGGTCTTTGATAATATTGTTAATGACATAATTCTGGACAACAAGCCATTTCCCAACTCCTAATCAATTACATTTCAAATCTTTTCGACCATTTCCTTTCTGGAAAATGTACCCGGTAGCTGCTAGTTTTCCCACCCTACAGAAACCTGTCTTTTATACATTCAAATTACATTGAGCGAAATTTGAACAAATCGTTAAACAAGTTTCAAAATCTTACACTTGCACTACTTCACCTATCTTTACACATTCCAAGGGACGCTCATACTACACACTGAATGGCCAGGGGTCGATTTCACTAACATTTACGATCCTTCGTAACTCGAGATTCGATGGATTACCGCTCCGTAACTCGTGTTGCGTCCTAAGAACGATTTCAAGAAACTTGCGATAAGTGTACCGATGCATATATGCCATGGCAACGCACCGTAAGCTACGATGAGGCAATGGGTCATCGTAGCGTACTTTTTTTACCAACGATGGTCATGTTTTTTGCCGTTTTTGGAAGACAAAACGAACTCTGGCTCCCCAAAAAACTGATTGCCACTCTTGATAGATTTTATGCTAAGCGATATAAACAAGAGAACATTTAAACATTTTGTACATACGATTGTAGCAGGTGACAAAGTGTCGCTTCAAAACTGTTCAGTGTCCATTTTTTTGCTGCATGCAAAAAGACGGAAGCTACGCTGCAGTTGGACATCCATTGTCTATACGTCGGTCACAACATCGTGTACGTGTACCGTGGAATAACAATTTGAATGATGCTACAGTGTTTTACACGCGACCTACGCGCGACTTACAAACGGGAAAAACAAAAACCGCCCACGTGTTGGTGACTGCACAAAATGTATTGGTACGCGTCCCGCCAGCTGCGCGCCAAATTTAACACGTGCGCGCTTGCACTACGCATAACAGACAGGGAGACTTTTTGAACTCGTGTAGCCGACGACTGTCTTATTAAAAAAATAATTCAGCACAGCAAACAGCCTTAGAGTAAATATGCAAATATCCCTAATCGATAATCGAACGCATCACGCTTATAAAGGGTTTGGTGAAATTCATCGCAGCACCCATCGTAGCCACGATCCATCGCAGCCCTACGATCCATCGCAGCCCTACGATCCATCGCAAGCCTAATTATGGACCTTAACGTACGAAGAGTTTGGTGAAATCGACCCCTGTACATGTACACATTGTGAACTATCAAGTGAGTGCATTTTAGTTACCTTTTCTTCAATGAGTTCACGGATGTGTGGTTTCCACCAGTGCTCCTTTATGCCCTTAGCCTCCAACACCAGTCCCTTATGCAACTCACAAAGCTTCTCAATAATACACGGTGGATCCTGGGACACTGCGTAGCTGTGGCTTGAGTAGTTCTCGGGAAGACCTAGGATAATAGATTAAGAAATGATCAATGAGTATGCAGTGAAGGGAAGGTGATCTGAATGAATGTTACTTAAGGTTTATTTTCCCCGTACCGGATGTAACTTGGTTAGCACTGTATACATCATCTTCCTTTCGCAACGGTCTTTGCTGCACACCGAGTTTCCCAAAACCCTTGCTGAAACGAGTTGAGCTAGGCTGTATTAAGGAATATATATGAATATTGATTAGCAAGTGACAGTGATCGCAACTGACCAATCACGCGCTGCGCATGTTGCTCGGTCATCACGGTGCCAACAGCAAGAGCCAATCACGAGCGTCGCTCCGTTTAGTGATAGCGTCCACTTTTACTATGGGGTGGGGTCTAATGTTTAAATGAACACTCACTGCAAGGACGTTTTTTAATGGCCCATCTTTATTCAGATGAACTGCGTTTAGCTTTTAGCGAAATATAGTAAGTCTTCCTTCAGTTACGAACATTTATACTGCGTGCAAGATAAAATAATATGTACATAAAAAGATCACCCCATACAAATTGTGGTAATTGCGGCTGCGATGTCGCGAGATACAACGCGCGAGATGATTGTTCGAAACAACTTCATTAAAGGTCAAAAGTGCCAGGTCAAACAAATTCCCTTGTCTCTCATTGGTCGAACAGCCTGAGGCCCTAAAATACAGCTTACACGTAGCTCAACTCGATGCAGCAAGGATTTTGGGAAACTCGATGTGCAGCAAAGACCCTTGCGAAAGGAAGGTGTGTATACATGTACTCGGTGCTCTTCCCCCGAGACACTGAACAAAACTTCATAGTGTGCTCAGAAGGCACTTGAACCCACGACCTAGGCAGCCAGTCTTAACCACTTGACCACTGAGCTGGCCAGTGGTGAATAGCCGGTTTGAATCATTCAGCACTGGTGAGGCAAGGTGCTTTAGCTTACATTCGGATTATAAATGTTAATTAGGGTTTAAAGGGGCTGTGTTACGGTTTGCACATGTACCAAATCCTTTCAATTTTTGACATACGTGCGCACTCAGAAGTATGTACATGTACTGTAATTTTGTTACACAGCGCCATTGGTCCCTGTACATCGTGTACTTAGTGCATGCTGCATAGCAAGTACAGTGTTCATGAGTGTTTACAATACGCAGAATTCAACTACATAGGTACATTGTGTGGTGTGCCTTAATTCGTTTTCGCATCACGCGCACTCTATCAGTGTTTGGAAATCCCAGTACAGCGGCAGTGGAGATTGTGTCGGTGTCGTTCCATGTGCTGTAAAATTGATTGTCAGAGTCAGCATACAGTAGAACGTTGCTATAACGAACACGGCAGGGTACACAAACAATTTTCGGTATAGCGATCATTCTTTATAGCGATTTGACAATCATACCTCCGTTCGCCCAGCATGTTCGTCAGACACGAAATGGTAGTGCACCCTCTATTGACCCAGAGCACCATCTGTCTTTTGATGCCCTAGAGCGCCCTCTTGTCCATTTTCAGCTTCACTTTTTGTACTAAGGGTATCGTTTAGAAGTTGTAATAAACCTTCCCATTAAATTTTACTTCACTACCAGAGAAATTTTACCTAAACCTGCTGTGTGAAACCTTTGAATTGCAGATTTAATTTGCAGTTTATACAGACTGTTTTAGATAACTGTAACATGAAGAGTGTATTATTGTTAACACTTTTTTTAACTGAAAAGTAACTTACCTCAATTGTAGAGTTATAAAATTGTTAAAATTTTGTTTAATAAATTATTGCACAATAAACCAACATGCACTCGGAAAAAGAGAAGAAAAAGAAGAAACAAAGGCAAGAAAGCAAGTTTTTAAATTCTTTAATGTGTCTTCACTGTGTAAGAAACCTCCCTTTCACTCGATCTGTGGTGGTTCTGAAAGAACCATTTGGGTAATTGGCTGGAGTTTAAAGCAATTCTGTACTTTGGCTTAAAGAAAATGGTGATTGTTGTCTGTGAAGGTCGCTTTCTCTTTTCCCTTGCTATCGGCCTTTTGAATTTTGTTTCATGCCAAACTGGCGGGACTTTTTGGCGGGACCGTTTGCCAACTCAACTCAACTGTTTCAGGTTGGTCAGAGTCGAGTTGGCAAACGGTCGAGTTCGAACGTTCGATTGGCGGAAAAAGCATTACGCGTGCGACACACATGTACATAAATTTATAAAAACAACCATTCCACAATGAAACTTGCGGGAGGAACATACAATGTAAGTATGGTACTGCTCATCAAACAAGAAATTTTACGAAACATGTGAAATACATGTAACTGATAAATACATTTGTTGCTGATATGAGCAGATCTGGCACTGTTGGCACCACAATACACTGCTCAAGGGCATAGGGGACTCACCAGTGAAATCTGGGTTCAAAAGGTCACGACGGTTGGCCAGCAAGATGTTACTGTATATGAGATCCAGACAACACAGTAGCAAGTGGTAGGAGTTAACGAGGTCATCGCTGATTGCAGGGAAATTACCTGAGGGAAAACATACACTACACAGGATTAACCAATAATCTCTAGCACAATATACTACAGTTAAACCTTCATAATAGTATTGGTTAATAGTAATACAAAACTCCGCTTAAAACAAGGAATATTTAAGGTCCCAATCCCTTGTTTTTTATCTCCGATAATACAACATTCCTCTTATTAACAAGGTTTAATTATATTGAGAAATGTCCTGTTCAAAGTGAAATGCTTACAAATGTAATGTATGTGGCACATTACATTTTTGCACTACTGTATATGCTTTCCTTTGCTCACGTTCTAGATTACTCATACATGCATGTATACGCACATGCATTGACTTTTAGTTGAGTTTAATGTCAGAGGTTAAAATATAAAATATAAGGACTTAAATAAATTGCATTAGTCAATAAGAGTATTTCTCCTGAGCACAATTATGGCATATTTTTTTATCAATTGAGGTCTGAGTTTCTAATTGAGGTCTCTGTTCAGGAAAGGCAGAAAAACAGTTCAAAAACAAATTATTCATTATGTACATCATACTGTAACAGTACAATGTAAATGATTTACAAAATTATTTTCTGTCGAGTATAGTGTAATCCGAGCAACATTTAGTGAGCCCGCCCTCTTGCGATTATCAAGAGTGTCAAATATATATTTTACAAGTACAAATGAAAGAACAACTAAAATTTGCCTTTAGAAGAAAAAAAAAAGACTATTTGAGCTCTTCGAAAATATTGACAATCTCATCAGTAATAAGAGCACAAAATAAGCCATAAAAATAATTGGAATTGATACGGTAGGAACCTGTGGAACTACATGTACATTTGGCAGGGGTTGAAATTAACCTGAATTTCATGCTGGTCAGAAGGACCAGTAGATTAGAGAACTCTAGTGGTCCTGCTGAAAATTTGGTGGTCCACCGGTGCTTTTCAAAATGGCACCGAGATATAATGAAACATTTTCTGGTTTACAACATGTAAGGTCATTGAGTGCAGGATGGATGGGATTGCTTTTTGATCCAACACTGGGGCATGTCTGGAGAGGTCAGAGAAAGAAATGAAGTTATCTGAAAATGTCTAAAGCAATCAGGAATCTTTTGTGGTAACCAGGATCTTTTCCATAAGTCAGTAAATGTTTTCACTGGTCCATCAGACCAGCGTCTTTGACAGATCTGGTGGTCCTTCTGATTTTTTACTGGTCTCGGACCACAGGACTACCGGTAGTGCTGATTTCGACCTCTGATGTAGTGCCAACAATTTAAGCCCATTATTTTGCTTGACAATATATCATACTGCAATCTAAACATCCATTCTTTTTCTTCTCTTGGATGAGTGCATGTAAATAAAGGATGTCCTCTGCAATGTATACATTTACAGAAGTATACATTGACAGCACTCACATATATACATGTACATGTATAGTGCCAATGATTTTCCGTTTCAGAAAAGGGCAAATTCCGTTTCAGACAAAATAAATTCCGTTTCATGTTCTTTAATAGATAAAAGGTTGTTAATGCCCAGAGAGTCGATTATAAACATAACTTTTGTATACGATGCACTGCCGACTTCTTAAAATGTTAATTTAAAATTTAAAAAAAAAAAAAAAATCAACGGCCGATTCAGTTCCGGAGTTGGCAATTTCTAAAACGTAATGCACTGACTCACTGACTGATCGCTGCAACAAAAACAAGAAACATGTAACAGCCGTTGCACTGCAGTATCATTGCATGACGTCACCGTGTTCTTCTCCTCCACACAGAAACAAATTGTCAGCCATTTTGTTTTCGCTTTGGCTACAAAATGTTGAAAGTTTATGGTTGATTTTAGACCTTTCCGAGATGAAAAATCAATGTGTGTGTTCATATAGAGCGTAGGTAAGCTAGTTTGAGTATAATTGTTGATAACAGGGAGGGAGAAAATGCAATTTGGGTGAAAAAAAATGTAAAGATCGTGCCGTGATTGTGATGATTTTGCCCTCGCGTCTAACGTGTATTCATTTGCAATGTACATCTACATGTACATGTACATCTGGTCGAGTCAACGGTGAATCTCGTAACTTTTTACGGTCTGATTTCTGATGCTTTTTTAGTTTAACAAAAAGAAGCTTAATAAAGAATGCAGTGTTAAGTTAGCTTGATCAATTTCAATAGGTTTGGCCTTAATAACATGAAAAAAACCTACGTTTTTGTCACTATATTTACAATTTTTTTTACTTCAAACTCAAATCCCGTTTTCCATTTCAAAGGGCAGATTCCGCGAATTCCGTCCGTTTTCCGCGATCGCGGAAAATCATTGGCCCTACATGTACTGTTCAACTCCTCTTTTTAGAACCTCATTTAGCCCTTTCAAGCTTGAGCAGTCATTTGGCAACCATAAAATACTTTCATACATGCAGATATAAACATAATTTATTTAATGCACAATTCCTTCTGAGAATACATGTACCTTCTAAAAACATGTACATGTAGTGCACACAATTTAGAAACAATTCCGCAACCAACTCACCTTGCCAAATGCAAACAAAATGTACAAGTCTCAGTGTCAATATTCTACTCACATTGCTTTTTAATTTGAGTGTACACCTACATGTACCGGTAGGGGAACTCCCCAGACAAGTTTCAACAAGTTTATATTCCGCCAAAAGAAGTCCCAAACATAATTAGCATATCAATGACCTGGTCCAACAATAAATGCACTATGAATACAGACTCTGTAGCCTCTGGCACAACAATGAAATCATGACAACTGTGTGGGCATGGAAGAAAATTAAATTGGGATTGCATAATATTATGGAGAGTAATATTTACAGGTTGCTGCAACTATCTGTGGGCACAGTAGGGCAGAAGAACAAAAATATCCAGGACAAAAAAATCCTAAAAGTTAAAGTGGACATTTTGAGAGCTTACTGTACCGGTACTTTTGTATGTATTTATAGTGGAACAAAGGTTAAACCAGGGTGTCCATGGGTTTCAGCAAGTAAAATTTAAAGGGACACACCGGCTTACTGTTTACATAATGTAGCATCCTTGACAATAATATTTTGATGGTCGTTATGAAAATAAATCATCAATATGTCACGTAATTAACTAGAAATGTTAAAAATTAACAAAAGAGACAAATGTTGGGCTACCGGTATACGCTTTACCAGCTGTCCCGATGTATTATGTATCATGTGTTTGTAAATAAAGGTGGCATTCGATATGGGTCGACATGTGTTTAACCTCGATTCCTTGTTTTCCCTGACTCATCACACCTTGCATGATCCCTCAGGTCAGCGCTGACTCGAGGAAGCACATCGAAAGCAACGATTTGGTGTCTTTAGCGCCCTCATAATTGCAATAGGCCTTTAGAAGCTGTTTTTTCTTCGGATATCGCCGCAAACGCGAATCGAAGACACGAAAATCCGAGAGATTCTCTCGTCCGTATCATATCAACACCCAGAAACCCTTCTTATGAAATCTGTTGGCAGATTAAGTTGTGTACATATTGGAAAATACGGTATGTACATAGTGTTCGTAGGACATTATTTTCCAAAGAGAAACCAACCGCGAATGACAAAAGCAACTCGCACTTCACGCTGGTTTCTATGGCTGGAAATACAACTAACTCACAAGCCCACGTGACTTTTCGGAACCAAAATCTGGTTCCGAAAAGTCACGTGACCTTGAATTTTTGAAAAATGCTCAAAAACGGTCAAATTTGACGGCGTCTTTTCAGGATATATCTAATTTACTCTGGAAAGCGCTTCAGAATAATGTATGGGTCTATTTCGAGCCCAAAATAGCCCAACAAAGCCGGTGTGTCCGTTTAAGACCTTTTTTAATGCCTTCTTCAATGGAATTTAAGACCAATTAAACCCCCAAACCACAGGCCCAAAATCTAGCTAATAATTTAATACTTTTTAATACTTTTAATGCTGTTGAAGGCCTTAAATTTAGAAAAATTAATTTAAGACTTTTTAAAGACCCGCGGACACCCTGTTAAACGGCTACTATCCCCCTTGAAGAAAAAACTTGCATTTGCACTATTTTCGATAGTCCACATATCCCTCTAGCCGACTTATACTGTACATTGTAGCGCAGTTTATTGCAAATTGCCCTTTTTCACAAAAAGATAATAAATTGTTGTCATATTACAATTAAAGTATTTTTATGTTTGTAATTTGAATTACAAGGACGAAACAGGCATGATGAACATACACTCAGTATATTATCCATTTAATACTACACAGGCCGTTTTGTGTTCTTCTCAGGATGGTGTCACAACCCTGTTTGTAAAACAACCCATGTAAACCTTGAGCGTTTCAGAAATTCGGGTAAAGAGGGTCAGAACTGAACTGCGTTATAAACAAAAGACTGTTGGTTTTTTGCGGAAAACACGTTGTAATTGAGTTATAGAAACATACACCTCTATGATAAACAGGAAAACTAAAAAAATGTAGATGGGGGGAGATACTAACTGTTTAAGACAACAATTTATATTGTACCTTTGATGAGAATAAACAGAGTCCAGCAGAAGTTAAAGACATCAGAATTGGAACAGGGATGCCTCCTGTAAAGAAAAACATCAGCTATAAGCATACATGTAAAAAGCATACAGTCAAACTTTTTCATACCTTTTTTTTAATGAGCCTGTCCACCCCCTTACCTTATACTGTAGGTGATGAGATTGTGATACCATACCGCACAGTGGTTTAAAAGCCAGTACCACCCAGACATGACAAAATACCACAAACTTACTTCAATATACCTTCGATGTAGTCACTTTGCACACCCATTCAACCTATTTGCAATCCAAAACAACTCATTACCCAGCCGCAAAATCTCCAAGAGGCTCTAAAACGCACGCAGTTCACGAAAGCTAAAGCGCCTTCTATTGACGATTACTTTGATATCGTTTGAAGTTATGCCCATTTCAAACTCCCGTTGAGCTGATGCCGCATTCTGGCGGTTCGTTTGAAGTGTTCTCTGGAGTGGTTTATTAAAAACGCATATTTAAATCATGTTTTGTTTATTCTGGGACGTTCATATTGTGTTCCTTTCTCCTAAACATTAACCTCGGAAGCCACTGAAGAAGTTGACAAATAGAGCGCCTTTACCACAGTCGGTGATAAAGTGTCCATTCGATTTTCCTCATGAGACTTTGGCAAAACCAGACATGCCTCGGCCAATAGTTCATCAAGATGCTTTTTCCTGATGAACAGCCTTTATTTTTCCAGCCCTTCCCCCACTTATAGGCCTACCCCTCACAATTAAAATTTGTCGTGCGACCTTTTCCTCTCGAATAATCTCTCTCGCAATCCCACGTAACTCGGTTTTTTGCCATCCAACTTATTTTTCTTTCACATACTTTGAATTATCATACAACATTAATCATAACCCCCATCCTCTTCACCACTTTCATCGGAAACCTGACGAGAAGTTCACACAATGGACCTCGTAGAGCTAGCTAGCTAGAGCCACGATGTTGCTCACTCTCGACAACTGTCGTCAATAGAGGGCGCTATTCATTTACTGTGCGATAGCTGTAGGGAGCAATGTGGGCTGCAGACGTCTTTGAAAAGGTCGATTTATTTCGCTCAAAGAGACTTTGCGCTCATTTTGCGGCGGATTACTTTTGTAGCCAAGTAACCAAAGTAACAATTTTTGATAAGAGTAGAAAGTTTTGCCCTGGCAGTTCATGGCCGATTGTAAAAATATCTGACTAAACACATTTTGCCTGTTTTTCATATATTTCAAAACTTCTCGATAAGCTATCACTGCTTCGTTTGCCACTTCACTAATAATTATTTAAAACAATCATTATACCAATGGAAAGAGCATTTCAAGGACTAAAATATAATGCATAGAACATAAAAAAAAAACTGTTGTTCTATTCGGGAAAATATGAGATTTAGTTCAGTTGACTGGACGTTTTAATTACTGGGCTTATTCTCATACAGTTACATTAAGGCTACAAATAGGCAATTTTTTGGGGCACAAAAAAGCTTTTTTGCCCCAAATCCATTTGTTCAGATACAACTGACTTGTTATAAGTCAAAAAACTGCAAACCAAAATCGGCCGAAATTTCTGGGTCTTAAACCACTATGTACCGGTACATGTATGTGTCACTTCTTTCATTACCATTCTTAAATTTCGCTCTTTCAATCTGGATATTTTTAAGGATATTGTCAAAATACCACCAATGTTTAGTAAACTAATTTATCGGGATGCTTAAAACAGTGCAGTGATTACACCAACCTTTTTGCTTCCACATCCAAATTGGAGATAGCAAATTTCATGTTTTCTTCCCATTGATCTTATTTTGGGGATGTATTTTATATCAGAGATGCCAGCGGGCCTTACCTTCAGGGCCGGAAAAAATCTATACGGCCACTATCATACATCTTAAAAAGGTTTTTTGCAGGTTTTTGGCCCTTCCCGTAATTAGCGTAAATTTAAGTGTCACATGCATGTATAATAATTACTTGTGTTCTTACTGTTGTTCTTCTGTAACCATTAGTTTTTTTTATGTTGTAGTTGTTGTACAAATGTATCTTATTCCAGTTTGTTTGTGATTGTGAAGTTGTTCAATTTAGTATATTTGTTCTATGTGTGTTTGCAGGGCCCTAATGGAAACCAGTTTTTGTAAACTGTTTGGGCACACCCTGGGTAAATAAATGGAATAAATATAAATAAATGTATGTGTGCACATCAGGGTTGTAGTAGAGTCCTTAACAAATCTTTCACAAGTCCAGAGGTGATAAAATCACAAGTCCTTCACAAGTCCCGCACAAATCCGTCACAAGTCCCGTACAAGGCCAGGCCGTCACAAGTCCAGTAACAAGAAGCAAAGGATGAACACGCACAAAAGAATGCCTTTGTTGGAGTTCATTTGAATAGCTTGTGACTTGAATTAAGACCCAGAGACTTGTGGTGGCCTTGTGAAGGTTTGTGAGGACTTGTGATGGACTTGACTACAATCCTGGTGCAACCCTATAGACTCGCCGGCACAATACACTGTACAGTATGTAAATTGACAGTATGAGTGCAATGCAATGGATGTCAGTATGTATGTGATCTAACCACTGCTGTATACAGGATACAGCGCCCTCTATGTACTTCTGATCGATAGTCTGGTTTCGCGATACTTTAGCCCTGAATGATTACGGCCGGGATACGGACATACTGCATGTGTGCAAATCATTGGGAAAACGTGCTTCGTGTGTGTACATGTACATACTGGTAGGCTGTACGTACATGTACATGTACATGATATACATGGTATATCCGGTCATCGTTGATTAGTAAGTGAGACAATTTTCCACTTTTTTTTTGACTTATATATTCCCGTCTGTTTACTTTTCCAGCCTGGAAAAAAGGCTTTGCCGGATTTCTTTTTTCAAAAACTGGCATCCTTATATGATGGTTACCGGTAGGTTGAAATGAAATTCATTTTCTAGAATACTTAACAAGCTCAATTAACTTTTGTTGGAAAACTCTTCCCTCACCCCCTTAAAAAAAATCCTGAACAAAAGTTTGTTGAATATGGTGAAATTGTGGATAACAAGGCACTGATCACCCAGTCACTTTGAAATAGCTTTCAAGACTGCTACTACTTTGCTGTGTTTTCAACCTGATTAAGCCTGCATGGGATGAACTGAACTCTGGAGTCACATGTCTTTAGAACAGCCCTTTGAGGTGCAGAAACTCAGAGAAGCACTTTAGGCAGAGTGGCGCATCCTGCTTCAGTGGCTCTTACAGAGGCTGGTGCAGTTAGTCAGCGTTCGAAATAGCACTGGTCCGTTGGCCAAATGACAGTTGAAATCGTCTCGGGCCAGCTAGAAAGCCTCCCCAAATGGTCCGTTTGTCCAGTTGAATTCAAATAGACCCATGCCATGTATGTGAAATTTCCGCGTTAATTTCCTTAATGCGCTTTTTTTTTGCATGTTTCCGCATTTTTGTTGAGCGTGGCAGATTTTATTTTCCGTTTTTTCTACGCACGCACGGTCGTCGTCCATCTTGTTTTTACCAAGCAAGAAAACAACGCCCTCTATTGACAGTAAATACATGTAGACTTGTGCAAGTCTATGACATTTACGTCCGCACCAAGACACTCCTGTGCGTGCGTGATTGCATGCAAACTGGGCACGCGCGCGTGCAGACCGCGACTGCAACGAGTCGCGATTCAGACTTCTGCAAGTCTAGTTACCAAGATGGCGCCTGAAACGTCCGTGTAGTGTGTCGTGTGCGCGCGTGTTTTTGCATGAACTGGTCGCCCGCTGCGCCTAGAGTTTACCGGCCGCTCTCGCTGGCAGGTTTGCTGACACGGCCTGCCTGGCCTGCAGTCCTTGCCCCGTCCATCCATGGCACAGCCGTGCCGTGCAGTGATAATTTTAAAGTGGAACGGATACTGGCCGTGTCCGTTAGCGATGTCGATCCTGCAGATCGTGCAGTTCCCGGGCCGGGAAGCGGCCTGCTTCTATGTAAAAAAGTTTTACCAGACCGACCAGACTGTCGCAGTGGATTTGGGTTGTAAGGTTGCAGCTTATTGACTCCCAGAAAGTGAAAATGTAATGAAAAGTCATCATACAAAAATGTACTAACTGCGGATAAATGTTGACAAATTTTTTTTTTTTTTAAATGTCGGCCTTCATAAAGTTTTTGCATTAAAAATATTTAAATGTGCACAAAAACATGAATCCATGTGAGTTTGTATCAAAGGAGCCTTTTTTTAAGACCCAAGAATACCGGTAGCTCAAAAATTCACCACACATTTTCAAACTTGTTCTGGGGAGAACCTTAATGACTATCAAACTTTCCTAGTTTATTCACTCTTTATTGCAAACACTAAAGGTCGACTGTGTTTAAAATAAACAACCAGAATTGAAATTTGAACCGGGCCACTTGAAACGCCAACGGGCCAGTCAAAACTTAAGCCAACTGGTCCTGGTGGCCAGTTAGGAAAAAAGTTAAGGGCGAACGCTGTTAGTCTAACCACAAGAGGTGTTCATACAACTTTCTGACTGATAAAATATGATTCGTATCTCAGCCTCCTCAATCGTTTGATTAAAAACAAAAAATGTTGTTATCGTAAGTAACAGCTTGTTATTACGTTACCTTTGTTTGCGGCCTCGCGGTGCCCGGGGCTGCTCACTTGACATGTTTTTGAAGAGGTCCAAAAAGATGGGCTGGTATTTCTTGAAGATAACCGCAGAGACATTGAAGTTACGCTCAAGGCGGTCCACTTTATCACGGAACTGCTGCTTTAGGTTCGCCATGTCCTCCCATTTCTTCATTTTACTGAAGAACTCAATCACACTGCCAGGTAACAAAATAAAGCAATGAAATTAATGTCAATTTTCAGAAAATGGGGGGATGGAAATGAGGGAGAAGTAGAGAAGGCATGGAAGGAGTCACGCCATATTTCTGGACAATATATAGAGCATGTTTCTATTGGGAGCACCGGCATTAAACGGTTTTGCCAATGTGGAGTGCAACACTTTATTTTAGCCATTTCGACTGGAGACAAAATATAATATACAAATAATGAATGTTTATGAGTGCAATGGAAGGAATATTTTCATGAGGTGAAAGATGGAATGTTCCATTCAACGAGGCGAAGCCGAGTTGAATGGAACATATTCCATCTTTCACCGAATGAAAATATTCCTTCCATTGCCCGAATTAAAACATTAATTTTTGTTTTATATGACGGCCAAGTAGATCCTTGTCATCTTACTTTTTTTTTACAAATTATTCAGCCTTACCCTTCGAGTTTATTTCATCGTCCGTCATAAGTACAAAACCTGCCATGTCGCTTACTTTTAGAAGGCTAAAAGTGTTGTTTTGGACGTTTATATTGGGACGTTATCATTTTCTGTATAACACTTTTAGTCCCTTAACATTTTAACCCCCTTCGTCGTGTGGACCATTCTTACACGCCCTCAAGAGTCGAAATACACATGTGTATATTCTTACCGTAAATTCCAAATCAGACATTTAAAAGCACACCATGGAGGTCCTTGTAATCTCAAGACTTCTGTACCCTTGTCGTTCATTGTCCATGATGACTCAAACATCAAAAAAGGATAACATGGAGCAAAATTATGAGTAAAATCGAAAATTTCCAGCAAGGCTGGTACCACAGACTTCTTGCTCTAGCATTGTCTCGCCGCGTCAAAAGGAAAATAGTTCCGCCAACGCGGATAAATTCTGTTGACCGTAGCACCTCAGCTGAAAATGTAGATCACGGCTTTACACGTTGCCCCTATAGAGCGCCCTCTACACCAAGTTTAGAATATCCTCAAGGCCAACGTTCTCCTTGATGTTTGTACAGTATGTACTTTTATTTTAATATAACAGCCGTCGGTATACCCTTTCACTTTGGGGTACGGAACGAACGAGTGGAGTCCAGATTAAACACGGCTGACGGCTGTTATATTAAAATAAAAGTACATACTGTACAAACATCAAGGAGAACGTTGGCCTTGAGGATATTCTAAACTTGGTGTAGAGGGCGCTCTATAGGGGCAACGTGTAAAGCCGTGATCTACATTTTCAGCTGAGGTGCTACGGTCAACAGAATTTATCCGCGTTGGCGGAACTATTTTCCTTTTGACGCGGCGAGACAATGCTAGAGCAAGAAGTCTGTGGTACCAGCCTTGCTGGAAATTTTCGATTTTACTCAAAATTTTGCTCCCTGTTATCCTTTTTTGATGTTTGAGTCATCATGGACAATGAACGACAAGGGTACAGAAGTCTTGAGATTACAAGGACCTCCATGGTGTGCTTTTAAATGTCTGATTTGGAATTTACGGTAAGAATATACACATGTGTATTTCGACTCTTGAGGGCGTGTAAGAATGGTCCACACGACGAAGGGGGTTAAAATGTTAAGGGGCTAAAAGTGTTATACAGAAAATGATAACGTCCCAATATAAACGTCCAAAACAACACTTTTAGCCTTCTAAAAGTACATGTCGCTTGTGCATGTGAGTTGTAAAACGTTTGTGTCAGGGCCAGAGTCGCGCTCGCATCATACATTGGACACGCACATAGTTATACACGTACGCGCTGGATTAATACAGTGGGCGCAGGTGCACCGTGCAATGGAAAAAACGTATGGAACAAAATTGCATGGCAAATGGAACAAAATTGCACAGTTAGTGACGTAGCATTAAATGGATTAAATATTGAATGACACATGACCTGCTATCGTCCAATCAGATCACAACGATCTACTTGGGCGTTATATAATATCAGTTATTTGACATGTGCACAGCAGTTGGAACGAGGCGATATCAGCTGTTTGTATTGTCAAAATACTGTTACGTGCACGGGCAAAAATCTCTCCAAGCAGGTCTTAATTTGCCGGTGTACACACCGGCAAAAAACTGGTTAAGGCTGTTTCTACTGAAACGATAATGTTTATGAAGCATTTTAGAAATGGTTATCGCGCCGAGTAGAAACATGCTCAAAGCACAGCTCAAACACAGCCATTCTAGACTGCAATAGACCTTTATCTTGCCACGGCCATCTTCTTGCTCCCTGTACGCATCGGACACAATGTCTGAACACTCAATGCAAGTTTTGTGGTCAGAAAATTTCCCCTTTGCACTGCAAATATGGTTTTTATTTATTTATTTATTTACCACATCCAACAGCGGAGGGACCGCCAATTACAGGAATGGGAGCAAGTGTGGTTGAGTGCCTTGCTCAAGGGCACAGGTGCCACAACCCGTCGCAGCCCGGAATCGAACCTACATTCTAGTGCTAGCACAGGAACTTAAGTTCGACGCACTAGACCGCTCGGCCATAACACCCCATCGGTTTCCATATTAGTACAGTGTCTGAACGTAGGAAATGATCCACACAAGCCAAAGTGTAAGCAAACCAGTATCTGTTCCCAGTAAACTCAAAAACAGAAACTTATATTTATAAAATCTGTTTATTTACCTGAGTTTTGCGGAGCGCAAGAGGCGAGTTAGAGACACGCAATTCCCTTCCACTGTTCCATTTCCAACAGTTGGTATGATGGATCCTCGGCAAGCAACATACAATGCGCATACCAGCCAGTGAAGTTCATCACCCTGTCCAAATAAAAGAAATAAACCAGCTTAAAAATGAATTTTGTGTTGATTAATTTGTTTTTTCTTACTGCATGTTTATCATACACAATGTACATGTACATGTACATTCTGCCAACTGGATCGTTCTGCCAACTCGACCGGTCTGCCAACATGTACATGTTACATGAGGACGCTCAGCATGAAGACTACTACCCACAGTGTGCCCGCTGTACAGAGCAGCCAATACAGAAGAGGGACAACTAGATGACAGGAGTCGAGACTATTAAAGTGATTCATTTATTGGACTTTCATCTATCTACATGTAGGAATAATAGGCCGAGCTTCTGCTTCACTTGTCCAAAGTTGACTGTGCATCTGCCCTTTTTTGTTCTGATTGAAGCAACATTTTACCGAATTTCATAATGAATCGATCTCTTATTATCTGCCCAGCTGATAAAATGCACAGACGAAGTCCTGTACAACTACCTACCGTGCCCAATCGATCGATAGTGCGATAGGTTTTGCTGTTACGTGCCTTGCGTGCGTTGCATGCGTGCATGCACTACATGTATGCACGGACCGTGTACCATGATTGTACGTACATGTACACCCAATATGGGAAATTTATAAAACCCGGAGGTCGGAGATAGATTTTTTTTACTAACATGTAGTTGGTGCGTTGACGGTAAATAACAAGCCGGAGGTAGGTTGTAGCATGTACTACACTAGCCCTACAAATAGGGCTGTAAATAGCTCGCTTTTCAAATCTGACTTATTACAGTCGCAAATCACAGCCCTACTACGAGGGTGTACGTAGAGGCTAAGTTTTTAACTGCTGAAATCCGAGAAAGTTCCTCTAAAAATATCGTCCGAAGCACATCAGACCAGAGCACTTTCACATACACCATTGCAATCCTGAGAGTCTAGTGATTCATAAAATAACGGTAACGCTTACGGAATCGTCAATTTGGCCATCTACGATGTCTGGAAACATTGGACAAATTTCGGACAACGTTCTGAGTTCCTACATGTAGGCGGCGCCATCTTAGCTGATATTCTGGACGATGGTGGCGCTTCTCGGTCAAGGAGCCCGGCTGTGCAATATGCATAATTCATATTGACGTCGCGTGTGTTTATCCCAGCTGGCAAGTACGTCACTCGCACAGTTCGAAAACTAGCTGCACTGCGCGCGTGACGTATTGCCAGCTGGGATAAACACACGTGACGTCAATATGAATTATGCATATTGCACAGTTAGCCGGGCTCCTTGACGTCTCATGATCGAGAAGCGCCAGCATATCAGCTAAGATGGCGTCGCCCAGGGAATGTACCTCAGAACGTTGTCCGGTTTTTGTCCAATGTTTCCAGACATCGTTACTTTCGTAGATGGCCAAATTGACGATTCCGTAAGCGTTACTGTTATTTTATGAAACACTAGACTCTCAGGATTGCAATGGTGTGTGTGAAAGTGCTCTGGTCTTATGTGCTTCGAACGATATTTGTAGAGGAACTTTCTCGGATTTCAGCAGTTAAAAACTTAGCCTCTACGTACGCCCTCGTAGTAGAGCTGTGATTTGCGACTGTAATAAGTCAGATTTGAAAAGCGAGCTAATTACAGCCCTATTTGTAGGGCTAGTACGGTCACTAAAAATACTACCTCCGGGTTACCTCCGACTTCCGAGTTTCAACCACAAACCACAAAATGCAGCGCTCATTCAGAGCAGCTCAGACTGTCAGAGGGGTCTTTTTCGTGCTTTGCGCTGCCAAAACATAGACGAAGAAAGTGTTTAGAAAACGGCCACGCAGCGCGCAGTCATGGCAGTGGCATCGTGCAGCGCTGCTATAATGTTGCTATGCTCCGCGTGGTGGCTCGCCGGCCGAGCTAACGTAGATATCTATGCATATGGAGGTAGGAAAAGATATGGCGGACCCTAAAAATACGTTTTGAAAAAGAAAAAAAAAAAAAAACCCTCGTGCCCGCATTACTTTCCCAAGGCTTGGTAGGATGATAAGATAATAACTTTTTTTTATGGGGCCTAAGGGTAATGCACCTGTCAATTGTAATCCCGGCCCCGGGGGACCCGGGACTAGCGCGGGGGACTGGGCCGGGGATGTCCAAGTGGCCCAGCGTGATACTCCCCGCTACGTGCCCGGCCCTGCGGGGCACTTGATTTTAACATCCCCGGCTATACCCCGGCCCCGGTATGCGGGGCATTATTGTACAACCCCCGCACGATCCCAGCCCCGACATGCGGGGCATTTAGTACAACCCCCGCACAATCCCGGCCCCGACATGCGGGGCATTTCGGACAACCCCCGCCCCAACACATGCGGGGCATAACAGTACCTTTCTCCCGGCCGGCAAACGTGACATAGCGCGCGGCCAGTGCATGCTAGCACTTGGGAAAGTTTGAGACCCCGTGCGATGAAATACCGACTTCCACCAAAAATAAAATGCGCGAGAGCGGAGAGGTCAACACTAGACTGGTTCCACATCCTCAATTTACTTCCCTTCGTCGTAAGATGAAGGGAAGTAAATATGAGGACAGCGAACCAGTCTAGATTGTGTTGACCTCTCCGCTCTCGCGCATGGTGAAAGTCGGTATTTCATCGCAAGGAGGGTCTCAAACTTTCCCCACGATTTCACCGAAACTAGACATCGGATCGATGCGTACTCTTCGGAATATTTGCAAACTGGGGTGAGTGCACCTATTGAGCAAATATCAGAGCCATGGGACAAATTTCATTTGCGTGAGTTTGCCACAGATTTGGAGTACATTAGACGACAGGGCTGAGGGTTTTCCCGAAGCACTGCTCGCGGGGCTATCCCCGCTATTGTCCCGGCTAGCAGGGCACGTTTTTTGGACATCCCCGGCTATGTCCCCGCTACTTTCTCCAAAGTCCCGGGTCCCCCGGGGCCGGGATTACAATTGACAGGTGCATAAGGCTAATGGACCATATCGCAAATCGTTTTTCACCAACAGAGGACGCCCTATGCAATGCATTATGGGATCGAAAATGGGTCAAATTTGACCTATTTTCGATCCCATAATGCATTGCAAAGGGCGTCCTCTGTTGGTGAAAAACGATTTGCGATATGGTCTATGGAAAATAGCCTCATAATTTTTCAAAATCCCTCGGACGGTAAACCGGATTTTTCATTCTCGTGGCCTAAGGCCAAAGCAAAGGGTTAATTTGAAAAGGTTAAATTAATAAACATAAAAATTATTTTAACAATTGGCGTTTAAATTTTAAAAAATTACAGTGTTATTAAAGTAAGTTACTCTTCTTCCCATGTTTAAGGGGGTTATCGACTGACTGCCTGCTAAATAGCATAGGTGGGGCGAAGTGACAATGGGGCGAAGTGGCGATGGGGCGAAGTGGCGATGGGGCGAACTGACATGGGGCGAAGTGGAAATGGGGCGAAGTGACTGTAATTAAGCGAGCGCAGTTCGGTCGAGTTGGTAGGAGTCGAGTTGGCAAATGGTCGAGTTGACCTGCACCCAAATGTTTCCAATTCCGCCTACCTCAAGCGTGTAATTCACACTTATTCTTTCGAAGGTATCCCACGCCTCTCTCCCAGAAATATCATCAAGATTTAGACCGAGACACAGTTCCTCGAAACGTTGTTTTAAATCTGGGCCTTGCAAGATTTCATCCTTGGGGTCCGCCATATTCGATTTAAATACCACTGACAATTTACCACCTATTTTTTTTACATCATGCATTGCATTGGCGCGCGGATGGCCTGGACTGATCGATATACGCGTACTGTACTACTACGTAACGTACACAGCGCGCGTATCCGGATATGTACGGTACGTACCAACATGTACTCAACACATAACGCGCGTAGCTTCGAGTTCCCAAGCCGAAAATGGCGGGAAAACCGTATTACTCCTACACAAAATCATCGCTTGAAATAAAATAGTTCAAATATTTTTGTACAAATGCAACACATAGAAATTAATTCCCGCTTATTGGGCCACAACTTTAAAACGACACATCAAAATATTTATATTAAGTATCAACGTGGCATATTTATGAAGGATGGCTCAAATATCACTTGTGAATAAGAGCGGAGTGATACCTTTCCCGGACTAAGGAGTACTGTAGGTAGACTGGTTCCCGGTCCACATATTCCACATACAACGACTGAAAATGAGTCAAAACATTTTTGGTCCGGGTACCAGACTATACTGTAGGTAAAATGTTAGACTAGTTTCCAGTCCGCTAATCACTTCCCGATCCCATCGCTAGATATTCCAATTCTCCTATGTGGAATATGTGGACGGAAACTACTAGGGCCTTTTTCCAAATCTCGACTTGGGCTCAGGCTCAGGCTCCGGCTCCATGTAAACCACATGGAGATGGAGCCGGAGACGGAGACGAAGCCGAGATTTGGAAAAGCCCCTTGTAGTCTGATAAAAAGCTCATGCATAGACTGGTTCCCGTCCACATATTCTACATAAGAGGATTATAAGGACAGGTAAAGGCATCCTGAGATCTCAGGGAATTTCCACTCTGCAAAGCGACGTGACAATACCCTGAGGAAATACACGCAAATCTGTGGAGCGAGCCGGCTGTTGTCTTGAGCCAACTCACGCCCGAGACATTTTGATGTAATTTAATCAATTCGGTCATGTTATGCCGAAAAGAAACAATTTCTATACTTTCCAGAAATTGTATTGGGTTCCGTTCCTTATGACTGTCCCATTCCTACCAAACTTTCAAACGACGAACCTTATTTACTCCGCAGTTTTTCAAATTAATAACAGGGATGCATGCTGACGAATGTAATGGAACGGACTCGGATTCCCCAATATGCTTTTAATAGCAGCCAATCGCCGATGCGGACAACGGCCAGCATTACCGAGTACATGTATCATGATGTATCACATGCATGCACGGTGTTACATTTGAATGCCTGCAATCGTGCTGCAATGCACTGCAAGCGTCCTGATTGGTCCAGCAGAGGCGACAAGATTTCTGTCGCTAGTCCACCGCCAAATGGGGCCTTTTTCAACAGGGCCACTGTACGCAGGAGTTAGGGAGTGCGTTAAAGGGGCATTGTTGCAACTTGAGAGGATGAGGTAAAGGGCGCTTCATCTTGATGATTGTCGTCTTTGCACCATCCTGAGATCTCAGGGAATTTCCACTCTGCAAAGCGACGTGACAATACCCTGAGGAAATACACGCAAATCTGTGGAGCGAGCCGGCTGTTGTCTTGAGCCAACTCACGCCCGAGTTATTTTGATGTAATTTAATCAATTCGGTCATGTTATGCCGAAAAGAAACAATTTCTATACTTTCCAGAAATTGTATTGGGTTCCGTTCCTTATGACTGTCCCATTCCAACAAAATTTTCAAACGACGAACCTTATTTACTCCGCGGTTTTTCAAATTAATAACAGGGATGCATGCTGACGATTGTAATGGAACGGATTCCCCAGTATGCTTTAAATAGCAGCCAATCGCCGACGCGGACAACGGCCAGCATTACCGAGTACATGTATCACATGCATGCACGGTGTTTACAATCTGCGCGCGTTACATTTGAATGTCTGCAATCGTGCTGCAATGCACAGTATGCAAGCGTCCTGATTGGTCCAGCAGAGGCGACAAGATTTCTGTCGCTAGTCCCACCGCCAAATGGGGCCTTTTTCAACAGGGCCACTGTACGCAGGAGTTAGTGAGTGCGTTAAAGGGGCACTGTTGCAAGAGGATGTCTTTGCACGTGTGCATTGTGTGTTTTATATTTTAAAATTGGCGAAGCCCTTTGCTTTAGGCAATGTATTTTATTTACATTTGGATATGTTCGACCGTACGCACGCCCGGGTTACAAATGTCAATGCAAAATATACGCACTTACTAAAAAAAAAAATATATAAATAACAGGTGACCACGGGCAGATTTCTGCCTAGTCTCGTACCCAGACCTGCTGTGGATGTTCGCACATCAGGTCTGGGGAATCACGATGAGAGCTCATCACTGATTGGTTGGGGTCCGCACTCAATTTCTTTGCGGGACCCCTGCGAAGCTTTTTGCATTATTATAAGCACCGCGGTAAAGCTCAGAAGGCTGCACACAAATCAGTACCTTAAAGGTACACACCGGCCTACTGTTTACATGATTTAGTGATGTAGCAATGCAGGATTTAAATGCAGGATATCTCTGTCATCCCTGGCTCATTTTTCCTGACTGAGGTATCATACGAAAGGGCATGAAATGTGATTATTTCTTTAAAATTCATGTATCGTTGTGCAAACGACCTTTTGGTAGCCCTGCTTCATATTGTCTGTATTCATTCATGCGTGAAGTATGTATCATATGAGTGGTATCAAATGAAAGATGAGGAACTAAGCTTTCCAAATATGTGTCATTTATTATTCACGACTAAGATTAAAGTATGATTAAACATCGATAAATCTTGGTTTCGTTTTTTTCTGGGACACCCTGTATAACACATTAATCAAAAGAAGCTGATAATAGATCTCTCATAATAATTATAGGGAAGATCTTTTTTATAAATATTGTTGTACATTTATTTGTACATCATAAATGCTCTTGACTGTAACTTAACATATAGGCCTACTACATTTCACTAAACTCTCAACACAGTTTCTTTAAATAACAATATTTAAGTTTTAAAACACGCATTAACTGAATCAGTTAACATTACATCCCCTCTGGTAGAAGTGGACGTTACCACGGCACGATGGACGAACTTTTATTACAGGTTTCTCAAGTCTCTAGACAGGTACTATTCATAACAACGACTGTTGCGTGTGGGGATTATAGGCGCAGACGGACCAAATACGACTGTCTAGAGACTTGACCTCAAGTCTAGCGTGGTGGGGCGTTCTATACTTATTCACGCATCGGATTGTTTCTTTCCCAAGAATCCGGCATTTAAAGGGACACACCGGCTGACTGTTTACATAATGTAGCAATCTAGCATCCTTGACAATAATTGTTCGATGGTCGTTGTGAAATTTTTTTCTCAAAATGTCACGTTATTAACTGGAAATTTTTAAAATTAACAAAAGAGGCTATACGCTTTACCGGCCGTCGCGATGTATTATGTATCATGCGTTTGTAAATAAAGGTGGCGTTCGATATGGGTCGACACGTGTTAACTTCGATTCCTTGTTTTCCCTGACTCATCACACCTTGCATGATCCCTAAGACCCCGAGGTCAGCGCTGACTCGAGGAAGCAACTCGAACGCAACGTTTTGGTGTCTCTAGCGCTCTCAATAGGCCTATGCTGTTATTCTCTTCGGATATTATTTATCGCCGCGAACGCGAAGCTAAGCGAAGACACGAACATCTGAGATATTCTCTCGTCCATAAGAAACCCTTCCAATTTCCATTTGTGTACAAATTGGAAAATACGGTATGTACATAGGCCCAGTGTTCGTATTATTTTCCAACAAGAAGAGAAACCAACCGTGCATGAATGACAAAAGCAACTCGCACTTCGCGCTGGTTTCTACGGCTGGAAATACAACTAACTCACAAGACCACGTGACTTTTCGGAACCAGAATCTGGGGCCAATTTCATAAAGCTGCTTAAGCATAAAAAATTGCTTAAGCTTGACAAAATTAGGTTACCATCAAAAATTTCATGAGATTGTCATGGTAATGTAACAGTCCTCTAACACTGGTCATACAATATTTCTATCACATGAGGATTTCACTGGTAAAGTTCCCTACTAAGCAAGAGTTTTTTGTGCTTAAGCAAATTTTTGTGCTTAAACACCTCTATGAAATTGGCCCCTGGTTCCGAAAAGTCACGTGACCTTGATTTTTTGAAAAATGCTCAAAAACGGCCAAATTTGACGGCGTCTTTTCAGGATATATCTAATTTACTCTGGAAAGCGCTTCAGAATAATGTATGGGTCTATTTCGAGCCCAAAATAGCCCAACATACCCGGTGTGTCCCTTTAAAAACCACCTAAAATCACGGCTGCACGCGTCTCTACATGCGTCACGCATAAGTGCGTTCTCATCGGTACGCCCCGCGTGCGTGCACGCCACGCGCACACCACGCGCGCGCCACGCGCGCGACTAGTTGTTTTGTTCGAAATTTGAAATCTTTCCAGCAGAACGAACGTACATGTACATAACGTTGTTCCTGCGTCTTTCTGGTAGCATTCTAATCGACCATCATGAGCTTTTTTCGTTCAATGGATCTTGATTCAGGTTGTCCAATCAACTCGAACACTTTCCCTGGAAAGTTGTGGAAGTTGGTCGACAGCGAAAGGTTTCAGTCTATCCGTTGGAGCAACGGAGGAAATTGCATAGCAATAAATGGCACCACCTTCAAAAATGAGATTCTTTATAATGGTGACTTCAATGTTTTCAAAACTCAGAACTTCTCGAGTTTTGTGCGCCAGCTCAATCTGTACGGGTTTCGAAAGCTGGCGGCCGTGTCCTCCAAGGACAGCCTTTCAGGTGAGGACATTCATCACTTCCAAAACCCGTATTTCAACCGCAACAGACCTGAGATGTTGGAGCACGTTCGCCGTGCCAATAGTCGCCGTCGAGGTAGTGGCTGCGAGAACACCGAGAATTACGGCAGCACACCGTATTGCTTCAGACGTTTCACGGCAGGGTCTTCTGGCGGTAACCGCCAGACTTTTTTCCACCGCCAGGGTGTGCCCTGTACCTCGCTTGCGCTCGACTCTCACTGTGGACCTCTCCAAAACATCAACAACAGGTTCAACCCATACCATCGGCCCACATCGTGCGGTTACCCGGGCCAGCAGTGTTACGGCCGTACATGGAGTGGTGGCAGCGGACTGCAAGGCCTCACCTTGATAGCCAATACGGCCGGCGGTTCACTCACGGCCACTTGCCCACCTGAGCCTCGACTGGTTGATTTCCCTTCACTCTACAACCAGAACGGACAACTGAGAAAATTCGTTGTTATTCAGGAAGATCTAAGCCTCGGCCAAAACTTGCAAAACTACAACCCATGCCCAGGAGGTACGTTTCAGATTTATAGAAACTAGGCTTATAGGCCTACTACTATGTGTCCCTGGGCAAGGCACTTAATCAGTTGCCTCGTCTACCCAAGCGACATCTGGGGAGCTGTTACGGGGAATGCCACAATCTAACCGCTGATAGGGTTGTGCGCCTTAGCCAGTTAGCCACACAGTTGATTTAAAGTTTTAATTAATTAAATTAAATTAACAATTCCAGTTTGTTATTATTGTGCGTAAATTTAAAGAACATGACTCGACTATTTGGAGATTGGGCGATTGTCAGTTCATGGAATGAACATCATGATGTTCATTGCGTGAAACCTATGTTTGTCCCATGCAGGCCGCGTCCCTCTGTCGAGATGTGAGGACCCACTGTTGTCCAGCAGTAGCGACCCCATGATGTGTGAAGTGTCCCAGCTTAGTCCCCCTCACCACGAGACTGCGGCCGGTCATCAGCCCTTTATTTTCTCCCCGACCCCCGATCCACACAGCTGGAGAGGTGCGCCTGGCTTCAGCGGATTAGCGCAGGGCTGTACTCCAGCTGCACCGCAGTATCTCCGAGAACAGCATGTAAGGATGCCTTCTTCACCGGTCGTCTACACTCAGCTGTCACCACCGCCGCCCCAAAAGGCGGTCCACACTGTTCACTGAAGCTCCCAGGTGTCTTGAAGAACAATGGCGGTTGCAATTGTACATGTAAGTCACGTTCCTGTCCTACCCATATTTGTGGTCAGCTTTCATTGTTAATTTAATACCCAAAAAATAAAAAAATAAACGGCCTGCACAGATGAGTAAACTTTTACGTTTTTCACAAACACAGAAACCCCTCACTTTTAGGCTGCGTTCGGGCAAATAACTACTCCGTAGTAATGCGTGCGCATTGCACTCGGGTCACATTACGCGAACGGCAAGTCCGCAGTCCGCATGCGCGAATGGCCGTCATTCAACATGGCCGTCTCTTGCCATGAATGCACCAAAAAAAAAACACCACGCTGTTTCATTGCTCACAAGAAACTAAAGAAAATACAGACCGTAAGTCGTGAGAACCTTTGATGCCGTCTAAAACAAACCTTAGTGAGTTGTTGTTTCAGTTATCCAGTTGACACGTTGAGCAAATTCACAAAAAAATCCAACCTATATATTCCGCCATCTTCATCACATGACACTCGTCATGAGTAAGAGCACCACCCCCCACGCCCCCACCCCCCCCCCCCCCCCCCATTTATCAGGGAGTACTTTAGTAGCGAGAGCATTATAATTGATGTCAAGTCGGTTCGTAAACCGCAGCAGCGTATAGTCGCGAATGGACTGGGAACAAGTCTAATCGACCTCCAGTTACTGACTTGAGAAACCTGTCTGTCACATTGTACACGGGCTATGGGGTTTGCTGCCAGAGTTAGACGTAGTGATCTGATTGGTCGAGACACGGGGCTTGATTAATATTCATGCAACATTTTCAAAAAAATGTGCTGGTGAATTAGATTTCCTTGTAGTGGACCTATCAATATCCATTACTCCTGAATTTCAAAATGCCCCAAGTCTTGGTTAAGAAATTAATTCAAAAATCGTAGCCGACAATTTTCTAAATAGACCGATCCAGTAAGCTCCGCCCATTTTGGAAATGACCAATCACAGCCTCAGGTTCAGGTAACCAAAAAGTGGATCTCCATTTTGGTTACCTGAGTCCTCAACATTTTGTGCACAGAGCTAACGGCAAATGCAGCACGAGTGACGCAAAAACACCATAAACATCATTTTTATCAGCTCAGAGGAGGCCTAGCGGGTTTAAAACGGATTGTATAAGACTATCCTAACCTACTTTTAATCCCTTCATCAATGTATTTTTGTGTAAACGTGAAAAACGTACCAAAATTAGCTTGTCGTTTTGCTAAGTTGTGCATTCACTTCGTTCTAGATGTGCATGTGTCGAGATGTTTTTTTTCGATCGCGCGCGCTTATACGCGTATTGCAGACGAGTTGTACGGGCACGCATACGACCGGATACTTAAAGAGGAAGAATCCCCCTTGACGAAAATCCAGCATTTAGGCTTTTTTCGATAGTCCAAACATCCATCTTGCCGACGTGGATTTTTATTATTTATTAATTGTCGGTTTTAAGTGGATAAATTGCAAGCAAAAGTCGCTTTTCGAAAATGAGATTTTCGCGATTTCTGAAACGCTCATTAAGTATTCATGATATGCGCGTGACCCCGTGACGCAATCCTGAGAAAGAGAAGTCAACACGATTGTTAGCTCCATACGTTTACACGCAAAAAACTTGGAAAACCGTCTCTGTTATATAGTGTTTTTTGAAGAATTTTGTTGGTCCAAAAAGCCAGAGATATGCCCAGTAGCTGCGTGTTGTATGTTTTATATGAAAAAAAAAGAGCAGAAAGATTTTCTTTTCTATTACCAAGAGAGAGAAACATTCTATAACTTGTACGGCCGATGTATAAACACGTGGGAACTACGCCCGCAGGGGACCGTACCATGCTGTACACAGACCGCTGTGAATGCCGTTCGTTCTGTGACAAAACTACCCGTCGCAATGCACCAGTATTTACTTCAAAAGAGCTTCATTGTGAGCCACAATTTCATCGTTTTTTCACAAAACAGGTAATAGTAGATTGTTGTCATATTACATGAAGTGTTTTTCACGTTTGTATTTTGAATTACAAGGACAAAACAGGCATGATAAACATTCACTTCGTGTATTTTCCATTCAATACTGCACAGACCGTTTTGTATGTTTCTCAGGATGACGTCAAAACCCTGTTGATAAACAAGCCAAGTGACCTCGAGCGTTTCAGAATTTCGGGTGAAGAGGGTCGGAACTGCTTTACGTTTTAAGCAAAAGCCTGTCGATTTTTTGTGAAAAACAAGATGTGATGGTGTTGTAGACACATACACCTCCATGATAAACAGAAAAAATGTGGAAGGGGGGATTCTAGCTGTTTAAAGGCCCAGTAGATCATTTGCAATGACCCCAAAAAGTAATCGACGAGTTTACAGGGGAAAAGTTCTGAAAGTAAAGATTGAATTAATAGCAACTATCCAATGAAAGGTTTTCGCTCAAAATGATATAATTTTACCAGAAAATAATCCGTAAAGATGTTATTATTTAGATCGTTTGCAAACGATTTACTTATTTTTGGTTCGCATCTACGCGGTCCAAAATGCACGGGAGCTGTGTACTCCGTGTGCGTGTTCCATCCAACGCGATGCATTTTTATGGATCGCGCGCACACGCACCTAGCCCCTATGCGCCACAGAGTGCATGACGCAAGCCACATAGTACCCGATCAACTGAGAACGAATAATTGAAACACCCCGCCAAGACCAGGAAAACGCATATGGATGTTCATGTTTTTTTTAAACGTGGTACATTTGACAAAGCTGAAATTTCTTCGGATGAGTTTGTTGATGTCTTTCTTTTGATTTATAATGGTTTTATTCGCAGAATCGCTCAAAAACAGATCATCTACAGGGCCTTTAAGTGCACATTTTGCTTTCGAGCGTGCAGTTTCTGTGTGCGTGTGCGTGTTTCAATACGCGCTGACCAGGGCGCGGACGCTGACGCACGGCACGGCCACGCGCTCTACTGCACACGTGCATCGCACGTGTGGCATGTTGCTAGGCAATTTCTAAATGGGCGGAGCTTACTGGATCGGTCTATTGTTGTGTGGGGGAGATTTTATTTTTATACATGTATATTATTTTATTGTACACTTAATGTACGCAGTATAAATGCTCGTGACTCAAATAAGACCTACTTTCGCTAAAAGTCAAACGCAGTTCATCTGCATAAAGATACATGTACGTACAAAAATTGTCTTACTGCATATTCATTTAAACACCCCCTTGTGAAAAATGGACGCTACTAAACTGTGAAGTGCGGTGTGTGATTACCGTGATTGGTTCTTGCTATATATAGTGCCACACGCTTTGAATCGTGAACGTTCGAGATGCTGACACCGGGTAACACCAACTTACACCGGAGCGTTCTTTTAGCCATCACGTGCTACACGAGTCTGCCCCGGTGGCAGCCACCGCTACCCGAGCTCGCGGGCGGGTCTGTGGTGTAAAGCGAGGTGTAATGAGGTCACCTAGTAACCGCGAGTAGTAAAACATGGCGGACAGTTTGGAATTGCGACGTGAGTACGAAGAAAAACACTTATTTATGACACAAAATAGGAGGGAATTGGGCTGTTAATACATTTTGCTGAATCAGTAGATGTCTGTGGGCATTGACGAAGTTTATTTCGGTACTTTAGGGCTACTATTTTTGCGTGACGCCGGCTTAATTTTTCATCCCGATTCAAACGATAACGGCGTTTATAAATCCCCACCCGGCAACAACCGTTGACCACGTGTTCCCAGAATTCAAAGCGAGACCCTGTGTCGTTCGTTTTGCATCTTCTGGAGCTTCCCCCGGTGTAAACCCCCGTTACCCGGTGTAAGCGTCTCGAACGCCCCTATTGTCGCGCAATCAGCTGGTTTCTCAAGTTGGTACCTCGTCTACACTGGCAAACATTTCACATAAAACATGACCAAACTTCAAGTTTGGTCATGTTTTTTCAGAAATGTTTGCAGGTGTGGACGGCACATAAAACATTAGCAAACAGCAAATTTCACCAAACTGTGTTTGCTCGTGTTTGGACATGCTGCTATTGGCAAACATGTTTGCTCATGTTTTATGTCTGAACCAACCAGGAACCAGTTTCAGGTCATGTGATTAGAGCTAGCTAATCGTGATAACATGATTGTTCCAGAAGTTTGCTTCTGTTTGCCAATGTAGGCACACAGAAAAACATCAGCAAACATACCTGTTTGGTGATGTTTGCAAACAAAAAGTTTGCAAGTGTTTGCTAGTACAGTAGAGACGAGGTTTAGCAGCATGTCTGAATAGCAGCCTGTCCAAACACGAGCAAACACAGTTTGGTAAAGTTTGCTGTTGTTTGCTAATGTTGTATGTGCTGTCCACACCTGCACACTTTTCACATAAAACATGACCAAACTTCAACTTTTGTCATGTTTTTCAGAAAGGTTTGCAGGTGTAGTTACTAATATGTTGCTACTGTTTCTGAAAACACAATTGGACATATAATTTTACAAAGCAAATAAATTCTGTGCTGAGCAAAGTTTTGTGCTAAACAGCGCCATGAAATTGGCTCCTGGTAAATTTCAAAGTCAAACACAGAATGACGATCGGATCTAGAAGATTCTTGCGTTTCAGTCTCGTCTTTGCAACGAGGCCTGAAGTGCAATCGTACTCGTAGCTATAGCTCCATGGCACCTCAGTATTTTCTTGCGAGCATGCGTAAACTGTTCTTACGATAAGCCTTCTTTCATTTTCCTCTGCAGATATACAGAAGATTGGTATATGCCAGTAATTCTACAACTCCACTCTCTGCAACCAACGGAAGTTTCCGGAAAGTATTAGATATTGGAACAGCACAAAAAAAGTGGTATTTCAGTTTTGTAGAAAATAATCCACTTGTCCCTAGTTTTTACAGGAACATTTCGGAAATGTTTTGCTTAATACTCCCGGAAATCGGGCATATTTGTCAATTTTACTTAGTTGGAAACTATTCCCATTTCATGAAAGATTGGTGTTTTTGCCACTTGTCATATATAATGAATGTTTATGACTGATGGTAAGAACAGTTTAAAGTTAAAGGCTATATTGTATCCATGTACTATGATCATAATTTTGTATCATTTCGCGGTTTCGGAAGAAAACAATCGTTCTCCAATTGTTACACTCCCTCTATTATAATCGGTTTGGCCTGTCCGAATTATCTGGCTATACCTCTTAAAGTTATACACACGAGTGTAGATGGAAAATGATCACACCATCTACCTATAGCGGCTACCGTTGCCTTCTGACCATAATGACATTTCCCTCATCCCACGTTTCATTATTTCATTTTTTCTATGGACATTTAGGCATTATATACCAAATATCGCGTTCACTGTTTCCTGTTTAGGCCCTATATACTTGTTAACACGTACATGTACATACAGCCATAATTCGGACACAGCTTTGATTTGTTTAACTAGTGCATTTGCAATGTCGATTTTTACTTTTATTGCCAAAAAGTTTTAAGTTACATGTTAAATTGTCTGTGGTTCTCAGCAAATTCGATTTTTTTTTTCTTCGAACGAATTTTCTAAAGGACTTAGTCTTTTTACTTTATTTTAACGGAAAAACCCCCCATCATACTTTGTATTTCATACATTGGCACCCCAGTGAAAAACGCCGTTTTTATACGGCCGTTTTTGCGCTTTAAGCCCCGGGCACAACGGATCGTACGAAATGTTGTCGTGGTAGACCCATAAAATATTTCTCGTGGCCAGATCTTGCAACATGCATGCCCGAAATCTATTTCAAGTGGTCACAAGGCCTACGACACATTAAAGATGGTTTGGCGATGGGGACGCGACATAAACAAAGATATGTCGTGGTTATGTCGTGGGTGTGTCGCAAGTCAGTCGCGGGACAGTCGTGGGACCATCGTGAGTTGTCGGGCATTGTCGGGGGCTGTTTTTCACGTGATCAGGTCGTGGTTCAGTCGTGCGACTGTCGCAAGACTGTCGCACAACAGTCGTGGGATGTACGTCACTCGTGGGACGCTCGCGCGTCCGTCTCCCGACTATATAACGCAAGACTGTCGCAAGACTGTCGTAGGACAGACTCACGACAGCCACAAGACATAGATACCACAAAAAACCGTTGAGCAAAAAAGGTGCACGTCCAATTTTGCCTCACGACGGCAAGTCGATGCCACGATGCTCAAAATTTCATAGCACTGTTTTGCGACGACCCCTGATGACCCACGATTTGCCCAAATTTTCTGTCGTGTCGTGGCACAAATGCGTCGTGGGTTCGTTGTGATCGGGGCTTTACCGAGACATGCCCAAGTCTGACTTCCCGTGTTTGGTCTGTAATGCGCAGCGTACAGCGCGCCCTCTGGATTCGCACACGTATTCATGTTTTTTGGTACAGCGGACCTTTGACATAATATGGACCGGTTCCTAATCAAAACATGTACATGTTCATTGTAACCCCATTGTTAGTAACAATGGTGTGTGCCCAATTTCCATTGTTAGATGTTCATAGTGTTAGGACTATTCACTTTGGCAGTCTATTTCTTCTGTCGGCGGAATAAGGAAAACAGATTAGACAAGCCACTAGTCTAGAGGTCGGGCTGTACGCTGCGCATTATACAGACTAAACATAGGAAGTCAGACTTGGGCAAGTGTACGCCTTAATTCAAAATATTGACAGTAATTGTTCGATAACTAAATGTTGGTGGATTTTTTCGTTGATGTCTCATGTGAAAACGAACAACTTTTATGTTTCTAGAAAAATATCAATTCAAGAAAACAAATTCGAGGTGCCACACCCAAAACGCACGGACAATACATCTTTAAGTGTATGTATTGGTCGACGGGAACTCGATGACATGACGTTTCTGTGTTCCGAATAGGAGATTCCAATCACAAGACCACATTATACATGACTTGTATTTTTAATTATCGGTGATTGATGCATGATATTGACAAATTTTAAATTAGCACTGACAGCCTCGTTTCAGATGCTGAGCCATTGTATTACGTCACGCGTGTTTTTGCAAATTTAATCACAAAATAAAGCACTCAGACCCTCATTTTCGAAATTCCACTATATCCTTGTGTTCTTTGCTTATTGTACAGTGTATTAGAAAAATGTTTGTCTATTTCAAATTATTATAAATGTAACGTAGTATTAATGATTATTCAAATACATGTGTGGGTAATTTGAATAATGCATTTTGTTTGGGTACATTTGGTGTGACATTTTTTAAAACAAGTTGATAAAAATGATATAACTGATTTTGATTATTTTGTTTTTATTTCGAGTACGTCCAGTCTTCCAAGGATTATGTTCACTCTCCTCACTTTACTTTACAACTTTGGAAATTGTGACAATATCATGAATAAAAAGTAGTCTTCCTAACTGGGATACATATATTATATACATGTATTATGTTCGTAACATGGACGGAAAATTGTCACAAAATGTCCGTCCATGTTACGTACATGACATATTTTCCATCATATTTTAAAAAAATTACCTAGAATTACTAAATAGAATAAATGGCCTATTTGTGGTCATTGGAGAAAAAACATGACACGGAATGTAAAGGAGAAAATGGGGCAAAAAGCTTCAAACACTTCATGTTATATTTACTTGATTGTTTTTCTTATCTACACTGGTCAAATGGGTCCATTATAGTGTGGACAGACCCACATACAGAGCGAGTGTATTGTATACCAACTCTCAGTCGTTCATTTTTTTAAACCTAATGTCGTACAGGTTTGTTTGTGTTTGAAAGTTGTATTGTTGTAATATAAAGTTGTGTTCAGTATATTATGCGTCTCGCAGAACCTTTTTTATTTATGAATCAACGTGCCCAGCAAAATAGGACATCAACGCGGATCCGGTGCTTGGGCGTTGAGAAATGTTACATTTCTAAGAATATTCCGAGGGGACTCCATTCCATCACCGTATCTGGGGAGGGGGAGGGGGGGGGGGGGGGGGGGGGGGGAATACGCATTGCATTATAGATAACTCAACCCTATGAAAATTGAATCTGTCGTCATTAACGAAATTAAATTAACGAAGTCAAAATGCTGACTCACGCGTATTTATCTAATTCCACTATTTGTGCCTTTATCCACAAATCTGCGTTTCGATCTTGCTGGCACATTCAGTCCAATGTTTAAAGGTCACGAAATAACGTATATTGTCCTACTGTTCAAAAGCAGTCAACTTTAAAATGGCCAAAAGTGCCCGCACATCGGAACTATTAGACCTCTCTGGCGATCACCACACCAGCAAAGACAGCAACAATTTGCAATATGTATCTCTTGTAACATTGACCGGTTTTTAAACGTGTGTCAAGCCAGCTAATAATGGACATACAAACACTGGCAGATGTAGGCCTACCGGCGCCTGATGCGCCGATCCACAAGGCCGGGAGTGAATCTACACAGACGGGAGATCGACCGGAGGAGACGGTAGACGATCTCGGGACCGACAAAGGATGGGCCTGGGTGATCCTAGCTAGTGCTTTCTCAATCTACTTCGTCGTTTTGGGTACCATTGTATCATTCAACGTTTATATACCTATCTGGATGGATCATTTTGAGGCCAGTGCTGCAACTACCGGTTTGGTCCTGTCTGTCAATAAGTTAGTGAGGGGATTTTTAAGTGAGTAATGCCAAGTAAAATCTCTCCATCCCTCCCTAGTTCTGGAAAAGCCATCGATTTTCTTTGCCATTTCTTTTATTCGGTTAAAGAGTTCGAAAAAAATGAAAATTATAGAAGTTTAAAAATGGTATGTCCTGTATCTGCCATAATATTTGAATAAAATGTGAACGATTTCACATAGGGATTCCCCGAGAATCCTTTGACAATGAATCTGATCGATAAACTATATAAACACACAAATGGAAAGTTGAACAATCTTGAAAACTTAAACAATAAAACAAACGAATCAGTGTGCTTTATGGTGCCCGCTTTGTCCAACTGTGGTACTTCTAAGTCATAAAACAAATTGCACCTTACAGGTCCAGTGGCAAGTGCACTGTGCACGAAGTTTGGATCCCGTAAAATGATCATCGTTGGTGGCGTCATCGCAGTTGGAGGGAATATAATATCCTCGCAATGCTCCTCTGTTGTGTTGCTAATTCTTAGCAATGCTACAATTACAGGTTGGTCCTCTGTTCTTGTTGCGACACTGATTACAAAGTAAATTTGCCATATTTTGGTTCTCAACCGTTTTTATTCACCCTGTGATACCAAAAAGTCAACTTTTGCTTGCATCGTATAATAATATAATTACAGTACCACAAAATACCCCCACTTTAATACTGCTAACTTTCAGCCGATCTTAAAAACTGAAAAGAATTCCTTTAAAAACATTCTTCTGACACAGTTGCGTTCAAAACAAGGCTTACGTACAAACGTCATGTCACCACAACAGCTAAGTCAACGTCACAGTAACGACATAGTAATCACGCAAGGGAGTCATTGTTCGTGCATGCACAACCTCGCTCATTATCTTCTCTATATAGCGCCCCATATAGAGTTGTAAAATGTAAGAAACAGAAAAAGAATTAGAAACAGTTGTAAAAAAAGTTTCTTGATTATAGAAGACGAGACACATACATGGGGTTTGGATAATGTGGTTTGGATGTTCAGGGTGAGGTCGCTCCCTATACTTTCAAGACGGGGTCTTGTTTAAGGCGTCCCCTGGATATGTTGCATACTGCAGGCATCGACTATGGATACATTTTGTGAACCTTGAAGCAATGCCCAAGCTGACCTAACGTCGTTGGGCTGACTGGTCAGAGTTCTTGATACTGTGAGGTGCGTTGCCGATAGGCTACAGGAGATTGGTAAGGTCACGGTGCTTAACGGTAAATGTTGGGCTGCCGCGGTTAACTACGATGGGACATAGGGCCCAGACTTGAGAGTGTCCATTTCCTTGTGGTCAAGGTCCCATTTGTCTGCCATGATTTAATCTGCTGTAATGAGGTAAATAGACTCACCCGGGCTTAATTGGTTCAACGGAAGACACTTTCTCCTTGGTGACGTTGGACTCGTGTGGGTCTTGAGAACTTGGCATATATCTTGATCTTGGTGGATCTCATTGGCAGTGATTTTTTGGACAGTTAGCTCAATAGATTGGGCGACTTTGCTCGCCCATGGCTGATCTGAATGCCAAGTTCATACCAAGGAAGATGACTTGTCCCGTGAGTAAGGGTTCGTTGACTAACATTGACAACAGCCTGCTCGGTGAAGGTTTGCTTAGAACCCAGGTGGTGTCCAGTGAATAACTGCGAGCGTGGAGGTCTGTCCTTGATCCTGAATGTCTCCGCCGGAAGTTTTTCTCTTGGCGGAGAAACATACATTACAGGGAAACTTTGCTGTTTCAATAGAGGCTAGGGAACGATGTCATCCAGTTATCCCGACCACACGAAGCACATGTATACTACGTTTTCGGACGCACACCCGGAACGTCTGGAGGCAACCCTAGCGCCGCGCTCAAAAACAGTTGGTGTGACGTTGGCTTTTAAGATGCAGCGATCAACTTCAAAACACGAAGCATGCGGACAGAGCCTCTTTGTGAACGCAACATTGTAAGAAGTCCATTACAAACTGATCGCAAGCAAGTATTATTATACATGTATTTTTGTGTACAATAAATATTTAAACTGAGATGCAACTTGTGTCGGTCCGCCTTCCATGCTAACGGTGATCACAATAAACACTAATTTTTATAAGCTTATACATGTACCTCTTTTGTTCTTTCTGTATATAGCCTTAGGTGTAAGCATTGTGTTCGTGTCTACAATGCACATGCTGGGTGTGTACTTCAAGAAACGGTACACACTTGCCCTGGGTCTAGCTTTGGCTGGCATCAACATTGGGCAAATGGCGTTCCCGCCCCTACTCACCTTCCTCATCGACTTGTACGACTGGCAAGGATCCATTCTGGTGACGGCAGCAATCAATATGCATGTGATTGCAGCCGGGGCACTCATGAGACCCATTGCTATAAAGACAGGAAAGAACAAAGATAACAAATCACAAGGGACAGCTTCACCGAACTGTAATAGCAATGATGTACAGCCTGCACGGACAGAAAACGGAACGAACTTGGCAGATGAAGTAAATAAAGGCGACACCGCCCGACGAGAAGAGAGAAAAGCTGAATGTCCGTGTAACCACCAGCAGATAAACAGCACGGATGTATCCGTAACCAAAGACATTAGCCCCAATGACTCGTGTGAGCCAGTCCATGTCGATGATGGACTTGACCAACTCAAAGCTGCTGATGTCGAGGTTGATTCTGACAATGGATCTTGCTGGAAGAGATTCAAGCATTTTGTTCTGGACACCTACGGAATACGGCGCCTTGCTCACAATACAACATACGTCCTGATGATGGTTAATATTTTCTCTTGCAACATGGGAAATGGTGCATTCGTGTACATGGTTGCCCGTGCCAAATCGGTAGGCATCGATTTCAACCTATCAGCCCTGCTCATGACGATGATCGGCGTCGGGGGTCTGACAGGTCGCATTAGTATGGGATGGTTCATTGACAAGAAATACATCGGGGAGGATGCGGCCTACGTGCTATCCTTACTCACGCTGTGTGTATCCGTTTTTGTCACACCGTTCTTCGTGGTCTTTGGTCCTCTAGCTGTCGTTGCTGTACTGATGGGGGCATCGATGGCGAGTGCCAGCTCGCTGAGTATGGTCGTTGTTCGCTCCCTCGTACACCCAGCAGACGCAACAGGGGCGTTCGGTGTACAGCTCATCTTTGCATTCACTGGAAGTGTTCTGGGTAATCTTTTAGCAGGTAAGGGCAAGATGTCATACGACCTTGTTGACTTCACATATTGATAAACTTGAAGTTTGACCCCGGAGTTTGAATAAGTAGCACCCGGCCTTGACCTTGTGAAATCAAAAACGTGTCAATATTTTCTCCATTCAGACAGAACTTTGCTCTTGGCGATTTCACCTAAAACAATAATTTTGAATAACAATGGTCTCGGCATTTGTTGTAGATTTTTCCACTAATACCTAGTTCGACAAAGTTATGCAAACTACAGACCCGTTGTCTGCACGAGCCAACATTTTGTTGGCCAATCAGGACAAATATGAAGTTAGAACTTTTGGGGGGTTGTTGGATGCGCTCGTCCACACGACCCAATAATTATGATCTCTCGACTTGTTCTACTCTGCTATTGGCCCGTTTTATCCAAGTTCCAACAAAGTTGGGCGATAGCTACAGTATTCCAACACGGCCTAACTTGTCGGATGGTGTTGGACGTTGTCTGGAGTACCTTCTACACACCACACCATCCAGCTTTCGGTCGGCCGACAGACAAAATTGTACCTTGTTGGTTTAACAAACTTGAAAAAAGCAAGTTCAAAGTGAAATGGGCCCTATAAACAATAAACTTTTAGGGGAATTCGGAATCGGGTTGGCGCAGCCTTCCACGTACCTCTGTAGACCTGGTCGGAATCTTGTCCGCGGGTCAGGATTTGGTTTTGGCTCTCAGTCTCTGCTTCCGTGGTTCTTCTCCACACGTTCGTATGTGGGGTTTTCCCTCCCACCTCTAAAACTGAAAATTTTGTCCTGTTATCTCACACTTCGTGGCTGTGCTCAAGAGCCCCCGGGAAGAGCCTCGATCCAGGGTGGCTATGGGGAAACGACTTAGGTCGGCTAATATCAGCAACCCGATTTCCTTTAGATCATACCAAAAAAGAATACAGGTTATCCATATTCCGTATACGCGTATCCAAAAGTATGTACTCCCCATGTTTTGCTTTCTGTTGATGACAGGTCTAATTTACGACAACACGAAGAGCTACGATATCGCCTTTTTCACAGGAGGTGGCATTCTGCTCTTCGCGGCGATCCTTGCAGCCGTTTTGTATATTCTCAAAGAGGCTAAACGCGGACATAGTCATCCATTTTCTAGGTTCAGAGCCTGGATGCAGAGGAAATTTAAATCTATGCCAACTGAAACTGGGGTAGTCAACCCAGTGTATGAACTCAACGCGAGCATCGTGAATGGAAATCTGAATCCCGGTGAAAACACTAATAAATTTCAAGATTCTTTAGCTCATCAAAAAGATTCGACAGTGAACACAGACGTCGAGAACACTTTGGCTGTCATGTAAATTGTGAGAACCTGTTCGACGATAAAACACCATTCACACAATTATTGTAGGGATGGATTTAAGATAGTCTTGTGGGGGCCAGTAATTCCCCTACAACGTGAACAGAATTCCTTTTCTTAGATGTCTAAGACACAAGAGTACAGGATCTGCCACGAGCACTTTGGGGATATGACGGCAGGTTGCTGCAATAGATAGGATTGATGCGTTGAACGCTTCGCAAGTTTGGTGTGATCCGTCGTTCACCATTAAATCACCACTAAGCGCTAAAATGTACACTGTAAACAACTGCCCGTAAATTTTACGGTCGAAAGGTGTGCAAGTGTGCGAGTTGCCACCTTTCCAACGTAATTTTAACGGTCATCCCATATTTTTAAAGGGTTGTCCCGTAAAATTCTACGGCATTTTTACGGTGCTTTCACTAATTACTCCTTCCACAGTACTTTTAACTTCCGCTGATTGCTGATGTATCGTGGCTTGACACTAAATCAACCGCAATACACTTGTAGCAACTTCTGTTTATGCTCATTATAGGCCTATTGACCCCCTTTCGAACACGTGCAAATACGCCATTTTGGGAGTCAAATAATGCTGAGTCATTGTGGAAGCGATGTGCGCGCGCGCTGTGTGTCTCTCTGGTGGGCGTAACACAGTTTAATTCACCAATGGGAGCCTTATAGCATTGCGCGTTACGCACGCTATGGACACACACAACACGCACGCACATTGCTTCCACAACGACGCGGCATTATTTGACTCCCAAAATTACGTCATTGGCACGAGCTCAATAGACCGTATCGAATAGCACCTTTTGTTACTTAAACCGTTCAACAATGGAAGCACAATACGTGCAACCATGCATGTCCTCAAGGAACAAAGAAACTGCCCCACGAAATGGCGGCTATTCGATACGGTCTATATCGTATAGCCCACGGTTGCACACATCTAATAACATTTAATTTACTATTAGTCGCTCATCTCTCGCCATGTAGCTTAAGTTAACTTGTACTCAACAACTGTCAATAAATTTTGCATCTTTTTCAAGCAAAAAAACAAAAAGTAAAACAACTGAAAACTGAAGAAATCACCATCTTTAAAAGGGAAATCTTAACAGTTACGTAGAATCCCACAATGCGTTGTAAAATGATTTTACGGGTTCGGCCGTCAAAATTCATTTACGGGCAACTTCCTGTAAACATTTACACACTTTCTACAGTGTATATTTTGAAGAAATACCAAGCATGTACACATATGCCTCCGAGTATCATAACAGTATTTATTGTCGTAGATTTCTTTGAGTACAATTTAATTAAGGAATTACGTGAATTTCGCTTAGCCCTCTTCACTCTATTTATACAACATGTATATTTAGTTTTTAAAAAAATCAATTTAAATACGGCTTTATACTAATAATGGAATATTATACAATTATATACCGAATGTGTAGATTTTTGTCATCTGGTTGGTTAAAAGTAACGAGACATCATACAGTCATTACAGTGGTCCTTCGCGTTTCGATTTCGGAAGCTGGTCTACGGCGGAAAAGTTGTATATTTACAGCAAACATAATCACCTGGCACTTTAGTAGCACATTTCACCTGACACAGTTTTCACTGTAGGCCACTTCTCTTACTTTCTTAAGGACTTCATCATCTACGACAGACGACGTCGAGATTCTGCCATTACCGTCCTGATGAATGTTTACGTGAAGCGCACAGCTGGTGCACAGCTATGCTAACACATGTAATGCGCGCGTCCGGAACCCGCTAAATGACTATGCCAGGGGCATGGCAAAGACTATTGCCCGGTGGGCATACATAACGGTATACGCGCCTGGTCTAGCCGATCCAATGCCCCCACTTTTAACCAATCAGATGACAGGAATCTACGCATGAGGTATATAACAGTTTATAAACCAGCTACGCTGTGTAAAACGTCTTCTCACACGAAATGTGAAATATTATGGAATCATTTTAATTACAAGAATGACCATAGATCTCGCTGGTGATTCTTGGGAGTTGGAGGTACATTTCTGCCCGAGTTTGTAAAACTCAGTTGATTCCAACTTACACAAACCCAGGGGAAACGTAATTTCCACCAGTTAAATGAACAAAATATAGATTTGAACCAGAAATTAGTCAAACTCGCATTAAGTGATCAAAATAATTAGCTACAAGTCCTATACTAACATCTTCCTGTCGCAAGGGTCTTGAATTGCTGCACACCGAGTTCCACCGTGACAAAACCCTTGCTGAAACGAGTTGAGCCATGCTGTATCCTGTACTTATATGAATATTGATTAGCAAGTGACACTGATCGCAACTGACCAATTACGCCCCGCGTATCGTTTTTGTTCGGTCGCAAGAGCCAATCACGGTAATTCGCACGCGCCTCGCTCCGTGTAGTGGCAGCGTCCACTTTTACAGGGGGTGGGGTGGTGGTTGTGGGGTGGGGGTGGGAGGGGTGGTTAAATGAACACTCGGGACATTTTTCAATAGATACGTAGGCCTGTCTTTATTCAGATGAACTGCGTTTAGCTTTTAGCGAAATAGATTAAAGCCCAATTCATACTCGCTCGGCGACTTACGTGCGGAACGGAAATTTTGTCCGCCGAGTAGGGTCAAACGAGTTCAACAGTGCGCGGTCAGTATTAACTCTGCAGCGACTACACTCGGCGAAAGTGCGGCGAGTATGCGGCGAGTGAGTTCGGCGGAGAAGTATGAATCTAGCTTTAGTCTTCCTTCAGTTACGAACATTTATACTGCGTATAAGTGCACGATAAAATGATATACATGTACATTAAAAGATCTTCCCCATAGGAATTGTGGTAATTGTCGGCTACGCGATGTCGCGAGCTGATACAACGCGCGAGATTGGTCGAAACGGCTTCATTAAAATGTCAAAAGTGCTGGGTCAAAAGTTTTCAGTATCTCTCATTGGTCGAACAGCCCGGGGTACAGCCTAGCTCAACTCGATGCAGCAAGGGTTTTGAGGAACTCGGTGTGGAGCATGCAAAGGCTTTGCGACAGAAAGATGTATACTTACTGGCCTACTACCAGGGGCCAATTTCATAAAGCTGTTTAGCAAAAAAATTTGCTTAATCCAAAATTTGTTTGCTTTATAAAAAGGTGTTTTCATTCAAAATATATATGGTGTGTATTTCAATTGACCGGTGTACTGCTATTCTTGCTAAAAACACAAGTTGACATACAATTTTGACTATTAACCCATTTTTATAGAGCAAACAAATTTTGGATTAAGCAAACTTTTCTGCTACACAGCTTTATGAAATTGGCCCCGGGCATCTTGGTCGCCATATTCCTGCACGCTGTTTAGCACAAACATTTGCTTAGCACATAATTTCTTTGATTTACTTTGCAAAACTGGGTTGCCAGCCAAAATCGTATGTGATGTGTATTTACTGATATTTTGCTCCTTGTCCTAAAAATACAATTTCACATACAGTTTTGGCTGGTAACCTATTTTACAGAGCAAAGAAATTCTGTGCTAAACAATTTTCTGTGCTAAAAGCGCCATGAAATTGGCCCGTGGTTTGATCACTTTCCGTATGACAGAAGCAACCAATGAATTCGCCGTATTTCCATGTCATTAAAATGTGACCGGCTCCAGCAAAACCCAACACTAGTGATTAAAATTCAAAATTTACGTTTTGGTATCAGCTATAGTGTGCATACAAAAAGGTATCTTTTAAAACATGTTTGAGGAAATTCTGATAATATTTGGCGAAGTTATGACCAATTAAAGTACGACAGATCAGAAAAAAAAGTGAAATGGAGCTATTGGTCTTTAAAGTTTGACAAACTAGTTGATTATTTAATTTTTTGTCAATAATATGAGGAATTTTTAGACAGTTCAAACAACAAAACAAATCTTGAATGTATCCCGATGTTCAAGTTGATTCTGCCAAATTTTCAAGTTGGTCCCAGAGGCCCTATTTTAAGGTTGTGGGGCCATATCACGTAATGGGAAGTGTCGGGTTTCGCCAGAGTCGGTCACATTTTCGCACGACTGTTGGGGGAAAGAATATTTTCAGATGTGAAGTGTATGCCATGAAATCATGAGATTTGTTGAGGCATGATTGCAAATGATTCCATCGATAATATGGTCCACATGCAAGAATGTAGTTTGTATAACATTAGACGAAAACCCAATTTCTTTATAACATCAAAATATCTACAGAAACACTATAAATTCTGTACAAAAATATAAACACCCAGCAAGACTGCTTCTTAATAGATACGGTCTTTAGTGTAAAATAAAAAAAATACTTTGAAGGAAAAGGGAACTTCATACTTTGTCATAAATATATTTTGCAAATTCTGCATACTATTTCTATGTTTTACCAAAATTACTCAAATCCTTTCTTCAGAATTGTTTATTTTAAAACAGTGATATCTTTTTCGGTAACTGAATCTAGATTTGAAGTTTGTTGGTCAAAATTGTGTACAATTAACATGTACGCCCCACTAATAGTATGACAATAAACCTTACAGTTAAATTTGTCTCCAAAACATCAGCAAATCCTGTGGTATGATTATTTTCTCGACATCCGCGACTTCGTTTTTCCCACTTTTTTTATTTGACACCCATCTCTTTGTTTAAAGGCCATTATTAAATCCCTTGCAGATGAATTTCAGGAACAACAACATTACAAAATTCACGAATAATGTCGATAAATTGCCTTGTAGAAAATTCAGTTGAATGAAAGGTAAAACAAAAATCGTTTGCAAACGATTGTTTGTTACCATTGCTATCAACACTTTGGGTCGGGTTTTTCTTGTCAACTCACTGTGATGTAATAAAAATGTATGGCTGATCCTCATAAGAGACCACCAAGAAAACATGAAAGAAAAACTGTAAAAAAAAAAAGGTTACCCTAATTATTCCTTCCGAATTGCTCCACACTTGTATAGTATACAAATATTGACTGCAATGAGGGGCATGGTTAATATTATAGGCCCAAGGTGATCTCGAAGCCATGACTATGCCCCGAGGCGGAAGCCGAGGGGCATAGTCATGGCTTCGAGACCACCGAGGGCCTATAATCTTAACCATGACCCGAATAAACAGCAGTCAATATTTGTTTTATATACCGAATGTGTAGATTTTTGTCATCTGGTTGGTTAAAAGTAACGATACATCATACAGTCATGACAGTGGTCCTTCGAGTTTCGAGTGGTCTACGGCGGAAAGTTGTATATTTACAGCAAACATTTGTAGCATAATCACCTGGCACTTTAGCAGCACATTTCACCTGACACAGTTTTCACTGTAGGCCACTTCTCTTACTGGACTTCATCATCTACGACAGACGACAAAATGACGTCGAGATTCCGCCATTACGAATGTTTACGTGAAGCGCCCAGCTGCATAGTTGGTGCACAGCTATGCTAACACATGTAATGCGCGCGTCCGGAACCCGCTAAATGACTATGCCCGGGGCATGGCAAAGACTATTTCCCGGTGGGCATATACGCGCCGGGTCTAGCCGATTCAATGCCCCCACTTTTAACTAATCAGATGACAGGAATCTACGCATGAGGTATATAAGCCTAATTATTGAAATGGAAAGAACGCCACTAAGCTAAAACCGACCGCAAGTGCAGTTCAGTCCTCTTGTGTAACAAAGAATACAGAATGCAAAAACTACATGAATATAAATTAAATTAACATGCCTTCATCCGTTCATTATTGTACAGTATGTTTCTACTCATTCACATGCAAAATCTGTTACATACACTTTTAGTATAGGTTTATAAGAAATGTCTGCTTAATAAACTGAATCAATGTCAAACAAAAATAGCACCCTGCCTGTGACATCAAACACTACAAATTAACGGCAACCATTAACCAACATTCATATTACTTTTCAAGTACTACACGGCCGGCGGAGCGTTTTTTTTGTGGTTGCTCTCAGTGCAATACCACATGATGAAATCCGTATATACAAAGTGCATGGAAGGGAAGTCATTACTATACTGATTCAATAAATTTAATCTAAATATGAGCTCATTAAATAAGAAAACACTTGCGTCATTTAAGTGTTAATGCACATTTTTAACCACGTCCATAAACATTAATTAAGAACCATTTAACCCCACAAGACATTTAAACTGATATAAGAACATCAGAAGATATATAATTTTACACACCAATTAGTATATGGGGCACAAATCATCCAAATGGTCTAGCTAGGACATAGATTTTAGAGTGAAATATAAAAATGTAGGTTTTACAAAAATAAAGTAGTAGATAAATCTGCGAGTCATTAAAGACTCCAGTGCATAGGCATGTCATTAATGTCTTGAGACAAAATGGAATTGCTATAATCAGGTGGTAAAATGCTTAAAATTTCTTTACAAATAATGTAAATTGTTGCCAGATTCAACAAGTCATAAAAATACAATTTTTGATAAATGTGTGTCAATTATGACATTATACTTGTCTACTTCTTGTTTAACCCTTGCAGACGAGTTCATCTTGCAGTAAATATATCCAATGCTTGATATTCAGGCAAGGTCAAGTTCAACCGTATGCAAAGGGTTAAAATGATTAACATAACATAACTGTGACAACGCAAGACGAAAGTGTACTTGTGTGCATTTACAATCTTTACATGAACAGAAGTAAATGTGTCGGGGGAGGGTGTGTGTGGAAGGTGTCATGGACTAAACTGTGCTCCCCCGACCACCACCATAACAAGGAAATATACCCAGTGCCAAGTGTTGACTTTAAAGGAGTGTGACCAGATCACTTTTTTTTACCCATAACTCCCCGGGACTTACCTTATGGGTCATAAGATTTTTATATCATAACATCCAATATATTTTTCTGATTACGAAACTGAAACTCCCGCGCTTCTAGGCCGCATATTTCCGAGGATATCGTCGAAAATCCACCGATTATTTGTAAACTAATTTTCCAGTATCAACGTTTATCCGCTGAAAGCATACTCGATAGTTTTGTTCAATTTTTTACTGGAAATTGCGAATGTTTTCGGGTTTTTGGGACATGGGAGGTGTGTATGGGAGTTACTTGATAATATTGGTAAGTTACATCGAAAACTATTTTCCAGAAACTCTGGTCACGCTCCTTTAAGTATCAAATGGAATTTCAAATGGTTAAACTTCAACCAGGAATGTCAGACAGAGCTTGATCAAATTGGAATTATTCCTTTCAGAACACAAAAGCTATTATAATAGGTGATGGAATGTATACAATGGGCATGTGCCAAAAACCATTGACTAGTCATAGGCGGGCACAAGTATCACGCAGCAGCTTGAAATCCTGCATGTACATGTATGCTATTCCAAAAAAGAAACGCAACTTTCGTGAAATACTAACAGATGTTTGTTAGAATACAGTGAACTTGTGGATACGGCATTGATGGACCACTCGTTTTGGAAAATTAAGGCCGATTTTGTCCGCTTCAGTGATTTTGTCCAGTCAAATGATTCCCACAAGTATAGTCCTTGCATTAAAAGAAACTTTGACTTTAATATAATGACATTGCAAGCTTTTTTTAGTTTTACGTTAAAAGTAATTTTTCTACATGTATTTTCAATTTCTCATAATTTTTAGGCTAATATGAAGCACAACTCAGTTTTATACATGTCAGTTTTATACTGTCAGTGCGACATCTCAAATGTACTTATACATGTACATATGAAAATGGATAATAAAAAAAAAACTAGAAATATGCAAATTCATGTTCTTACAGCTGTCAAATTTTGATGACACGTAAACAAGTTTCTAAATGAGTGGAATATAGATTTAATTTGGACCCTTAATCAAGTTTCCAAGATCTATATCAAGGGCCAATTTCAAAGTGCTGCATAAAAACAAGAAATATACAATGCAAAATGTGTAAATAATAACTGCAGAAGCAGAATTTGCTGTAGATAGCGATACAACAATAGACATCTCTATATATACATGTTCATGTATGCTTAAAAGAGATTTACACCCAAGAGGCAAAATACAATATGCTCAACAAGGTTATCTCGTACATTATTTTTATACTAAGAAAAATTGGATACGAACTTCACAAAGAATGGCAATTGCAGCGAAACTGTGTAGTATGGACACCGCCATTTTGTCCGAAACTGGGCTAAGAATGACATTTTCGCGGACAACTCCAATAGCAATATAACACGAAAAGGTTGTCCACAAAAATGTCATTCCTTGCCCAGTTTCTGGACAATTTGGCAGCGCCAATAAGCCATTCTTTGTGAAGTACGTATCCGATTTTCAGCGGGTCAAATTCCTTGTCCTTTGTATAAGAATAATGTATGAGTTACACTTTGCTTCAATAGACTTCAGCTAAACACTTAAAGCCCACATTAAATGATTTTTATTTGATAAAAATATGACAAACAACTAGTTTTACATGTTTCTATCATGCATTAGTTTCAGTATGTAAGTCATGTATGTAATACATGTCAGTCAAAAATGAAGTAGTGGACTACTGTTGTTCTTTGAAGTACAATCAATGTTTTCTGTCTTCAACACATGCCAAGAAATTGCCAAGTGGTTAGGGCTATCAACTCGCAATCATGGGTGAAAACTTATTCGGGTGATTTCGAAACTACCGCCCCTCGGTGATCTTGAAACGGCAGGACTGCCATTTCAAGATCACCGAGGAGTGGTAGTTTGCACCATCACTGGGTACCGTGGCCGAGCGGTTTAGGTCATTGACTCGCAATCATAGGTGAAAACTTGGGGTTGCAGGTTCGAACCTCCCCACGGCTACGGTACCTGTGCCCTTGGGCAAGGCACTCAACCACACTTGCTCCATCCTTCGGAAGGGATGTAAAGCCGTTGGTCCAGTGTGTTAATGGTAACGCACTATAAAGATCCCAGAGCATTCTTTCGTGAAGAGCAAGGGGATTCCCCGATGTCTCTGGCCATTTCTAATTCTAATTCTTCATGGGTTTCCTCACGCTTGCGAGTGACAGTGCAATGAGCACTGTTGAGGAATCCTTGGTATGAATACCAGAAAGAAATAATAATAATAATAATTTCTTTGTTAAGTAAAAACAAAGTTGAGTTTGCCATTTTGTCTGTTATAGAATGTTTCTTTGATTTATGTATGAAATGGGCCGTTTTTTATTTTCTATTTGAGCAAACTTTTGAGCGGCACAATGAAATTGGCCCCAGGATCAAGTACAGAATAATGTACCGTCTTTACAATGACCCTCACCTGTACCTCTTCAACTCTTATAGTTTAGAGGTCTGCTCTAGAGGGCGCTGTACTGATCCACGTCTTCGGTTACATCCTCATTGCTGCTGTTGGACAGCACGGAATCACGCTTGCCGCTTGGACTTGGTACTTCCAGCAGAGTCTCGCCTTTCAAGTCTGTTGATGGCATACGATCTACATGTACCTTGGTGGCCATCGTGGGATCAAGTGATCTGGAACGAGGCTTGTTTGCAACAACTAAGGAAAAGAAAGTTTTGATAGTCAATTACAGTTGACGCAGTTAATGACCGGACACTGGAACTAAAAGTGTTCTCTTGTAGTATTGCATGCTTTTTCAAGTATCTAGAAAAAACATCAAAGGCATAACCAAATGTAAAATAGGTTTGTGCAAATGATGGGCCTATATATAGGCCTACACCAGACTATGATGACCACATTCAGTAGCGTACCCCTCTCCCTCCTCGGTACGCCACTGCCCCGATTCACATTAGGTAAATCACTTCATTCGACAAAGTTACTGGTAATCAACGACGATGATCGTTAGTTGATAAAGTATGTGTTGAAATCTCACTTAACGAAGATCGAATGAAGAGCAGTACTGTTCACATTAGGCAACTGCTAATAGTAAAGATCAAATGAAGCTGTGCGATGCCATGGTGGCCTGGTCGCACGTAAACGTCAAGTGTCTGAAGCTCATAGTGCTCTGTGTAGTTTTCAAAATACTGTTTACATACATGAGTGAATTCACACTGAGCCTTTTCACACGTAAATGCGATGCGCTATGCTATGACTTTGAGAAAAAGTGGCGTGGAGGAAACTTGGGAGTGTAATGACACACTGAAAACCACAGGGGTGGATTGCAATATAACTGTCTTAAGTCTGAGACGCATATGTCCCAATTTAATTTATGAGATCTAACCTAGGACACATTGAAAAATGTCCAAAAGTTAGGACATCTTAGCCAAGACAAAAATGTCTTGCACATTACACTACTTGCCGGTCATTGCTGCCGGCCGTACGCATGATAGTGGCGTGAAAAACATTGAGAAAACTTTCGTAATTACATGTAACCCTTAGCCTGCTGTATTATTTTGTGTGCACTTTTCCCACGCCGCTGGATATTCTGTGACGCGTGGCATTAAAATATACCCTAACCAGACAGAGGGCATTTACTATGTGATTGAGTGCATTTAGAGAAAAGTGCAAATAACAAAATTGTTCCTTATGAGATTTCCAATCTGATGATACTAAAATATCTGTGCTAAGTGCAGAAAAATGCAAGTTATGATTGTCACTCGCAAGCGTGAGGAAACCCATGAAGAATTAGAAATTACAAATGGCCAGAGACACCGGGGAATCCCCTTGCTCTTCACGAAAGAATGCTCTGTGATCTTTAAAGTGCATTACCGTTACCCAACACTGTGGACCAACGGCTTTACATCCCTTCCGAAGAATGGAGCAAGTGTGGTCGAGTGCCTTGCTAAAGGGCACAGGTACCACAGCAGGGGGAGGTTCAAACCCGCAAGTTTTAACCTATGATTGCGAGTCAATGACCCAAACCACTCCGCCACGGTACCCCGAATCTCTGGAATCCGAGTCCCCAAAAATCTACTGAAATGCAGCTTGGGCATTCAGGGTATACGCCTATTGTTTTAGCAGTCCTCAGCGCACGGATTTTCAGTAGTAAAATACAAATTTTGTCTAAAAAGTTCGCCTTTTCACTGTTGCATAGTGTTAGCCATGTGTTCAGCTGTCTGTAAGTACCTACATATGTAAGTTAAGGTCAGGGTAAATATTTACCCAGAATTCCTTTACTACACTTGCACAATGCATGCGGGCGACTTTAGTCGCCAGCAGCATTCAGGGAAAAAATTTGTTCGCCAGCAGGCTAAGGGTTAACATAGGTCCAGCTTGAATCGTAATTACCTTGAACGTTTGATCCTAGTCACAAGGCTTCTTTTCTCGGAATTGAGCAGGAAATATAAAACAATTTTCTGAAGACATAACTTGAAACACATTAGGTGTCTTAAATTGACAATGTGTCCTGGGACACAACACACAAGTTACATGTACGACACAAACTTGTATTGCAAGGCAAAATAATCCATGATGTCTTAGTGATGTCAGAGTTAGGATGTCCTAAGACTAAGAGTCTTAAGTGGTTAAGACGTCTGCCTTGTTTGTGGGTTAGAGTCCCACCCGAGCCCGTTCCCACCCGTTTTTAATAGTGTCTCGAGAAAGCACCGAGTGTTAATAATTAAGGGCAAAAACAACCTTAATTAACATTCAGTTTCCCCGACGCAAGCTAAATCAATTTCTAGTTAGGACTTTCTTTATTGCAATCCACCCCAGAATTGACTTGGGTGGAAAGCATTTCGGGGATTCTGTGGTTTTCATCAGTATGTCATTTCACTCCAAATTCCTTCCACACCGCTTTTTCTCAAAGCGACGCATGTGTGACCAGGCCTGCCAAATCACTTTGTCAGAACATTCACATTACAAATTTGCTTCTCTGAATTAAGTGATCTATTCGTCGAATGACAAATTTTGGTAGAGTTCGGGCGGACTGTTCTTGAAACGGGTAACTTGTTCTCGATAGATAGGTGGTGTGTGATCCTGTTCCGAGTGCAGTGTTCCCAGGTGGTGTTCTCATCGTTCAGGCGTGAGAACGAGTTAACCCGTGTCAAGAACAGACCACCCGAACCCAGCCTTTACAAAGATTCTAATCTTCATCGATTGAAGAGGCATGTGTTCACATTAGGAAACCTCTTTGTTGAATCATAGTTGAATGAAGTGATTTATCTAATATGTGAACGGTGTGTGTGCAAAACTAGAGACAACTTACTGTTTATCCTTGCGTCTACCATGCAACACTGGGTTATTACATGGTGTCCCAGTTACATGTATGTACGACACCATGTGCATCAAAAATCATCACTCATGGTCACAAATTCTTAGTAATAGACTGTGGCCTGTGATTATAGGCGACAGCACCAATTTCTTGAATATTTTGTTCTCCGATTACTGACAAATGTTTGAAACAAAAGACCATAAAGGCTCATAATTTGTTCCATGATATAAATAGGAATTTGGTGTCCCGGGTACCAATGAAAATTAGCTGTAGAATGAATCTACATGTACATTAACCTTGGTGCCTCATCCACACACAAACGTTAAAGGCAGTATACATCATTGGTAATCTCGAAAATCAGAAATGTTCACAGATTTACGCCTAACTTACACAATATAAACATGATGACCGTAGAAAACCTCTCCTGAAATGGTTTTGTCTGAAGTGCTATAGTCTTTGAGAAATGAGTAAAACAATTAGTTTTCGTCTCATGAGACGAAAATTCAATTCGCCCCAAAACCATTTTGTCCAAGTGCCATTTCGCCCAAACCACTTCGCCCGAGTGCCATTTCGCCCCAAATTACTTTGTCCAAACACTACATCGCCCAAATGCCACTTCGCCCCAAAACCACTTCGTGCACCATGGTTCAGGGCGAAATGGTTCAGGGCGAAATGGTTCAGGGGCGAAATTACTGCAAACCCTTTTTTGACTGTTTTCTCAAAAGTTAGACCAAGTACGGAGCTGGTTTTTGCTCAGGTTGGTTTTAATCATGCATATCTTCAATCACACAGGAGGATAAAACTATTTGTAACAGTTTACCAATCATGTATACTATCTTTAAATTTAGGTGGCATTTATGGAAATAAAAATAATATTTTCTACTAGAAAACCACACTTTCAATCACTAAACACATTTAAAAATCTTGAAAAGCATGTCACACTTTTGGACCCCTAATTTGGGAATTACCCAGATGCATACATGCACCATTGCTGCTTATCTACATTTTAGCATTCATGCAAGTATAGATAACAAAAACATCATTCCTATTAACAGGTTGTGTTGCAAGTTAAGACAGGTAAGTCTTTAAGCTTTTTGTGAAATCAGCCACTGAACCTTACTTGGAGGTGGTTTGCCAGCAACGTCCTTAGTCAGCGAAGAAGCCTTTTGAATTGTTTTTGGCAAGGACTCTGTGGTCTCAGAGTCGGGTGCTGATGGGTAAACGGCGACAGATGGAGCGCTTGCTTTCCGATTATCTGGAACTGCAGACACAGTGAGTATATAGACAGAAATAAAAAATAAAAGAAAAAATTGCCCTTCCCCCATACAGCTCCCACCCCCCAAAACAAAAATATTTTTAGGGGTGCACCTTATATGCAAGTGTGCTTTATACTTTTTACAGTAATTTCGTCTCACATTGAATGTATACAGATGTAAACCTCAGGCCTTGACATTAACCAAGGCCACCAAGGCCAATGGCCTCATGCCCTGCCGAGTTGGTCTTTCTGAGACCAACTACTAGTACATGAACAGCCTAATAAAGACTTGCAGTTTGCAGCCGAAACATATTGCGATATGCTTTAGTCGATGTACAACTAACACACGCACACATTACAGGATACTCGTACATCTTTTAAAAGATGTACAACAATTGAGAACAAAGTTTACCCACAGAATGGTGGTTACATGTAGTACTAGTAGCAGCAATATGGTGGTCAGTACAGTGAAACTTGTCTAGATAGTCCCTCTGGACCATAACAAAACTGGCCATTGTAATCGACTGGCATTAATCCTTGACGGATTTGTAAGTTCTAGGTACCAAATGATAACTTTCTCTAATCTATAGAAAAATAGCAATTTAACTTTTAAATATTTTGTTATGCCCAAATCGGCCTGAACACTGTAGTAGAAATATGGTGGTTAAATAGTAACAATATGGCGGTTATAGTAGTAGCAATATGATGGTTAGTAACATTGGCAGCTGAAATATGATGGTTAGTAGTGGTAATATGATGGTTATACCGGTAGTAGCAATACAAATACATACTTTGTGTATTTAAAATGATATTTCAAAGTATTTCATAAATACCTTAGACAGTTTACGCATCCTCATTGGCTGAGAATACATCATGTGGCCAGTTTTAAACTAACGATAATAACCGTTGATTAAAACTGGCTGGCTCGCGTTTCTGCCTGCGCCCTAGTAAGCGTATGGAACACACACGCTCCCGACAGCAAAATGTGTACATACTGTGACATCTACCCGGTCGTGTGCGTGCGCGCACACAACACAACTGCATTACGTGTAACGCGTGCGATCGAACAAACTCGCCGCACGCACAACTAGCAATTTGAACGTACAAACAAGATGAAGGGGAAAAAGTGAATGCAACGACAAGCTAATTTTTACCGATTTACACAAAAAGGTATTTATGAATGGGATTAAAAGTGGGTTTGGCCGGTCTTAAACAATCCGTTTAAAACCTGATAGGAGCCTGGACGCTGATAATGGACCTCGTCTGGCGGCTCGGGCCATTATCAGTGTCAAGGCCCCTATCCGGTTTTAAACGTATGTTTAAGACCGGTCAAACCCACTTTTAATCCCTAATTTTTATGCCCTTGTCATTGCCCAGTGGAAACTAGTTTTGTAAAAATCTCATTACGTGATGGCTGTGACTCGCACTAGTGGCTGCATTTTGTTACAATTACAAGGCTTTTCACACTACCGGTATAGCCTTTCAATCCGTGTTGAACTCAACCCGGAGCGAATCTCAAGTTCGCTCTGAATCGTAAATCAACACCGCAATCAACTCTGCATCGTTTTACACTTTTTTCTCGCTGAAACCGTATTTATCTCGCCCGGGGTGAGGTCAACCCCAAAAATGGGGAGGATTCACACTTGTGTGATGCCAACCCGGGGCGAGTGCTGTACCCTGTTGGAAATACTATCAGCATGCACAATTTGGTGCGGCAGTACAGACAGAAGATACTCCACATTGCGACGTGAACAACGTGGCTCTTCCATAGCAACATGGCGATCGAACCTTTCTTTCTTCTGCTGCATTATTTTCACATTTTACAAAGGCAAAGATCCAGACGAAGCGATAGAAGACAACCTCTATTGCTACTTCAGTCACATTGCCAAGAAATTTCAACCCATGGCGAAAAATCTCAATGCTGCTCCAGAGCAGGGTTGAGTTCAACTGGGGATGAAACCAATCTCAGGGTTGATGCAGGGTCAAATTTTCAATTGTGAAACCTCACTTTTTTCAACACCAGACCAACCCCGCACCAGCAATCAGATGGGACAGCAACGTGTGCCATTGTCTGGCATAGGTTTTGTGGTTTGATCAGCTTCAATAAATAAGGGCCAAGGATGAATCAATGATCCGAGTCTCCCTGAAAAGCCTCTCTACATGTTTTACCATGCTGAAATCAATAGGAGAAAATGATCAGTCCATCGTTACACATGCTTGACAAAGAAGGTTTAAGTCAACTTACATTCAGGTTTCTTAGCAAGGGAAACCGGACGTTTGGAAGGTCTTGGTTTGGGCTTTGGTGAGACCATAGCTCCATTGGGTTTAGCCTCAGATGGCTCAAGTGAGAGTAGTTTTGAAACATCAGTCGCGCTACGTCTCTTTTCTGGATTAGCTGGAGTGTCCTTTGCCTCGAGTGAATTCCTTTTAGATATTTCAGAAGGTTTTGAGCCGGTCTCGGATTTCCAAGATGCCTCAGGCGTAGTGGCTGATGGTTTAACCTGAAACTGGTCGATCTTTCCAGACAGTGGGCGCAGCTTAATGACTGGTTTTTCTTTCTCAATTTTAGGCTTTGCATTGGAAGTCACATCTGTTGAGTCATTCTGCTCTGGGGTTTTGGTGTTTTCTTCCGTGGCTTTGACATCACTGCCATCAGAGGTTGGCTGGGTGGGAGGCGTCTTGTCGAGGGGGGACTTCTTGGGGCTCTCAATGGGAGACTTGACCCTTGGTGATAAGTTGGGCTTGGTGGGAGACACAATAGGGTGCAATGTTGGGGATTTTGCCTCACTACTTGGCGATGTAGGCCCAGGGCTAGCTGCTTTTGGCAGGGACAGTTTCAAGCCTGGAGCCAATTTGTCTGGGGAGCCTGGTGCTGCCTGGCTGCTTTCACCCGGCTCCTTGGGCGACTCCTCAACTTTAGGACCCTGACTCTCCAGAATTTCCTGCAAAAAGTAATATGAGATATCTTACAGATCGTGGAAATCAAAGAAAAAGACTCATCCACTATCATTAACGAAATGGTAATAGGGTTTTTCTGCAATAAATCCAAACACTTCATTTTTGGTGTAGTACGCCATTTCACCATTACGACCGAGACCTGCAAAAATGTTGAACCCTTTGTGGATGCAATTTAATATATTAATAGTGTGTCCAAAAACCCAAATAAATATCTAAGAAATAAAAATTCATCATAACCACTCCATTATTTCCAAAAGGGATTTTTCAAATTAATGGAATGTATGTCAACCAGAGACCAAAATTTCAAGTGGCCTGAAATAACCTACAGATTTTGAACAAGACAGTGTATACTATACACAGTGGTTTAAACAGCTAGTATCCCCCCGTCCACATTTTTAAAGTTTTCCTGTTTATCATGGAGGTGTATGTGTCTACAACACCATCACAACTTGTTTTCCACAGCCTTTTGCTTAAAATGCAAAGCAGTTCCGACCCTTTTCACCCGAAATTCTGAAACACTCGAGGTTTTGACGTCATCCTGAGAAGAACACAAAACGGCCTGTGCAGTATTGAATGGAAAATACACGGAGTGAATGTTCATCATGCCTGTTTTGTCTTTGTAATTCAAAATACAAACGTGAAAAACACTTGATGTAATATGACAATAATCTACTATTATCTGTTTTGTGACAAAAACGGTAAAATTGTGGCTCACAATGAAGCTCTTTTGAATTAAATACTGGTGCATTGTGACGAGTGGTTTTGTCACGGAACAAACGGCATTGACAGCGGTCTGTGTACAGTAGTTCCCACGTGTTTGAACATACGACTCATTTTTCTCTCTCTTGGTAATAAAAAAGAAAACCCTTCTGCTCTTTTTTTTTCATGGTGTCTGGTAAAGCATACAACCACACAACTACTGGGCTACTACTATCTGTAAATTTTGTGTTATGCATGGGACTCTCTTCAGTCGATGAAAAAAACATTACACTCAGAACACAACTATATGTGTAAGCTGCTTTGCGTTGCTCCCCTTCCAATGTGCTGTGCCACCCCTTGGCCTCCCCACTTTGAAAAGTCTAGCGACGCCGCTATTGAGCAGCCTGTTGCACGACATGCATGCTATTTTAAAACGTGCCAAAAAGGTTTCAGAAAGATGTTGACTCTCATTGGCATACTCACCCTACTAGCACGATCTGCAAGTTTCTTCTCCCGTCTGAGTTTCATCTCCTGCAACATGTTGGCACCGCCCACTTTGTGGGCACCAGCAAGATGCGGCTTCCGGACCTCGGCTTTTTCTTCCTCTTTCTCTTCCTTGACGTCAGTCTCCTCTTTCAACCCTTCATCCTCCTTCCCTGCTTCTTCATCCTTAACGACATTCTTAACACTGCCTCCTTTCTCTTTATACACCTTGTTGGCCTTCTTGTCGTCTTTCATTTCTGGTGCCGGAGTTTCGGTTGGCGGTTCAGGCTCTTTAGCTGTGCTGATGACTGCCGTCTTGCTGGGTTTGTGAGTGCTCATGGAGTGGCCTGCTTTCTTCTCAGTAATCTTTGGTGATGGTTCTTCTGATAGTGTCTTGCTCACTACAGACACAGAGGAGTAATTATGAACACTGTTAAAAACTGCATTATTTCCACATGTGGTATGATGTGCATGATAAACACCAACCTGTGTGTAACTCAACTCAGTTCTACAGTACATTGAGAAAAAAACCTTCAATTAACAGTGAAGTTTCAGTCGAAGAGGCAAAACAGCGACTTTTAGTGCAGTTTGTATAACCAGTGTAAGTGTTTGTTTACACAATTTTTTTTTAGTATACAGTAAACCTTGCAGAAGTCAGATACATTTATGTCTGATATTCACTTATCTCGGACAAAATCGCTTGGAACGTTTGATTTCGTATGTTATTCCTAATAAAAATCATCACTTAAGTCGGATCGCGTAAGTTGGATTTTTGCTTATCTCGGACGCATCCACAGGACATTTTTTCAATTATTGTGTTTTACCTCTTTTAAGTCGGATTGATGAAAGTTGACATGTTCGTATATTAATTTCACTTCAGTTTACTGCGGGGAGTTAGGGAATTTCCCGGTTTTACGGCCGCCCCATGCGTCTTTCTGAAATGCCGCCTGCATGAACTTGGTTGTACACATACGATGTGTGTGTGCATGTACTGCACACGATACCTTGCACACATGTGCATTATCAGCACCAGTTTCTATGTGCGCACGTGATCACATGGTGCATTTTTCATTGGCTAAGGTTTGTGGGCTGAGCAGTACATGTGTGTACATATACTGCATGGCCACGATCAGACGACGGTGACGCTGTATGATCACGCCCGGTAAATGATGCTTATGATCTTCTGCCTTATTAGTACATGTATGAAAATGTAAAAATAAAATGTTTTGGTGTTACAATTTATATTTTTTTTGACTGTCGACTGTTGGGTGGTTGAAGATCAATAAATCCCTATGCGTTTTTTCATCTTCGCGCAAGTCTGATTTTCGCTTAAGTCGGATAAAATCGCTTTGTCCCGTTGGATCCGACTTATCCGAGGTTTACTGTAGTTTTTTGTCAACACAGAAAGCAACTCTTTTGCACCCTGGTGATAAACGTAAGGTAAGCCGTGATCACTAACCATGCACACCAAAACCTCACTACTATTTTCCTCTAGTGTAAATATAAGCCCTACTCAATACGTCTCATCTTCATTGCTTCTGATGAAGTAGTTGCTGCTACGAGAGCTTATGCTCATACTCATTTAAGTGAGTCTTTAACCCTTTCAATACCGCATTGTTTTATGGGGTCACACTGCCCTGTACCGCATTCTTTCACACAATGCAAAGTTTTATGCAACTTGCAATGTTTACTATTTGTAAACCTCAATTTTCCATTTGAAGACTTCGTTTTACAGAAATTCATTGTGTATATTATTTGCAGGCAATGAAATGGTATACAAATATTGACTGCAATGAGGGGCATGGTTAAGATTATAGGCCCAAGGTGATCTCGAAGCCATGACTATGCCCCGAGGCGGAAGCCGAGGGGCATAGTCATGGCTTCGAGATCACCGAGGGCCTATAATCTTAACCATGACCCAAATAAACAGCAGTCAATATTTGTTTTATATACCGAATGTGTAGATTTTTGTCATCTGGTTGGTTAAAAGCAACGAGACGTCATACAGTCATGACAGTGGTCCTTCGCGTTTCGATTTCGGAAGCTGGTCTACGGAGGAAATCACCTGGCACTTTAGTAGCACATTTCACCTGACACAGTTTTCACTGTAGGCCACTTCTCTTACTTTCTTAAGGATTTCATCATCTACGACAGACGACAAAATGACGTCGAGATTCCGCCATTTAACCGCACGGTCCTGATGAATGTTTACGTGAAGCGCACAGCTGCATAGTTGGTGCACAGCTATAGCTATGCTAACACATGTAATACGCGCGTCCGGAACCCGCTAAATGACAAAGACTATTGACCGGTGGGCATATATGCGCCGGGTCTAGCCGATTCAATGCCCCCACTTCTAACCAATCAGATGACTGGAATCTACGCATGAGGTATATAATCTTTTATATGATACCAAACACTTGATTTGGTGGCGTTTGTTCACCCTTTTTACGACCACGAGCGGCTCCTCCACCTTGACCGGCGACACCAGCTACCCGAGGCCCGGCGCATCCACCGGCACCCCGTCCACGACGGACCATTGTAGTAGAAGCATCCAACGACGTAGACATGGAAGAAACTTCACTAGATTCATCGGAATCCTCACTAAGTTCTCTTCAGAACTGTCCAAATCTATATCGGAGTCACTATCAGCAAATAACTCTGCTATTATTTACGCGTCACAATCAGCCATAATGGTGATATTTTGTCCCCAAAAAACAGAAGAAAATTTGTTGCGTGTTGTTTTTCTCGGAAAATCGTAATGGAAACCCCACACGTGTTATACACCATTGTAAAGCTAGGTCAATGGACTTCCTGACTATATAAAATCCAACAACAGAGGGCAGCAAATGCAAATAATGCAGCTTTTCGAAAACAGCGGCCTTCTGTTGTCGAGTTTACTCGACATTGGTACGGAAGCACACTGCGTTGCGCTGTCGAGTAAACTCGACATTGGTATTGAAAGGGTTAAGGGGCTGTCCAAAGTTGTCAACATTTTCACAGTTCTACAGAGAATAGTATTTTTCAAGACCTCTCTCCCTCCCTTCCCCGCTCCCCTAAATACTGCTTATCAACATTTTGTTTTCACTACCATGAAATATCAACATTTGAACGCCACCGCCTCCTTTCCTACACTTTGTAGATCCGTTTAAATATTGACAACTTTGGACGGCCTCTAAAGTGTTACCTTCTGCATTATTTTCTTCTGTGTACTTAGTACCAGGTCTATTCTTACTTTCAGTAAGGCTTTTCTGGGTTACTCTAAATGATACAAGCTAACAACACGGCTTCGCAGTGTTCTTTTAGTCCAAATTGGTCGAGTTTTACCTTCTTTGACTGGAGTGGCTTGCTCAGGCTGGGTACTTCGTTTGCCATCTTGTTTTTGAGGCCCATCAGAGTCATGTCTCTTCTTGAAGATTCCCTTCAATCCAAACCTTCAAATAAGGTCAGAGACATAGCTGATTGTTTTGTGCTGTTACAATATGTTATTTGCTTAATAAGAAAAAAGCATTTCAAATAAATATAGTATACAAATATTGGCTGCTCATGAGGGTGATGGTGCAAACTATCGTCCCTCGGTGATCTTGAAATGGCAGTCCTACCGTTTCAAGATCACCGAGGGGCGGTAGTTTGCATCATCACCCGAATAAAAGCAGTCAATATTTGTTTTATATACCTCACACCGGTACATTGATTTTGTTTATCAAATGATTGGTATTTCAGGACAAAATTCAGTTTTCAGAGAGCCAAGCCAAAGTGCACATTGTTCGCGTGAACGCGAACACCACTGCTGGTTTCTTCACGCGAACGCGTCTCCCGCATGCACGCGTGCTGGCACACACTCGCGTGATATTTCATACGCGCTGTGAAATACATGTAGTACTTTTAGAAAGTACATATGTACTACATGTATCCTTTGACCTATGGCGCAAAAGGTCAAACAATAGTACTTTTTTCAGTTGCCCACTGAAATGGTTGAACTATTCCATGTCGCGTGACCTGCTTTTAACCAATCAGTGAAAGAGAATCAATGTACGAGGTATATACATGTAACATATAATATAAGCATACAGTAACAGAATGGCATTTTTGTGTGGATTTGTTCACAAGTGTTCCAATAAAATGTCTGTAATTTTCTGTAATTGTCTTATAGTTTTAGAGACCAAATTATTGTCCCAAAACTCGTGGCTAGTCTCACTTCAGTGGCAATATTCACCCGAGGCTTGTTTATGTAGTGCGCTAGTGGAAGCTCAAATTACCCAATATATGCCTTCAATATTGGCTGGCAGAGTGTGAAATTAATCAGCTTCCGCCCAGGTCAAGGGCAATTCATTGACACTGGTTCATGCACACTTCTCTAAAAACCAGGAGCACTAAAAGACAGATTTTCAACTTGCGATAGTGGCAAAATTATGTAAAAATAATGGCAAAAGATGGTGAAGTGCTTTGCAGCAGATTGTAGTCATAAGTTTCCTTTTTTGACTGGATTTTACGACCCCCAATATACGTCCAAGGATCATACAAAATTCTCTGAACATGATTTGATTTTATTGCAATTTCTTTTGGATAGTCTTGAAAACATATTCTGTACATTGTCACCGCCATCGTTCAACACTAGCCGGCCCGGCCTATTGCTATGCGCTAGCACTGTGCTGTTTGTGTGTATGTCCCGGTATGGTACCCTCCTGGACGGCATGCATGCGCAACCAGTTGCTATGGTTGCGACTGGATGACCTCAGGGTGACGTCATGATTCCGCTAGCAAATAGGGCAGGCCTGAACAACTTTATTTCAAGGCCAATTTCTGGTCGAGCATATAATTGTGCTCTAATTATATACATGTATGGCTGTCATCCTAATTTTGGTTATAAAATTTCATTAGGGATTCCAGGGATGTGCCTGTAATTCGGGCGTTTGACGCGGAAAGGCTACATTTGCTGTGCGTCATGAGAAAAAAGTCGACATGGCCATTGCTAGACGTGTGATAAAGCATATCATTGTTGTCTATTCTCGAGAAAAGAGCACTAATTTTTTCTTCGCAAACATTGTTAATCATGTTTAAATAATCATGGCTTCCTAAATAAACTTTAAGATCTAAATCAGGTATTCGTTTTCAAATCAAATCTGAATTGTTTGTGCAATAATGGAATACACTGATGTTAACTGCACTGTCAGAAAATGCTCTCTGACAAAAATGCTTCGTGGCTACGTAATGTAAAATGCCGAATTGAGACTCGACGAGTGTCAGGAAACTATGGTACTGTTCTTACTTTTTGCTTTTTGGAGCCTCCTCTTTCTTGTCTTCTTTCTTGTCTACCTTCTTGGGTTTTTCGTCTTTCTTCTGAAACAGCCTTCTCTTTTTCTGCTTACCCAGGTCAGGAGAAGCACTGCTATTTCTGTTAGTAAGAGAGAAAAACCAGGCTAGATCCCATCATCAAACGAGTCTTTACGGAATCTAGTTAAGTTTACTGATAGTCTGATACGATGGGTGAAAGCATTCTTTGAACAGGAAATGTGACAGAAAGAATTTCAAAAACTTAAAATTTTAACCACGAAAGCAACTTGAAAAGTCAGAGTAACGGGAATTGACCGCGAAATTACAATTCACGGGCCTTTCCAAGCATTTTTTCAAGCCTCATTCATACTATATTCTATAGTACAGTGTCTGATGAATATAATTTATTTCTTTCATCAGTTGATGAGGACCACTGAAGAGGGATTACCCTTACAGTGTAAACAACAGCGAACAATCCTATAGGTGAAATAATACCCCTGTCACACTCACCCGCGATCACGCTGGCACTCTAACTGCGACCTGAAAAGCAGTGTTGTAGTACTCGAGTCCAGGACTTGGACTGGAGTCCGACTCAAGTCACAATCTTCGTGACTCGGACTTGACTCGAGTCACATTGAAAAATGACTCAGACTCGGACTCGGACATGGTGACTCGTGACTCACGAGTCACGAATTCCAAAAAAATAAAAAAACCTATATATTTGCCCGCTTAATGTAGGATTCTTGGGGAAAAAACAGTCCGATGCGTGAATATGTACACTGCTCCACCAGGCCGGCAAGGAGCGCACGAGTACGTCATCATTTCACATGGTGTGAACGAAATATAGCATTTTCAGTTTATTTAATTTGGCGAACAAGTGACTCGTGACTCGAAGCTAATGACTCGAGACTCGGACTCGAGGCTAGTGACTCGAGACTCGGACTCGATATTGGTGACTCGACTACAACACTGCTGAAAAGTATGAAAGCGTGAGGCAAAGCGCACTAAGGTCACTGAGAACGATTTGGTGACAGTGGAAACTGTCAAGGATGGGAGATGGTTGCCATGAGCTACCTTGAGCGCCAAACCTCGGCGCTTGTTTTGTACATGCACAAAACAAGCGCAGGGGGTCGGCGCTCTGACGAGAGCGGTGTAATGACGGAGTACAGTCGCCATAGCAGCACAAAGTGAACTACATGAGCGTATCGTGGATGTAGCAACAACGCATAGAAGCGACTTGGGGTCGCAGAAATTGTCCCTTGCACTGGTATGCGACTACTGTACGCTCATTTATGGGCTTGTTTCCGCTCATTCTACGTCCACACTGCACTGCCACTGAGACTGACGCTCGTTATACGTCCAAGACGTTGTTCCGAAATTTGCAATAGGTTTACAGCGAGTTATTACGATCCCACTTCCACCATTGCATTCCAGGGCAGAAATTCTCAGAGCAAAAGATTGCAATTTTTACAGGGTTATCCAAGTTGTATAGAAGCTTACACAGTTGAGGCACTGGGCCCATGCTTGGCTGCCACAATGTCAGTCAGGTCTGCAGAGAAGAATGCACTGACTCCTGTATCAACCGGTGGAACGTTGCTACCAAGGTCAATGCTGGGGGTTGCTTTCAAGACGTGATTGGCCGTGGGCCGGGAGGGTCGCTGTCGCGGTGGTCTGGGGCGATTCTTTCGCACATCAGTTAGCGTCTCCGTGGATTGGGTTAACGCATCTAGAGCTTTGGTGTCCGCAGCGGACTTTTTGACATGCTTCTTAGTAGCGGCTTTATCTATTGGAGATTTGGGCTTGGATGGGCTCAGAGGCTGTTTAGCAGCCGCTGGACGAGCAGTGATGTCGTTCTCCAATTTGTCACCAGAGTCGGTTTCGTCCAGCTCGGCTAATGTCAGCTCAAAATCTACCAGGGAAGGGGAATGAAAAGGTCATTCAAACTTTATCCTAAAAATTTTAATAATCATAATAAATTGAAAAAAAAAAACCTATGCTCCGTTATCAACAGACTTATGACTCTAGTTTTGTTATCTTTTGCTTGGTAAAATACATACCTTTCATAACTACTGAACGAGGGCGTACTTTCACAGACTTTCTCTTTTGACCGGGCTCGGTATCCTATGAAACAAAATCAGAAATAACAGAGAAAACAGTTCATACAAACTGGAGATGGATAAACATAGGCAGCAAAAAAAAAGATTATAGCTCATGAAAAAGTAACGTCATCAAAACATACAAATAAACAAATTTGCACTATAGTAAAACTGACTACGGGGTGATTGAATGTAGCTTTTTTATTTAGTATATTTCAGGAACTTCAATTCACTGCATGTAGGCTGAATTTCATGAAGCGTCTGCCACCTCAACATTAAGATACATAAGTGGGTGGCGCCATTGGCAGCCAACGGCCAGAGACACCAGGGAATCTCCTTACTCTTCACGATCTTTTAAGTGAGTTGCACAACACACTGGACCAACAGCTTTACATTGTTTTCAAAGGATGGAACCATTGTGATTAAGTGCCTTGCTCAAGGGCACAGGTACCGCAACTTGGTATCGAACCCGTAACACCAAACTTTGAACCCAATGTCGTGAGTCATCAATGACCCAAACAACTCGGTCACGGTACCCGAGTTCAATCACAGTCAAAATTCATGGTACATGTACAGAAGATACGACTTACCGGTAGTGGTACCACATCTACCTTGAAATGTCAACATTTTACAATGCATGTAAAGTCCTACATGGCCCTCGACACCCCTCCCCCTTTCCTATGCTTTGTAGAATCATTGAAATGTTGACAACTTTGGACGGCTTCTCAGTAATTAATCCATGCCACATCTGGGGCGGATTGCAATATGCGGTCTAAGACCGGTCTATAGGCTTAGCCGGGTAATGCGGCGTCTACTAAGACCGGTCTATAATTATAGCCCGCTTGCAATATCGTTGTCTTCAAGTTGGACCAGTCTTAAAATTTAAGCCCACGGCGAGCAGGCTATAATTTTTGGACACCGCGCTACATCTCGTAATCTTGCATAAAAAATGACAAACAAAACGCACATTGTGCCCATTACAGCTATTTTTAGTGCTATTAGATAACTTTCGCGGTCAGTTTCTCTGGCAGTGCAAAAACTGCACCACACACGCGTCATCAAGTTTGGCTTGAAATCACGCAAGAATAGCCGGCAGCGTCACTTTCCGTTAAGATGTGTGTTTTCGGCTGGCGCAGCCATACTTCAGTTAGACTGGTTTATTGCAATGGGCTAAACCATTGACTAAGCCGAGACTGGCTAAATTGTATAGTAGGCTATAAAAGACAAGTGTTAGACCAGTGGCAAAGTCGATTTTATTGCAATCCGCCCCTGGTGTACAACCGTGGCAAAATTCCGGGAGCTAACTGCTGAAGTTAATGTGTGTTAACATTAACTTGTATGAACACCTTGTGGCAAGGCTGGCTGCACTAGCCTCTGTAAGAGCTGCTGAGGCAGGGTGCACCACTCTGTTTGAAAAGCATCCTGAGCTCCTGCACTTCAATTCTAGGGCTGTTTTTGAGAAGCGTGGCTTTTGAAGGTCAGCTCAGTATAAACAGCGTTTTTGAGAGGCCTTAGCTACAGGATTCTCACATAAATAGGAAATGTCACATTCCATTGCTGTGGGAATCACTTTGCTCAAGCAGGTCCACATGGACCTGGAGAAAATCACTGAAGCAGTCTTGAAATCGATTATAAAGCTATTGGTCGATCAGTGCATTGTTATCCATAATTTCTCTGTACTCAGCAAACGTCTGTTCTGATCAAGATTTGATGTTGTAAGAAACCTGTGTTTCAGAAAATTGTGTTTGGGAGAGAAAATGTATACGTGATCCAATCACCCTATTGCTGTAGATGTACATTCCAACAATGTCACTGGTACCCACATGCTATTGATGCACATACACACTAGCGTACATGCAATTGCTACCCCTTATTTAGCTCAATCTGTTGGTTATCCTTTATAATTTTTGTTGTTGCAAAAACTGTATATTTTGTTAAGTTTCTGCAACATTTTGATATGTTATAGGGGTTTCAGACTATGCGGTTAACCAGGTTATCTCGGGGTTAACGAAAAATTTAACTCCGAGATTACACGGTTAATTCAAAGCGTTCACACTACACTTCTCGGGGTTAGAAATTCTCTGGGTTAACTGCATCAAAACCACACTTAACCCAGGTAATTTCTAACCCTGCTCACGAGGTGGGTTAACCCACCAATCTCCCGGTTAACTATGGCCTTGAGACGATTCTCCGGGTTACTTCAATAGTGTGAATGCTCGCCGGGTTTTCTTCAACCCGGGTATGTTACAACCACAGCCGGCTTTGTGCACATACATGCTGCGAACGTCAAACAATGACGCAATTCACTATAATTATGTAAAATGATGTAATTCATTATAAAGACATGTTTCGCTTTACGTGTACCTACTACCTACCGTACTAATGGAAGATGCCAGTCTTTAGTGATCGGTAAATGGTATGCTTTCTTTGTTGACTTTGAAGATTCAGAAGTAGTACTAAGAAAAAATGTTTTAGGCACTATTTCGAGATAACCCGGGGAACGGCATAGTCTGAAACCCCTATAACATATCAAATGGTTCGTGGGAGTGAGAGGTTATATTCTCTGGGTTGCCGTTCGTATCTAGTCTGAATGCGAATCACAAATTACCCGGGTATGCACTAAAGCGGGTAAGCTGAATTGCGGGGTTAAATTTGTAGTGTGAAACCGATTCTCCTGGTTAGTTTCCACCCGGGTATGACTAATACCCGGGTAATTAATTACCCGGGTAAGTCAATAGTAGTGTGAAATCTATATTAGTGACTGATTAGTGAACAGCTCCCCAACACCAGTTAATAGGATTACTGGTGTGTTTATACTAGACTGGCAAATTTGATTCAGATACATGTGTATTTCCTTCAGTCACACGTGAACATTTGTACATATCTGAAAAGTTTTCTTACGTTGCATGCCCAAAAAATCCTGTAACTTAAGGAAATACATGTAGGACATATAGTACATAGGGCTATTGGAACAATTTTCAGGGGAATGACCGATTCATAGAATTGCAATTATTACCAGTATTGTACATGTGACTACAACTGCAAATATTTCATAATGAACACCATGAGTTATAACTTGATCACTAATTGTCAGTTTTATGGCCCACAATGATAACGTTTACACAGTGAACCTAGTCACAGAATCCTTTTATAGCCGTGTTTGCATTGAACAAATTTTTTAAAGAAAAAGTTACTGCAAACCACTCAAAAGTTTAAAACAAATGGAGCTGGTTTTTGCTCAGGTTGGTTTTAATCATGCATACCTTCAATCACACAGGGGGATGAAACTATTTGTAACAGTTTACCAATCATACTACCTTTAAAGGAGCTTGACTACCACCCCCACCCCCACCCACACCCCCACTTACCACATGGGGGATGAGATTTTGATATCTATCATATACTTTCTCATTATCTTTTTGAGCTCTCAATTCGTATACTTTCAAGGATACTTTCAAAAACCCACCGATGTTTTGTAAACTAATTTATCCAGTTACATAAAGCAGTGCAATGATTACACCAACCCGTTTTGCTTCCACATCCAAATTACGGATTGCATATGTTCTGTTTTCTTCTGATGGATAGTACTTTAGGGAGGTATTTCTTTCAGGATGATTACATGTATGTTAGAATGAAATTCATTTCTGGAAAAATCTGAATGATTTGCTACAGGGTAATAAAAAGTAACTTCCTACATGAATGCATGTACATGCATGAACAACCTCCACTTTGGAATGTTAGCATGGTCATGGTAACTTTTTGCAAAGTTGTGGTCTTCCTATTTCCAGGTAAATGACCAGAAAATAGTCAAAATAATTACAATGGAAGGTGGTGCTGGTGTTTGCAATGATGGCAATTATTACTGATTGAGAAGTTTTTGGTGAAAAATGTTAGAAATAAGAGTGATCCATAAATGTACATGTATGTTACAATAAGGAGTTAAAGAACAGAAAGTGGCGATGACAATGAATTTGACACCATTGGACTGCATGTCTTATGCAAAAGTACTGTGATCTCAAATTGAAAGTTTCGTGATGCTGTGCTGCAAATTATGAACTACAAGTGCATTGCTGCAAAGTTCTAACCATTACTGTAACTGCTTACCAACTCAGCTATCAAGTTTATAAAAAACCAAAATACTGTTTGCTGTTATTCTAAATATTTCTGCTGTGAATATTAACAATTAACATCAGTGTAAAGGGAATTAGGATTTAAAAATGCATCTAGACAGTTTCTCTAAATGTTATTCAAAGTTCTACAATATTCTGTACATGTACATGTACAAGAAACAGTGCAACATATTGAAATGTTTTATGGAAATTTCATACACTTGCTTTGCTCTTCTTAAACTTAAAGCTAAAGTCACAAGTTCCCTGTTTTGCATTCCAGCAGCACTACCATTGGCCTTCGTAATTAATCCTAGTCAACCCTTTGTAATCATAGTCACTCCTACTTTGACCACACTCAATCCTTACCAACTGTCTTCATCGGCAACATGTTTCGGTGGAGTTTTGCATGCAATACTTTACCAGGATCAACCGAGAAGAAATTTAAATCATAGTAAAACCTAGCACATCCTCACCAGAGCTCTAGGGGCCCCTATTGCCGCCTTTCACAATTCTACTGAAGCTGGCATAATGTTGTAACTTTATGGGGGGATTGGGCTTGCCCTCAGACTCCCCGGCTCCCTTGGCAGGATCGTGAGATCAGAAATTCATCCCGGTTTAGAGCCAAAACCGTGATTGACCATAGCAGATGGACACCTGGGGCACGTTCAATAGCACAATACGTATGCCGATATTGGCCATACCGGCATACCGAAAACGTTGAACGCAACAGAACGCACGGTATCCCCAATACGTATTGCATCCCAACAACCCCAACTCGAACGTGGTACGCTTTCTATACCAAGACGGCAGACGAATAAATTGTGGCTACGGCCTCAGTGTTTCAAGTCAATACTTTGCTTCAACATTCGGTGTGCGGAGCAGAATTTCAAAGTGTTTATTCTGCGACCGTGGAAGACCACTGCCGGGTTGAGTTAGCAGTTTTGACTCACTGTTTGATTTGCAATTGAATTGTCAGAATCTTTGCGTTAAGCGTGCAGCTGTAGTGCTTTACAAACCGCGTTGTCTACAGTAGCCATGTTTGATCATACGTTTTGGGATGCAGTCGTTCAACAAGCCATTTCGGTTGCAGCATACAGACGCTGCCATACGTATTTCGGTATTGTGCTATTGAACACGCCTCAGGACATACCAGGGCCAACTGGGATGCAAAACCGGTAAAGTGTGACAGGCCCCTTATTAGTTCAATCAAACAAAATCCAACAAAATTGTTAGCTGCATGCCGATATCCATACAAAGTCAGAGAAAACAAAACACCTTTTGCTTGCTGCTTCAATAGAACAAAATTCTACAGCCCGTTAGTGGTGTTGATCTAAACTGGGCTCAAAAAGAAACTTATAATTTTTTACATGGTCATATCTTAAAATCCTGTCCATCAAAATGACACACCGGATTACTTCAATACTCTACTCTTAACACATGTCAGTAACCAAGCAGTTGCCGAACTGACAGAACTGAAAAATGCACTGGCATGAAACCGCTTGCTGTATCACATGTCACAGCCTGGAAATTTCATTCAGAGATTAATGTTCAAAGCTGTTCAAGATTCAAAACACACAATTGTGAAGGCCAGATTCGAACTCTTTAATACCATGGTGCTCTTGTTCCCCGGATCTCAATCTGATTGAACAACTGTGGGATTAGCTCGGGCGACGTGTTTCGGCAAGGGACAATCCGCCTGTTAATGCACAAACACTCAGAGCAGCTCTACAGAAAGAGTGGAACAATCTTTCCCCAAGCCTGCATCAGAAACCTGGTGGACAGCATGCGTAGCAGATGCACTGAATGCTTCCAAGCACATGGTGGACACACACACTATTGATGTCTGTGTTTGGGTAACTGACATTACCTTCATTTCAATTTGTTTTGACTTCTTCACGTGCCTTAAACTCTATGTTGCCGAAATTTCCAGGCTGTGACATGTGATACAGCAAGCGGTTCCATGCCAGTGCATTTTTCAGTTCTGTCAGTTGGGCAACTGCTTGGTTACTACTTTGAGCCCAGTTTATTTGAACATGAATGATGTTAATAAACAATATCAATAAACTAAAGGCTAGAAATAAAACAAAGAAGAACTGTTTCCTTGCTCTGCTATAATGCACAAAGTCTGCTGTGAGGTTTGTGTGAATGAAAGTTAGTGCAAGATGCGAAGAGGTGCAAATTACAGTAAAACAAAAAAAAGAAACGGACACTCGTTTAAGAGATTCTGAGTCATGCTTAATATGCCTGATCATGGGGCAACACCTGCCTTGATAAGTATGGACACACTGCGGCCTACTTCGCGCTTCTGGTATCGAGACATTCTCAGTTGACTTGAGGGCTGCGTGGCATCAGGACTCTGTTGGTAGTTATGCAATTGTCACTAATTATTAATACGTGTATTCTGCAAAACCGGTTCACCAAGTTTGTTTGAAAGTCTCTAATTAGCCTTCTGTGTGTAACATTTGTATAATGGCTGGTGCACCGAATTCTTCATTTTCAAATGGAGGTGCAGTTTAGAAAGTCATAATACGATGTTGCTATGCAGTGCATGCCATTGCCTAGCAAACAACAGTCTGGTTGCTTTATGCCATTGTCTCCTACGGTGAACACGGTATTGATTCTGTACTTCACACCTTCCGCGTGCACCACATGGCAACAAAACTTTAGTCTGGTCAAGTGTATACAATGTGTGCATGTGAAAGAAGTACGTCAGTATACCAGACGCTATTCAAGCGAAACATGCAAAAGGCTAATAATAAAGACTGCAGTTATTGGAAAACGCTACCAGTGATAGCCATGCAGGTTTTTTTCATTCTGTACACGACTGATACCTTCTAACACTGTGGCTCCTTTTTATCTGCAACCCCTTCAAAACCAAATAAAGTACATGTATCCACAGCTCAAAGGATCTTAAACAATACATGTACATCCTTTGATAGTTCTGTGACAAAATGCCGGTACTGCTCTAATAATTGTATTGCAGGGGGCATGTTTTGAAGAGTATGCAAAAAGATAAAAAGAAACCTGCTGCTTCCAGCATATAGCTTTTGCTGAAACAAATTGCTGATAATAATTAGATAAAGCATTTTTTTTAGGTCTCCCAAATAATCAAAAGAAAGTAAAAAAAAAAATGAAAAAGAGAAACTGCCAAAAAAAAGAACTGCCAATTTCGTTTTTTTTTTCAGTTTTGGTTTGTTTCTGCATAAAACAGGAAAAATCAGTGGCAGTCTGTCTAAAACCAATGTACACACAACCCTTCACACCCAGTCTTACACCAAACTAAAGTTGTTTTTCCCCCCTGTACCTCTTAGTGACAAGTTAGACAAAGCCTAAAATGGGACTGATTTTTGATTATGAAGATAAAAAAATGAAAGTTGAAAATCAACCAAATTATAAAATATATGTATATGCAAAGTGCTGATTATTGTCTTGGCATATTTGCAATACTGAATATGAAAGGCATGACCTAGCTTTCCATGTGTAGGCATGGCATGATGAAGAAACAAGACTCGCCCTTACCGGTACCGCACATTTGGTAGACATTTTATGTCGTAGCCGCTTCAATATTGGAACTTTGATGTTCTAATTTGAGGTTAGAATCAATGGGAAATTGTAATGGCATTTACAGAGAACTTTTTGTAAATTTATTCCCGATACCTGTTATACATGTAAGTACCTAAAATACAGTATTGAAATTGGCCACTTGTATGCAATGCCAGCAAGTTCGGTTATAAAATAGATTGTCATTGATGTTGTGAAATTGATTTGACAACTGATGAGGCCAGCTATTTCCATGTAATAATACGCAACCTCGAGTTTTGGTTTATAAAGTGCGCCTTATATACAGGTTTTTATGGTACATGTACTTGTGATCTGAACACAGTGTACTTGTCTATTCATTCTATTCATGAGAAGACAATTTGAGATTCTGATACCCATAATGTGTCTAAGGTGAGACACCTTGACGCTTTAGAGTCGTGAAATGAGCCTCATGCAAAGTGTGTACGATTCCAATTTATAAGCAAGGCTGCTTTCGAGCATGGCACCAGGGATCTATACCTGCCAACATTGCCGAGTAAAAACAAAATCGAGCTGTATTGAAACTTGCAACAGTCAAGTTGGTACAATGCTCAAGTTGACCTACAGTGCACCCGTTTTCATGTACACAACACATGCGGCACGCGCGGGGAGCCAGGTCAAGTCGACCGTTTATGAACTGTTCTGATATTCAACACTTTTAACACTTAAAAATCGGAACAAATCGGACTCGTTTGCAGGTATGGGGATCCCTGGGGTTCTCTGGCACCAGTCCAAACACAGGTTGGTGCACCAGATGGTAACACCAACTGCTCCTGACCTCCGTGTAATTGAGAAAGTACAAGTGTAGAGCGAGCCAGCTGGTCGTCATGAGTGATTTCCAAAAACAGGTAGGAACCAGACTAGACATGTAATAAATGACTACACACCTTGCTTGGCCACTTCTGCAGAAATAATTTATTGGTACCCAGGACAATGATCCACCATCTGCAGCCACTATTTAACCCATGGATGGGGGTTTTGGGTCATAGTTTTCCTTCTTTTTTCCTTGGTGGGTGAGCCCCACTTGCCAGGAGTAACATTTTTGTTGCTTTTGATATAAATGTAGGCAGACACACCTTATCTGATAGCTTGTGCTTGTACAAAAACAAAAATCAATGAGCTTTAAATGGAACATAAAAGTTCACTCACAGCACCGACTCACAGTCCTTTTTTTCATTGTAATGCCGTAACTGTTACAACTTCTATGAATACCCGATGAAAGCGGCCTCGCAATAGAATATTTACGGTAATGTAGACTTTTCCGGGCACACAAGTTTTATATAAATGTAACACTGTAGTCAGCAAAAACTATTCATTGAGCCTTTGTGATTGGGCCGTTTTGAGGTATAAGGTTAAGCTCAAGTCACACTGTCACAATTTATTTGCGAACCGCCAAGAATTACTAGGATTTTGCAACACTATCTTTTCCACAAATAATTGCAAAGAAAAATCCGCTTGAATCGGCTGATTTTGTTGAGGAACAAATCACAAAGAATAACAATTGCGAATGCTGGAGAATAACACCGATTGAGCAATGAACGAAGTAGAGTTAACTTGATGCAGAGTTCTGGAAAGAACTGCAACGACACACTCTGTGGCGGATCCAGCCTCATTAAAATACAGGAATTCAATGGATTTCAGGGGGTTGCACGTTGACCAATTTCTTCCGTTTATTGGCTCCATTGTTAAGACAATTCTCGGCTACGAGAGATTTCCAACACTCCTCAGGGATGGTGTCATCACACGTCCGATTAAGAAACCTTATCTTTATCGCGAAATCTTGAAGAACTACCGATCAGTCTCCAAAGTACCATTCTTGTTCAAGATTATCGAGCGAGCAGCTCTCGGTCAAGTTTTGCAACACCTCAACTTAAAAGGAGTTAAACGATGAGTATCAGTTGGCCTATCAACATCACCATAGCACTAAGACGGCACTCTTGAAGGCGATCAAGATGGACATAAATCACGCTGTTGACAGGAAGCTGGCTGCATTGATGGTTTTCCTCGACCTGTCGGCTGCTTTTGATTAAGTCAAACATACAATCTTGCCAAGATGTTTTCTATCACTGGCACCATTGGCTGCGTTCGAGCGTGTATAAGTTTTTGTGTTAACTAGGAAAGTAAAAAGAAAAGGACGGGGCATGCAAGGTTTCTGCGCTTTGCTGCGAGCGCTCAACTCCCGACTCCTTGGCTTTTGAGCCTGCATTTAGCCGACTACTGCTCGGGTCTGCAGTTTCCTTCCCTAGTGCAAGCACCAATACCCATTTTACCCCTGGGTGGAGAGAAGCAATGCGTGACAAAGTACCTTGCTCAAGGGTACACGCACCATGGATGGGCCGGACCGGGATTTGAACCCACAACCTTGGAACTAACCAAGGTTTTGAATACAATCACTAGACCGCTCCGCCATAGTACTCCACAAATTTAACTGTGGCTTGCACAGATTTAATTGTGGCTTTAACGAGGCTTGTGCAGTATTGATTTTGAGACATTGCGGTATACCCTGATGAAAATACCACAGTATTCGGTATCATAGAGTACTTTTCTATTATGTCATAACAATAAAGATGTACATGTAAAGTACATTTTGTGAAGTAGCTGTGCATACAGAAATTCCTTCGGTGCAGTTTTCATGTCATCCAAAAGTAGTCTCCCAAGATCATGAGTTTTTATAATCACTTTGCCCAAAAAACAATTTCCACATGACCAATTCGCCCGCAACCACTTCGCCCAAACTTTTTTATGCATACATGTATGTTATGCTGCAGGTTCGGGTATAGCATAGTTTCACGCGCGTTTACGTGATGTCACTTGGGCGGATTAGTGTTTGGGCGAACAAAGTTTTCCGGGGCGAAGTGGCTCGATATTGCCTAGCTACATGTACATCAACCAACAGGGAAACGCATGTAAGGAGAATGTATACACACAGCGCCACATGGGACAAACAAATCGCACATTGTACGGTGCTGGTCTACATTGCTGCACATACTGAATTCTCCCAACATTCTGATCCATCCTATCACACCTGTGCTATGGGGATTCTAAGTGTTTTGTCACTCGTGTTCTGACAGTTTGACAATACACGGAGCTTGCACGTGCACTGTGCATGTACAACGTACGCGGACTGCGCTTGCGCTTGCAGGCTGGACAGACAGATGTTGGAAATTGCAAGTGTGCTGTGTCGTTGGTAAAGCCATTTTACAGACATTGTGCACGTCCAAAGCTTATTTTGAGACAGCATACATCTCAAATGTACTGGATCAATGATCAATGCACTATAGTCGCTCTTAGACTGCATGTTCAAAAATGTATGAAGTCCGACATTTTAAAGCTGAATTGCAACAAGACTGAATTCTTGATCATAACCACAGTCCACAGTATCGGCGTCATGTACCAGACATCATACACACCATTTCAAGCTTGGCTATTCCTCTTGCATCATCTGCCAAACTTCTGGGGGTTGAGTTGGACTCCATCATGAAAATGGATCTTCATGTTTCAAAACTCTGTCGCAGTCTGCACTTCCACTTATTAAATATCGCTCACATCAGACCATACATCAATGATAAAGCCTGTGAGACACGACCCATGCTCTACATTATGGGGGCTGCCTCATCACTAATTCAGCATTTGCAGCAGGTGTACGTCAGCTCTTCCACGATCTCTGCGATGCACAACAAACATTTTGCCGAAAAAGAAAGAACTATAAAGAACCACAATGTCCTTGACGATTTTCTCCACGAATCCAAGACTGTTGTGGTTCACTAATAAAAATGGTGACAGTGTGACTGGGGCTTTAAACAGCTATTAGTGGGTTTTCACTTGGCCCACAGTCATGCTGTGCTTATGATGACCAAAAGTAAAGAGTCCAACTTCCGGCAGAAGACATGAGATTAATATGTAGTGAGAATTCTACATACAGGGAACGTGATTTGATATACAATGTTAAACAATGAACATTTGTAGAGCAAGGAAATTGAGTCTTTCCACGGTAAAGGGGGCATTTTGGCAACACGGACCATATTTTCCAGAAAATACCTTTGTCTGGTCTCAAAAATAAAAGGAATAAGTTTCAATTGTTCTGAAGAGATACGTTAGGCCCAAAAAGGGTTACAAAAAGTGTGACAGCATGCCTTTCTAAAAACCCTGTGTACAAATTTCCAATATATACTCGTAACCGGGACAGCCTAAAATGTAACAAGTGTCCGTCCCGGTTACGAGCGTATATTGGAAATTTGTAAACAGGGTTTTTAGAAATGGGTCTGTCCACAGTAATGGGGTACATTTGAAAAATAAGTCAATAATTCCTTTCAGATGTCTTTAGTTTATCTCAGAATTAAAGAAATGTCCTTGTTTTGTTCTCAGGAGATAACTTTTGCCCAAAAAAGTAACAAATTGCTGCCACAACATAGATTTTTAAAAAGCAAGTGTACAAATTTTCCTATTACGTATGTAACATGGACAGACAGTTTTGTGACATCTTTTTCTGTCTTTGTTACATGCGTAATAGGACAATTTGTGCACGAGGTTTTCACAAATGTATGTTGTAGGACTATTTTTCTTACTCCTTGGTGAAAAATTTATTTCCTCAGTTTAGCTTGATAATTCAAAGATAAAATTAAGACATTTGAAGTGAACTGGGACCTAAGATCTTGAATGTTACAGAAATGTACCCCATTACCGTGGACAGACCCAAATGCATGTTGTCACAACTAAAATTTATTTCTTTTATTTTGAGACCAGACAAAGGTATTTCCTCGAAATTATGGTCCGTGTTGCCAAAATGCTCCCTTTACTGTGGAAAGACCCATATCCAAGATGCAGTAGAATGACATTTGTGGTTACACACAGTATTGTAGCATGTTATACTGTAAATTGTAGTGTACTAAATGACTAAACCCTGTGTTACACTCATTGTTCGAATGGAAAGCTGAAGTGCAAACATCTACTTTTGCCAAGGTAAATGTTCTAACCAAAACTGTTCAATGGCACCTTAATTAGCTGGCCAGCCAATGTTAACAGCCATCACCACAGCAACTGACATCACACATTTAGTCTCCATAAAACTTCATTCATAAATACCTTGGACAGTTTACGCATCCCTATTGGCTGAGAGCACGTCACGTGGGCAGTCTTAAATTAGCGATAAAGAATAGTGATAATGCCCGGCTGGCTGTCCCGCGTTTGTGCCCTAGTCAGCGCGTATATGGAATACGCACATGCACAAAGAAACTGCACCCACCTGAAAGCAAATTGTGCACTTATACCCAGTCGTGTGCGTGCGCGAGCAACACGCCTGCGTTGCGCGTAACGCGCGCGATCTAACAAAAACAACATCACGCACAACTCGCAGTTGTACGAACGCCGTGTTGACACTAGACTGTAGGCATAGGAAAGTGAGTGCAAAACATGGCAAAATGACGAGCTAATTTTGGTGAATTTTACCGATTTACACGTAATGGTATTTATGAATGGGATTAAAAGTAGGTTTGGCCAATCTTAAACAACCCGTTTAAAACCAGCCAGGGGTCCTGGGCACTGATAATGCCCTCGCCTGGCGGCTCGGGCATTATCAGTGCCCAGGACCCCTAGCTGGCTTTAAACGTGTGTTTAAGATTGGCCAAACCTACTTTTAACCCATGAATAAAAACTGCTGTGATCAGCGGACATGAAGAGCAGCACAACTGGCATGACACGCACTTACCTTAGCCTTCTCTCCAGATGTTTCACCTTCTTTCTCCCCATTCTCTTTCACATCATCTTCAACACTCATCTCCGTCCCGTTGGTCAAAACAGACCCTCTGTTTTGCGAATAATCCGTCAGCTGCGATGACTGAAAACAAGACAAAGCGGTTTATCATACTTTGTGGGGAACCGTGGCCGAGTGGGTCACAGACTCGCAACACTCGGGTGAAACCTTGGGGTCGTGGGTTTGATTCACATATGTACCTCATTTTAATAGGTGGAACACACTTGTATACTCGTGTAAGCTTCATGCAATTCAGCTTACGGGCTGCGAATTAAACCCATTAAATTAAAAAAAAGAAAACAATACTTGAACTAAATACATACAAAACAATAAATACATGAAGAGGTCCTTTGGATAAAGCCGGTTTTCAATATGTACGTTTTTCGTCCGTTTTGTGCTTGCATTGCATTTGCGTCTAAATTGCTCCATAGACCGATAAAGATGGAGGAGAGCAGCAGAAAAGCAACGCATGCAGAGCGGATGAAAAATGTACATATAGAGAGGCGGCTTAAAGATAGTATACATGATTGGTAAACTGTTACAAATAGTTTTATCCCCCTGAGTGATTGAAGATATATGCATGATTAAAACCAACCTGAGCAAAAACCAGCTCCGTATGTCGTCTAACCTTTGAGAAAACAGTCAAAAAAAGGTTTGCAGTCATTTTGCCCCAAAACCACTTTGCCCTGAACCATTTCGCCCTGAACTACGGCCTGTGCACGAAGTGTTTTGGGGGCGAAGTAGCATTTTGGCGATGTAGTGTTTGGACAAAGTGATTTGGGGCGGAATGGCACTCGGGCGAAGTGGTTTGGGGGCAAAATGGCACTTGGGCGAAATGGTTTTGGGGTGAATTGAATTTTCGTCTCATGAGACGAAAACTAATTGTTTCTCAAAGACTATAGCACTTCAGACAAAACCATTTCGGGGGAAGTTTTCTACAGTTATCATGTTTATATTGTGTAAGTTAGGCGTAAATCTGTGAACATTTTTGATTTTCGAGATACCAATCATGTATACTGCCTTTAACACATACATATGCAGTACTCATGGGGAAGGTTGAGGGCGCCGACATATCCGTGTTCAGACCATCAGTCATGCATTAATAACAAATTATAGGCAAATTACAACACAATTGGCTGCGCGTTTAACCGCACGGGTTTAATGCACTGTCCCACCCTCCTATAAGCAAGATCGAGGCCTGGAAGTGGGAGGAGTAGGAGTTGATGAATGTGTGCATACTGTCCACTATTGAAAATTGTGTAAAAAACAAATTAGAGCAGTCGCCAAAAAACAGTCCAAACAAAACAAAGTGTTTACAAATGTGTGTATGAAAGGCTCCAAGAACTAGGGCCAATTTCATAAATCTGTTTAGCAGAAACATTTGCTTAATAAAAAATTTGTTTGCTTTATAAAAATGGTTTTTCAGACAAAATCTTGTATGATGTGTATTACAATTGACTGGTGTTCTGCTATTCTTGCTAAAAATTAACCCAATTAACAAATTTCGGATTTAGCAAATTTTTCTGCTAAGCAGCTTTATGAAATTGGCCACTGGACTTTTGATCCAAGGACATTTTAATGACTTTAAAGGCACAGGCTCGTCAGCAATGCGCGCGCGCCAAATTCGTGCCACGAAATACGCAGCTCCATGCCTTTGCTATGGAGCTGCTTATTTCGTGGCACGAATTTGGCGCACGCGCATTGCTGACGAGCCTGTGCCTTCAACACCAGACAATTATCAAACCAAATTTTCTCCCAGAAATACCTACCAGCGTCTGATAGCTCTCGGTAAGCTGCTCCATGATTTCATCAATGATAGTGTCTGAAATGTGACTAGCCATAGCCAAGTGGGCTTCCCTGTATGCAAACAATACAATATCCATGTGAGTGTCTGAAATGTGACTAGCTGTAGCCAGAACAGTATTGTACACATGGAATAATTCTGGATTTAGAACAGAAATGTCAGAATACGAAAAATAGGACAGTCTTTTTTTTCTCGATCTGAATACGCTCCTTTAAAGGCCATTGTATCATTTGCAATACACTCGTATTAGCAGTGCTTTGCGCGACCTGCTTAAGCTTTCTTGGCTTAACCACTGCTAAAGATCGCGACCTTACCGGCGAAGCGCGTGTGTGACATCACTCAACACCAAGCCTGGATGACACTTGCCACGATTGGACAGATTCTGTCACCTGACGTTGGGTCCGTCACACGACCTGCATCTGACACAGTAAAGATGGCTGCGCCCACGTACGTCAACACTGCACTAAGCACATAGTTGCTTTGCCAACTGTCATCACGTCGGTTGTGGTTTTACACAGTAAGTACATGGGCATCGGTGCTTCCACGTTGGATTGATTTCAGACAAATCGGACAAAAATCTCCGAAGTTTGTTTAAAATTTCGATACAATTTTTTGGTGGGCGTCGTGGCAATGGTCATGACAGCCGCCATTTTGCTGATCAATGCAGTATATGCATATGCATGAACGTTAGGAGGCGCGGCGCAATACCCGATTATGATTGGCTATCCGATTTTGTAAGCGGTGTGCTGATCGACTTCGCCAGAAAGGTCGCGATCTTTAGCAGTGGTTAAGCCGAGCAAGCTAAAGCGTGTCAAGAAAAACAAGAAAAAGCTTATTCAAAGTGTTGATAGCAATGGTAACAAACATCACAAATTTATTTCCGTCCAAAATGGTATTTCATGTTGGAAATTGACAAGCGAAGGTGCTTTTCTAAAAAAGTCCCGTGCACGGGACTTATTTTACCATTCACTTGCACATTCACTTGTTTTATGAAGCATTGATGCATCTATGTAATGTAGCTAAAATTTCTTCAGGCTAGTTTACCAACATTCTTCCTTTGATATGTTACACTCTTATTCCACGAATCTGTAAAACGTTTTATCTTGCAAATAATACCCTTAAAGGCCCTGTAGATGATCTGTTTTTGAGCGATTCTGCGAATAAAACCATTAGAAATCAAAAGAAAGACATCAACAAACTCATCCAAAGAAATTTCAGCTTTGTCAAATGTACCACGTTTAAAAAAACCATGAAAATCCATATGCGTTTTCCTGGTCTTGGTGGGGTGTTTCAATCATATACTGCGTGTGCGCGCGATCCATAAAAATGCATCGCGTTGGAACACGCTCACGCAGTACATGTACACAGTGCCCATGCATTTTGGACCGCGTAGATGCGAACCAAAAATAAGTAAATCGTTTGCAAACGATCTAAATAATTTCATCTTTACGGATTATTTTCTGGTAAAATTATATAATTTTGAGCGGAAACCTTTCATTGGGTAGTTGCTATTAATTCAATCTTTACTTCCAGAACTTTTCCCCTGTAAACTCGTCAATTACTTTTTGGGGTCATTGCAAATGATACACTGGCCTTTAAGAGACCACAGCGGCCACAAATTGCCTGCAGTCTAACACCCATAGCGGCCATAAGCAACCACCAGCTCCACAATGTTTGAAAACTTTACTTCTACATGCTGTATACTTACCATTCCTCTGTAACAACACACTGCATATACAGTTGAAGTCAGTAGTATAAATACATGTACACCACTACCATCATCAACCAAAATGGTAAACAGGACTACCCAAACCATTACAAGGTGTACAAGCTATGTTTTAAGTACTGCATGCACGTGAGGAATTCTACAAAATCACGAATTTAGTAAAGACTGTTACAAAAATGGTGTAAGCACACTCATTTTAACACTTGGTTGCACACAGTTGTATTTATACTTCTGACTTCAACTGTATATTCTTTTGTATGAATGTGATGGTTTCTTGTAGCACTTAGTAATATCCGATTTTCATGGCATGAGTCTGGGCATACAGCTTTATCTATGTGCAAATGTATGGTCTCTAATATGGTAGGTTAATGCAGGTAATCATAAAATAGTCGATGAAAATTAAAACACTCTGCACAAATTGATAACCATTTTTAATAACACAGGGATGCCTGTACCTTCAGGGCCGGTAACTGCATGTACCGGTAACTGCATGTACATGTATGTGTACACATGGACTCGCCAGCACAGTATTTATTTATTTATATACCACATCCAACAGCGGAGGGACCGCCAATTACAGGAATGGGAGCAAGTGTGTTTGAGTGCCTTGCTCAAGGGCACAGGTGCCACAACCCGTCACGGCCAGGAATCGAACCTACATTCTAGTACTAGCACAGGAACTTAAGTTCGACGCACTAGACCGCTCGGCCATAACACAGTATACTGTACTTTATGTATATGTACATTGACAGTGTGCAATGCAATGGATATGTCAGTATGTATGTGATCTAACCACTGCTGTATGGATACAGCGCCCTCTATGTATACTTCTGATCGATAGTCTGGTTTCGTGGTACTTTAGCCTTGAATGATTATGGCCGGGATACAGACATACTGCATGTGTGCAAATCATGTACATAGGCTGTACCGGTACATACATGACATAGGGCATATCCTGATATCGTTGATCAGTAAGTGATCCTTATATTTCGAGCCGTTTACTTTTCCGGCCTGCAAAAAAAGGCTTTGCCGGATTTCTTTTTCCAAAATAAGAAAAGCCGGAAGAATGGCATCCCTGATAACACATTCTACTCAAATATCAATGAATCACTATTCACACAAATGTAATATTTGGTATGGTGCCTGATAACCATTAAAATGAAACAACCAAATATGGTTGAGAAAAATCATAAGAGCCTCCCAGTGATACAAACCTGTGACATCCGACTTACTGGAAAGTGAGCTTTAAGGCACAGTGGTATACTCTCTCGGGTTAATTGAGAAAACCGGAGGGGTATAACACTGTCTTGTAGCTCAGCTGTTAGACGTCATTTGGTCTTGGGTTCAAATCCCGATGAGGCCTACATATATATGATTTTTCTTTTATCCCATGTTTAAATTAGGGAATAAAAGTAGGATTGGCCAGTCTCAAACCTACGTTTAAAACTGGCTTGGGTCCTGGGCGCCGATAATGGCCCGAGCCACCAATTCATAACCTTTTTGTGTAAATCGGTAAAACTCAACAAAATTAGCTTGTCATTTTGCCATGTTTTGCATGAATTCACTTTCTATTACGTTCGTATGAAATGCTAGCTGTGCGTCAAGTTGTTTTTGTTCGATCACGTGCGTTACGCATAATGCAAGCATGTTACAGTACGTGCACGCAGGCGGCCGGGTACTTGTCACAGTGCACAATTTGCTTTCGGGAGCGTGTAGTTTGCGTGTGCGTTTCCTTGTGCGTGTCCCAGGGTGCGGGCACGGCTGTGAGTCAGGCTCAAAAGTGTTTAAGACTGAATGTGCCTTTATCGCTCGTTCAAAACTGCCCACGTGATGTGCTTTCAGCCAATAGGGATGTGTAAACTGTCTAAGGTATTTATGAATTAGGGTATAAAAGTGGGTTTGGCCAGTCTTAAACATACGTTTAAAACCGGCGAGGGGCCTGGACGCTGATAATGGCCCAAGCCGCAAGCTACGGGCCATTTGCTTTCATGTGTATGCGTACGCATGTTCCATACGAGCTAAAACTGACTAGAGTGCCGTGGATGAGAATAAAAAGTGTTTAAAACCGGTCTTTATTGTCCGTCTAAGACTGGACATGTGACGTGCTCTCAGCCAATAGGGATGCGTAAACTGTCTGAGGTATATATGAATGTTCCTATAGCACACAAGGTCAATGAACTGCTTTTTCCTGGACCCAAGATCATTACAGTATTTTACCCCATCCTGTTGGAGATGGCAGCCCCGACTTGCTCCACAACATCCAGCAGGAAGCGTTCAGGCACCTTGGTCTGTTCCTGGCAGACTACATCCAGACTGCTCTTCAAGTCACTATCCTTCATGATGTTAGCACACTGCTTGCTGGCTACATCCATCATGCCTGATGCACTACCCTGTTTGGTAAAATTCAATTAAGTATTTTACAACGTAATGCAACACTAGTCAATTGGCCCACACAGGTTGTTCTGCAGAGCAGCTCTAGAAAGTAGTTCAGTGGAGCCTGTACGCAATACCAGCCAGTAGATGTGATATGGGATGGTGCAGGGACTTACCATTATTAAATGTGACCGGCTCTTATACAGTATGTTGAACATTTTGAAAAATGAGTTATATATATAGTTGTATTTGTTGCATTATAAGCTTTAATTTGGTATATGTCCGACCCCAGTGGGATTTTGCATTTTAGAGATATATACGAACATTTGTATATTCGAGATGAATTTAGAAACACGAGAAAATTGCAATGCCTTGACTGGGATTCGAACCCAGATCCTTAGCATATATGGCCAATTACTCTACATGTACCAACTGAGCTATCTGGGCATCCTGTTGAAGCATCACAACAATCTTGTATATTTGTATATTCATACATTCAAATTTAACTAAAGTGTCTCCAAGAAATACAGCCCTTTAAACGTTATGTATACGACCCATAACTTTTCCCATGCCCAAATTTTGAAAGGGCAACCGTAACAGTAGAACAACATAACATTTGTTGTTTTAAGGACAAAATTGAAGACTAAAGACAAAATAATAATTCACAAAAATAATTCACCTTTTTCAATATTAATATTCCTGTATATAAATTATGAAACTATTGATATACTGTAATAGAAGCCAAACAACAAAAAACAAAAATTCACATTCGTGACAAATTGTTCACCCCCTCAACAATAGAACAGCTCTGTATATGTTTATAAATGCTCTGCATTCGGATCTGTTTTGTTTTATTTTTCACGCTTTCACTTCGACATGACTCATTAAATTCAAGATGTATTTATGCGAGATATATCAAAGAGAAACAAAATGTACAAAATATATTAGTCTATCACATCTAAAAAGAAAAATCTGCAAAACAAGTTTCTGTTTTCATACTACACGTACAATGGTTACATGTCACAAAAAGCACATGTGGTCATGAAGTATCCATGTCTGTATCCATGTCTGTATCCATGTCTGTATCCATGACAGTAGCGAAACCCGTTTTGCAACGTCACAGATTCTGATATGAATATGGATATGTCATGATTTCATGCGCGTTTTGTGATGCATAACTGTTTTCATGAGCACTGAAAACGGTCCTTGTCCACCCTACACTTAGCATAAAAATGGTTAACTGTTTTGCAGATTTTTCACTTCATCCGTGATGGATTTAAAAAAATTGTAAATTTTTTATGTATATTCTGTAAATATATAGATCAAATTTAATGTGCCAGGCCCAAATGAAAGTGTGAAAATCAGCTGAAAACAGAGCCAAGCACCAAGCAGATTTGAGCAATATATATATGCAAATGAATGTATAAATAGTCACACAATGTGAAAACCATTTGAGGGTGTGCATTAACTTGAACAGTTACCATTGACATATCCGTATTCGTAATTTCGTCGCTTTGTGAAACCTCTCTATTGAGTTTATTACTCAAATTTAAGTATAAAATGCTGTGCACAAAGAGTACCTACAGGAATTCCACATTACATGTATATTGCTTGGAAAAACAAGTACATGTACAACCCTGCAGCTAGACTGAGCCGGTCAGAATTCCCAGGCCAAGTTCGCCAGTTTTCTAGGGGCGTGTTTGTTTCATGACAGATCCGAATCCAGATCCCGATCTGTTTTACCGTGCAGAAACAAACGAAACCGCTCTCAACTCGGATCTCAAATCACGAGAATTGCAATTTATTTACCAAATTTCTGTACCAAATTTCTCCCACGACATTCGTCGTAAATAAACAAGCATTCTAAATTTGTTTGTATCGTGTGTTGCCTCTGAAAACTGAAACGACACGGTTTTACTCACACAAAATCTCCACGATGTTTACGTCGCCATTTTGGATCTAGCGCTGAACCTTCTCTCGAGAAGGTTTCCACAGATCACAGATCTCGGTCAGGATGTGCGCGAAGTGAACGAGTTCACCTTGGATCTGCGCGGATCTGAATCTGGATCCGTCCGAAACAAACACGCCCTAGGCTGTGTGCACTGGGCACATGACTTGGTTAGTTTTTATCCAACAAAAATATTTTACACAAAATAATCACCTTAACTTGCCAATCGACTGGCGAATGTAACCCTACCTGAAGTTGTTTTTCAATGATGGTTCTCAGCTGGTCTGCCATTTCATTCAGTTTAGCCTTGAGATCACTGCTTTCAGCTTTCAGCGCCACTTGGTGAAGGGCTGCTAGTAACTACCGAAAAAACCAAAATAAATCACATTCTTTCAGGTGCACTGATTCAGAATTTTTTTTTTAACTTCCAGCTGCTCACCAGTACACACAAACAAACGATGGCCTTCAATTAAATTATGTTACAGACCTTAACAAATTCCGTAATGAAAGAGTAAAGGCAAAGTTTCACATGATTTATCGGAACCAGAATCTGGTTCCGATAAATCATGTGACCTTGATTTTTTTAAAGATGCTCAAAAACAGCCAAATTTTGTGGTTTCCTTTCAGGTTCTCTTCAGTGTATTTCGGAAAGATTTTCAGAATGTATGGATCTATTTCGAGCCCAAAAAAGCCCAACAAAGCCAGTGTGTCCCTTGTTATGGCCGAGCGGTCTAGTGCGTCGAACTCAAGTTCCTGTGCTAGTACTAGAATGTAGGTTCGATTCCTGGCCGTGACGGGTTGTGGCACCTGTGCCCTTGAGCAAGGCACTCAACCACACTTGCTCCCATTCCTGTAATTGGCGGTCCCTCCGCTGTTGGATGTGGTATATAAATAAAAAATAAAAAAAATAAAAAAAATAAATGGAGTACTCGCCGAACCGCCGCTCAGTGCGTTTGTGTCGAGTACATCAAACTCACTGTAGTTTTTATCGTGCTACATGTATTTAACTGAATGAGATGCAGTTAGCCCCTGCATCTAGAGCCACCTTCGAAGAGAGTCTGGAGCATTTTTGGTAACAAAGTTTTACTTTAGTGAAGCACCTACGACGTTGAATTAACGGACTGACGCTCTACCCCATAGGCTAGTACTCCAAACAATTAAACAAACCCCTGCGCGTCGTGGTTTTATTTACATTGTTGACGTCATCTCTCATTCAGCAGTGTTTGCCGTTAACTTTTTTTCCAACTGGCCAACAGGGCCAGTTGGCTTTAATCTTCACTGGCCCGTCGGCATTTCAAGTGGCCCGGTTACCGTTAATTTCTGGTTGTTCATTTTACACACAGTCAACCTTTAAAGTTTGCAATAACCACATTTGAGTAAATCAATTATGAAAATTTGGTAGTCATAAGGTTGAAAATGTTTGAAAATGTGTGGTAAAGTTTGAAAATGTGTAGTACATTTGAGAGCTTTCTGGTGAATTTTAGAGCTATTCTGGAGTCTTGAAATGCTCTTTTGTTATATATATATATCCAGGGGAATAAATTGGAACCGGGTGACCAAGGACCGTATCGAGAGCGGTATTATGGCTGTGGGAGTTTTTTAACGAAAGAAACTGTAGTACGATGTGGGTCTGTTTTATTTCAACCGGACAGCTGGACCATTTGAGGAGGCTTTTCAGCTGGCCCGAGACGATTTCAACTGTCATTTGGGCAACGGACCAGTGCTAATTCGAACACTGTTCAGTCTATTAAAATCAATGGTAAACTGGTTCTAAGATTTCAATTGTTCATTTTTCTTACCAACTTGGAGTTATCTGCATCCAGTATAAAGTCCTGTGCCTTCTGGACATCAGCCTTTGTGCTGCCTTCATTGCAGTCGGCAAGGTTCTGCACAGTGTCCTGGATCTGAACCACGAGTTTGTCCACCATCTGAGACCAAACAAAAAAACTCTTGCATGACCCGATTTTTGCCCAATACCGAGATGAAATTTCCCAAACCTGTTTTTTTATTAGAAAATGCTGAATCAGGCGTCAATTTCACAAAGACCTGCGATGCATTGCAAGTGCTTAAATCTATCGCAACTTGCCAAACCCTTTGCAAGTTTATTATGAGTTTTTCAATTGCATTTCACAAAACACTTGCGTTGGGTACACGTCATAAGTTGTGGACAGAACCAGTATATATGCAGAGCGATTATCTATTTGGTATTCGTAACTTTGCGAAGGGTTTATGAGTTGTTATGACATGCTGCAATAGACCGATCCAGTAAGCTCTGCCCAATTTGGAATTGACCAATCCAGCCTCAGGTTGAGGTAACCAAAAAGTGGATCTCCATTTTGGTTAGCTGAATCATCAAAATTTTGTGCACAGAGCTAAGGCGAAATGCAGCACGAGTGACGCAAAAACAAAATTTTTATCAGCGCAGAGGACCGTAGCTGGTTTGAAACAGATCGTATAAGAGTGGCCAAACCTACTTTTAATCCCTTCATAAAATGTGTTTTTGTGTAAATCGGTAAAACTCACCAAAATTAGCTTGTCGTTTTGCTAGGTTGTGTATTCACTGCGTTCTAGATGTGTGTCGAGTTTTTTTTGTTGCAGGCGTGTTGTACATGCACGCACACGACCGGAAGGCACAGGCTCGTCAGCAATGCACGTGAGCCAAATTCGTGCCACGAAATACGCAGCTCCATGCCTTTGCTACATGGAGCTGGGTATTTCGAGCGTGCAGTTTCTGTGTGCGTGTGGATGTTTCAATACGCACTAACCAGGGCGCATGCACTGATCAGGGCGCGGACGCTGACGCATGGCGCGGCCAAGCGACTCTACTGCACACGTGCCTCACATGTGTGGTATGTTGCTAGGCAACAAAGGCAGAGCTTACTGGATCGGTCTGTTAGTGTATTAAGTTGGCACACTTTTGACGTGGGCCAATAAACCAAATTGGAACCTCAGAAAGGTTAACATTTGTAACAAACATTGGCCAATTATTAATTTTTAGATTGATTATTGTCAGTCCAGGCGCGGATCCAGAGGGGGGGTTTTGGGGGTCAAAACCCCCCCTGGTCCGACACCAAAAAATATAATGTAATGCATTTTTTGCGTGTCCGCCTGTCCGAAACAAGCAGACATAAAAATCTGATGGGCAAAACCCCTCCCTGGTGGCAAAACCCCCTCCTAGAAAAATTCCTGGATCCGCCCCTGCAGTCTTCAAATTATATGCCGTCTGCGGTTCGAATGTAATTTTTCTTTAAAGGCAGTATACATGATTGGTATCTCAAAAATAAGAAATGTTCACAGATTTACGCCTAACTTACACAATACATGTATAAACATAATGACCGTAGAAAACCTCCCCGGAAATGGTTTTGTCTGAAGTGCTATAGTCTTTGAGAATGAGTAAAACAATTAGTTTTCGCCCCAAAACCATTTCGCCCAAGTGCCATTTCGCCCCAAAAACCACTTCGCCCGAGTGCCATTTCGCCCAAAATCACTTGGTCCAAACACTACATCGCCCAAATGCTACTTTACCCCAAAACCACTTCGTGCACAGGGCGTGGTTCAGAGCGAAATGGTTCAGGGCGAAGTGGTTTGGGGGCGAAATGACTGCAAACCTTTTTTTGACTGTTTTCTCAAAAGTTAGACAAAGGACGGAGCTGGTTTTTGCTCAGGTTGGTTTTAATCATGCATATCTTCAATCACACAGGGGGATATAACTATTTGTAACAGTTTACCAATCATGTATACTATCTTTAAGACAGTGTCCATTTTTAGAAACTGTCTTGGGCAGCTTGTTTTTGTTCTTTTGGAAGAGTACACATTATACATTTGCTTGGTTAAATTAAGGGATCTCTTAGTTGAATGAAGCCATTTTACTTCATCAAACAAAGGAGAGATTGTAATCTTGTCAAATAAAGAGGCATGCATTCACATTAGGAAAATATCTTCGTCGAATCATCATTGAATCTTTGTCGAACAAAGCGATTTCCCTAATGTCAGCGGCGTCTATGTTAGTGCTTTACCTGGTGGGATGTAGTATACAGGAATCCCTGTTGCAGCCTGAAAGCCTGATCGTCATGGAACTTGTGTTGGCTGTGGTTCCTCTGAAGAAGGCTTTGAATCCGTAGCAGTGAGGCTGAAGTCTTTTCTGGTTGTGACTTGAGCGCAGTGGTCACATCATGGACTGGTGTTGGCATGTATTTCAGAGTGTAGTTTCTGCAAATAGTCACAAAGTTTCATTATGAATCCAAACATTCTGGGGACCATTTTCTTGCATATCAACCATAAGTGGGTCCAGTTAAAGGGCCTGTGACATGCTAAACAACTTTGTCCCTAAGCTTTGCTTCATAATGACGGATTACTTGTTCAGCAAGACATACTATTGTTCGTTTGGATGTAAAATCAATAAAAGGTGGCCTTTTTCAACTTTGAAGATTTCATTTCAATAAATCACAGACAGAGGGCGCTGTTTTGAGTGCATCACATAAGGAAGACAGAAGGGAAAAGTTAAGAAAAAACATAAGACTTCAAGTTGGACTTGTGGCAAATTGCTGCAGTTTCTACCCCCAGTTTTGTCATGGCTTACAGCAGGCAACATGTAAAACAAACTCAAACAGCCATGGATTACAAAAGTTTCAGGAAAATTTAGAAAAAGTGGAATCTTTTGTGCACAGTTGAATGTGATTTTCCTGTGTTTGCCTCTTGTGACATTGTGACCTTGTCATGAATATGCATATTTTCATTAGCATAAAAACTAAAAACCTTTGTTTTAACCCCCAAATCAAGCTCCAAATAGGATTTTTATGACTTTAACTGAGTAGAGTGGTTTTAAAGCATAGATTTCATTGATAAAAATCCTAAATAAGGGGCCCTTTAAATCATCAACCCATAGAGAGTTCAGAGTTGGTGATTAGAGTCACATTATTAGCTCCCCTTGGTATTAAAAGTTGACCCTCAAGAATTATTTGTTCAAACTCTAACTGAGGCCAAGGTCACACCGATTATGACATCCCAAATTATTGTAGTATTACTGTAGTATAATTATGAGATTCTGTATGCGTGTGACCCCAAATTTATTGTAATCGTATAAAAATCTGTTAATGATGAGAATTCTCATCATTCAATTGTAATCCAATTGTAAACCGATTGTAATAAAACATGTGTGACCCACCTCATAATCGTATTACAATCCATCCCAAAGCCCCTGCGGTAACCTTCCCTCCTACGCGCGTGCGTGCACTTATTTTTTCACCGCGCGCGCCTACATTCCCATTTAGTACAGGGTGACTTTTCCATTCACGAGTGCCAAGTGCGCACGGTGCGGTGAGGCAACAAGCACGCACATGCAAGACAGGGAAAGCCACTACAGTGGAGGACGAGATGTATTACAACGGATGTGTATATGAGTGACCCGACTTTATTACAATACAATTACAATCAGATTACAGTAAGTTTGACCCCGGTCGTCATTGGAAATATTACAACCGCATCACAATCGAGTAAATATTTAAATAATTTTCTTGTGTGACCCAATATTGACTATTAACCCTCAAACAGTTTTTTATTTGTATACTACCCTGCAATATTTAAACATTCATGGACCCAGTAGTTTTTAAAACCATGGAAATTCACGTTTTTTAGTTTTTTAACCATTGATACATTCAAACTTCAATTTTTAATTGTCAGAATGAGCTCTTAGCTGGTTACTATATGGTACACTCAGGCCCACTCAAGGAATCGTCCAAAAAATATGGGCTTTTAAACCAGCTTTTTTAAGCAGCTGATTTTATGGAGACCATAAATTTAAGCACTGCTAAACATTTGGGGTGTTATGGCCGAGCGGTCTAGTGCGTTGAACTTAAGTTTCTGTGCTAGTACTAGAATGTAGGTTCGATTCCTGGCCGTGACGGGTTGTGGCACCTGTGCCCTTGAGCAAGGCACTCAACCACACTTGCTCCCATTCCTGTAATTGGCGGTCTCTCCGCTGTTGGATGTGGTAAATAAATAAATAAAATAAAATAAATAAATAAATTATTTGCTAGCTTCAGTACAGTTACATGTAGCACAACTTTTCTGCTTCAGTAAGCACACGTTTTTAGCTAGCGCTTAAGAATCGCCATGAAATTAGCCCCTGGTTTCAATCCTACTGCAGCAAAAATTGTCTTTACTCGATCTTAAATTATGGAAAATTTTAACTGACCTGCATTGTATGCCAAATTTATTCCCCTGGAGTGGGAGACTCATGTTGGAGACTTGATGACTAGTTTTTATTTCAAGTCATAAATCAATCTTATTTCCCGAGTCCAGTCACAAGTCATTTTCTCCAGAGTCAAGTCACAGGTCAAAAACCAAAAACTGACTTGACCCCAAGCCAACAAGATGAGAGACCAGCTCTGCCCTGGTAGTACTGACCCATGGGCTAATTATGTATAACCGCCCCCAAGACACTTGCACATTTTAGAACTGCATATGCAGTTCCCTGTCGCGAAGGTGTTAAGGTATAAGGCCTAGTGAATTCATACTTACTTTTCCAGTGCATTAGCGAGATCATTTAAACCAACGTATGTGATACCGTTGCAGTCCAGTTTGACTGTGTGTAACTTGGTGTTGAGCTGCAGGGCCTTTGCAAGCATGCGTGCTCCGATATCGCCCATACCATTACCACTAAACGGAGAGAACAAAATATTTAATATATTTATTCGATTTAAATCTTGCTGGTACTAAAATTAAAGATTCCTGAAAGTGCTCTTTGCAAACCCGTAAAAAGACGGTTTTGGAGGTGGGAAGAGAAATCATGTTGTCGAACCTCAAAAATAAGAGCACTGTTAGAAGCGAGGTCAAAATAGAAACGGTCTGTATACCGGTAAACGATTCGAGTTAATCCCTCTTCAAATCGTTTCTCTGTTGACAGAAAACCGTGTGCCGGTTTGAAGGGAACCGTTTCCAACTTGCTGGGTTGGTCGATGATTGACAGGTTTACAACTAGCCGCCTGCATGAAGGGAACAAAAGGCTGCTACTGGTCGACGACTTCAAAGGGAGCCGCTTGACCCTCCAGCCGGGCTCACCCCGGGGCATGAATGGGTTGTGGTTAAACACCCTTGTTCGGGCGGTCACGTGATAAACAGTGGCAGTGAGTCAGCCAGGAGTAGTCACACCATGGTCACACAATGGCCCGTAATCCGATAAGCTCTCTATTGTTCAGCGAACGTGGGCCGGGTTGAACATTGCCAATTATCCATCGTTTGGTCAGACAAGTTGAATCGTTTGCTTGTTCACTGCAAACCGTGCAACGGTGTATCTTTTATGTACCGTTTCCCGGTATACAGACCGTTTCTGTTTAATACAACAGTCTGCTTATAACATGAGAAATCTTAGGTCTCAACTCATTGTTCTTTATTATTTTTTTATTCTTGATAATACAAGGTTCCTTTTATAACACAATTTTGCAAAATTCCAAAAAGGACCTCTTATTAACAATGTTCAATTGTACTAGGAAAACTCCATACAAGCAAGTAGGTACTCAGGATGCATCTATAATGGCTCGGACTGGATTAAAACCCAGTATTAAGTCTGAGGCACATCATATTGTCCTAATTGAATTTATGACATCTTAGCTACGACACATTGAAAAATGTCTTGCAATATCCAAAGTTAAGACATCATAACTAGTAAGACCCGTTTGTATTTATTTGCTGTTGTGAATGGCATTTTAATCACATTCGGAACAGTCGCGCATGCGCATTACACTACTTGCTGGTCGTTGCTGCCAGCCGTACATGTGGTAGTTGCATAAAAAAAATGTCGAAAACACTTTTGTAATTAACGTAAGGCCCAGCTTGAAATCTAATTACCTTTCAGTGAAAATTGAGTTTATTAAGAACTTTAGACAAACTGTCAAAAAATGTACTTGTGATCCTTGCCACAAGGCTCCTTTTCCCGGAACTGAGCAGGAAATATAAAACAAATTTTTAAAGACATAATTTACGACACATATTAGATGTTATAAATGTTATGTGTCCTAGGACACAAGTTAGGACACATACATTTTTAAATAGCAAGGCAAAATAATCTATGATGTCTTAGTGATTGATGTCAGAGTTTGGATGTCCTAAATTTCTTTATTGTAATCCACCCCTGGCATATCCTTTTGGCAAGGCCTTATGGCTTTGGGGTTTCATTGTTTGGTAAGTAACATGCGAGACAATTGGGCGTCTTGAGCGGAGTATACCAAGGCTGCGCGGACGTTATGCCTTCTGTCTTGCCATAAAGCCTTTTCCGAACTGGCTACTGCTACATTATTCATTACATTCAAGTAGTTGACCGTTACGTGCAATGTCACAACAACATTACCTACACCCTACTCTACACAAACGGATTGAAAACAGATCGAAAACTGTTAACTGAGCCAATTTGTTTAAATTTGACAAATTGTTTATTACAAGTTTTATACGGAACAAATACAATTTCCGTTTGATTTGATATTTTTGCCATTTAATTTACCCAGTGAATTCAAAAGCGTAAGCCTACCTCCCTTCTTTGTAGGAGCTCACGACGTAATTTGCATAGGGTGACCTGCTCGTGATTGGCTGATTTCGCTACCAATTTTGGTAGCGATTATAAAGAAAAACATAAGAATCGCCCCTCAATTCGAAAAAGGCCAAGTGAAATGAGACACTCGGCGTGTGTAGACTATACTAAAGTCACCAAATCGCCCAAATTCACGAGGTCTCGTCAAAAGGCTACCCCTGGCCGCTACACCACCCTGATTACGCCATTAAAAATTGGAGAAAAATAAGCACAATTTGAAGTTTGCAAGACGACAAACCTTTCTTATTGTAGATTGACAACACTAATAATAATAATAATAATAATACATGTATCACTTAATGCTGCAAAGGGACGACACACCGGTAAGACTTTACCAAACTACCACCGAAATTTCGGCTAAAAGACATCGATTGGACACCAACATTCTGTTACCCAAAGGTTCCGAATATGGTTCCAGACCTAAGAGATATGGTTCTAGACCTAATAAAAATGGTTCTCGATTGGAAAAAGATGGATTTTGACCTAACAAAAATTGATTTTGACTTCCAAAATATTGGGGCTACACCAAATTGTCGACCTAATAGAGCGCGTCATCCTAATAGGGCTCTCTACGCAAAAAGTGTCGCCCCATTGGATAAAATAGAGAAATAAAAAAAGGCATTTATATAGCGCTTTTAGCTAAAAGATCAAAGCGCTGAACATGGGAAAAACACAACAATTAAAGATTAAACAAATACAATTTAAGTGATTTCCTGAAAGCAATTTCAATTTTGTGTGTGGATATACGACTGCAGAATGATCCCCCGAACACTGTTAATCTTCTCACCTGATGTCAATGTCAGTCAGTGTCGTGTTGCTCCCCAGTGCATTAATGACTTGGATCGTCTCGAACTTCATCTTATTGTCTGCTAGAGACAAGGTATGCAGGGACTGAACGAAATAAAATATTCATTTTAGGTGTTACAGCTTGACCACACAGACAATGGTTCAATACCTACATGTATATGATGCACAATATGAGACTGAGCGACTCCCACCACCACCTCGCCCCCTCCCCCTACCGCCCCTATACCTCAACACACTCTTCCCTTTTGTTAACGTACATGTATGACTCCCCCCTAAAACCTGAAAGGAAATTCCTTGGATGTTTTACACACAATTGAGCTCGTGCCAATGACGTCATTTTGGGAGTAAAACAATGCCGCGTCGTTGTGGAAGCAATGTGCAGGCGCGTTGTGTGTGTCCATAGCGCGCGTAACGCACTATGCTGAGTCTCCCATTGGTGAACTAAACCGCGTTACGCCCACCAGAGACACACACAACGCGCACGCACATTGCTTCCACAATGACTCAGCATTATTTGACTCCCAAAATGGCATATTCGCACGTGTTCGAAGGGGGTCAATAGGGAACAATGGAAGGGGTGAGTCACTCGGTCACATACTATCTTGCACCAAATACCTACTGTACATGTATACAATGTAATATTTTAGGGATTTGGAATGCGGCCTATAAAAACACATTCTAATGGTGGGTGTTTTTACAAAGTATGAGAAATTGGGACTTGAGGAGAGCTGTAAGAAGACACACAACATGTACATGTGTATGTAATTATCACTATCTTGGTATTGGAAGTTGACAAACTAACAGTAGTTCCCTTGTCTGCCAACTTCCGTTACTCTTGGGAGCTACAAGTATATTACGAACTATCCATACTCGTAATTGATACTCGTTTCAAGCTGCCTTCGTAAATACAACGAAAAATGAGGACAAATACTAAGAATTTGACATTCCATTACATGTACGTGTTCAGTGTTTACACATAGCGAGCTCGATATTCATGCCGTACAAATGCGTAGCGGATAGCGAGTTGTGTGTAACGTCACAAGACCGCAGAAACCTGTGACGTATCCGACGCACTATCCGTATCCCTGCGCTTGCAAAACCTCTCTATTGTCTCACACAATCACCTTCTAGAAAGGCTTACCAATAAGTCACAAGGATGCGAGCTATAAACACATCAGGACAACATGAAAGTCTGTTAATCCGATACTGTTCTCTTACTGTCAAAGTTCTTATACTTACCAATTCCTCATTTTGGATGACTTGTACGATGGTGTCTAGGACCTTGAGAAGTTGCCTAGGAGAAGGAGAAAAGATACATAACTCTGGCACATTTCATGTCTGTTGACCTGTCTTGAGACCAAGACCGGTCTTGACTGCTACAACAACATTCTGAAGTAACTGTATCTTCCAAGGAATTAAAGGCCCTGTAGATGATCTGTTTTTGAGCGATTCTGCGAATAAAACCATTATAAATCAAAAGAAAGACATCAACAAACTCATCCGAAGAAATTTCAGCTTTGTCAAATGTACCACGTTTAAAAAAACCATGAAAATCCATATGCGTTTTCCTGGTCTTGGCGAGGTGTTTCAAATATTCGTTCTCAGTGGATCGGGTATACTCTGTGGCTTGCGTCATGCACTCTGTGGCGCACATCATATATTGCGTGTGCGCGCGATCCATAAAAATGCATCGCGTTAGAACACGCACACGCAGTACACAGCGCCCATGCATTTTGGACCACGTAGATGCGAACCAAAAATAAGTAAATCGTTTGCAAACGATCTAAATAATTTCATCTTTACGTATTATTTTCTGGTAAAATTATATCATTTTGAGCAGAAACCTTTCAATGGGTAGTTGCTATTAATTCAATCTTTACTTTCAGAACTTTTCCCCTGTAAACTCGTCGATTACTTTTTGTGGTCATTGCAAATGATACACTGGGCCTTTAAGGAAGTACACCGAGCAACAAAAAAACGCAAACAATTCTCTACTTTTTATTGAAAAAAAAGCAGCCAGTTGAGAGTGGGAATTTGCAGCACACAGCAGCTTCATGCAGTCATGCATTATGTGAATATTTTGATATTATTATTTCTTTCTGGTATTCATACCAAGGATTCCTCTAAAGTGCCCATTAGAAATTAGAAATGGCCAGAGACACCGGGGAATCCTCTTGCTCATCTTTTTATGGATTATGACCCGGGGACCGCCGGGGTGAATAATTTCGATACAGATGTGGACAAATGTCCATGAGTTTGGAAAATCTGGATGCAGTGAAAAGCAACTTGGCTCCACCGGGATGCGAACCGTGGACCTTCTGCTTAACGTGCAGACGCCCTACCAATTGAGCTATGAAGCCAATTGGTAGTCTCGAATCACGGAAGTGCAGTTGTTTCTTACTGATTGGGATTGGCCATCACGTGAGCTCAGCGAGTCCTACAGAGGGATAAACCCTTCAATAAGATTACCACCCCTCCCAGAGATCATTTAAGATGCGCCCCAAACCCCTGCCTGCTTGCCCTAATTATTAAGTATGAAGGTCCGCGGTTCGAATCCCGGTGGAGCCAAGTTGCTTTTCACTGCATCCAGATTTCCCAAACTCATGGACATTTGTCCACATCTATATAAATACGAAGAGGACTTGGGATACTGGACAGGATTTTCGATGGGACTTTGCAACTTTATTCCGGAAGAGACATTTCTGTGTGTGTTCAGCTCAGTATTTTGGGTTTCTGATTGCAACCATGTTGCAACAGGAATCACAAAGCATGTGTCCCTCTCTGTTCGTCTGTAATTTTTTGTGGAGGTAATTTGGCCCAGTGTGCCATGCTTGCTCAGCATCATCAAGGACTTGAAAGAGCTTGTTCAGATTTTTCCAGAAAATGGATTTCATTCTAACCTAGCAATCATATAAAATGCCTCCCCAAAATACTATCCAAGGGACGTAAACAGAAAATTTGCAATCTCCAATTTGGATGTGGAAGCAAAACTGTTGCAGTGTTCTCCAGCGTTCGAATTAGCACTGGTCCGTTGGCAAAATAACAGTTGAAATCATCTCGGGCCAGTTGGAAAGCCTCCCCAAATGGTCCGGCTGTCCAGTTGGAATAAAAGTTTTACTGGGGAGAACCTCATGACTACCAAATTTTATTAACTCAAATGTGGTTATTGCAAACATTAAAGGTCGACTGTGTGTAAAAAGAACAACCGGAAATTTGATCCGGGCCACTTGAAATGCCGACGGGCCAGTGAAGACATGAGCCAACTGGCCCTGTTGGCCAGTTTGGCAAACGCTGTTCTCCACTGCTGGTTTTGTCCAGGGGTGCCGCCCGGACAAAATTATCGCACGTACCGTTAGCGCCGGACAAAAATTTGCCAACCGGACAAAAATTTGCCACCCGGACAAAAATAATAAATTTTTCCCTTAAAACACTGAAAGTACAGCCAAGTCATTCCAAAATTAGGTGTAAATTCACCAAACGTGATTCGCTAACCACTATATCGTTCACTTACCACGCAAATCTATCGTATTAGCGTCCATAACAGTTGCATGCATTTGTTTTGAACAGCCTTCTCAAATGCTACGGGCGGATCATTGGGAGTGCGGGCATGGCCCATATAAAAATCGTCGCTTCCACCCCCCTCCCCCGACTAAGCGACATTGGCGCGCCCGGACAAAATCTGTACCAGTGTACAACACTGGGTTGGTGTAATCACTGCACTAGTACTGCTTTATGGAACGGATAAATTAGTTTACAAAACATCGGTCGTTTTTGACGATATCCATGAAAATATACGGATTGAGAGTGCGAAATTTCAGAATGGTAATGAGGAAAATATGGAAAATGATATGGTATTAAAATCTCAACACCCATGAGAAAAAATGGGGGCTCAAATATGTGATCTAGACACGCTCCTTTAACTGAGCTGTGATCTCTATTTTTGTAGAGTGATTTACATTCGCAGACAGTTCTAGACCATAACAACTTACTTGTATTTAAGTCCGCACATGTTCTTGCTAATGTCGAGCGACTGGAGCGTCTTGTTCTGGCCAATCCAATCTACAAGATGTGCAAGCTCTTGATTGAAGTCATTATTGCTCACATTGAGGCTGGCGATGTTATTCACAGGGGCTATACTTCCAGCAATAACCATAGCTCCTTCTGTCTTCAACTAATGATTGATACAGCACACAGATAAATAACGTTAAGTGTTAGTTACTACAAATTAGAAAAAATAGAATTAGGTAACAACAAGCGTAGTGCTAGATTCACACTAAGCTTTTTCATGAGTTTACGTACGTACATTTAATGCGCATCACTGACAAAAAGTGGCATGGCGGGAATTTGGAGAAAAGACACTGCAAATCACAGAATGACAAACACACTTTCACCCAGTTGATTTGTGGTTTCATTCACGTTGTTTCACTCCAAAATCTTTCTGAAAGTCGATTTCCCTAAACTCTTCGTAAATTAAGGTCCATAATAAGACTTGCAATGGATCGTAGGGCTCCGATGGATCGTGGCTACGATGGGTGCTGGGGTGGATTCCACCAAACCTATCGTAAGCGCGATGCGTTCGATGATTGATTAGGGATATTTGCATATTTACTCTAAGACTGTTTGCTGTGCTGAGTTATGTTTTTAATAAAACGGTCATCGGCTACACGAGTTCAAAATGTCTCTGTGTCCGTTCTGCGTAGTGCAAGCGCGCGCATTGAATGCGGTGCGAAGCTTTTGGGATGCGTACATGTACCATACATTTCGTGTAGTTACCAGGCGCGTGAGCGCTTTGCATTGCGTTTTACGCATTTTTAAGTCACGCGTAGGGCGAGTGTATAACACAGTAGCATCATTCAAATATTTATTCCACGCGTACACGACGTTGTGGCCTACGTAAACAATGGATAGCCAACTGCAGCGTAGCTTCTATGTTTTTGAATCGACAGTTTTGAAGCGACACTTTTTGTCACAAAATGTACAAAATTTTACATTTTCTCTTGTTTATATCGCTTAGCATAGAATCTATTAAGAGTGGCAATCAATTTTGTGGGGAGCCAGTGTTCGTCTCGTCTTCCAAAAACGGCAAAAACCATGACCATCGTCGTTGGTCAAAATGTACGCTACGATGACCCATTGCCTCATCGTAGCTTAACTGCTTAAGGTGCGTTGCCATGGCAGATACATGTATGCATCGTTACACTAATCACAAGTCTCTTAAAATCATTCTAAGGACGCAACACGAGTTACGGAGCGGTAACCCATCACCTTGCGAGTTGCGAACGATCGTAAGCGTTAGTAAAATCGACCCCACGCCACTTTTTTTTCATAGTGGTGCATCAAATTTACGTGCGTCAATACGTAAAATTGACTAATGTTAATCCAGCTTTACACAAGAAAGGAGGCGGATGGAAATCAATCAGCACATAAAGACTAAAGATGCTGATGTATGCACTATGTACCATGCTGCTTCAGCAACATCCTCAGGCCCGCTTCAAACGTCGCGCTTATGCCGTGCTTGTGCCGCACTAAATTGAGTTAGCATGGCAGACCCTGTCGAGCTAAAATCTTCTGCCGTGTCGAACTCATTTTGCCGAGCCAAATGGCTTCAAACGTCGTGCTTGTGCTCAAGTTAAATTTAATTCGACATGGCATAAGCGCGACGTTTGAAGCGGGCCTTACCGTTTTATACATTTCTGGAATAAATCAGGAGTACATGTAGATTGGTAAGTTCTCTCATAATAAATGAGGTTTTGTGGGGTGTTTGAGGGATGCAAATATTTAATTTGGTAAGGATTCTTGCAGAAACTATATTTGCAGAATGGACGCCAAGTCAGCTGACAATTTCACGCACACCTTGTCCACCACTCTCTGCCACTATGCTTGAAAAATCAACTGAATTACTTTAAAGTGCTCAACAGGTCCTACTTCACCACAGTGGATACACGTGTGCATGTCACAGGTAAAAACTAATAAAAGTATGACTTAAGTAGGAAAATTTACTTGACTGATATTACACGTTACGGCGTACATGTACCTCATTGCTACTGAAGTCAAGCTCCACCTCATGTAGGTTGTTATTGGAGCCGATGCCAAGCAGCACTTCCCTGCATATAACAAAGGTCACACCAAAAAATGTTTAATCCGAATAGATATAAAACTCAATATCTTGGTTAATTATATAATATTGGATGGGTTTGAGATTGACATGATAATATACCGCATGATTCATGAAAAAAAAGGACGAGCCGAAGGCGAGTTTGGTATTTTAATGACAAGTGTGGTATATTCTAATATCACCCGAAAAGACATCCAATATTATTATTGTTATATAAAATGAACCTTCTATCTTTGTTTTGTAAGATTTCCGCTGTATGTCTTTTTGTGTTGAAAACTTTAGTTCTTTTCACGGTTTACAAATGCATGCGCTTTTGTTACTGTTGTACAGTATTTTTTGTTACTGTACACTGGCACGCATTGCACGCATTGCGTGTGTTCGTGGTGCGTCCAGCATGCATGCACATCGAATCTGTGCTGCACAGTATTACACAGAAATGCACGGTGTCCGCAAAAGCTTCATTTTATATAATAATACATGATACCACTTTTCAAGCCTTAGGTTAGTCTGGTACCCGGATCAAAAATTCTTTGACTAGACTGAATTTAAGGTCCGGCAGCCGCCAATTCCGCCATTTTGAAACAGGAGGAATTCCTCCTTTTTCCGAAGGTTCCCGAAGTTACCCGAATGCACGTCCGGTCGTTACCGTTTTATCGTCGGGTACAATTCGTCATTGTTTCGAGAATTTGAATTGACGTCGCGTGCACGCACATATGTACGCGTGCCGCTGCGTGTGTATTTATGGTGATGCCACGGATTTAAAACTACGCAGTGGCTATAGTTACGGTACGGTAGGACCTCACTGGGTGATGCAGACAAGGTTTGAATTTTCTTTTTGATGCTAGCCTACATGTATATTAAAATGGGCATATTTAATATTTTAAGGTTAATATATTAAATTTGTATTGGTCAAATAAGGAATAACCCCTTTCAAATTGTTGTACACTCATGCCATATAGCGCGCAGCGCGCTTTGAAAATTAACGGTTATATGTGCTCCTAAAAATAAATGCATGACGTAATGCTTAAAGTGCTATTTTAAACACGACAGTAGCCGGTCCTCATATTCAGTCGTTCTATGTGGAATATGTGGAGCGGGAACCAGTCTAGCCCTAGGTCAAATCAATTTGCATTGTTATTAAGTCAAGCATGTTGGTCAAGTCAAGTCATTTGACAATGTCAAGTGAAGTCAGACAAGTCACAGCAGAAAATTTGACAAGCTATTTCAAACCAATTTAAAACCCTTCTAAACCAGTGTCAGCAGCTATAGTAGAGAAAGAGTTTTTTTAACCCTAGGAAATTTGATGTCACCAAATTTTAAAACCGAGATTCTGGTGCAGATTCCTATTTGTAAAATACATGATTGACATGCTGAACTTTGTTTACACTGTCAAGATTTAGTGCCATGACATAAACAATTCATAGTGAGTCGTAGTCTTGCCCCAAGACTAAGATTTATGGTCCCCTTCAGTGTGAGTGGTTCTCAAATAGCGGGGCATACAAATAAGTATGGGGAAATTAAATCTAAGTCTTGGGGCAAGACTGTGGTTTACTAAGAATGTTTAACGTTGTGGCCAATCATGGCACTAAATTGTGACAGTGTGAACTGGGCTTAATGTATGTGTGGTACTTTCCTTGCTCTGGACAAAGAAAAAACAAAACAACACTTTAATCCAAGCTTAGTAAGTAAAGTCGATTCACGAGCCAAGCTGGTTCATACGGCCGGTACTCATCCCCGGTTTCCATGGCATGGAGTGACTAGGAGCATTGCTACCCCCCTGGATAGGATGCCAGTCCATCACAGGTTTACCCCCAGCAGTTAGTTGGGTTCCCCAACCATTATTTGCCGGTACCCATTTATACACCTGGGTGGAGAGAGACAATGCTGAGTAAAGTGTCTTGTCTAGGGACACAATGCGATAGCAGTGACCAGGCTTCGAACCATAGACCCATCACCTGAAAGTCTGAGTATTCACTAGACCACTTCTCCAATCTAAACTTAGGCTTTATTTATTCTCAATTCTAAATAAAAATTATATACAGCATGTTTCTAAAATAGATTTCCACTCCCAAAAATCAGGCATTTATTCACCGCCGGGGTGAATAAATTGGATACAAATGTGGACAAATGTCCATGAGTTTGGGAAATCTGGATGCAGTAAAAAGCAACTTGGCTCCACCTGGATTCGAACCGCGGACCTTCTGCATAACCTGCAGATGCCCTACCAATTGAGCTATGAAGCCAACTGGTGGTTTCGAATCACGATATTGAACTGGTTCCTCACTGATTTGGATTGGATATCACGTGAGCTTAGCAAGCCCTACAGAGGGTTTTTACGTAGACTAATTTAAAATAGTCTGATGAGTAAAGTCACGTCATTTCTATCAGAAACTTAAGTTCTAAGAAAAGTCAAAGGCCCCGTTCTCACTGGAGAAATCGCTTCGTTCGACGATGATTCTACGAAGAGTTTTGCTGATGTGAACGCACGCCTCTTCATTCGATGATGATTAGAATCGCTTCATTCGATGAAGCAAATAGCTTCATTCGATGAAGAGATCGCTTCATTCGACGAAGCAAATTTGTAATGTGAACGCTCCCTTCTTTTGACGAAGCGATTTGACAGGTCTGTTGCACAACCGCGTTGTGTGTCGAGTGCCTAGCAAGAATTGTTTTTGACACGCCGCTCGAAAACCACACAGCGCATCTAGATGCTTGAAGTTCAGCGCTTGGTTCGCGACGCACATGTACGACCTCCCATGGCTTCATTCGATCTTCAATAGCGGTCACTCTTCATTCGATTTTCATTAAGTGATATGTGAACGCACGCTTCATTAACTAACGATGATTAACTAATCTTCGTTGAACGAAGTGATTTCTCTAGTGAGAACGGAATCATAGTTGAAATGACGGAGATACAATGGTATAGTGACAAAAGAAACATTACAAGTATTTTCGTTTGTATATCGTATGAGTCATTGTAATTATAATTAACCTGTCGTATGAAATATGAGGAACTGGTTTTTTCGATAATCATGGCATGTGATGATCTGTAAGAAACCATTAAAGTGTAACCATTCTTCATAATGCTCCTTTGTCCTTTTTGTCATGTGACACCCTTTTTAAACCACCTACATTATGCATGTGTTGGCCACACATCAGTTTAGTGAACAGCGGTCAACAACAAACAATTCATTAAAAGAGCCATTTGATGTCTCGACTGGATAACGTCAGTAGGGAGAGGGCAACTGGCAATCTCCAGGCTGGCGCAATGCATGCAAATGTTGCACAACACCTCAATGTCGCCAAAGTGACCATATGGAAGTAGTGGAATCGATTCCGAACGTTTAACAACACGGCTGACAGTGACTTAAGTCAGTAATGTGGACAAATGTCCAGGAGTTGGGAAATCTGGATGCAGTGAAAAGCAACTTGGTTCCTCCGAGATTCGAACCGCGGACCTACTGCTAAATGTGCAGACACACTACCAATTAAACGGCTAGAATCCCCCCTTCTACATTTTTTTAGTTTTTCTGTTTATATTGAAGGTGTATGTGTCTACAACACCATCACAACTTGTTTTTCGACAGGCTTTTGCTTAAAACGTAAAGCAGTTCCGACCCTCTTCACCCAAATTCTGAAACGCTCTAGGTCACTTGGTTTGTTTATCAACAGGGTTTTGACGTCATCCTGAGAAACATACAAAACGGTCTGTGCAGTATTGAATGAAAATACATGAAGTGAATGTTTATCATGCCTGTTTTGTCCTTGTAATTCAAAATACAAATGTGAAAAACACTTCATGTAATATGACAACAATCTACTATTACCTGTTTTGTGAAAAAAATGGTGAAATTGTGGCTCACAATGAAGCTCTTTTGAAGTAAATACTGGTGCATTGCGACGGGTGGTTTTGTCACGGAACGAACGGCATTCACAGCGGTCTGTGTACAGCATGGAACGTTTCCCTGCGGGCATCGGCCGGTACAAGTTAGAATGAGCGACTCATTTGTTTCTCTATCTTGGTAATAGAAAAGAAAATCTTTCTGCTCTCTTTTTTTGATAGTGTCTGGTAAAACATACAACCACGCAGCTACTGGGCATATCTCTGGCTTTTTGGACCAACAAAATTCTTCAAAAAACACCATCTAACAAAGACGGTTTTCCAAGTTTTTTGCGTGTAAACGTATGGAGCTAACAATCGTGTTGACTTCTCTTTCTCAGGATTGCGTCACGGGGCCACGCGCATATCATGAATACCTAATGAGCGTTTCAGAAATCGCGAAAATTTCATTTTCGAAAAGCGCACTTTTGCTTGCAATTTATCCACTTAAAACCGACAATTAAAAAATAATAAAAATCCACGTCGGCAAGAGGGATGTTTGGACTATCGAAAAAAGCCTAAATGCTGGATTTTCGTCAAGGGGGATTCTTCCTCTTTAAGCTATAAAGCCAACTGGTGGTCTCGAATCACGGTAGTGCAGTTGTTCCTCACTGATTGGGATTGGCTATCACGAGAGCTTAGCAAGCCCTACAGAGGGATAAACCCTTCAATGAGATAACCACCCCTCCCAGAGATCATTTAAGATACACCCCAAACCCATACTTCATACTTGTCAAGTTTCTTTTGTCACTCGGTATACAAAGAGATTAAAACCCAGGGAGCCTACTTGACTACATCAGGTGGCAGTTTGTTCCTCGACAGGTTCAGGTATTTCAACTTGGTACTGCTGGCGAAGAACTGCTTGAAGGAAACCTGAATTGGCACATCCTTTCCCTTCCTGTCCAGAGATCAGATTCATAAAGAGAATGTTATTATTCATGCATGAAGATGTTGACAACTGGTGCCAATATGGATGACAAAAAAGCTGGCAGTTTTCTAGACATTATGCTGTCGTGGTGTTGGCACGAGTGCTTTTTATTTTAAGGTCTTTTCATAAAAACCGGAGCCAAAGTGTGACACTTTGATGTGGGGTGTTATGGCCGAGCGGTCTAGTGCGTCGAACTTAAGTTCCTGTGCTAGTACTAGAATGTAGGTTCGATTCCGGGCCGCGACGGGTTGTGGCACCTGTGCCCTTGAGCAAGGCACTCAACCACACTTGCTCCCATTCCTGTAATTGGCGGTCTCTCCGCTGTTGGATGTGGTAAATAAATAAAATTAAAATAAAAAATAAAATTTGTAAACGTGGCTTTCAAAATCAACTGATCAAAATCTGTAAAAAAATTCCTGTGCAATTTCTTAAGGCGTCTCATGTCTGTTTGACATGCCTCTCGTGAATGCTGCTGTTTATAACTATTATCGCCACAACACAGATTACACTATGAGAGGCATGTCAAACAGCCTTGACCATTACATACTACACTTTATTGAAATGATTTCGCTTGAATGGTCTATCTTGCACCAACAGCACTACATTGTACATTATCTTTGGTTTTAACCCACTTCACTTAAGGGAGCACGGGCATGCATTACCACGTTGAAACTTATCTGACAGCAGCTGTTATCACCAGGATTGGTGGGTTATGCTGTATTCTCACTCATCCTTTTCGCGTGTAAATTTGACGCGCATCGCTTTGAGAAAAAGTGGTTTGGATGGCTTTGGAGTGACACGACGCACGAAAAAACCACAGAATGGACTTGGGCAGGAAGCGTTATAAATATGATTCTGTGCTTTTCAGGGCATCGTTTCACTCCAAATTCCATCCACGCAGCTTTTTCTTAGAGCGATGCACGTCGCATTTACTTGCGAAAAGTCTCAGTGTGAATCCACCCTTAGGCACATCAGTTACATGTATATAGTACATGTACATTTACAAAATACTACATTACTGTTCGTACATGTACGACCATTTTTGTTTGGGAAGGCCATTTTTCCAAATACACTCAAAGTTGAATAAACAAGAATCAGGGGGACCGGTCAGAAAATGTGCTCACATCAAGAGGGTTGTTAACATTTTGACAAGGCTTTTGAATTTGGGCGATTTGGAGACTTGAGTAGAGTTTACACATGGTGATTTAGTGACTTAAATAGAGTCTACACACGGCAATTAAGTTGCTCATTCACTTGGCCTTTTTTGAACTTCTTATGGTTTTTCTTTATTTCTGCTACCGTTTTTGGGAGCAGAAATCAGCCAGTCACAATCTGTACAATTTCATGATGTCATGCAGGTCACCCTACATGTATGCAAATTACGTCGTCAGCTCATCAAACGAGGGAGGTACGCTATTGAATTCACTGGGTAAATTAAACGGCAAATAAATAATCAAATGAAAATTATAGTTCATCCGTATGAAACTTTGATGTGTCAAATTTAAACATATAAATACATGGAGCTCAAAGGAGTAATTTCCAAGTACATGTAAGTGCTGTACCTACATTGATAATGAACGACTCCACAACAGCGCATGCAATGTAATTTGTCGGATTATCCTGTGGGAACTGTACGCATCATATGTGCACGTGCAAAACAGGTTTCTAGCGCTCATTGGCTCAGTAGACAGCTTGTTTTTTGATCTGGTTTCATAATGTTTACATGTAGAGTGGGGCGTGTGTGGTAATATTGTGCACCTTCGGGTCAACTACTTGCATGTAATGAATAACGTAGCAGTAGGTAGTTCGTAAAAGGCGTTATGGCAAGACAGAAGGCATAACGTTCGCACAGCCTTTGTATACTCTTCTCAAGATGCCCAATTGTCCCACATTTTACCAAACAAGCCCTTGCCAAAAGGCTAGAGGGTTGTAGGTACGTAGCAATCAAGTTGTTCTGACTGGTGCCCCTGCCCGAATGTAGAAATGTTCACACTGTGAACATGTACATGTATGCAATCATACAAAGAGAACATTGCAAGAAATGACAGTGACATGCAGCAACAAGCAAGACATTTTGCATACCTGTAGGTGAATGTATTACCGGCGAGGTTAAGGTGTGACAGATTGGAAGCACATCCCCTGTAGAGGGCGACAAACACATTATCCAGGGCACATTCGGTGTCTGCCATGTTGAGGTGCGTGATTGAATTGGGCTGGGCCAGGAAACCAGTCAGGTTCTGTAGGTACGAGAAAATTACATGGAGAGCATCTTCACTATAGCAGATTAAACTATTAACAGCTATAAGCTTTTTGTAATCAACAGCTTTTTGAAATCAACTTGATGAGTTGTATCCCTGCTTCCACTTCAATGTTAGCACATTTCATATGAATAGGTCGTGCCAATATAGCGCTGACCAGCTGTGCGGGTTGGTATGGAAGCCGTGACTGTATGGTGGCTCGTTTTTGGTGCTTTGTGTGGTTTGCATGCTTAAGAAACGATATTATAATATAAAATGAAGCTTTCGGATACCGTGCATTTCTGATACTGTGCATCGCACAGGCCCAATCCGATGTGCGTACGTCCACGCACCGAGTGAATGCACTGTGCATACGCGCAATGTGCACGCGAGTAACATGCACATGCAGTTGTAAACGTTGGAAAAGAACTGACAAAGAACTGACAAATATCTTCCGGAAATCTTTCAAAACAAAGAAGGTATAAGCTTAATTTTTATATAACAATAATAATATTGGATGTCTTTTCGGGTGATATGAGAATATACCGCACTTGTCATGAAAATAGCGAACTTGCCTTTGGCTCGTTCAGTATTTTAATGACTCGTGCGGTATATTCTCATATCACCCTCAAAGCCATCCAATATTATATAATTCTCTTGTATAGCAAAAAAACCACAGAGACTGCCTTGGACAAGGCTATGTCAGTTAGGGTTTGTTTTGCCCAGCTAGACGTACATGTAACTTGGCTAGCACTGTATACTCAGTGCTTCAACCCGAGACACTATGGGAAAAACTTCATAGTGTGCTTGGGTTGGACTCGAGCTCATGACTTCTGCCTAGAAGCAGGAGGTTGTGGGTTCGAGTATCATCTAAGCACGCTATGAAGTTTTTTTCATAGTTCCTCAGAGAAGCACTGAATATACAGTGCTAATCAAGTTACGTCGGGTCGGGCAAAACAAACCCGAATTGATATTCATTCTGCCCAACGCTATCCAGGAAACCTTCCAGCTATCCAGAAAACCATTTACTATGCAACTCTTTCTTAATTGCCCAGGAATAGTTTACTACACACAGGTTTTAGGTAGAAGCCGGGTGTAACACACACAGCACCCAGAATACGCGACACCACCGTGCGGGTACAACGCACACAAGCTGAATGGACTTATGGCTGCACAAGCCAAATTGTATACATCGTTTTCCCGTGCTCAGCGTTTCTGAACTGGTGAGGAATATGTATGAGGTATGGTAAGATAAATACAACATGGTTTATTTTGGGTTGGGAATCGATATTACTATACCTCATAAATATTCATCAGGCAGCCGCGGTATTTCATTGGTCCATTTCAGCAACTCAGCCGTGTGTTAGTTTTTACTAACACATGGGTACTATCACACGGCCTAGATTTGTCCCAGTACACTGTGATCTTTTTACCAACAACGCGTTCACTTTTCGTTTGTGCAGTGGAGATTAGTGCAAGAGCTCATTGTACCAGTCCATTTCAGGTATAAATCAAAATGGCGTTTACGTACTGTGCTCGCTTTGCGATCGTACAGAGGAAGAACTTGATGAAATTGTTGACAAAAAAGACGCCAAAGAATCAAAACGAGCTTTAGAAAATGCAGTTTGCATACTTGCAACAAACACTGAATGCAGGGGAATGACCATAAATAAAGTAGAACAGTTGGAAGAAAGGTAATTAAATGACTTTCTACGCCGAAGTTCGCACCAAGTTTGACAATGACAGATTTGACGGTGTTCCATTTAAAACCCTTAAAGTTGTTGCAAAACTTTAATTTTTTAAACATAATTCCAGTGTTTGTCTGAATTTCAAAAATATTAAATGACTAGACATGAACTTTCTGCTCTGTGTCTCCTTAAATTGAAAAGAATGTTTTAGTTTAACCAACTACTGCACGATAAAATTAAAACACATGGTGGAATGGACCAGTGAAATACCGTGGCTACCTAATGAATATTTTATGAGGTATAGTAAAACGAATACAACATGGTTTTCTTGGGAGATAGTGAAAACTAACGACCTCTCGGTGTTGGATGATTGGCACTATCTCCCTCGGCTTACGCCTCGGGAGATAGTGCCAATCATCCAACACCTCGGGGTTGTTAGTTTTCATTATATACCTCATGCGTAGATTCCTGTCATCTGATTGGTTAAAAGTGGGGGCATTGAATCGGCTAGACCAGGCGCGTATGCCAACTGGTCAATAGTCTTTGCCATGCCCCGGGCATAGTCATTTAGCGGGTTCCAGACGCGCGCATTACATGTGTTAGCATATAGCTAGCTGTGCACCAACTATGCAGCTGGGCATAGTCATTTAGCGGGTTCCGGACGCGCGCATTACATGTGTTAGCATAGCTATAGCTGTGCACCAACTATGCAGCTGTGCGCTTTACGTAAACATTCATCAGGACGGTAATGGCGGAATCTCGACGTCATTTTGTCGTCTGTCGTAGATGATAGTCCTTAAGAAAGTAAGAGAAGTGGCCTACAGTGAAAACTGTGTCAGGTGAAATGTGCTACTAAAGTGCCAGGTGATTATGCTACAAATGTTTGCTGTAAATATACAACTTTTCCGCCGTAGATCAGCTTCCGAAATCGAACGCGAAGGACCACTGTCATGACTGTATGATGTATCGTTACTTTTAACCAACCAGATGACAAAAATCTACACATTCGGTATATAAAACAAATATTGACTGCTGTTTATTCGGGTCATGGTTAAGATTATAGGCCCTCGGTGATCTCGAAGCCATGACTATGCCCCTCGGCTTCCGCCTTGGGGCATAGTCATGGCTTGGGCCTATAATCTTAACCATGCCCCTCATTGCAGTCAATATTTGTATACTATCTCCCATCAAACCATGTTGTATTTGTATACTATCACTCCAGCAATATTAGCAGCCAAATTACAGCAGCACTTACACTGATATCACCATCTCTGAATGCATTTCCTGACAAGTCCAAGTTGACCAGAGATGTAGCCATGAAGTTATTCTGCATTAATGCCTTTCCAAAATGGAGGGTTCCTGTGTAAGAAAAAGTAAGTGCGAGTCACGCACAGCAGCTTTCATCTGTGCGCAAGTGCAAAAACCCATGTAGAAGTGCCCAAAATCTTGTAAATTACAGTGCCCAAAATCATGCAAATGAGGTGGCCCAAACCACGCAAATATGCAAATGATGCCCAAAACTATGCAAATAGTTATGCAAAATGTACCCAAAAGTATGCAAATGAAGGTGGCTATAAATATAGTAATGAGAAGGCGTGGTTATGCGCGTACGGCCTCCGTTTCTCATCTAGATTTTAATGGAGATCTTTGAGTAAGAGTGACAGTGTTATAAAAACAAACACTCACAAAACTAGACGGGTTGCGTCTGAAACAAGTACATGCAGCGGCAGCATGCACCACGTACACACGAACAGGGTAAAGCACTTACATATATGCACAATGTTCGATTATCACTCGACGCAGGTTGGCTTTGCACATTGCACAACCGAGGGTTGAACTTGCGTACACAACCGCTACAAAAATACACTGTTTGAGTGAAACAAGTGTGAAACGACGCGGGGTTGAATGCGGTGTTGACAATTTGCAATTCAACTCGGGTTCGGGTCGATAGGTTGTAGTGTGAATAGGCCTTATGAAATCTGAGCTGGCACTGTACATGTAGCATGCTTCTGGTTTAAAGGTACACACCGGCCTACTGTTTACATGATTTAGTGATGTAGCAGCATTGACAATACTTTTTTGATGGTCGTTGTGAAAAAAATTAATCAAAATATCCCGTAATTTACTAAAGAAGTGCAAAATTAACAAAAACAGTCAAAAGATGGGTTATACGCTTTACCAGCCGTTGCAACTACGTGCGAGCCTTACGACTTAGTCACAAACGATTCGCTCTTCTCCTGCTCAGGATATCTTCAATTTTCTGCTCACGATCTCACTGGACAGCCCGGACAACCGAATAGGAATTTCCATTTTCTTTTGAGGAGTTGGCATAATGTTTTTTCTTCACGAACGTACACCGAAGCAACACGCCCGTGTGTGTGTGTGCACTCAGGCTATTTGTCGTGCTGCGCGGGGCAAATATCCTACACTCCACGGTAGCCTGCCGTAGCACGCGCTCGCTCCCGTTCTCCGGACTCTCGAAACAAACAATTATGTTCGAATTTTCATACCTGTATAAATAGTCTCTCTTTTGTCAATTACTTATAAATATTGGGGGAAAAATCAGAGTTGAATTTGGTGCAGTTCTGCAGTAACAAACTTTTATACGGCTGGAAATACAACTAACTCACAAGACCACGTGACTTTTCGGAACCTTGAATTTTTCAAAGGTGCTCAAAAACGGCAATTTTATATCTAATTTACTCTTGAAGGCGCTTCAGAATAATGTATGGGTCTATTTCGAGCCCAAAATAGCCCAACAAAGCCGGTGTGTTCCTTTAATAATCAGAACACCAGCTCTCAGCATTTAATTATTGCATACTTGCCTAATGTTCTGATGAGTGCAAGTCAAAAAGTGCTTCAGCATGTCTTTGTCGTTAACTTTTTTTGACAGTCAAGTGCCTTACCCTCTGCAGTCAGCCCTGTTCTTGCCAAACTCAGCTCCACCAGTCCATTAGGGAGTTTAGTTAGTAAGCTGGAGAGACTGCGCACGCCTCGGTCATCCAGTGTGTTGTTGGACAAGCAGATGTGTCGCAGGGCTGTGTTCCTGTTATCTAAGATCGCTGTGCACATGTCTTGGGTGAAAGACCTGGAACATTGTAGAAAAAATGTCACCAGGAAGACTACAACTACGAGTTTTATGCACCTAAAATTAATACAGTGTATTATTGCATACAATTCAAAAACTTTCACAAATCCTAAAGTCCTAAGTTACTGTGCAACAGCTTATTTGATGTATGTACAGCATGTAAACAAACCCCTGACCCTGTTGGGAGGTCAAAGGAGCATGACCAGATCACTTTGTGGATCACCCCTCAGGGTGCACCCAAGTAAATAGGCAGAGATCCGTGTGCCGAGCTCATGAATATTTTGTATGCCCTCAAATTCTTTTATATTAGAGAGAATTACGAGCTGAAGAAGTGTGGTCTTGTGGGGAAACTGGCCACCATCGTGATGTGGGGTATTTTTTCTTCCAACTACAAACATTTTGGAGAATGTAGCTCGTGAAAGTTGCCCTATTTTCCCCAGTAGCGAATGTGACTTTTTCCAAAATGGCACTGGTCTATTTGGCGATTTGGGGTAGTTTTGTTTTATGTGGAAATTAGGGAATGAAAGTGATGGATTTCCCCTATAAAATTGAACAGAATTGAAAAGATGAGATTTCAATGAGTATTTTGGTTGTCGTCTCGAGACGCTGAGAGAGTTGTGAGTATTTTCAAATGATTTTTGGAAATTGGGCATTTAGCAGTGGTTCCTATACACCAATCCGGTAACTAAGGTCTCCTTCCCTGTATATCCGCCATAGCTGGGGGGCGTCCAGTGCATGGGCTGTGCATTTTGTGTTGCTGTTAGAACGAAAAGCGCTCATCCATTACATGCAAGAACGAGCCTCCTTCGCGAACACGCGACGCGCCCGCCTTTGCGTACACGCGACGCGCCCGCCTTTGCGTACACGCGACGCGCCCGCCTTCGCGCGCACACAACCCTACAAAGACGCGCAACTTGTTCGAAGTAAACAAATGCAGCTTCAGCAACAACAAAAACATACAGTTCATTCAGTGGAAGCCCCCCAGCTATGGCGGATGTACAGGGAAGACTTTATTACCGGATTGGTGTATAGGAGCCCTATTTACTGGTGTGCAACCCTCATGAGTGATGAGATCTTATACCATATCATTTTTCGTATTTTTCTCATTACCACTCTGAAATTTCACGCTCTCAATCCATATATTTTCAGAAATATTGTCAAAAAAACACCAATGTTTTGTAAACTAATTTATCCAGTTATATAAAGCAGTGCAGTGATTACACCAATCTTATTGTTTACTTCCCATGGATAGTATTTTGGGGTGTTTTATATGATTGTTAGGTTAAAACAAAATCCATTTTCTGGAAAGATCTGGACAAGCTCCAGTATATGGTCGATCTCTTTCCCAACAGTCAGTTTTCGGTCGCACAAGGTTAGCCAATGCCACAATTTATTTTTGTGATTTTTTGTGTTTTACACAAATTTTCTCAGTGCAGTTTTGTTGCGACGCCTAGAGTGACACCTACACTTCATTGAAAAATAAATAGCAAAACGTAAAGATTTTTGGGCGAAGCTAAACATAAATTTATGATCACTAACTGTACACGCGAAACCTCACAATTGCCATGTCCCCAAAGCAAATGAAGCAGATGTCCATAAATTATCAGAAAAGCATCGAAAAAAGAACATTTTAACTTGTTAGCACAACTGGTAGAGTATCTGCCTGAGAAGTCTCAGGTTTTAATTTCAATGACAAAGCTGTCGCATTTATTTATTTTTTGCTAAAATGCAAAGCTGAGGATCACATGTTTTTGCAGCGGAGTTCTCAAAGCCTAAGAAAACCATGAAGGTACATGCACTGTAGGAAATGAATGAAGTGTCTTTTTGAGTTGCTTTTGTATAAAATGTTGGATTGGAGAGTGCACAGAATGTTTTTACGAGTATGAGGTTCTCTTTATTTAAACATCAACTTCTTTTCTTGTGTTACAAGTTGCTGACATTAACACTGAAACCCAGACCTGAGGCCAATTCACATTCGAACCGGCAAAGGCGGATATAGCCTTTTGACAAGGCCTCGTGAATTTGGTGACTTGAGTAGAGTCTACACACGCCGAGTGTCTCATTTCACTTGGCCTTTTTCGAACTGCGAGGCAATTCCTATGTTTTTCTTTATAATCGCTACCGAATTCGGTAGCAGAAATCAGCCAGTAACGTGCAGGTCACCCTATGCAAATTACGTTGTGAGCTCCTACAGGGAGGTAAGTTTACGCTTTTGAATTCATGGGGTAAATTAAACAGAAAACAAATAAAATAAAATAGAAATTATATTCGTTCCGTATAAAACTTGGATGTAATAAACAATTTGTCAAATTTAAACGCATTTACATAGGGCTCAATGGGGTATTTTTAAAGTAAATTTAAGTGCCGTGCCTACATTGTGGGAACTGTAGGACGACTTGCATACACGCGCGCAAGCAAAACAGGTACCTAGCACTCATTGGCTCAGTTGACAGTTTTTTGGATCGGTTTTCAAAATGTTTACGTGTAGAGTGGGGCGCGGGTAATGATGTTGTGACGTTGCACATTCGGGTCAACTACTTGCATGTAATTATTAATGTAGCAGTAGCCAGTTCGTAAAAGGCTTTTTGGCAAGAAAGACGGCATAACGTTCACCCAGCCTTTATACATGTATACTACATGTACGCTCAAGACGCTCAAGTTTTACCAAACAATATAACCCCAAAGCCACAAAGCCTTGGTGGATACAGACCCAGCGTTTTTATTGCGACCACAAAACTGAACATTTGCCGCGTTTACACTACACCTTGATTCGGCTTCAACTCGCCTTAAAAAACTGCAGAAATCACCATCAATTGTAACTGTAGCGCATGCGTGAGCTGTTACATGTAGGTGTTGTGGCACGAGTGCCAGATTGGTCAAATAAATCTACATGTACTACCCTTTTTAGAAATTGCGGAGTTCGATTCGGCAAAGGGTAAACAAGCCTGTATTGAATCTTGTCATGTTTAGGGGGTAATTTCAACAAATAAAGTTGTTTGATTCACATGTCATTTCCACACATAGGTTAATCATTTTAGAAGCTCAGTATTGATAAAAAATAATAAACTCCAGAACTGTCACAACATAAGGCGACACTAGTGTCCATTTTTATAGAATGACCCATGTACATTAAAGCCCCAGTGCATTATTTGCAGTGACTCAAAATTTTACTTTATTGACGAGATAAACATAGCTAAAATTGTTGATAGCATTACAAACACCACATGACTATAATAGCACCTTTGTAGGAGAAATTACCAACAAAAAAGATTAATTTGCAATTGATTTTTGTGATTATCGTGGGTGTAGCCTAGCTGTGCACGAACTGTGATTGTAATGCTACATAAACATTTCATTCTGTTAAAAAGGGGGCGATAACGGCAGAATCTCAAAGCTGTTTTGATCTCGTAGGTGATAAAGTCGCCAAGAAAATAACAAAAGCGGCTAACAGCGAAAATAGAAAGCATCGGGTCAGAAATACCAACGGTATTTTGCGGCAGATACCGACCTTGCCGCCTTTGTCCAGTTTCCGAATTGGAAACTCAAATTTAGATTACAAAATTGTCGGGTCTACTTTTAACCAATCAGATGACAAAAATCTGTACATTCGGAAAAATCAAACAAACATTGACGCTTTTTTATGCATGTCATGGTAAAGATTACAGGCGCCGTGATCTCCAAACTATGACTATGGCTTTACGATCACCTTGGGCCTATAATCTAAACCATGCTCCCCATTGCAGTCAACATTTGCAAAGTAATTTTGACAGTTGTTTTTTTAATATGATTGGGAAATGAAATGCACAAAATGCTAGCCTACCCCTTCAAGCCAACATTCTCGAGTAAAAGCTGCTCAAGATATGAAGATTTCTGCAGCACCTTGTTGATTTCTCTGGCAGCATCAGCACTCTGTTCAAATGGTACAATAGTAAATACAATGTCTGTACAAGTACACATGTAGAAAATCAAATATAAAACAATTCCATAATCTTGACAATTAGATTGCACAATGTCCACAATTTTTCTGTCCAGCATATATTTCTGGGAGTTCACCTTCAATACATGAAGAGTAATACATAGCTCTGTATGCACAATGCACATTTTCTGTTTTCAATGATTTGTGGTTATTTTGCATGTTTAATGTACAGAATTAGAGGACTCATTGCATCAATATTTTAAAAGATAAAAATATTGGTTTTTGGGGTGGCAAAGCATACGGTAACAAATTTTGGATTAAACTCCACCAAAAACTTTAAAGGTACATGTATACATGTACATGTACCTCAGTGACAGGAAAATGCGATCGAGTTTCGTTTTTTAGTTTTCTCGACGACAAAGCCTTCCACCTTTTTGACATTTCTCCAGCATGACAGCTCACATGGAGTGATCGCAGTCGCACAGATATCACGCGTCGTGCACATACACGATGCAGCATAGATTGGTTCCCATCTACATATTCCACACACTTTGTCCACATAACGAATGAATGATATCGCAATATGAATAAGCTATAGGATCAAGAACAAATCTAAAGGCAACACAGAATTTAGCGGGTTCTCAGGCCATGCGTTACACATTGCAGGATACTACATGTACCGGTACAGACTGTTTGGGAGCTGACGATCGATAGATCTATTGGGCGTTTACGAAAATACAGGATTGGGCTTGGGCTTTCTTAGTTATAGTGCATTTCAAGAATTTGAAGAAAAAAAACACCATTGCCTTTAATACAAACTTAAATTTGCGACTTTGTTATGTATCTGTAGGTATGAATAAGGAACTAGCTGTAAACAAGGGAGTTGAAAATAGTCCAAAGCCTGTGACTGAATTTTGTTTTTTTCGTAAACACTGTCATTGTGTCTCTGATTAATCAATCATGTTTGTTGCACAAACATCACTGGTACCCGCTTCCACGAGTTGCAACATTGAACACTAGCAACGGATTAGCGACCATGTACCAACACCATGATCAACATGTGTAAAATGCACCTACTGGTACATGTAGTACTAGCGACCAACATGCCCAGGAGGCTAGGCCGAGGCCATGCTGCAGGAAAACGTTTATGGTAATAATTTGACCAGTTGTTTCTTGCAATCAGATTGATTATATTCTGCTGGGAATAGTGTTTCCAATGATTTAATTTAGACTATTTTGGAAGAAAACATATGATTTCCGTTTTATTCTGATTATTTTTTTCACTTCCGCTTTATTTTCCGGATTCCGTGTTCTTAATCAAATTCCGTTTTTCCGTCCGTGTTGCGGAAAATTCGGGAGACTGATCTTGTTCAAGCTCCTGCAAGGTAACATATAAAATACAATCCAAGTAGAAATACTTGGATTATACAAAAGGTATACATGGCTTTATAACTCACCAGCTTAGAGGCATTACGGAATGACAGCTTGGTGAACCAGTTATTGTAGATTAAGGCCGAGACAATTGGAACCAGATCCCTGCAGACATTGGAAACAAAATAATAAATCATTTGTAATCATCAACTGGTGGGATAGAATTAGGTCTGACCACAGTACTGAAAAGATCATATCTCTGAACAACTGATTTTATCTCGCGTAAAAGCATCTCATGGGCGCCACCATCTTGCAATGGCCTATTTCGACCAACCAATCACATCGCGCGTTATTATTCACTTCGTGAAACTGATGACGTCACATTGCGCAACTGCCTGAATAACCAGCAAGCAAAATGCCGTAATTTGCGGTTTCCGTTATGTGCAAATAATTCCGGGCATGCTCAATTATGGGAACTGGATGAAACTTGGGATGAGAACATGATGTTTAACAATATGCACCAAATGTTATGAAACAACCAGGGAATCTAAGGTCGAACTTCAGGAAAATTTCTCATGGTCAAGTCAGCTACGCGCACTGTGACTCCATTCATGCGCATGCGATGCCACAGAGGTGCTATGCCGCGGGTTCTCTATGCTGCATGGTGCGCTGCATGGTGCGCTGCATGGTGCGCTGCATGGCGCGCTGCATGGCCCGCGCTCGGCTCGTCGTCGACCCGGTCAAAGCACGAAAGACCGGTGGCGATTTAGGACTTTTTACTCCGGCGTTTAATGACAAAGAACACCAAGAAAAACTGTAAAAACACCGGAACTCTCCAGGGGAAGACGAGTTGACCAGAAAATCTTCAATTTTTCCACTCCTAAATTTGCGTTTTTCTATCAATTCTGATGCTTAAAAATGTCATTTTATGGGCAAAAATATTTATGGTCAACTTTATTCTTATCGAGATTTGTGAGTTCATCTGGAAAACGTTCTAGCGTTTGGACCTAATAAATGCCATCCTGAGATCTCAGGGAATTTCCACTCTGCAAAGCGACGTGACAATACCGGTACCCTGAGGAAATACACGCAAATCTGTGGAGTGAGCCGGCTGTTGTCTTGAGCCAACTCACGCCCTAGTCATTTTGATGTAATTTAATCAATTCGGTCATGTTATGCCGAAAAGAAACGATTTCTATACTTTCCAGAAATTGTATTGGGTTCCGTTCCTTATGACTGTCCCATTCCTACCAAACTTTCAAACGACAATCTTAATTTACTCCGCAGTTTTCCAAATTAATAACAGGGATGCATGCTGACGAATGTAATGGAACGGATTCCCCAGTATGCTTTAAATAGCAGCCAATCGCCGACGCGGACAACGGCCAGCATTACCGAGTACATGTATCACATGCATGCACGGTGTTTACAATCTGCGCGCGTTACATTTGAATGCCTGCAATCATGCTGCAATGCACTGCCAAGCGTCCTGATTGGTCCAGCAGAGGCGACAAGATTTCTGTCGCTAGTCCCACCGCCAAATGGGGCCTGTTTCTACAGGGCCACTGTACGCAGGAGTTAGGGAGTGCGTTAAAGGGGCACTGTTGCATGAATAAAAGCTGTCTCTAAAATTGCTCTTGGAAAGAATTTACAAGACGGACGTCATATAAGCCCTGCTGCACGAAGCCTATGGGACAACGCAGAAGAATTCTAAGTTTTGTCGTAAAATCTTTTGGTTTTTCCATTAGATTTGCACTTATTGATGCTTAATAAGTAATTTTTTAAGTAAAAAATTATAATGTCCGATTCTTGAATTCTTGCCTAAAAGTCGTGCGGGCAGTCTACCGTACATGCACACATTTTTCATTACTCGCATGCGCGCAGATCGACGAGGTCGTTCCCTATGGTGGGAGTCGAGCCTGTGGCATAAACCAAGTTGCAGATGATGAAAAAGTGTTATAGATACTGTAGTAGGTCTTACGGTGGATATCTGCAAACTAACTCATTTGACCGACTGGTTTTAAAAGTTGTAATTTGATGATTTGCTCCCACTAGCACTTCCTACATGTAAAGTACCACTTGCACCCGTTAATTTCGAGCCCATTTTTGACTAGCCCGCCTGGGCTACCCAGAAGCAAGTTTAATTATAACACCTCGCCCACAGATTCTGTATCGTGGTTGGTCGAGACCGTGTCACGTGACGTTGGCTATTTTTGCTATATTTACAAGTGCTCCAAAAAGACTTTACCATGCATTCCGAAAAGTACTATACCCCTAGCAACTCCCGCGCGCAGATCTCGGTCGTGTGTGTGGGCGCAACATGCCTGCATTACGTGCGCAATCGAACAAAAATAACTTCACGCACAGCTAGCGGTGGACACTGTAGGAAAGTGAATGCAAAAAAAATTGATGAAACTGATTTCATTTTTATTTAAGCAAAAATTAAGCAGAATCTGTGGGAGAGGTGTTATAAAGTAAATATTGACTGCTTTATCTCGTGGTATAGTAAAACTAGCCTCCTGAGGTGACCCACGGAGCATTCTATTTTCCCTCGGCTTCGCCTCGGGAAAATAGAATGCTTCGTGGGTCACCTCAGGCGGCTAGTTTTACTATACCACTTGAAGCAGTCAATATTTGTATACTAGCCCGCAGCACTCTTGATTGTGTGTTTGTACATGTACATGTATGCCGAGCTAGGGTCTATTATTGTTTGTCGGAATCATGCTCTCTCAAGAAAGTCTCGTCTGCCATCGCATACTTCAACACACAGGATCGACACGTGGTATTTTTGAATGGGACTGTTCACGTACGCCGTCGTGGTACGTTAGTCTGGTAATTTTTCCATTTTTTTTCTTTTCATTTTTCACTAACATTAACAAAACTAATCTGGAAGTGCAAGAACAAATTCCATCGCTAAATCAAGTAAAAACCTGCGATGCATTTTAAAAAGTGGCATATCGCACATTGTCAAAAACACGTCACATTTTGCGATGCGATACAGGGAAACTCGTTCACTGTATAAACATGTTGAAATTTTAGGAAACACAAGAATATGATCATTTCATAATATGACAAATCTTTGGTGTCCGCAAAAAATGTTACAGTGTGAAACTTTGGTGTCGTACATGTACATGTATTTTAGTCATGTCTGAAACACAATTTTTCAACAAATTGCATTTACTTTATTCTTTTAAAGGGTCGGCAACATGTGTAGAAAAAAGTATTATATTTTACGTCTAATTTTGAAAATATGGGGCAATTTCATTTTGGTGTCTGGCATGTACATTTTACATACATGTGAAATATTAAATTTTAGCCACAAATAGCATAATTTTTATACATGTATATTCTATTAGTAATGGTGTTTTGAATTAAAAATAGTTAAATCTGATCAAGTTATTTGAATTAAACAAATGTTAAGAGTACATACATTGTACAATTTTAAATGTGACCAATTTGATAGATTCTTTGGTGTCTGTGTTACAGTGTTACATGTGAAACATAAGCATGTGTAATACATGCAAGTGTTGAATGGGAATTCACCCAAAAATGTCACCAAACATGGAATTTGTAGACGTGTCAAAAATATCTGTGAATTTATGTGGACACGTACAGGATTGTCACAATGTAATGCTCGCAGTGTCCGTGTTACAGTGTAATGCTCGCAGTGTCCGTGTTACAGTGTAATGCTCGCAGTGTCCGTGTTACAATGTAATGCTCGCAGTGTCCGTGTTACAATGTAATGCTCGCAGTGTCCGTGTTACAATGTAATGCTCGCAGTGTCCGTGTTACAATGTAATGCTCGCAGTGTCCGTGTTACAATGTAATGCTCGCAGTGTCCGTGTTACAATGTAATGCTCGCAGTGTCCGTGTTACAATGTAATGCTCGCAGTGTCCGTGTTACAATGTAATGCTCGCAGTGTCCGTGTTACAATGTAATGCTCGCAGTGTCCGTGTTACAATGTAATGCTCGCAGTGTCCGTGTTACAATGTAATGCTCGCAGTGTCCGTGTTACAGTGTAATGCTCGCAGTGTCCGTGTTACAGTGTAATGCTCGCAGTGTCCGTGTTACAATGTAATGCTCGCAGTGTCCGTGTTACAATGTAATGCTCGCAGTGTCCGTGTTACAATGTAATGCTCGCAGTGTCCGTGTTACATTGTAATGCTCGCAGTGTCCGTGTTACAATGTAATGCTCGCAGTGTCCGTGTTACAGTGTAATGCTCGCAGTGTCCGTGTTACAGTGTAATGCTCGCAGTGTCCGTGTTACAATGTAATGCTCGCAGTGTCCGTGTTACAATGTAATGCTCGCAGTGTCCGTGTTACAATGTAATGCTCGCAGTGTCCGTGTTACATTGTAATGCTCGCAGTGTCCGTGTTACAATGTAATGCTCGCAGTGTCCGTGTTACAATGTAATGCTCGCAGTGTCCGTGTGACAGTGTGATAACACTTTATGTACCCAACTTCATGGAATAACCCAATTACTCAGTGATTACTGAAAAATTTGGAAAACGGCGACTCCTGTTTGTTTTATCCCTATGTCCTCTTCTTATGACACCAAGAAATCCAGAGTACATGTACCTTCATGGATGACTGAGCACCGATGGTTCAAAGCGACCCTGTCATAAACAGCTCTGTACCAGATTATGAATAAGTTCATCGTTAAAAAAGACCATCACTTCAAAAAAATCCTTTACATACACCTTGTTTACACTCGAACAGGCAAAGGTGGATACAGATCCAGCATTTTTATTGTAACCACAAAACTGAACATTTGCCGCATTTACACTACACCCCAAATCGCTTTAACTCGCCTTCAGTAACCACAAAAGTCACCACTAAATGTGACCCGCTCTGCAAAAAAAGGGTCTTAAGTCGCGCTGGCTAGTAGTATTCGTTTTGCGACCATAAAAAGAAATCCGGGGCAAATCCACGCTCAATAAAATACCAAAACACAATGGAAATTTCTGGCGGTGCCCAGATACCGCCTGGAATGTCTGTGTTCCCCCTGGAATGTCTGCGTTACGCCTGGAATTTCTTTTGTGTTTAGGTATTTTAATGAGCGTAGAAATGCCACAGATTTCTTTTTATGGTCGCAAAAAGAATACTAGCCAGCGCGACTTAAGACCCTTTTTTGCAGAGCGGGTCACAAATGTAACTGCAGCGCATGCGTGAGCTGTTACATGTACATGTAGGTATTGCTGCACTAGTGCCAGATTGGTCAATTAAATCTACTACACTGCAGGCACCGCCCCAAGGACACTTAAATTGCGAATCTGTATTCGGGTAGTGTTTACACTACAAGCGACCTTGACAATTGCAGGGTCCAACCCAGCAATTGCGGGGTTTAACCCTACCCCAAAGGTGACTTTAAAAAGGCGAATCAGACCCGGGTCTAATCCGCCTTTTTTAATTCACCTTTTGCGTTTACACTTAGTGCCTACTCAGCTTCAACTCCCCTTTTTGGAAATTGCGTGGTTCGATTCGGCAAAGGCGAATCGAGTGTAAACGGGCCTTTAGTGCTCTTATTGAAATTTTATATTGAAATAAAGTGTTTATTTGTCTTTTTACCCCGTTTATCCTGTTCATAACCTGGTAAAAGCTATTTCAACCATCGATGCTCAGTCACCCATTCAGATATTCTTGATTTCTTGGTGTCATAAGAAAGAGGAAATGGTGATGAAACAGATAATTTCCCTTTTTCAAAATTCTCAGCAATTACCGAGTAATAAGCAACTAAATCTCGGTTTCCTTTTTTCTAGGACACCCTGTATACACTCACCGATTGGATAGATGGTCAAAATCATTGAGGCACAGTTCCTTGGAATTCTGAGACAGGTAGATAGTGTCCACATCCTACAACAGAGGCCAATAGGAAATTTCTTATCACACGCAAAAACACACGCACACATGGGTCATTCTGTGTCAATTCAACGAGCTTTTGGACCTGTAAATAACATGTAACTGTGTATGTACATGGTATTTACATGGCATTTACATGTTATTTAGGCGAAGCGTCATAATTATTTTACCCGTTCGCCCGCGCGCGCCCGCGTTCTCTAACATTCTGCCCGGGATGGAATTAAACCGGACAATAGGCCCGGGATCCAGCGGGCGCGAGCGGGACAAATTCAGCCAGGCGGCGGGCTAGAGCGGGCAAAATGCGTGCATCAGTGAACACGACAACTGAGCGTACCGCCCGCGGGCAAGCACGCCAGCAACAGTATCCGAAGATGTTGAGAAATGTGAAAGTGATGTTTGGCACTGCTGGACCCGGATTGTTTATTAAATATGCTCGATAATCTTTCTGAACAGTGTAGTGGCAAGTTCTGTATTATTAAATAAATCTTTTTATAATTGTTGGTAGGTTTGATTTCGAAGTGGAAACTTGTCTGTTTGTGTGTTGATTTGAATACGCATGTACGATATAATACGGATTTCGTAGGTAAAATTCCAGGCAGAAACGCCGGGTTTATCTTTTCCTTTGCCTTCTCAAGCGAAGTTCGTCGGAAACATCTTTCGACTTGATTGACTTTGTACCTCCCGAAGACATCATTATAACCAAAGCCAGAATCCAGAAATAGCAGTGGTGTTTTTAATTGCGTTTTTAGGAAGGCACATTTCGTACCCCGCCACTGTATATTGATGTACATTTTTCGTGTACAAATATTCTAGCTTTGTGTACCGATAAGGATTTTTATCTCTTTAAACCAAGCTTGTCAAATCTACTTTAATAAAAACACAAAACTGAAAGAGAAAATTCATGAGAATCCATGTTTAACATTGCTTGGTCCGAAGTGGATATGTGTCGCAAAATGTCAATACAAATTATGAGGTATTAATCGTTTTTGCATTTTTCAGCATGTTTTTGTAGCGCCCTAGAATCTTTTAAACCCTGCACGCAAGTTGAACCACTGTATAAGGCCTATATACAAGTACATTGTTGGCGGACCCTGGTACATATACAGTACAGTGGTACTGAAAATCATCCAGGGTCGGTCCTCGCCGCGCCCACGCCACAGTGCAGGAAGCTTGTTTGCGCACGTGCTCTTTTACAATCCCGACGACTGTTCACTGCACTGTGCCAGTCTGGGTACATGCATGCAGCAAGCACACGTACACCGCGCCAACTATTATAAAACTAAAAAATAAACTCAGGAATTTGTGGAAGTGTGGACGCACTCGGTGAACGAACTTCCCTCGAGGGAAATCGGGGGTTTGTTATTGTGTGGACAACTCGGGGAGAGGGGCGTTTATACATTGTGACAAACATTTTTATGGCTGTCACACCATCCGGCCCAATTTTTATCTTACTTTGTGGACCTACTCGACCGTTTTTCGTATATTATCCCTTGAAAAGCGATCGCAAAGTTCGTTGTCATTGTCATTCTTTTTGAAGTTCGTATCTGCTTTTCAGTGGGGGTAATAATGTTTGTAATATGCCAGGAGTCATTCTAATAGAAAAGTAAACAAGAAACGCACGAAACAATATGCACATTCATTGTAAATATTATTAACAGGTACACTAGCCACTACATGATTACGTGATGTTATGTACATATGTATATAGCGGCCATGCTAGTAGGTTTTGGCAAACAACCATGCAAAAGTACAATTATGCACTATATCACATTCCCGCTATACTGCGCTTGTAGCAAGGCATTCAGTTATTTGTACAGGGAACAGCCGTTGTGCACGAAAAGGGATTTTCCCCCGAGCACGCAATACCACCCTGTACACGCAATACCACCCTGTACACGCAATACCACCCTGTACTACAGAACGTTGTGTGGGAATTAGCCAACGATACGAGGAACTGGGAAAGTAGGTTAAATATGCACGCACAAGAACCAGATTCGCAGATTAGCTCCACCAGGGATAAAGTTCCGTATGGTGTTGCCTACTCAACTCCAAACAACTGACGGAAAAAGGAATGGTTCATCCCTAAACAACGAGCATGGAAAGGGTGTATTCTGGTTTTTGTCAGTAGGATTTATATGCACATCTACAAAAAACAAAAATAATAAAAAAAGAAAGTGAGCCGCGTGCTCGCAAATTTTAATAGTATAATACTCAAAACGAACTCTGGGTGATTCCGAGAAAAAGATTTACTACGCGTACTGATAATTGCTTCTTCAACTTCCAACCCCCCACCCCCGAGGCATGATCGATCGTAAACCAGCAATAATTATTTTAAAACGTAAAGTGCACAGCCTCAAATTTGTAAAAACATTTCCTATTAAAAATATTCCTGTTCGATCGAAGTTCAACGACCGACTTTTGCCCCCTTCATGTACCTGCAGTAGAAAAAAAGAAACGTTTCAAATCCAAATACATTTATCTGAAGTCGGTTTTTCTTTGTGTACAATGCCTTGTATGTTGAACCCATGGTTGAACCCTGCAAATATGCCGACATATAGGCCTACAATACATCGGATACTTTTTCCGTTGTGTTGCTTCTCCCGTGTGCTCATACACCGTGATCGCTGCTCTCATACAGGAACGCGAGCCGGAACGGGGCCGGGATCGGGCGGGCTCCCGCGCGCGCCCGGGGGTATTAAAAATAATAACCCCGTTCCGGCCCGCCACTCGCGTTCAGCCCGCGGGCAAACGGGTAAAATAATTGTGACGCTTCGCCTTAGTGTTTAAATTATCGTAACTTTCTGGAAATGTTCCTTACATCTTTAGCTAACAAATTACGCATTTTGACAAATACGCATTTTTGCAAATCAAGGTCAAAGGTTATAAATTCACATAACTTTTTTGTGGTACGAGATACAATTTTGATGTCATATTATAAAATAAAGGCCATTTCAAGAGCTTTAAAATGATGTAAAGTTTATCTCTGTAGGTCCATTACTTTTAGAGATATAATTGTCCAAACATACTGGTAGCAGGTTATGCTAATTAGTCCAAAGTTCGTTGATCCGTATCTCAACAATTAATTGACCGAATTACATAAAATTTCAGTTCTCGGGGTTTCTCAAGGAGTCCAATCAACGCACCAAATTTCATTTCAATCCGTGATGGTCAGGTCCAAAAGCTTGTTGAATTGACACGGAATGACCCACATGTAAATTAATTAGTTTGGTAGATGGGCATTTTCGCACTTTTACGTCACATGCGCATCCTTAGCAGTGTGTTTTAAAGATGGAGTACATGATCGGTAAACTGTTAAAAATGGCGTTATTTCTACCCGTGACTAAAAAGTGTATGTTGATAAAGCTGCCTTGTAGACATTTCAGCTACATAGATTTTATGATCCAGTAATACCTGAACAATCCATGCATGGTTTTTGTGCATGAATGAATGGTAAAGCAATGTCAAAAAAATCATGTGGTGTTTGTTACCATTGTTATCAACACCACCCCCAGTCAGGTTTTTCTTGTCAACTCGTGAAGTAAAATTTTGGTTAACTGCAAATGAAGTACCGGTATTGGGGCTTTAAAACCCAAACACATGTTTATCATTTGCAAGATAAAACATTTTTATGGATTCCCTAAACAAGGACATAACATGTACAAATAAGAAAGTTGGTATTAAACTAGTCTGCAGACATTTCAGCTACATACATGTACATGTAGAGGCATCAATGCTTCAGAAAATGTTAAAAATCCATGGATGGACTTTGTTTTACATGTACGTTAATGGTAAAAATATCTTCGGCCACACCTTTATCCCGGTAGTTGTTAATTTCTTACAAAACGTACCATCTTTGACAGAAATAATCTCATGCCGGGTTTGTTTCTGTTGCTATTAACACTTTGAGTAAGGTTTGTCTTTTTAACTAAAGCAGTAAAAATTGGGTGACTGCAAATTATGTTTTAATGTGGGCTACCCATCAATATATACATGTACATGTATATGTATAGATGAAGTATGCAATAGCAGTTGGCTATAGAGAATTGAAGCCACGCGCCGCCATTGTACCCCACAAACAATGCTTGGCCTAGACTGCTCCCCTGTCCATGCGATCGCTTGCATTCCACTTAACACATGTAGACCATAATGTACAGACTAGTGAAGACAGTATGACCAGTCTAGGGAATGCATTGTTTTAGGTGGGGTATACAATGGCGGATGGTGGCTTAAATTGTAGATGTCGTTGCTTCATCCAGTGTATATATCGATGGGGCTACCCTACTAAAACTTCTTGAGGAGAACACTGGTAGTAAAGATGCATTGTCCATGCGTTTTGGGTGGGGAACCTCGAAAAATGAATTTATATTTTTCTAGAAACTAAAAGTTACTCACTTTCAAATGAGACATCAACGAAAAAAAATTAACCAACAATTAGTTATCGAACAATTACTATCAATATTTCGAATTATTGGCTGTCTGCCAATAATTCAACTCACAGCAAGGCGTAGACTTGCCCAAGTCAGACTTCCCGCGTTTGTTCTGTACTGCGCAGCATACAGTGCACTCTCTGGACTAGTGGCCTGTTAAATCTCTTTACTTCTGTCTCGGAAGACTTCCGAGACAGTAGAAAAGAGATTTGACAGGCCACTAGTCCAGAGGGCGCGCTGTACGCTGTGCATTACAGACTAAACACAGGAAGTCAGACTTGGGTAAGTCTAGGCAAGGTGTAAAAACAGCCGAATAAAAAAAGGCGATTTTTTCACAAGGTTCGCCGATGTACAAAGTATGACGTTTTTTCGTTAAAATAAAGTAAATGCTTTAGAAATTCGTTCAGGAACAAAAAAAGATGAATTTGCTGAGAGCCACGTACAATATAACTTTAATCTACTCACCCAGGCCACTTCTGCCATGAACGATTCTTGGTGAAGATCACACATACATGAGTACATCTGTGTGAACCCACCACAAGGCCCTGGATCTGGGTATGTCTCCTCAAGCTTGACATTAAGACTCGTTATGCGACTCTCTGGCTTCACGCTCAGCCGTGGAATGATATTCCTGAAGGACATAATTAGTGCTTGAAATGAAATGACAGCGTTAAGCCGTGTCTGCATTGGACTTGTTTTTCGGCAGGGTTTACCGAGACGATGGTACATGTACATGTACATGTAAAATGGCTAAATTTTACTGCTGTCCGCATTTTGACTTTTTCGACACGGGAAAATTTACCGAGACCGTGGGAGAGCATGCGCAGTGTCCCTTAGCGGGATGACCTTCTCGACCCGGACGTACACTTCCAGAGCGCTTTTACTGACTCGATGTGTACGCATTGGACTTATCGTCTCGGGAAAGGCTACCTGGTCAATTTTCCTGGGCAGCAGTTGGCCAGGAAAAGTAACCGCTGGACTCGGGGGAAAAGTTACTGAGAGGGAAAACTTCCCAGGCTGTCCACACTAGATTAAAAATGGGAAAAATACCCATCGTCTCAGTAAGTTTTCCAAAAAAAGTCCAATGCGGACAGGCCTTTAGGTATTAATAAGGTGAACCACTTACAATTGTCTGCCGTGAAGGGTGCCATTTGACTCCGAGGGTGCACAAAACCCATGGACCCAGTCACAGTAGGCAACAATTATTATACCACAGAAACTGATTACCTTGGCAGAAATCATGGTGCAGAATTTGCGAACTAATTGCACAGAATGTTCCAAATTTTTCTTCACGCTCATGCTGTCCTGTTCAAAAATCAAATTTCTGATCTCCTCTTTGAAACACAAAATGAAACCTTTGGAGGTGACCTGTTATCTGTCAACATTATCACGGTGAACATGTACACCAATTTGCCAAGTACCAGCATAGCTACAACCGCATACCCGAAGTACATGTACATGTAACACTAACATAATACAACGCGGTGCAAGTAACACTTTTAACATGTGTCTTGATGGCATATCATATGATCGATTCTCAACCAATGACAATTCACAATCTATTACCAATGGGGCAGTCCTGGGACCGATTTCACAAAGCGCTAAGATTCGTCCTAGGAATTTTAACTCGTCTTATCTTGGAACTAATCCTAGGACCGATTTCACAAAACTTAGGATGTGTTCAATTCGTCCTATTTTCCATGGCAACACGGCCCAACTCTTCCTAACTTGAGATCGATGTTTGGGTCGTCTTATCTGTACGAATGCATGGAGTAAATGCAGTGACCGAAGGCACTTATCTTCTGCTTGCCGAACGTGAAGCTAGCCCATCACACGTCAGCAGCAGGCGGTCATACAGACATACCGGTAATTTTCCTTTGCCGCGATAGGCGAAATTCTCTTGAAAATGAGGCGTAATTTAAATCGCAGAAAAGTACTTACCGAAAAAGGTTGAGGCATTTGGATGTCCATCCACGTGAAGCCATAACTTGCCGTAGCCCTAGCTAGCTAGGTTTCTCGATGTTTACACGCGTAAAGCACGGATTTATATTTCGGCAAAATATATCCATACGAAATATGTACATTTGTACTAGCTACTGTTGATTGAGCACAGACTGAAAGTTACTTGTGGTGCGCGCGCGTGCTAGTACTAGCGCGCGATGCTACCGAAAAAAGATACATTTATGTAAATTAGATTAATACACATTTAATGTTTTTTTCCGTCAAGCGCAGCGTACTGCTCTGCACATAAATGCGAGTGTGCCATTTGTACAGCCGAACGATAGGCCTACATGTACATATCTAGGTTCAAGTACATCGACTTGAATTTGTTCACGTTAATGTACCTTTCATAACTGCCGACAAAATGCAATACGCCAAGCAGACGACACTACAAAGTCGGCCATTTTGATTTGTAAATGTGCGTGCCGTTTTCCCGACGACTGTTGTATTCGGTACTGTTAACAAACATGGTACAGCCGTTGATAAATGTATAATAAGCAGTTGCGACTCGTCTTGTAAAAGACGGGTTTTGTGAAATTGATCTCAGGACACGTCTTAGCAAAGACCGATCTTACTGCTCGAACTCTTCTTAAATCCTAGGATTGATTCTAAGATAAGAGGAGTTTTGTGAAATCGACCCCTGATAAATTAATACTCACTCTATTGGAAAGACGGTTGGGAAGCACTTCTTGATTTCTAAGGCAACAAACTCAATAATGCTGTCTATTTCCTCGGTTGAGATGGCTGATATAATGAAGATAGACTTGTGCAGAGCATCCTTCTTGAGAGACACATGGATCTTGAGCTTTTGAAAACATAAAAGTCTCTTAAAAACATAGAATTTGAATCTGGAAGTAAATTAATATACTGCACCATTAAAACGAAGAGACGTTTTGCCGAGGAATGAATCTGATCTGAAGTAAAATTTTAGTAACAAAGTTTAATATCTGTTAGTCAAACCCTGATAAGCACTGCTAATTTTCTTTCTTGTTTTGCATTGATAACCCTCTTGATAAAGTCTCAAGGACCTCTTGTTAATGAGGTTTAACTGTACTTGTAAAGCAAAAGCAACTAAAAGAGTGAATACAAGTATTCCTAGTGCTCTGTATTGCTGGCAGCATGTACATGTACATACGGTATTCATACTGGTTATGCAATGACCATGATTTTATTGACACTTTTGTCGTCAGGGATACAATGTACATGTATGAAAAATGCCCCGACTGGGATTCGAACTCAGATCCTTGGCATACATGGCCAACTGCTCTATCAACTGAGCTATTAGGCATCCCGTCGGAGCGTCACAACAATCTTGTGCTTGCCACTCTTTTTCCAACAGTGCAGCAAATCCGTGTCAACCAATTTAGCTACACTGATGGCCTACATGTAGCTACCTGTATCGTGAAGAGTGGTCTTACAGGGGGGTGGGGGTGGTGGTGGTGGTGGTGGTGGTGGTGGTGGTGGTGGTGGTGGTGGTGGTGGTGGGGGGGGGGGGGGGGGGGGAGAATCCATGCCAACCCATTTACTATAGAGGTCAATGACCTCTAAAAATGACCTCTATAGTGAATAGGTCATTTATAGGCCCGACATGTTTCATACGTGTACAATTAATTCAAACTACACATGTACTGTATGCAGTGTATTCGGTACTTACCTCAAGAGGTTTTAGGCTTTCCAACTGATTAATCTCAAGGAAATGAAACTCGTGCTCAAGCTGAAAACGGAAGGAAAGATCTATCAATATCAAGGAAACATTTTGATGGACAAACTATATGGATACCTGAAGATGTATGCACAGGTACATTATTCATACGTACCCGGTATGCCTTCTTCAAAAATTTGTATTGCTCTTTCCTCATTTTTCTGATTGGACATACATACGTATACATGTACGGTACACTACTCAACAGAATTGAGGGATCAGGCTGTTTTAATTAATTTTTTAAAGTGGATTATAAACACAAATCGCTGTGTTACAATGTGATTGGTTAACTGAGTTGTCAACAGAGCACAAACCACATGAATTCCACTGGAGATCGGCATAAACTTTCCCTGCTTGAGGATCACTTGTGCCCGAACATTTTTAAAGGATAAAGTCCGATTCTTCAATTTTTTTCTAGTGTAGTATACACATATGCACGTACAAACATGTAAAAGTACTACCGTATTTCCTTTTCACCCGTTTTTCATAAGCCTTCTTGAATATGGCGAAACAAAAGGAGAGGGGGCAATTTTATTTGGGTATTAATTTTTTGCAAAAATGTATCACTAACTCTCCAGCTGCCTTCTGTGTTGTTATGTTGTGGAGACAAGAGGATAAGGACTTAATTCCTGCCATCACCAGACATGTGGCCAGAGAGGGTGCGACTAAGGAACTTAGTTACACGTCGCACTAGTAAATCAAGCGGCCAATTGGGCTTCAAGAAGGTCGACGAACGTAATGGTGGGAAACACAATACTGGTCTCCACTCCAGCCATTAAGTGTTACATGTACATAGTAGCATATACCGTACTAGCAATGTTGAAATTAGTTATTGAGTGCAATAGCTTTAGATTTGACAATGGACAGTCAGTCGAAAGGTTTTAGGGTTTTTTTTGTTTAATTTTGTTGGTCTGAAGAGTGCACTGCACTTCTTGGATCTACATGTATGCTTAGCTGACAAGAGTTGTGATATTGCAGTGAACGATTTCGTTCTGAAATATATAGCAGATTTAATTGCTATGCAATTTTTTTTTTGCGTAGCAATTTTCAAATTTTGTTTAGCAATCCAGTATTTTTGTATAGCAAATTCAAAATGGATGATTAAACGCTGCATACAAAGAGTTATTTTAATATTCACATTTTAAATTTAATGAAAGATTACCCGAATTACCACATGTTTTATTTCAGTACATGTAGTCTCTGAATAGAAACTGGAAAAAGGATTGTTAATACTTGCAGGCTGCACAGTAAGAGTAAGACTCTTGAGAAGCTCATCAGAATTTTTCTTTTTTAAAAACTAGGCCTAAAGCACCGGCGAGTGCAGATTTGATGAAAAAACTCCAAATTTTTGAGTGGGAAAATTTTAATATTTTGTGAGGAAACATTTCCAAAAACAATTTCAGTCTGCCTCATGTTTTGCACACAAAGTCCCCGCCCCGCTCGTCGCTCAGGCGCTGCATGCAGAGCCAATAAGTGGCAGGCTCGACACAGCCAGTCATTGTCGGTAGCTGGCGGTCGTTCCACTTTCGAAATATCCTCATTTCTCCAACACATTTTTACACTTTGTCCATGAGAGTGGACGATGTTTTCCACAAAAATGACGATTAACCAAAACACGAGTGCTGTGATCATTCCTCCATGCCTGGATGCACGAAAAAAAAAGATTACGCAACAACGATCATGAAAATCACGGTACGATCCTTGCTGTATGGTATACGACTCGACGGCCCAGCTGAGCTGATATAGATCTCCATGCACATGCATGTATAACTAGGCCTATGCTGATTGGCTGGTAAAAGTAATATGACTTGTTGCTACTAAATTCTGGCCAATGACGTTTAAGTTAACAAAACGGTGATCGGCAGCATAAAATATCAAGCCGCTGACTTGATTTACTGTGTTCACATGCGCGCGCATGCTCTTCGCAGGTTTCTGTGCCGTTGCACAGAGAATGTATATCACACTGCATGCACGTGCTGTAGCGATAGCGAAACGGCCGTGCTGTGGATTAGCACCGCTATCGGACCGGGCCGCTGGCTGAGGACCGTAATCGGGAGCTGTTTTTTGCCGCTCGTGCAAATCAGAAGCAGTGATCGAAGTATTTGTTTTTATCAGTTCTCTCCGTAGTTCTTTTTTTCACGAAACATAATTTATGTAAATTCTTTACTTTTTCATGCGTATCGGACCGGAATTTCAGCGTAGGCATATATCGTGCCGATATGCACGTGCCGTAAGCTGCCGCGCGCCGTGGCGATACGTCAGTCTGGTCAGTTTTCGATTTTCGTTTTTTCATTTCTCACTAACATTTACAAAACTATCTGGAAGTGCAAGAATAAGGACAAAAAGTTGAAAAAAAATGTGTCGCAAATTGTATCGCTAAATTAAGTCAAAAACTGCGATGCACTTTGAAAAGTGTGTCGCAGATTGTCAAAAACACGTCGCATTTTGCGATGCGATACAGGGGAAATCGTTCACTGTATTGCTTTTTTTTGTGAGCACTGGCTTATTATATACCCAGTGAAATTCCTGATATTAATAATTACTTGGAAGCAGAGGTTTCCAGGCATTTATGAAGTCTAGCATTAACCCCAAATAATCTCTTGCGGGTCGTCCCCACGAGGGCATTGGTTTTGTTTGTAAACTCATGGATACAATTTTTTAGGGAAATTTTAATTGATCATGAAAGAATCAGTGCTAAACAGATTTTGAACAAAGGACATTCTTATGACCATAATTTAGGGTACATTTGCCTCATTTTGATCATTCTTTTGATCAACTGCAGCTTTAATGCTTAAACTATAGATGCATTACAGAGTTTTATTGATGATTGTGAATTAAGTCCGGTCATGATTGTAGGTACATGGACCTTATCGCAGATAGCCAAAAACAGGCCCCGCGCAAAGGACTGTGGGTAAACAAGTTGGTAACGTACAAATGGTGATCGCGAACGAGTGAACCGAACGAACACACAGCCTGTTTTTTTCCCTGACACAATACACGTACACCGTTTTCTTTTCTCCACGACTACGAATTGCATGGTCAATGTCATGTTTCGTGGATTTATCCGACTTTGACTTCATGCAGTTTTCTCCAATCTTTCTTGACATCTTGCGATTTTGTGACTCCGTCTTCGGACTAGAATTAGAAACCTTGGCACGATAAACGTTGTAATAACTCCATTAAAGTACATGTTGATAAACATGACAAATGTTTTTCCATGATAATTTAAACTATTGCTCTTTATTTCGTGGGCCAAATAATTTCGAAAAGTGAAGCCGTTTTTATTTTTCGTAGCTAGGGTAACGGAGGAATTTGGGGAACAATTGGGATGACTGCAGACACGAAAACGTGCTTTTATTTTCCATAAAGCAAGGAACACAGCGCATAATCATTTATGCAAGGGCTCTGTCGAATGTACTTGTTGTAATTCCACAACGAAAATAACGCTCGAAAATTTGTAAGAAATTAAAAACTTTCACACAGGATGATGGCTTTCAAAAGAATATTCAATTTATCTGAAAATAACTTTCATTTCCTGTAATACATTGAACTAATGCAATCGCACTTCCGTTTTTTAATAATTAATCTTGCATTTTGTACAAATCTTATTGTACTAGTTACTTAATTTAAAAAAATATATAATACAGAATGAAATCTTTTTTATTTTTTACATTCAAAGCTTGTTTGTACCAACAATAACCTTTAAATTAAGAAACTTTAAATAAATGCCCAACAGATGCATGAATTTTTGCACCTGCATATTTTTACTGTTTCTACAAGATGCAAGGGGTGTGGGGGACTGAACATCTCACAGTAACATTTTTGGCCTTTTTTTCTTCTTACCCCAACTTTAATTGGAGGCTCATAATTAATAAGCAGACCTCAATTTTCCACCAACGTCATGTTCGCAATACAAGCATAAATAATGTTATTGTACCACACGTAATTGAGAATCTTTAAGGGATAAAATAGAACAAAATTAGTAGATGATCCTTCAGAAAATGTTGAGTATATGTACATGTAGTATAAACCATATCGAATAGCTGCTATATCGAGGGGCAGTTTCTTTGTTCCTTGAGGACATGTATGGTTGCACATATTGTGCTTCCATTGTTGAACGGTTTAATTAAGAAACAAAAGGTGCCCCACGAAATGGTGGCTATTCGATACGGTCTATAGGCCTACACTAATCACAATAAGGCCAAGAAAAAAATAGCAACGTTTTCTACTACCCACCCCAACCTAGAAAATCTTGCAGAACCTGTATCATTTTGCTAAAAAATCAATAAAAAATAAAAACTTATTGTGCCTACCTAAAACCTAAATTCTGTGTACATCGCCTTTATTCTTGTTTACCCCTTCAAAGCATGAAAAAGTGGCTCACTCTTGTATATTTGTAATGTTGTAATGTGCAAGTGGTAAACAAAAAATACTGACCGTCATCCCGCCCTAATATTTTTGGCTGAAAAAAGAGTTAAGAGCAAAATAAAAAGATATTTCCCACCTACCCGTACCCCACCCTGAATATTTTTTTGATGTAATAGGAAACCTTTTTTTTGGGGGGGGGTAGCCTAAGTTAGGGATATTGGTATGTTGTCAATTTTAGATTTCTATTTTTAAATGATTGTTTTTCACCTATTTTCTATGACAAAAGGTGTGTCTGTCAATCAGATACAATTATAAAAAGACTAATCATATACAAAATCATTCAAGCAGAATGCATATTCTCAATAAAATATCTGCGTACACCCCACATTGTTCCCAACTTATTGTGAGTAGTACATGCATGACATATTTTGCCCCTAACTGCCCCATCTGTTCCCAATTCCAGCTACAGTACTAACTAAGCATGATATGGGATCTCCTCCACACCTACTTTAACACACTCTTCCCTTTTCCTTATTAGCCATTTTGAAGTATGGCGGACACAATAGGAGGGCACACTTTGAAGTGGGTATAAAATTGAATAAAATGCACTTATTTATAATTCTGTCAGTCTCTGTATTATAATTGCAACATTTTAATCAAGTTTTTGGAAAGAAATACAACTGTTAAAAAAATTCCTACCCAAATAAAAGTACGCCCTCTCCTTTTGTTCCGCCATACTTCTAAAAAGCTAATGCCAAACTCTGGCCCTCCACAAAAGAATGAAAAGATTCTCTTGAATTCCTTGGATGTTTAATACACAATAGGACCTGGCCCACAGTGGAAGGGTTCATACTGTCACATGACATGCACTAAATTTCAAAAGCAAGAGTTGTAACTGAATCCACCTATGAAATGGGCATAACTCTCTGTTTAGCCCAATAATCTTTCCAAACTGTCTCCATTGTACTGGTGTCAGATCGAGTAGCAGTGGTTTGGCTAGTCCCAGAAGATTGTCAGTTGGTCAAGCATTTCCTTCGAGACGAGTTTGGTGCTGTACATACATGTACCCCACTACTGCATGACTCGCCTGTGTAATAAAGTCAAAGAAGGGAGAATTTAATAATTATTTAAAGGATTTAAGAATTTGGTTGTAATAGTAGGGATGGGAATTTACGGTTAATTCAAAAACCGGTTTGCAATTCTTTTAAGTCAGTTAACCGATTAACCGTTCGGCCGACACTAAAGGTTGTTGCTGGTGTTTATAGATGCATGTGCAATGTATACAATACCCCTAGGCCCCTAAAATAATCATTGAACCTTTATCTGGTCAACATTTTTGCTATGACCCCACATAAATTTATTTCAATTTCATGAAGTCATTACAAATAACCCTCTGAAAACTATTGTAAATTCTAAAAAATTGAGTTTCGTTTAAACGTCCGGCAAAACCTGTTGTTCGATCATTTTCGGTTAAACGGTTAACCGGTTAAAAGTCCCAGTTTGATGATGAAAATACAAAATTAGGAGCAAAAAGTGTCATGAATTTATTAAGGAAAAACTCTGAGAGTTGTCCCATAGGTTTAGTGCATGGGCTCTCAGAGGGTGTCCGTGCATGGTAATCTTTCCCGAGTGCTTAATTGTAAACACAAAACAGCTACAAATACAATTTAACTTACCAACAATCTCACCGATATTGGGTGATATTCCACTGTGTGCACTCTGCCTCTCAAAATGGCAATGCTCCGGCCTTGGCCAAGTGACTTCATTCCATCTGTGCTTAGCTCAATATCTCTGTTTCCTGAAAGAGGCGAGTATAAAATAGATCAAATATCTAATTATTTCTGGTGTATTATTAAATGACAAACTATGCAAGGAAATTTGTATTCACCTCGGCGGTCACTGGGTCATTATCCCTAAAATAATAACTATACTTAGCCTATTCATACAAAAGAAATTTGGCATGGAATTTGGCCATTGTAGATAGGCCTACCCATTTTTGTGAATTTTAAGCAAATGAAAGGTAAAAAGCAAATTTTAGCAATCGATAGACCTCTAGAGTAGAGGTGCATTTATAGGCCTACTAGGTTAGACTGAAATCCATATTTTTTGAAAAATCTAGTCGCGCTTCTTTAAATTAGGGAAGTGAATTTAAGAGTGGAAAACATTCATCAACAATTTCCTTGGAAAATACTTCAACTTTTTCTGCCATGTTTCATTAGGGCCTAGACCATACTTTAATAGTAGATTATATAGACAGAATTCCATTTACTGGTCGCCACTGATTCTCCTTGTAATGACTTGACCACCAAAACTGTAAATATTTTGAAGGAAAGTAATTTTAGGAGTGAAAAACATTCAACAATTTCCTTAAAAATACGTTTCTGCCCTAGCTGTTCCATGGCATAGACTTAATTGACACACTATATAATAACAGGCCTAGGCCTAGGTAAAGTCTCAGTGGGGACCAGTGGCGACCAGTATAAAACGGTCGAATTCGTACCGGTATAAAACGAATTCATACTCCTAAATTTATAGACTTGTACGTCACCTGGAAATATTGGTCTATGCCGTCTTCACAAATCAGAGGGATGTTTGCAGAAATGTCTAGCCATCATTCGGCTTCGAGGTTAAGTGGGTGCGGTAAATTGAATTTTCCGTGCTCTAGTTTGACGACTCACTCTATATCTCCGGAGAACGACCGACCATCGCCGTCCGTCGAACGTTCAGACACGTACACGTATGCATGACATATCGAGACGTGACGAACAAAATCGAACGTTTTTGTTTACCCACAGAATTACCCACTGTCCTTTGCGCACGCATGCGCAGTGCCAAAAACTGACTATCTGCGATAAGGTCCATGTAACTATAACGCTTCTCTTCCTCAAGTGGCAAATTTGTCTCGGAATTGGTATAATTAACAATCATAGTTTGATTTTACATGTACATGTATATGTGATAATTTTTCTGTGTGTAATTTCATATTTAATCAGACCTCTAATTTTAATTATTCAAAAGGTAAATATACACAGAAGTTATATTGACCATGTATTAGTCAACGATTATTCCATGAGCAAGGTAAAGGACTGCCGGATCCTAAGTGACTTCAGCGGCAACGCCAGTGATCATTTCCCGTTAATTACCACCATTGACATTAAAGTTGGTAGATTTTCTGAAAGTACGGATCTGCCCCAAATTGTTTGCACAGTGTTTCCAAGTTGTCACTGGGAGAAGGAAAGATTCTGTCTTAAGTATGAGTATAATTAATGAGAACGAGATTAATAGTACCGGTATTCATTTTCAAAAAGACGATATTAATGACCATGACATTGCTCAGGTGGTAGTCTTGGCCCAAGACTACTATAGTCGATATTGGTTTGTGTACGCGTTGGCCATTTCCAGTAGTGCGCCATCTTGCAGCACTAACAGACCAGCCCTTTGCGCGACTACATGTAGAGTAGTCTTGGGAATCTCTCCCGGAAGTCCAGCATTGGGGCGGTACCGTTTTATGTAAATAGCTGCACAGGGTTTTATGATGGCACACAAGGGACATGGCATACCACAGATATCTTTGCAAATATTTGCAATGTCGCAATTATCTTCATAAACAAATGTATTTTGCGATGTCATACGCCTTTGCAAACATGTTTGTAAATATATTCACAAACATTTGCCAAGAACATTATGCCACCAAAAAAATTAGCAACGATAAACGGTCATGTTCGATGATTCTTGTAAGCCACCATATATTTTTCAAACCATTTGAAGCGCGTGCACGCGATGTATTTGGGTCACGCGCTGCATCCGACGCGCTGTATTTGGGTCGCGCGCTGCATTCCGACGTGCTGCTGTATTTGGGTAACTCGCTGATTGGTTCCCTAGGAAAGCCTTGGCAAAAACAAAGAAAAAGTTAAACCTTCCGGGAGAGATTCCCAAGACTACTCTAGTCGCGCAAAGGGCTGGTCTGTTAGTGCTGAAAGAGGGCGCACTACTGGGAATGACCAACGCTTACACAAACCAATATCGACTAGAGTAGTCTTGGGTCAAGACTACTCAGGTGGTGGTTGATGATTTGTGTGATAAAATTGCCACTGCAATTCACAACTCCGTTATATAATTCTTGTAGTGCAAATAACAATAGGCCTAGAAAGAGAGTTCAGTGGTGGAACAAGGCTTGTACTGTTGCAAGGAATAGACAGCGTTTTTGGTTTGGTATTTGGAAAAACTGTTGCAGACCTCGAGCGGGCCATGGGTCATTCCGTGTCAATTCAACAAGCTTTTGGACCTGACCATCACGGATTGAAATGAAATTTGGTGTGCTGATTGGACTCCTTGAGAAACCCCGAGAACTGAAATTTTATGTACATAATTATGGGCATGTAACTGTGTATTATTTACATTTTATTTAATGTTTAAATGATCGTAACTCAAAAATTGTAAGAGTGCCCATCCCAAACCTTTCTGGAAATGTTCCTTACATCTTTAGCTAACAAATAAAAACAAATTACGCATTTTTGCAAATCAAGGTCAAAGGTTATAAATTCACATAACTTTGTTGTGGTACGAGATACAATTTTGATGTAATTTTATAAAATGAAGGCCATTTCAAGAGCTTTAAAATGATGTAAAGTTTATCTCTGTACATGTACCGGTAGGTCCATTACTTTTAGAGAAATAATTGTCCAAACATAGCAGGTTATGCTAATTAGTCCAAAGTTCGTTGACCCGTATCTCAAAAATTAATTGACCGAATTACATAAAATTTCAGTTCTCGGATCTTCTCAAGGAGTCCAATCAGCACACCAAATTTCATTTCAATCCGTGATGGTCAGGTCCAAAAGCTCGGAATGACCCCCATGTATTTTCAAGTTATATAAACTTGCCAAGAAAAATGACAGGCTTGCCTGTAGAACTGAGTAATAGAAAGTAACGTAAGTAATAGAAAGTACAATACTTTGAATAGATTGCATGGGGAAAGAAATCCCAGAAAATTTTGGAAAGCTGTCAATAATGCTAAAACAAAAAAGAAGTGTAATCCTGATGATATCTCTATTGAATGTCTAACTGATTTTTATGAAACAAAGTTTGAGAGTAATACATCCTGCTCTGCCGTCATTCAGGAGGCAGAAGCCTTGGTCAGGGATAAGATCAATTATTCGAGATTAAATATTTTCTGCTGAAGCGTATTTTGACAGGGTATCCATTCAGCGGTATATGAATTCTCTGAATAAAGGGTCTGACCCTGGCCCTGACGGCATTACAGTTGAACATTTAAAAAATAGTTTTCACACTAGGTTGCCTGAGATTCTGGTTTATATTTGTAATACTTGTATTAAATTTAGTATTTTGATTCCTATTTTTAAGGAAAAAAAAAAGTCCAAATAATCAGGCCCCATAAATCAAAACAGTCTCGAAGTACATGGGAAGGGAAATCAAGAGTGCTGCTTTGTTGAATGTGGGTCACATGATTATTTGCTTTATCTTTATAAAATAGTGACCACAATTGACACTACACATGATCTGTATTAAAGTTGAACGAGTTCCTCGATAACTGAGCCTCTATTACATGTATAATTTACAATTGTTTTGATAACAGGTAGTAAAATGTTACATAAGATGAATGAAACGATATGCTGATATAACCCTTTGACTAATATAAACCCACCTGAAACCGAAACCGACCAACCTGGGTCGGGACAGTTTCGGTACATTTGAATTTGCAATTGGCAGTTTGGTTTAGTTCAGAAAAGCACTGGAAAGAATCCTATTTCACTTTTTCCTTTTTTCTTCATTTCCTTCCCTTTTTAATTCATGCTGTGTGTAATGTTTCCATTCTTTTCAAGTCCTATGAGAGACTTACATGTACATATATATGTACACAAAAAGATACAGTGCAATGTTGTACCAAGTATACATTACCGGTAATACTGCAACTGTCAATTTGCAATAATCTGCCCTGGTCAAACCGAGCAGAATGGACAACATTAATGAACACTACAGCACCTTTCAGTTTTGGGCAAATTTGTAATGTCAGTATCATACACGTAGCTGGGTCACCACGGATGTTAAACATGTTAAATATTGCTGGAAAAGAGCTCCTCAGTGGATTGCAATAAGGCTCCATAAAAAATATTGCTTGATTCTCATCAGAACATGGGTAAAAATTTGTACGACCAGGGCAATTTATATTTTATAATTTATATATATTTTTTGGGTATTAAAGCGGATTCTCGCAGCACAATCCGATCAATTCCGATGACCAGGCCATTTTATATTTTATATTTTGAGAGTCATGTGGAACTGGACCCAATACATTCCGAGATGAACATGCAAAAAATTCATCTCATACTCTGAGCACAGCCTTTAATGGTCTTCAGAAAGCAATAACACATCCTAAAAAGTCAAATTTAGCAGTGAGAAAATGTAAACACTGTCCTAGGGTTTGTGCACTGCATGCACAGGGTGTCAAGTAACATTCATATATGGAACTCTCAGGATTATGAACTAGAATATACTACATGTACTCATTGAGTCCATGATTCCTCCTATGACTCAGTGATATATTAAAGAAATACATGTAAACACTTTCCACTATTAACAGATATATCAAACCCTGCAGATGACACAGTGAAGTTTCATGTAAATCTAAAAGGAAAACCGGAGGAAGATTACCGATCGACGGCGTGGCGCGCGCTATTATTAAAGCGCAGACTTCAACCTTGCGCAAACTTGTTCCCTGTAGGACCAATCTAAAGCTGGCCACATTTCGGGCCCGATTTTCCCAGCCTCACTTTTCAGCCTCAGTTTACAGTTGATTTTGTACAAGAATACATGCACTGCAGGATGACGCAAATAAACAGTTGCGTGGCAAATCTTGTTCAATTTTTCGTCATCCTGCAGTGCATGTATTCTTGTACAAAGTCAACTGTGTTAAACTGAGGCTGAAAAGTGAGGCTGGGAAAATCGGAAAATCGGGCCCGAAATGTGGCCAGCTTTAGATTGGTCCTGTATGCTTCATGCATCTTGCAAAAGGTTCAAGTCTGCACTTGACAGCACTGCCGATGAGCCACGTGTAGACTGGACTGTGTACTGGACTGGTCGCGCACACAAACAGTATGAAGCGAGCCACAGAGTAAATATACGTACGCGGCCGATTGAGAACAAAGACGAATTTAGAATAAGTCATTTTGAAACACCTCGCCAAGAAGAAAACGTTGTACATTTGACAGAGCTGAAATATCGTCGGATGTTTTTTTTAATGTCCTTATTTAGATTTATAATGGTTTTATTCCCAGGATCGCCTAAAAATAGATCATCTGTACATGTAACTCTTAAAACATCTTAATTTAGACATCATACATGTAGGTTATTTTGTCCTGCAATTCAAATGTATACATTCAATTTTTAAGACGCCTCAATTAAATCATGACACAGGCTCAAAGTCAGTACAGTTGGCGATAGGCTTGGGCAATTCCACGCCGGATCGAGTAGAGTCGAGTCCACTTTGGGAATCATAATCGCAATTCCCAGTGGGAACCGATTCCCTATCATCTAGAGTCAATTCCCATAGTGATAGCTTTACAAATCCCAAATTACCTAGCTTCTGCAAGTAAATTTCCACATACATGTACATGTAAGGAACGTATACATGTGTGGCACAGGCCGGCATTATTTTATAGACATTTAGTGCCATTAATTGGGTCGTTGTCTGCAATGCTAAATGCACATTTAACATGCTAAATGTAATTTTTAAAAAAACTTTTTTTGGAATCCAAAAATGCTGGAGTTACCTAAGCCTAGTTGGCGACTGGCTTTTTAGGACCAAGCTACGCCAGTTTTATGCCCATCAGCACCAAAATAGTCAGCGATTGTTTTGAGACAGGTGCTCCGACGACATTAAGACAATGACATCAGGCGGTGTTAAAAGAGATTTGACATGTACTGGCAGGTCAACCTGATGGCGGCTATACTTACATGGTACATACAATGTAAAACTTGCAGTCCACCTCTTGTAAAAAAGGCCACCTACATGTAAATCAACTAAGATCAGCTTCTGAAAACTGACAGATTTCATTAGAAGGTTAACATTTCTGGAAAAAGATGTACATGTATCGGTATGCATGTATGTACTTACTTTTGTTGGAACCTTGAATGGTAGTATGAATGCTCTGAATTTGGATAAGGCCTGCAACAAGACAACACAAAGAAAAAAGTTCAGAAGGCACGAACAATTTTATGGAGACTGGTTAAGTATATGGTACATTAAAGTTACAAGTAAAGGTGGATCTGAAAGCCAAAGGGGTCAGCATTAGCACCATTTAGTTGAAATGACACGATGCAGAATCTTGAGGATGCAAAAATACAATCTCCGATTTTGGTGTGGCAAAGATTTATAAACAGCCTGCCGGGCCCCAGCTCGGTGGAAAGCAGCGCTATTCTTGGTCATGATTACTCTCAAATCTTCACTTTACTACTTGGAAATTTCCTGATTTCTTGCCAAGGTTACGAGTGTTTAATTGTTTAATAGGTCGACTCGAAATACATTTTCCAGAAAAATCTGAACATAATATACAGTACATGTATACTCCTTTAAACATTTTGTTTTAATGAGTACGAGTACAATATCATTAGTACGAGTACAAGACAATATTTTTTTTATGAGTACGAGTACGGGTACAGAAAAATGTACATGTACAAGTACGCATAATACAACGTTGCAGCATACTGTACATGTACTACTGTATGTTTCAATTTACCCAACACCATGTATCAACTACTGTAGGTGGGGTACCGGTACATGTAAAATTGGGAACAGCTGACATGGTCATGTTCAAGGTGATTATGAGAAACCGGCAATAAGCATGATTTTTAACGAGATCCCATGAAACCTGTATAAATTTAACAGGGTATTATTCAGACAGAAAATTAGAGGGCGTTTTAAAGGAGAAGGGTACCCAAGAACCAAAAGACCTTGTGCTCAACATGTACATCTCGTAAATTATTTTAATGCAAAGAACAAGAAATATTACCAACTGAAAAGCGAATACAAACTTCAGAAAGAATCGAAATTTTGGCGATGCATCGCACAGGCGCCGCCATATTGTCCAAATACTGGGCAAAGAATGACGTCTTCGCGTACGAGTCCTTCATATGCATTTCTATGGCAATACACGAAAACGTCCGCAAAAACATCATCCGTTGCCCAGTATTCAGACAAAATGGCAGCGCCCATAGTGCGACCAGCGCTAAAATTACCATTCTTCGTGAAGTTCGTATCCACTTTTCAGTAGGTAAAATTTCTTGTTCTTTGCATTATAATAATGTACGAGACATGTACATGTACTTGTTGAGCACAAGCCTTTCATTTCTCGGGTATAATTCCCCCCCTTTTTTTGTTACATTTTCATTTCTAAATAATATTTACAAGATAATGTAGATGATAAAAATATATGAATTCAGCAAACAATTATATCATTTTAAAAAACGGAAAACAAACTTTGAAAAACTATTCTTACAAAATGTAAAAAAGAAAATACTATCGACTGAAAATTGACCAATTATACATACATGGTACCGGTATGTTGTATGCAAAAACGTCATACATGTGTAAGGCCAAACAAAATAAATGGTTCGTTTACGGTAACGGCCTAAAAAATCCAGGTAGGTACCGGTAGGTAGGAAAATAATTTTATTTTGTCATTTTATTTTACATTTCAGTTCATGCATTTGCGTGTTGTTTTGCAATGTTTGAAACTCACTATTAACACTATTAACCATGTTTATGTACTAATTTCTATTTTGTTTATAAGTCATAAAGTATTGTCTCAATTTGGAAACTAGTAAAATCGGCATTGACTGAAAAAAAACAAAAAACAAAAAAAACAATCAAAAGCCAATACAGGTGGTCAAATCTCCCGCACTTTGTCAGCGGGTACCCCCTTCCAATAAAAGGGCACAATTTAGACCTCCGTAGATCAGTGCTGTTTTGAATGTGAACATGTATTTCAGCAATTTTCAGTTTGAGAAGGTTTACATTTCATTCCATTGTTGTACACTTACTTGCATTTTACCCAGACTGATGAACCTCCGGGTTGCTGGGTGCAAAATCTCCTTTGAGTCGTATTAATTTTTTTCACTATTAATTGAGGAAAGAGTGTGGTATGGTGTGGGGTTATGTTGAGGTAGTTAATCGACAAAACACATCAGTATGCAACATATGCATGGGGGTTAAACCAATCAGAAGCAATGTTCGCTAAACTGCGGTACAGAAAGAAAAAAAAGCGGCCCGTTGGTACGGTAGAGCAAAAAAACGGAAAATAAAATAAAATAAAATACAGAGCGCAAAACAAAAAAGCGGAAAATAAATTCTGGCATGCACGCTCATCAAAAAAGCGGAAATCCCCTAAAAACCCCTGATATTATTAACCACCAAAGATTATGGTGGCCCTAGAGGGGCATAATATTGTCGTGAATTTTTTCGAGACAGTTGTACAAAAATTTTGCGTGAAATGTTTCGCGACAGTCATGAATTTTTTGTGCGTGATTTTTTGTGCGTGAAATTTTACGACAATATTATGTCCCTCAATAGGGCCACCATAAAGATCGTACGTAGCACTGCGTAGCGGAAAATTCTGCACAAAACGGATGTAGGGCCTACATGTACTTAATTTTGTAGGCCAAATTTTGTCTTCGTGATTTTCGCATGCTTTATCACAGGTATGTTTGTGTCAAATTATAGTCAGCTTCAAGTGTATAAAATGTTATGTTCGTTGGAAATTATTGCAAATAGGCTAGTGCTCATTTTGAAAATTGGCAATAAAAAGTTTGAGGTCGGCAATTTGGCCTCAAATTTGAGGTCGGTCGGGTTACCGTAAACAAACCATTTATTTTGTTTGGCCTAACCTCAAGAGAGGGAGATCCGAGACGGCAGTATCCATAATCGCCAAACATTTTGTCAATTTTTACCATTTTTTTTTTGTTAGGAAAATCTTTATATGATGAAAGAGAGAAAATATGACTGATTTAGTTAAATATAACTTATTTCTTGGGTACCCTTCTCCTTTAATAAATTATGTTAGTGTTTTTGTGAAAACTAACCCCAGTCTACCCTACACTGTAAATGTGATACTAAAACCCTAACGGTACCAAATTCACCAATTTGTACACAATTTTCCACAGTACCAAGGGGTTAGGGATTAAATGGTACGTATGTGTACACTGGTCTAACTGGCACTTTCACGTCACGGTCAATATGCAGTTTTTAATAAAGTGTGCAGTGATTAATTTGTTTGCCAAGTTTGTAATTGAAATAAATTTATGTGTAAAGTCGTATTTTGATGGGGTTAACATTTTCTACGAAAATTGCCTTGCAACATGATTCCGCTGAGTAATACCAGAAAATTTACTGTGTAATACCAAGTACATGTAAACAGTGACTTTTGAAGGTCCCAACCACAAGTCTATTGTCAGGTTCACGATTTGCATACGAGGATATCTGCTTCACTGATCTGGCCTATGGTATGCCACCTACACATGTAGTAAAAATGTAGCATGGGCCTCCCACCATGCCATAAATGTCTATCATGAGTCATAAACAATATTTGTGACACATTGTAAGATCTGTGGGCAGTGTTTTGTGGTTCAAATAATGCACAAAACTGGTTCAAACCGAACTAACCAGAAGCCAACTTAAAAAACCCAAACAGTAGGCCTAAACATTTTTGTTAAATCTTGGTTTGACAAAAAGGCTAGTTTACAGTGTATACTTTTTTTTCAATACATTGTACGGTACCGTACATACATACCGGTACATGTACCGTAGAGTACGGTACGTGCTTTACAAAGTTATCATAATATGAATTTACGTGAACAAGTAAATGTGGGTATAACAAGAAATTTGTTAAAATGAAGTTCATGAAAAATTGTGAAAAATTAGTTTACACAAAAGAGGGTTTTTGCAAAATGCACACGCATTAAATATGTTGCTCTCAATACAGCCGACTACCGGTATGTACATCATGTACATGTAGGCATTTGCTTCCACCGGTAACATTCATCTCCTACCGGTACTGTACCTCAGCAGAGCATTAAAAACCATAATAACTGGTTAATGGATTGCTTGAAAAGTGTACATGATACCGGTACATGATGTACAATGATATGCAAAATCAAAATACAGTACCCCGGTAATTACACAGTACAAAAGGTTTTGTTTTCTTTCTTTTTTTCAGTTTACTTCCTGAAGGTTTTTTGTCACATAAAACAGTATAACATGTACACGTCACGGTACGTGTACCGTTATACGTATGTAAAATTAATAGCTTTTCAAGGACTTGTTTGTTCTTTTTATTTTTTTTTGCTTTTCATCTAACAGGAAATACATCTCACTAAATATCAGTTACTGTTGTAAACTACTGTACCATGTACACGACGTACAGTAGTTACACCAGTAAATAAATGGCTCATAATTGTCTCATGCAGCCAGCGTGCATCTGCTACTGAGACAAAAACTCAGTCTCTATATCTCCAACTGACAGTAAATCTGGGAAAAAAATGGCTTTACATACTGTACCGGTACATGTAGCCTTTAGTTGAAGTTATTTTACTAGGTACAGTATGTACAATGTACATGTACATGTAGATGTACTTTTCTTCATTACAAAAACCACACTCATTGTTAGGGCCAATGATTTTCTGCGATGGCAGAAAACGGACGGAATTCACGAAATCCGACCCCTGAAACGGAATCCAGTATTTGAAATGGAAATAGTTATTTTCTCATTTGTTTTTCAAAAAAACATACTTTTCATTTCTTTCTTTTCAGAACAGTATATTATCCAAATAAAGATAATGAAATGCCTTTGCATTTTTGTTTGTAGAAGTTGGTTTTTATTGCCGAAAATTACAAAAGAAAATCGTTTCACACAGCTACATGTATACAACAACACGATCGTAAAACTGTCTAGACATGTACCGGTAACCTTGCCCATTAATACAGCGGCCACACGCGCGTAAAATGCCATCTATCGTGCATGTTTTCGTGGTGCAATGTTCTAACGACTTAAAAAAGGCCAACACCCACATGAACAGTGTGATCTGTCGCGTAAAAAATGAAAAAAGAAACATGTTTTTCTCCGGTAAAACCATACTTTTTGACGACACCACGTTGCTTATTTGGTAGAAAAATATAACCTCCTCAGGGAAAGGAAACTACAAACTTACAGATATTAAAATGACTCTCTAAAATCAATGTCAAATTTCCAAATTTTCTCACTTCGTGCAAAACAAAATGGCGGCACTTTCACTGCTACCGTACATGTTGATTACTGTGTATGTTTGCAGAGAGAAAATTAGTGCGGTCCAAACGCAGCATACCGGTATGCTAGCCGTTGATTAGCATCAGTGCAGCCGGTCGCCTTTTTGCAACCACAAACAGAAACATGTTTGCGACGTACATGTAACTGTGTATTATAAATGCCCGTTTCCTTTTTTTTAAAAACACGAAACGGAATTTTCGTCACCTGAAACATTGTATCCACAATTTGAACACATTTACATGTAATTAACAGTCCCTTCATTTAAAATTTGCTCTCCTGGGATAATCAAGGAGAGCTACTGGTACATGTACCGGTACATGTATGGGTCTTTCTATAAATTAGGGGTCCAATTTTGGTGTGCCCTGTTACATTTTACATCTCGTTTTTGTAAATTCAGGACAAATTCTTTAAATACATGTACTGTGGCAGTACGAGACCCCAAGAGCGCCCTCCCTAAGACACTCGGGTTGCACAATTTTCGGCGAGTCGACTAAAGTTCGATGACCCGGAATCAACTCCACCTGATTAGGCGGCAGCATATGTTCCGGTCAGAACTCTGGCTAAACTCGGACCTAATAAATTGCTACGAGCAGCCTCAAGGCCCAGGGAAATGGATTCGTTTTAGAGGAAATATACCAACTGTTGTAGCTGATATTTTCCCTCGGGGTAGGGGGAGGGACTCGGTACTGTAAATAATTAAAGAGTGGACACGTGTGTTCAGTGATTGAGAGTGTGTGATTGGTTTATTTACAATGACCTGGGACTTATAATTTCCACTGTTCCAGAAAGATATAATACATAATACACATGGCATTTGGGACCAAAGATGGATGGCCACTATAAGCAGGTGGCCTCTTTATCAAAGTGGCCTTAATAGCAGGTTTGATACGTACAATGTACCGGTATCGACTGTCGTCTGCAGGATCATTATTACTACATGCACAAATTATGCCGAGATTAATCTGGGACATACTTTTGTTGTGCATGCGTTTTGGAGGAAGTATGGAATTTATTTGTAAAAATTAATATACTATTGGTACGTACATTGTATGTACCGGTACGGTAGACAAGGTTCAATAATGTTTGGTCTTGAAGTTTCAAGTGCCATGTTGCTGTGTGCTTTGCTAGAAATGACCTGATGGATCATTTTGTATACACACAAGACTTCATGTACAGTATGTCTTTTAGCCCCTGGTTGCAGATACTGCAGGAGTCATTTATTTTTTATCCATGTTGTACAGTATGTACATGTACTGTACGGTATGTACGTACATTACATGTACGGTACTATGTACGGTAGGTCTACATGCGGCACATTTTTACAACCATTTTCAGCAACCAAATTCTATTTTGCACAGGAAATCCCAAAATGTTTCATTTTAGAAAGACTAAAATAGAAAATATAACACTGGCGTATTATTAGCCATGTTAGCGTGCCGCCATGCGTCAGGAAATTTCCCAAATAACAGGGATAAATTAAACAGGTGGTATAAAAAAAAGGTTGAGCAATTTCACACGCTACCCGTGTTAACACGGCAGGCAAAATACCATCTGGGCCGGGGGGATGGGGGGGGGGGGGGGATTTATTTGGAAGTGTACATGTACTCAGTGTAGAAATAATCTGACCAACTGACACATGGATACCGGTACATGAGACAATTCAGAAATATGCAATTTGAGCTTTGTGGTGGAATATCAGGAACTACGGTTGTAGGGCTAAACACCTAGGAGAAATACTCTGAAATATCATCATGCAACTGAAATATCATCAGGTTGAGTGACTGTGGTATAGACTATGTAAGTTGACCTCGCGAACGTATGAGACCGCGCGAGACCACTGTTATTTCCGGGCACAAGACCCTACCGGTATCTCTTCAACCACGTCGCGAGCGAAATTCTTGGATTATTTTGTTTACGCAGGTTTTTGTAAACTCAGACGGCCCAAAACGCGTATCTCTAAATAAAATCTTGCATTCCAACATGTCCAATTGATGAAGTGGGGCATATAATCAAAAATAAGCAATCCAAATGTAAAAATTCACGATCTTTTCTGAGCCGACAAGTTAATCTTTGAAGATCGTAAACTACATGCAGCAAAAGTATATGCAACACGCACAGCAGCCGACGTACGTATGTCTACAGTGTACATACAGACCTCGCTAGCGATAGGGGAAACGCCATCTACCAAAAGTACAGCTTGCAGACTTTTTTTTAGAGTGCCCAAGTTCGAAGCATTAATTTTCACATGAATCCACACTTGGGTCATCCATTCCAAATTGGATGAAGAATATGCTAGCAGAGAAATTTATTCAGGTCACGAAATTTTAATAATTTTTTATCGTTTTTAGAGATAATTATGCATGTATTATATATTGTAAAAAAACATTTTAGTTACCCGAATCACTTTCGGGTCGGTTGTATACTTAAGATTGGACAGAAAAATTTATATACAAAAAACAAAATCTCGCCCGTGTTATAGGAATAGGCGTTTTAGTCGTGTTGTGCCCGGAAGCTCAGATTTGACCTTTGCCGCGAGACTTACATGTACATAGTCTATTGCCAATATTAAAGGCAGGTGGAGGAGGCGATTGTTTACGGCCTCGAACAAATGACCAAAAAATCCTTTTTGTTATCTTGGGAAGTACATTTTTGTAAACATATCATTGACAAATTTCCAGTATGCAATCCGAGTGTATTTCTTTACATTATTACGAACAAGCTTACCGGTACATATGACTGCCAATCGTTAATGTTTCCAGATTTACGAGCTCATTTAAACAGTCTGTGTTTCAGACGAATGTTTTTCTTGATTTCAGGGGTAATTAATCCAAGGTGAAAAGTTAGTTTTGCGTCTTGTTGATCTCGGGATCGAATCACAGATCGCAGCGTCAAACAAGTCCGTAAAAGTGTCAGCCGAGGAGTCCGGGTCTGTAAGATCCATAAAGGCTGACCAAGGTGTAAGATGTATCAGCATCTTGAGATGGTCGAAATCACCACGGTGAAGTTGTAGAAATGACCGCACTAAGGCTAGTCTTGGCGGTGGCTTGTTTGTGCGAAAAACGACACGAACAGCAAAATGGTCCGAATCAACAGGACTGGGAGTTGTACAACATACTGAAGCCAACCGATTAGGCCATTGGTAAAGACTAAGTCAATGGTAGAACACACAGTAGTGTCATTCGGGTTAGATGGGTGTGTAACATGAGAAACAAGCTGCTCAAGAGTAAACTCGGCGGCGATATCCAGTAGCCTTGTGCGGTTAAAACCAGATTGATGGCGAGGATTGATGTCGACATTAAAGTCACCCAGTAAAAAAACAACCGTCAAACTTGTCGATATTGGCAGATTGGAGGGCGTTTCTAAATTTCGTCCAATACTGCGCGGTAGAGGATGGTGGGCGATAAAGTACTCCTATAAGCCATGATTTCGTGGGATTGGAGAATTTCACTGAAATTAAAACCACAACAATTCGACGTCATCCGGCTCAATATGAATTAATCTTGTTGCAGACAAATGAAGCATTGACGGCAGTGAAAACTCCACCGCCGCAGCGTCCCTGACAACAGTCACGTCTGAAAATCACGTAATCACTGGGTAATCCAACAATACCGTCGTTATCCTGAGGTTTTAGCCAAGTTTCAGTGAATCAAAGAAAATCCGGAAGCGAATTAGCGTGTAAATAGGAGACCAATTCGGGTCCTTTATTCCGAATACTCCGTGCATTTGAGAGGAGACCAAACAAGTTGTTTCGATTTCCAAGACGATCATTAGAAATATTATAATAAAAAATCTCATTATTGGGCCCAGGATTAAGCTGAATGTCACCAGCAGCAAGTAGGGTGTGTACAAACTAATACTCCTCACATTGGATGTGATCAATTGATTTCCTAATGTCGTTTGAGTTTTTGGGATGTGAAAGTGATGAGCCTGTCTGTACATGTAAGTATGATAGCAGTCATTTCTTTTAAACAATGATTGTAAACATTTGGGCACAACATTTTTAGGTATCTAGAGTTGATAAGCTGTTTAGATGCATTTCCCCATGCTAAAATTCCATAGTTAATGTACGATAAGATCAGGCTATTATACAATAACAAACAAATATTTTAAGGAAGGGATGATTTCATTCTGTTAATCATACCAATATTTTTAGAAACTATTTTACATATTAAATCTACGTGTATTTTCCAAGAAAGTTTGCTATCAATAAATATGCCAAGAAATGTAGTACTTTTTACCTCGTTAATTTTGTTATTGTCAATATAAACATCATCTGGTAAGTTATTTATGGAATTACATGTACTGTTGCGGTTTATGGATTGATTAGGCCCTATTGTAACAGCACATCATGCTGCATCTCTTGATGAAAAGACAGATTAAATTGACAGATAAGACTCATGAAAAGATGTTCATGCTCATTAAGATCGTTTCAGTTGCGGTTTCCTTTTGAATAGCTGAAAAAACTGAGGTAAACGACCATGATGACTCTGACTCGACCATGATGACTCGGACTCGACCATGACTCAGACTCGACCATGATGACTCAGACTCGACCATGATGACTCAGACTCGACCATGATGACTCAGACTCGACCATGATGACTCCGACTCCAACATGGTGACTCGAGTCACATATTTCAAAAAAAGAAAAAAGATATACTTGCCCGCTCAATGCAGGATTCTTGGAAAAAAACAGTGCGTGAATATACACTGCCCCACCAGGCCGGCAAGGAGTACACGAGTACATGTATGTCATCATTTCACATATTGTGTGAACGAAATATAGCAGATTCAGTTTCATTAATTTGGCGAACAAGTGACTCGAGACTCGGACTCGGACTCGATATTGGTGACTCGACTACAAAACACTGCAATGGGGAACATTATCAGAAAAGGAATACAGCACGAGTTGTCTCAGAATGCAAAGACAAATCAACATACCGGTACATGTATACATGTGTATACAAGTCAAGACATTTCAGATAAACTTACCAGCACTTTTGTCTCCATCTTCTCTCCTTTTGTCTCCATCCGTATAACCTTGAGCACGCCATGCTGGAAGCGCTCACCAAGGCAGTTCTGTACAGCCTCTATGTATGTAACAATATGAAGTCAACTGATCAGTTGTTCTTAATCTGAAACTTACGTTCTGCCTCCAATTGGGCAATAAAAAACACATCCAAAACTGAAAAGATTGAATATTAAAGTACATATACCGGTAGGCCTATACATTACATGTAAATGTACTCAACAACAAATTAGCCAAGACAGAGCAGTAACTTTAATACCGATCATGCGAAGACCTGCAAATTTATGAATTCATCTGCAACAATTGTCTGGGCTTGTGACCGCGTTGAATCTGCCAGACACGTGTTACCATGTACAGTGTACGTAAATTTTAGGAATAGGAATCTCCTAAAATTTCAGATGACAGTACGGGTAACGTGTACATATGTGGGTGTGCGTTTTGTTTGTAGTTGAGTATAGAATAGGATATTGTTTTAAACAACTCTCTGACAAAGGTCCCACACATAAGTACCAGTGAACGATTTCGTTCTGAAATATTGGATAGCAGATTTGCTATGCAATTTGTTTTTGCGTAGCAATTTTTTGATTTTTTTTAGCAGTGCAGTTTGTTTGTATAGCAAATTTAAAATGGATGATTAAACGCTGCATAAAGGGCTTTTTTTTGCGAGTTATTTTAAAGACCATAACAATGTTGTTAATATTCACATTTTAAATTTAATATGAAAAATTACCCGAATTACAAGTGACGATTAAATTACCGTACCTGGGGTTAATCACTATATAAATATAGCAAAAGCACACATTCATTTCAAACTTGCACCACATGTTTTATTTCAGTACATGTAGTTTCTAAATAGTACAGTAAAATTGGAAAAACAAATTTTAATACTTTTAAAGACTAGGCCTAAGGCCAAACAAAATAAATGGTGCGTTTATGGTAACGGCCTAAAAAAAAAACAGGTAGGTAGGTTGGAAAATAATTTTATTTTGTCATTTTTTTTTACATTTCAGTCCATGCATTTGCGTGTTGTTTTGCAATGTTTGAAACTCACTATTAACCATGTTCATGTACATGTATAAGTGCAGAAAATTTTATGTTCGTTGGAAATTATTGCAAATAGTACTAGAAAATTGGCAACAAAAAGTTTGAGGTCGGTAATTTGGTCTTAAATTCCAGGTAGGTCGGGTTACCGTAAACACACCATTTATTTTGTTTGGCCTAAAGTATAGGCGAGTGCAGATTTGATGGAAAAACTTTAATTATTTTTGAGGAAACATTTCCAAAAAAAATGGTCAGTCTGCCTCATGTTTTGCACACAAGGTCTGAAGCCATGATCAAGTACATGTACCGTACATTTACTAAATTCTTTCCCATACCGCTCCCATTGGCCTAGGCCGTACATTGTAGGCCTCAGTCTTCCGGGTTCCCGGCCCGGTCTACATGTACCGTATACATGGTATATGCCCGCCCCGCGCGCAGAGCTATAATTAAGTGGCAGGCTCGACACGGCCAGTCATTGTCGGTAGCTGTTGACCGTTCCACTTTCGAAATATCCTCATATTTCCAACACATTTTTACACTTTATCCATGACAGTGGACGATGTTTTCCACAAAAATTACGATGAACTAAAACACGGTCGCTGCGAGCATTCCTCCATGCTGGGATACACGAAAAAACGAATACGATAAAATGAAAATCACTGTACGACGACAGCCCAGCTGAACTTATATCTCCATGCACACACACAACTAAGTTTTGCAAGAAAGCGATCGTGTTGTAAAACGCATGCTGATTGGCTGATAAAAATAATATGACTTAAATTCTGGCCAATGACGTTTAAGTTAACAAAACGGTGATCGGCAGTATGAGATATCAAGCCGCTTACTTGGATTTACTGTGTTCATGCGACCTTGGCCCCATGGTCTACTGCAGTTAGAAATAAGGATGCTCGACCACCCTGGGGACGAGGTTGGTGTTCACGTGCATTGCTAGCTCTTCGCAGGTTTTTTGTGCCGTAACAAAACTTACCGCGCCGCTACAGTACCACCGCATGCACGCGCCGTGCAGCGATAGCGAAGCGGCCGTGCCGTGGATTGGCCGCTGTGGACCGTAATCGTGAGCTGTTCTCTCCGTGGTTCTTTTTTTCACGAAAGATAATTTATGTCAATTCTTTAGTAGCACCATGTGTGATAATTTTGTTGTGCGTATTGGGAGCTGAATTTTTTGATCGGCAATTTTTCATGCGTGTCGGACCGGAATTTCAGCGCCTATTGGGCCGATACGCACATTTGTGCGTGGAAAGAACCCTGCCGTAAGCCGTCGCGGTACGTTATGTCAGTTTTCTAGTTTTCCATTTCACTAACATTCACAAAACTAATCTGGAAGTGCAAGAACAAGGACAAGATGTTGAAAAAAATGTGTCGCAAATTGCATCGCTAAATCAAGTACAAGTCACAAACTGCGATGCACTTTAAAAGTGGCATCGCAGATTGTCAAAAACACGTCGCATTTTGCGATGCGATACAGGGGAAGCTGTTCACTGAGTTAAACTTTTTCATGAACCAGTAAACCAAATTTATTCAAAGAATTGATGTTTTTCCGGTGAATGTTTTTTTTAACTTTTTTCACTCAGAAATGTTTTGTGCTTGTAATTAAAAACTTTATATTTTGGGGGAAAATACAAAATAATGAATTGTTTTAGGATTTTGGCATCTCAAACATGGCCGAAAAATCCATTGCCCTTACAGTGTACCTCTCGTCATTCGCCGCAGCGCTATATAAAGTTAGTCCAGAAAAGTCGTTTTTATTTCATCCAGCAGCCACCAACTACAACTGATTTTGGGATCGTTGGTTTATCGAGGTAAATTGCAAAAGTAGAGTGAAAAACAATGAGAAATTTAGGGTGAACAAACACAAACAAACACGACAAAACAGTTTCCGTGACTGATGAGCCACATGTACATTTGTACAAATGTTCGCCCATGTGCAAACCCAACGACAGTTCTTCTCGTGCCGTTTTAATAATTCTGGACGTGAGAGGGCGGTTTCCTCCGTATAAATAAGGTATAATCAGGGCTGCCCAACGCCCAAAGCCTGATCGTTAATCGGGCAAAAATACATACATGTAGGGGCCTACACGTACGCAGTCCTTTCCGTGCCGCTAGCGCTGTATGCACGAGTTGACCTGCAACCGTGCGTACAGCTGAGCTAGCGCTAGCAGCACGGACAAATTTTCACCAAATCGTGTTCACTTACTAGTTACATGACTTAATAAAATTAGATTACCTGTTGAGTCCAGGAGGTAATTTCCTTCAAATCTTTGTTCAATGTATACGGAAAAAATACCTTTTATTCAGTACCTCCAGCTTAAAATTTGCGCGCGTAGGTTTTAAATCTGCTTGCGCAATTTTTAAATTTGCGTGTGCATGAAGATTGCGCCCAACGTATCGTGCCGTCATATGTTTTCGATCGTCATGTGTTTTCGATCAGCAAACTTTACACTGATTTACCGCCGGACTGTACGAGATCCACCGTGATTTGTGGCCGTTTTGCAAACAGTGAATCGGTCGCTTGTCTGTGCCTTGAACTTGCTGCAAATCAAATTACCTGGCATGAGTTATCTTTCAAACTTTGCAAAATGTGTATTTTCGGCTGAAGATCACTATCACACTTTTGGACTTTTAATCAAGTGTATCATACGGACGTTATCTTTTATCAAATATTACTCCAAAAGCATCCTCAGATCGCTCAAGGTCCCGTCTTTCATTCGTGCAGGATCGATTACGTGGTTGCCTTGCCAGTTGAAAGTTTATGGCGTGCCAAATCCAACAAATTCTTATATCTTTTTTGAACGCGCTTGGGAGGAATCCTTACTAACGCAGAACCTTTGTTACACTGCACTTTGCGAGCGCCACTTTAGTTTGCCCGCTCCAACCATGCACTGCTAAACTTTGCAGCATATCCTGCGAAGCCAATCAGCACACCGCTTTATACAAAACCGTTAGGAGTTCATATTCATTTACTGACAGAAAAGTCGGCCAGCTTCTGAACTTGAGTGTTGCTCAATTTGAAACACTTGGCACGCCATACGTCAACAGAAATGGACCATCAAACGAACGATCGAAAACATGTGACACTGCTATCACCGTGGCGCATGCAGAGCTTATCGCTATCGGGCAATCTGAGAAAAGAAAAACAGCAGAGACTGTATGGTCTGTTGTGGAATATAAAATTCAAGGATAGTGTTTTAAACGTGGATAACATTTTTTTAAGATATTTGCTGTCGTTTTGGTTTCTGAGGAAGGTATTTTTTTCGTATACATTGAACACAGATTTAAAGGAAATTACCTCCTGGAATCAACACATAATGTAATTTGTAGGCCTACTTCCCATTTGCACTTTTGTCGCAAATGTTACTTTTCTGTAGAAAATCACGTTTTCTTCTTCAAAAATTGCCTTCAGTTAGTGCACAAGATAACCATTCACGCACGCGCGTATCGCCCTCTGTTGTCGCGCTTACGCACAGACCGCTCGCCACGTCATTTTTTGCATTATCGTGCCGTCATATGTTTTCGATCGTCATGTGTTTTCGATCAGCAACTGATTTACTGCCGGACTGTACGAGACCCACAGTGATTTGTGGCGGTTTTGCAAACCGTGAATCGGTCGCTTGTCTGTGCCTTCAACTTGCTGCAAATCAAATTACCTGGCATGAGTTATCTTTCAAACTTTGCAAAATGTGTATTTTTTGTTAAAATCACTATCACACTTTTGGACTTTTAATCAAGTGTATCATACGGACGTGATCTTTTATCAAATATTCCACCAAAAGCATCATCAGATCGCTCAAGGTCCCGTCTTTCATTCGTGCAGGATCGATTGCGTGATTGCCTTGCCAGTTGCAAGTTAATGGCGTGCCAAATCCAACAAATTCTTATATCTTTTTTGAACGCGCTTGGAATCCTAACGCAGAACCTTCGTTTTACACTGCACTTTGCGCGCGCCTGCTCCAACCATGCACTGCTAAACTTCGCAGCGTATTCTGCGACACTGCTTACAAAACCGTTAGAAGTTCATATTTATTTACTGACAGCAAAGTAGGCCAGCTTCTGAACTTGGGTGTTGCTCAATTTGAAACACTTGGCACGCCATACGTCAACATAAATCGACCATCAAACGAACGATCGAAAACATGTGACACTGCTATCACCGTGGCGCATGCAGAGCTTATCGCTGTCGGGCAATTTGAGAAAAGAAAAACAGCAGAAACTTTATGGTTTGTTGTGGAATATATACTTCAAGGATAGTGTTTAAATGTGGGTAAAATTGTTTTAAGATATTTGCTGTCGTTTTGGTTTCTGAGAAATTTTCCCGTTATCCGATCGAAAACCCATGACGCCAGGATACTTTATGCTAGCTAAGATAATCTCAGCTCTTGCTTTATCATTTTTCATTGGGATGTGGTCTTTTCACCAGTAGAGCTGAGAAGCTTTAAGAACATGAACACGCTATCACAAAACAAATGTGTCATTTTCTCACCGTGACACACTAATTCCCCCTAAAACTCACCCAAACCTTGTCAGGCATAACCACTACGCAGGTCCTTGAGGAAAATAACCAGCCACGATGAATATTTTGCCAACAATTCCACCGAAACAAACCAGTATGCTCACAGCCTAGCCGTTGTCTGGTTGTTATGTTGTGTTCAAAAAGTCTATCTGCCTAGTCTGTGTACAAAGGAATACCAATGCGCATTGGTTACCAGACGTGATCTAAAAATGCGCATTGGTATAAGCCAGTTCGGAGTCTCGACTGCGCATGCGTCTCCCGACTTTGATTTGAGATAAACAAAGGCGCACCCTGTCCGTATGCAATGTGTTTATCTCAAATGACCTTTGACACAATCCCATAGACGTTCCTTGCGCGCGCGAGATTCCGAACTGGCTTATTCCTTTGTACACAGACTAGGCAGATAGACTTTTTGAAAAATTAAACAACCAGACAACGGCTAGGCTGTGAGCATGGAATTGTTGGCAAAATATTCATCGTGGCTGGTTATTTCCCTCAAGGACCTGCGTAGTGGTTATGCCTGACAAGGTTTGGGTGAGTTTTAGGGGGAATTAGTGTGTCACGGTGAGAAAATGACATTTGTTTTGTGATAGCGTGTTCATGTTCTTAAAGCTTCTCAGCTCTACTGGTGAAAAGACCACATCCAAATGAAAAATGATAAAGCAAGAGCTGAGATTATCTTAGGCCATCGGAATGAAAGTCATAGAATACCGTCCGGAAGATTTCAAAAACACATGAGGCTTTTTTTCATTATTCATTTTTCATTATTTTGAAAAACAGGTGCCCGAGGGGTACATAGACAATGTATGTGCTGCCCCCATATAAGGACAGCGTGCGAGTGAGACACGACTCGGATTAATCAGATCAACTCGCAAAATACCACATTTTATTCTCACCATAAATTCATATGAAAACCTCTTACGGTTTCTTTAGTATTCTATTTACGATTTGGTTTCATTATTTTTCTTTCATATTGATCATAAAGTGGACGAAATTTGGGAAATCGGGACTTTTCTTACGTTTTCGTCTTCAAATCGTTTTCACGTCTGCCATCATTGCATGACAGGCAGACACCGATGAGACGTAATTTTTCATTGGCCAAATTTCGATGTCGCGATGGCAACAGCCAATCAGAGACGGAATACATACGTGTACAGAACGTCCGAAGATTGCCGAAGTGAGATCGGGGGTGCGTTCAATAGCACAATACATACGTACGCCGGTATGGGTATTTTCCTATACCTTCACTGTTGAAGGTATTGTCGGTATGCATACGTATTGCGCTATTGAACGCGCCCCGGGACTTGCAGTCTCGCGCGGCTACACCGAAACGTAAAAACACGAACAGTGGAATTGTGTGTCAGCACTTGGATCTCGCGATCAAGACTATCGTCTGCCGTCTGATTTCGAAAAATTTGGTTGATTGGTCGGAATTTCCCGGTTTGGCGCCATATATATTGATTTCTTTCATTAACAAGTATTGAAAGTACGTTGAAGTTCCAATTTGTTTGAAATAATGAAAAATTTGTGAATAATGAAAAATTTCGGCGGCGGCCATTTGGTCATGCGGGCGGAGCACGGGATTCTATGGAAATTTATAAAACACGGAGGTCGGAGGTACCCGGAGGTAGATTGTTTTGCTAACGTGTAGTTGGTGCGTTGACGGTGGCTCCGGAGCTACGTGGTATTAAAATAACAAGCCGGAGGTAGGTTGTAGCATGTACTACACGGTCACAAACAATTCTACCTCCGGGTTACCTCCGACCTCCGGGTTTCAACAACACCCGTATTCTATGACTTTCATTCCGATGGCCTTAGCTACTTTATGCAGTAATTTTACCATTTATTTATCTCAGAAATGCAACATTTGCGACGGAAGTGTCAGTGGGAAGTATATCTTAGAATTGAATAAGCTATCGATTCCAATATATAAATTCACCCAAATCCGTGTTCAATGTATATGAAAAAAAATCCAATTTAAAAGACAGCGAGTTTTTAAAAGTAACTCACCCGTGAGTTCCGATGAAATTGTTTCCGTTATGCTCATTTCCGTAAACGACTACTCCAATGAACAACGTAACGGGTACTAAAACAATCTCGATAAAACTAACTAAAACCCGAGTAACACAGATCGAATGAGGAAGTGACTTAAAGAATTCCAAACAAATTTCGAAAACACTTGTGGGAGTGGTCCGCCATGTTTGGATGGATGACACTGACAGGTTCGCTGGTACCTAAGCCTTTTTCCAAATATCGACTTAGGCTTAGGCTCAGGCTCCGGCTTCAAATTAGACCTTTTTGCAATACTGTTTGAGTGAACTTGGACAAAAGACAGAGCTGCATTGTGGGAAGGTCTTTCGACAACGTAGTTTTGTCTTTTGTGCAGGAGTATTTGCGAAAAGATTATGGCCACATGGAGCCAGAGCCGGAGCCTGAGCCCAAGTCGAGATTTGGAAAAGAGCTATAGTGTTTTGGTCATGGGCCTTTTTCCAAATCACGGCTTCGTCTCCGTCTCCGGCTCCGTCTACATTCCGCCATCTTGAAGCCGCATACCAATCATCGGCTCGGCTTCAGGCTTCATTTTGAGGCTTCGTTTTGGCCCAAATGAGGCTCCAAAACGAAGTCAACTAAAGAGGTGACTTCGGCCGGCTTCGTGACGTCACGAACTGGAAAATCACATTACAGCAACAAAAATGTTGTGAACTTTTGCAGGTTTGCTAAACTTTGCCGCCGACAAAACGAGTGGTAGGCATACTAGGCCCGACTATAGCTAAAGTGAAGCCGGAGGCGGTTGGAGCCGCATGAACCCAGCAAACACAAAACGTTCACAAAACGTTTTGGATAAGTTTTATAAAGGTGACTTAGGTTTTTGTCAAATAAAACGTTTTTTAAACGTGTATCAAACGTTCCAAAATGGTACGTTTTCTTCCGTGATGTTCCAGGCACGTTTTTAGGACGTTAGAAAAGGTACCGACAAAAACGTTTTATTTTGACGTTTGTAAAACGTTTTTCCGAGGACTCCTGAAACTTACAAAAATAAATGATTTTACATGAAGGTTTTATATAGGTTACTTACGTTTTTATCTTCAGCAACGTTTTATGAACGTGTATGCAACGTTCCACGATGGTACGTTTTTTCTATGACATCCAGATCACGTTTTAAGGACGTTAGAGGGAGTACTGACATAAAACGTTTTGTTCGGACGTTTGTAAAACGTTTTGTCGTGGAATTCTTCAAACATAAACAAATACACGTACGTTTTATGTTGGTCTCTTACGTTTTCGTCTTCAGAAATGTTTTTAAACGTATATAAAATGTTTCAGACGGTACGTTTATTTTCCTGTGACGTCCGAAACACGTTTTAAGAACGCAGGAGAGGGTACTAAAATAAAACGTTTTGCTTGGACGTTTCCAAAACGCTTTTTTCCTGGAAATTACACGTATAGAGCCTTTGCACCGAACGTTCGTGGAAGTTACGTTCGTTTTGAACTTCGAGGGGACGTTCTGCCGACGTTTGAATCTAACGTTGCACTATAACGTTCTAAGAACGTTTTTAATAACGTTTGGAGAATGTTCGTTTTTTGTCACGTTCGTTTTGAACATCGAGGGGACGTTCTGCGGACATTAAGATTTAACGTTGCAGTGTAACGTTCTGGGAACGTTCCGAGAACGTTGTTAACAAAACAGATCGCGTGGGGATAATTTTTCCGTAAATTTCACGGGAAAATGCATTGTTTTAAGGTTTACGTCGTAACCACGCACTGCCTGATTTCAAATGTATGTACTTTTGTATATAAAGCCCATCTATAGTCTAAAAAGGTAATATTTTCAAGAAATATTAGGGGAAAAAATTGTTTCCAATGCCCACCAACCGTGACTACATACGAAGGAAATTCAAGGAGCATATATATATCAAGCGTCGTAATATTACCTAGTAGGAGGAAGTAATTACTGATGGTATCAAGAGCCGGAACTTCAGGTAAGCGATTAGTTATATGTAATTACACAGTGAGAATATTCCGATTACGTCATGTTTACATCACAATTGCGTCAAAATAAAGGTGTTGTAAGTACAAATGACAATAACGTTCTAGGGACGTTAGTTCTAAAAAGTCGGTTGTAAAAACGTCGCAAACTAACGTCTTTAAAACGTCCAAAAGTGTCCACAAAATAACGTCGAAAAAACATTTTGTTAAACGTACAAGACACTTTCAAAAAACGTTTTATGCACGTTATTAATACGTCCGCAGAAACTGGAGAAAGGTTTTTAAAACGTTTCCTACGTTCAAAAAACGTATTGAGAACGTCGCAATTTAACGTCTTCAAAACGGTTTAAAGTGTCCACAAAATAACGTCCAAAAAACATTTTGGTGAACGTACACAAAACGTACGCGACACTTTCAAACAACGTTAAAAAACGTTTTAGAAACGTCTAATTGTTTGCTGGGAAGCCGGAGCCTGAAGACGGAGTCTAGATTTGGAAAAGGGCCATGATATACTAGTAGTCTATGCAACAAGTACAACGACACCCGCTAAAATTGACCCTTTAGTTTTCCACATTATAGGGCGTTCGAGATGCTTACACCGTGTAAACGTACAGTGAAACTTGTGTATAGTGGCCACCCATAAAACAACACTATTAAAAACATAAAACTAAAATATTTAAAAAAATATATAAACATGTTTAACACTCGCAAAAAAATAAAGGGAAACTAGAGGTATGTCTGTTGATAACAGAGCATATGGCTTTCCGCTTTTCTTTTTATGTATGTTTGTATGCATGTAAAACTGCATGCTGTATAATACTACATCTACACTTTGTACAATGTAAATGCATACCGTACATGTACATGCACATGCACAGTGGCAAGATTCAAAAATTCATAATAAATCAACAAATCATGCATGTCATACTAATGTAACTTGGTATGTTACATGTTAATGAGCAGGTCCAGGCACCTAAAACACAAGGTTTGACCTCCATCTGCCTTTTCGTTCTCTAGATATAACCGTTAGAAGAACGCATGTTCAACCGAGTGTAATTTGACACCTGGTGACGTCATCAAACTTTTAAAGGTATGGACTTGTTCACTGACCCTCAGCTAGTGAACATATGCACCAATTTTGGGTCAATAGACTGCCGAAGTGAATACGTCACCTTTTGTTGGTTGCCTAGGCAATTGATCTAAACTAAAAATCACTCAACCGTGTCCCAGTGCTTTTCCAATGGTACTTTTCCCGACGGCCATGATAGTTTGGATCCAATTGCCATGGCAACGCACGTCACACTTCGGCTGTCTGTTAGCAAAAACTTCGCCGCAAACATCTCTTCAAAACACGTTTTGGCCATTTTTCAACTCGCCGCTAGAGGGCGCTCTTTCGTGTGACGACCTAACATTTGGTATTTTTGTAATGCCCAAGGGGTCCCGAGACTAACAACGTGGACCCAATCTCGGTATCTGCTACCAGTTTTAAATGACAGGGCAGCCTCGTTTTCGACCAATAGGAAGCAAGATTCAAGGTCAATGTCTTAGTATGAAATTTAGACCTTGGATAGTCATGACCATTGCCGAAGGAATAAAGTTTGTATTTCAAACGGTTGAATTTTTACAGATTTTTGAATATGTAAGGCATTAAATTTCAAACGCTTGACTTCATCAAGATGTAACCTCTTTGGTATAGTACTTTACTATGGGTTCCTTATTGTAACAAAGTTTGAAGATGATCCAAGCTTTGCAAGCCACCCTTTTACCAGTGAGACAGACTATGTGCTTTGTCTATGGGATATGGCGTAATGCAGATGTATGCATATTGTATATGCTTATGTATACTCACAATATACTGCACAGTGTGTATGCTGTAGTATAGGTTGCCAGATTAACAAATTCATAACAAATCAACAAATGACGTCACACTAATGTAACTTGGTATGTTACATGTCAATGACCAAGTCTACGTCCCTGCTAGGTTTCAAGGTCATACGACCATTGGAGGAAGTGAACGACCTTGGCTAATGCATGCTGCACAAACGGGCTTATTTGATGACGTCATCGTTACGCCACCAAGTTTTGCTGCTAATATGCATTAAGAACAATGTTACTCTGCCCACCAGTGCCAATTTCAATAAGCAAAAGCTTGCCACTGACTTTAATGACTATTTTGTTCGGATTGGCAGAGATCTGGGACGAAAATTTGTGCCACATGACACCAATACTCTTGACGAACCTTCTGCAGAGTGCAATGCCACAAGTTTTACGTTTACGCCTATAACAACGCACTTTGTTAAGGAGCAAATAAGGCACATGGACTCTTCCACTGCAACAGGTATTGACGGAATATCTTGTAAATTTCTTAAGCTTGCCTGTCCTGCCATTTGCCATTCCTTAGCCTATATTGTCAATAAATCTTTATCTGAAGGCATTGTACCACAGAAGTGGAAAATCGCTAAGGTTTCTCCGGTGTTTAAAAATGGCGACCGGGAAGAGTATTCTAATTATCGGCCTATCTCTGTCCTCCCATTAGTCAGCAAAATCCTTCAAAGGGCAGTGTACGACCAATTGTTTAGATTTCTTAATAATGACGACTTCTTTGCCACTGAACAATCTGGTTTCAGACCACGTCATTCCACTCAAACTGCAGTGTTAGACGTCACTGATTATATTTTATATAATATGGACTCTGGAAAGGTGACAGCTGCCATCTTTTTGGACCTTAAGAAAGCATTCGACACCGTTAATCACGATATTCTTCTTTCTAAACTCAAGAATGTCGGTGTTAAAGCCCAGTCACACACTACCGTTTCAGCTAAACGCACGCCTAACGCACCAAATTATTTTCCTGCGTCGAAATGCGTTGATACACTGTAGAGGTGCGTCAGAGGTTCGTCCAGATTCGGTAGAAGGCCGGTGGGACACGGCGATACACGGGCATGTGCGCCTATGCCAAACATGCACTAAAATTGTGAACGTACGATAATTACGCGCTGTGTGCGGCAAAATGCGTCCGAGGTGCGGGGAATGCGGTAGAGCCGCGGTAGGGCTTCGTTGAGTGCGTTAGCAGTTCGGTACAGTACGGCCACAAAAGTTGGACGACATCTTCAGCGTACACCCCGAACGCACAGATCGCGACTCTACCGCGCGTCTATCGCGCGTCTACCGATTGTGAACGCACGTATAGCGTTTGTGGACGTATGTCAGCGCACATAGGACGTTATCGGACGTCTGTATGCCGTAGTCCTACCGCACCCAGCGCATGTCTACCATGTGTCTACCGTGTCCAGCGCACCGCCACCGCATGTCAGCGCACGTCTAGCATTTGGCACTCGTACGTCGAGAAAACTATCTAAAAAGGCACTCAAATCTGGATCTCCTCATGTTTCTTTGTGCTCGCCATCAGGGCACATCGAGTGCGTTGTGTTACCGGTGGGGGCGCGGTGGCTAGCGGTGGTGGCGCGTTGACTTTCGGTGGCTTTTGGTGGCCTGCGCTGACAAACGGTGGGTATTTACAATTTTTGTGCGTTGGCATGCGCTGCGTGCGCTCAGCATGCGCTGAGTGCGTTCAGGTTTAAGGTGAGTTTAAGGTGAGTTTTGACTCTAGACGCTGGCCTGCGCTGGTCCTGTGCGGTGTCTACGTTCGGCACGCGTTCAGCCCGCGGTGAACATGCGGTACTATACGCTCAGAACGGCCGATTTGGGGGTATTTTTGTGCGTACAAAAATTATTGGTTGCACGCTTCGTGCGCTGATGGCGTGCGCTAGTGTGTGACTACAGCATAACGAAAACAAAGGCTGTTCCGACCGTATCGGAACAGCCAAAAAAGAAAAGAAAAAAAAATCGTAACGAAAACAAAGGCTGTTCCGACCCGAATCGGAACAGCCAAACAAAAATAGTAACGAAAACAAAGGCTGTTTCCAACCGCGTTAGAACAGCCAATAAAAAAAAGAAAGAAAAAAAAAATCGTAACGAAAACAAAGGCTGTTCCGACTCGAGTCGGAACAGCCAAAAAACTAGAGGTATGTCTGTTGATAACAGAGCATATGGCTTTCCGCTTTTCTTTTGGTGTATGTTTGTATGCATGTAAAACTGCATGCTGTATAATACTACATGTACACTTTGTACAATGTAAATGCATACCGTACATGCACATGTACATGCACAGTGACAAGATTCAAAAATTCATAATAAATCAACAAATCATGCATGTCATATGCATGTTAAAGACGCAGGCTCGTCAGAAAAGAGAGCAACAATTACAATAGCGCCCTCTGCTGCTCACAATGGGAAAGGCGAATTTTAGTGGTGTTATTGCTGTTACGGGAAGGTTACCTAATACCTACACCCTCTGCCGACACGTGCATCTATAGCAGTGTACACCGTGCACTTTTTGCCGCACAGTAATTTTGTCATAATAAAACAGTAATGGCGTCTTATATGCAATCTGAGCCAGAGATGGCTTATGCTGGGGAGCCTGTGAGTTGTATTTGCCGAAATACCTGTCAGAGGGGGAAAATTAGTTCACGGGGAGCTTGCCCCTGCAAGAGCGCATCACAGAATTGCACGAATGTTTGCAAGTGTGGAACCCAAAAAAGGAAATGTAGAAACAAAACCCAAGTAAGCATAAACTTTATTTGTTCATAGTTGCATGTAATATACATCGACGTTCTCAATGCGTATGGGATTGGATGACAAAATTGCACGGCTACGTGTGCGTAAACCTATGAGTCGGACGCCAATATACGGCAACTTTTTTACTCATTTTCAAGAAAACCAAAAAGAGTTCAAGAATCAACCTCCCACCAGTTTATCTTTGATACCTATCAAACATACTGACAAACATGTCCCGAAACAGAAATGCTGCAAAAGCGAGTATTCATCGGGGATTCCCTTTGTAGTGGGAGAGTCCGAGAATCGCGCTCGCAGCTCCGTCTGCGCAATACAACACGCGCCGTAACGGTACGGCGCTGGTTTGATAGAGTATGCTGCACTGCGTTGCGAGTCCGTGTACGCGGACTCCCCCACCACAAAGAGAATCCCCCGTGATTCTGTTTCGGAAAATGTTTGTCAGTATGTTTGATTTGTATCAAAGATAAACTAGTGGGAGGTTGATTCTTGAACTTTGTTTAGTTTTCTTGAAAATGAGTAAAAAAGTTGCAGAGTTGCCGTCCGCCTCATAGGTTTACGCTCACGTAGCCGGGCAATTTTGTCATCAAATCGACGTATTTATATTACCACTTATCCACCATTCTAAAAATAAATGATTTTTTTCTGAAACAAAATAATTTTAATTATGTAACGGATTGGTCGGTCATACATGTAATATTCTCCTAATTAAAATATTTTCAGGACTCGGACTCAGAAACAACTGAGGATGACAGCGAGACCGAGAGGAGACCCATAAACACTGACACAGCTCCCATAAACACTGACACAGCTGTACAACAAGGAAATCCCAGAGATGACGAGATAAAGGTACTTTGTTGGTTTATTTTCGATTGGCACATGACAAATTAAAGGAGCGTGTCCAGATCACATTTTTGATAACCCCATTTTCCCATGGGTGTCGAGATTTTGATACCATATCATGTCATTTTCATCATTACCCTTCCGACATTTCATGCTCTCAATAACTTTGAAGGATATTGTTTAAAAAAAACATTTTTCAAACTAATTCCTCGCCATATCTTTAAAGCACCCATAGAGCTTTTGCACGGCGGCCATGACAGGGGCAGTCACATTGTCACCGTGTCTCATGCATGAGTAGGTGCTTTGTGGTTGTATTGTTACATCATTTACGTAAGAAAACCTGCCCCCTGTCATGGCCGCCGGTGCAGAAGCTCTATACATCATTTGCAGTTGACAAGAGAAAACCGACCAAGCAGGCGCGTATGCAGGGGGGGTGTTTTGGCTGTTAAACACCCCCCTTTGCCATGTAAGAAAATAAAGAAAAGGAGAGAGATTTTTTGATTTTTTTTATATTTTTTATTTTGCACGGAACAAATAAAACAATAATAATACTAATAAAAATCCTGGATCCGCCCCTGGTCATCCAATATTGAAACCAGCGGCGTAGCTACTTGATGTATGCTGAGAGTGCTGTATGTCCTGATTATACATGCATATATGGACGAGGTGAAATGAGGTGAAATGGGAAGACCCAAGACTTGATACCTGTACCATTGTTATAACTTACTACACTAAAATACACAAAGACCATGATTGTTTACTCACATTTTCTTATGAAAGTTGTTTGTGTACGTGAACTGTTTTTCAGAAATACATCAAAGATTTGCCACGGGAACAGCTGGAAAATGTGACAGCAGAACTGTTTAGACGGCAGCCTGCTGCATATGCTGATTTCATTCTGCAGCCAGCCCCGCCAAGCCCGGAACCTCTAAGTCCGGAACCTCCAAGCTCCCCACAGGAAGATTTACCATGGTGCAGATGTGGGCAATGCAGACCAATGCCAACACCCAATGAAAATAAATGTTGCACCAGAAGGCGAAACACATGCATCACCCACACACAGCTATTTGACCAGCTTGTTCTCAATGCTCATGTGCTTGAAGTGGCCATGAATTACCGGGCTGATATGCTGGCTGCAGAACCAAACCGCAACAACGATGGTTTTAGGCATGCAGCATATAGGCAATACATCCTCTGGCAGCATGGCCGACTTGGTGCTGGAAACCGTAGAATCATTCCATCATGTGTTGTTTGGGCAATAAGGGATAGGTTTCCAGCACTTTTTGGTGTTTACACAGGGTTCAGACCTGGGAGGTTTTGAAGCCCCTTGCAGAGCTCTACCAAAAATTTCAATGAAAGTGTTAAACACCACATGATTTTTTTTCTTACCTAAAATGATACCTTTGTGGGAGAAATTGCCAACTGAACATGGGTTTAAAAAGTATGCAGATAACATTATTACTATTCATTCATAAACCCCAAACTTGGATTTTTATGGTTTTCTGAAGTATTACTGTATTTATGTGGCTAAAGTTTCCACAAGGCAGTTTTCTTCACACAGGCTTTTAGTTACGAGTGGAAATAACGCCGGTTTTTTTACAGTTAATGAATCATGTCCTCGATCTTCATAAAGTACATGATAAAATATTGCCATTTTAGAACATGTCTAAATATTTCAATTATTTTGCCTCTTTGAAAAACTACCACTTGTACATTTTAGTACATTTTGTAATGTACACATTGTTTTACTTTAGTTTTGCCATGCATTACTCCAAATGTAAGTTTTTTTGTTTAGCCAAGTCTTTAGTGAGTTTGGGAGAAAAGTGGTTTCCAATTACTTTAATTTGCATCCATTCTATCTAGTCTCTCCTGGACTAGTTTCTGTAGGGATGGGGCTGGCACTTTTGCAATGGTAGAACAAAGGCGCCTGGGATCTTCCTTACGTAAACTGACATGCTGTGACAGATGACCAGATACCAGTAACCTTTTAGCCATAATCCTTTCCATCAAATCTGGAATGTAGGTGTAGCTCTTCGGTGTGGGCTTTGGCTGTGCTGTCCATTTCTTAGACCTTTTGGAATAACGCTTGACAAACCTAAGAGAGTAAAATTTATTTGATCAGAAAAGTCTAAATGTTGCTGAGCTCTTGACGAATGATAATTTGATTAAACAATGTTTCTTTTCCTGCGGTAAATCACTAAAAGGTTTGGGCATAAAGTTTAAATAATCACATTTGTTAATACTGTACAAAAATATTGTAATGTAGGCCAAGAAAAAAATTGCCATTTTTTCAGTTTCCCCAACTTAGAGAATCTTGCAAAAAATAGGTTATTTTGTGCCCACCAGAAAATCAAATTTAGTGTACATCCAATTTTGCACTTTCATGAAAGCTTATAATGGTGGCTCACTTTTGTGTGTTTGTATCTACAATCAATTGCCCTTTTCATTCTGCCCAACATTCTGAATGCTTAACCAGTGCTACAAACATGTTAACTGTAATAAGGTGCAAAAAATATTAACCGTCATCCTATCTTAATTTTTTTAAGTGAAAAAAAATGCAATGTTTCCTAACTACCTACTCTAAATATTTGTGATAGGAAACATGTATTTTTTTCTTGGCCTTAGTTTAGTAAAACAATGTCTTTTTTATCCTACAAACATGCAGTGAAGTCATCAAGTGTGAAGGAAAGGTTAACAAGACATTAAATGTATTTTAGAGAAATATATCATTTTACACCAATCAAATTAAAGGCACAGGCTCGTCAGCAATGCACACGCGCCAAATTTGTGCCACGAAATACGCACCTCCATAGAAAAGGCATGGAGCTATGTATTTCGTGACACGAATTTGGCCTCACGCACACATTGACAAGCATCTGTCTTTAACTGTGGTACAACATGAAAACATACTCGCACTTTCGTGATGAAAACAATTGTATCAACTGGTTTTGCAAAAATTACTTTTGTAAAGATATTTACATACTTTGCTTTTCCATCTGGTCCAGTGTCCTGTGGTCGATTTAGATGCTTGTTACAGTCAATGGCAGCCAGTAGGTTCCGTACTTTGTAGCCAACATAGCTGTTAAAATAAGATGTGACATTACTTTGAATTTTGGTTCTAATCGTGATACATGTACATTTCATTTATTCTGATAAAGGCTGTGAATTTTGTGAAAAGGCTGTCTGTTTAGAGAAACCTTCATGGTGTTTTAAAATGTCAACAATAACATTTTAATGAATTGCAACTGATCAAAGAGTTAGTTTATGATTGTTTAATTGTAACTGAAAAAAAGAGGCATTGTGATTATTACAATAAACGACCAATCTTGCCTTTGTGTGTACCAATTTACCTGTATGAGTGACGCTTGGGAACATACATGAGCATGTGATTATGAAAGGACTCCAGAAATCCTGTATGTCTGTTTAAAGATAAAAGAGAAAGCATATATAAATGCATTTTGCAAAGAAAATGAAAAGCCAATTTTCTGTTACAATTTTTAATCATGCTGACATCAAAATATTCACATAACAGCTTCACTATGCATGACTGCATAAAACTTGTGTGCTAACATTTCCCACTCTCAGATTGGCGGTTTGTTTTTTTAAATCCAAAAGTGGAGAAAACGTTGCCATTTCTTTTGTTGCTCGGTATATAAAACTATCACAAGACAGCATACAATCTCACTTGTCGGGCACGATCAGTGCATCTGCGCGTGGCTGCGCAGATGCACTGATCGTGCCCGACAAGTACTATGGGGAACAAGACAAAGACAGATGCACCGTGATAAAGGTCAATTAGAAAGATTTTAATGGGACCATACCTGAAGTTGACATAATAAGGAAGTGTCTTCAAAAATCTAGGATTAAAGATCAGTTCCCTCAGTGCTTTATGCTCCTGCGAGTCTTTCTTCAGCCAAGATCTTGTCCGCCCTTCTTCTTCCAATTCCCCGTGCTCACATTCTCCAGATGTTAAACCATCATCGACAATCCAGCTATGCTCGTTCACACAATGGTGGATGTAGGAAACCCAAATTGCCTTGACATATGCAAACAAGTGCAAAATAACTTCCTTCAAATTATGAAGTTCAAATGCATTCCATAATGCACTAACAGTGGTAGGATCCGGTCTTCACTTCGTGGTAATGATCGGGTTGGTGGCTGGCCATTGTTCTTGGACAATGCGGCCAACCACCAACCAATGTCATGACCATGCAATAGACTGCTGAAGTAAATACGTCATCTTTTGTTAGTTGCCTGAACCATGTCACTGTGCTTTTGCAGTGGTACCTTTTTTCGATGGCCATGTTTAAAGTCAATTACCACGGCAACCAACATCACAATTCGGCTATCTATGAAGACCGGATTCCCCACACGGTTGTTCACATTAATAAATACCTTTCATGAAAAATGTTTAAAAACCTTATAATTTGTGCTTTTTCTGTTGCCGCTACTTTTGGAATTGTTTTATTTACATGTATGTTCAAGGGCCATTATTTTGGCAGTTCAAACTTTGCAAGACGTTTGGCTTTTATACTTTGCAATATGTTGGGCTTTAGGTGAGAACCAGCTAACCTTATTAATTTGATACATTGTCTGTGTGTTGACTCACTGCGTACAGTATACAAACAAAACAGTTCAATCGATAGTTCCCCAAAACAAGCACGGTGCACACAGCATGTGAAAGTTCAGGGTTCATTCATTCGCTAGGTCACAAGCCAGTCTTTATATCACATGTTAATACACCCTAATATGACCAGTCTATGACCAATCAGAGTGTATAAGAACTTTGTTCTTACCCGGTTAAAAATCTCTTGCACTTTTTGGACTAATGACATTGAATCAATGTACCTTGAGCACATCACGGTCACCGTTGCACTTCTTGCAGGCATACCACAAGTGGGAACGAATTGCATCAGCCCATGGTAAAATAGCACCGTTTCCCTTCTTGCCTGCAACCTTGAAAACAAAAATACTAAGTACATGTATCTTGAATTGGTATTCTTGACGGGTAGGGAGCAATATTAAATTTTAATAATTCATAGGCAATGCTGTAAGGCTCTAGTCCGGACTCAAGTCCTCATTTTAAAGGACTCGAACTCGGCCAGTCAGGACTCAGAGATTTGAGTCCATCAGAGTCCAGTGGAAAACATTTAATAGATACAATATTTATTTTTAAAGTTCATTATTACGAGCGCCAGAAAATATTTTGAACATGTGGAATTAAATTTTGAGCATGTGGAATTAATCATCTCAACCGTTGAAATTTACTTTGAGCACTCAAAATGTATTTCACCTCAATGTTTCTCTAGGCCTAAAGCAAACTGACAAGCTGCCATTGTAGGCACGATCATTGCAACTTTAATGCACTCAAAAACGCGACAGACAATTTCGTGCCATGGATTTAACCGCGCTCCATACCTTGACCTGGCAGCCGCTCTTACAGTTCCAGAGGGTGTAGGGATATTGTGCAGGCTAATAGCCTCGTCCGTTCTGCAAAAAGGGCGTGTATCTTTTCGAACTTAAATTTTTATCACAGAAAACACACCCTTTTTAAAATCCTGACATTTAGTTTCAGCCATATTCACATTATATTACAGATAAGGTCACATTTGCTTCAAGAAGGCGTCATATACATGTAGAGAGTTTAATTGACCGTATATGGGAACTCTTTGGTACAAACGATGTAACAATACACACAACCCAGTGTGCGCATGTACATGTATGATTCAATTAGCCTACATGTAGCAACGCATAAACACACTGTGGCGAGCTCGCATAAATAATGGCCTCCACCCGAAAGATATGGAACACGGTAAAATTCTTGGCATGAATTTGTTTGTGGTGTATTGGAGAGCCTACGTCTTTCAGACTGACACAAGTACTCGTGATTCGGACCCAGCCTGTTGAGGACTCTGATGTATGCTGAACTCAAACTCAAAGACCAGGACTCAGACTCAGTGTGGATTGACTACAGTCCTGTTCAAAAGTTAAAAGTTCTCACCTCTAGGGCTTTCTTATACACATTTTTTCCTCCGTGCCACATATCCCAAGTATGAGTTATGTGCTGATACTTCTCACAATTCCCTGGAAATTAATAAAAACAAAACAAAGAAAATGAAACTAAAGGAAACTGAAAGTGCTAATTTTTTTTACAATCGATTTATCAAGTATTTGAATGTTAATTAGGGTTTGTTTTACCCTTAACTGACATAATGTTAGCACTGTACAGGGTGTTTTAAAAAAAATGAAACCGAGATTAATTTGTTAATTTCGTGGAGATGGCTAAATATTTTGGAAATTGGCAACCACCATCTATTAGCTAATGATGTCCTCTTTCTTATGACACCACGAAATCCAATTTACGGTCACACATGACTGAGCACGGAGCAGTGTAATCAACCATGTCGGAACTGGTCTTGCACCAAAAAGATGTTTTCATAATGAACCATGTCTGCCCAGTGCAGGACTTTTGTTGGGCCTCCAAATTATGCAATCCTCAGCCTGTTATTTCATTGCACACTCAGACCAGCAAAATGCAGCTTACAACTGAGCAGCGTGTGTTTGTGGTAACACAGTGGTTGAGGACTGGAAGCTTCCAGCAAGTACCGGTAGCAGATGCCTTTGGTCAGCGTTTTCCTGACCGTGCCATTCCCGCCAAGTCGAATATTATTATTGCATAGGCATAAGAATATTTCAATTAAATATTTCATGCTGGCAGTTGAAATATATTCAAGTGTTAATTCCATTTGACCTACTTAAAACACAATGGCATGAAAGTAAATTGTTCATTATCGTTTTATCACAACACTTTGACAAAGTCAAGAAAAGCTTTGTTACTTACTCAGTTTGGCAGAGATGGAACTATGAGCATCGGTGGTTATTTCCGTGATGTTTACCTCATTCATAATTCTCTTCATTCCTCGCTCAAATCCCACCACCTCCATATTGACGCTCTTTCCTTCCACTTCTCGGCTGTCAACCATCTCCATATGAATGATCTCCTTTGTGACTGCATTTGACAGGGAATACGTACAATACTGGGAGGAGAATCCAGGCGAATCATTCCTGCCATCTCCTACGAGGAGGACTTCTGGTTCGCTTTTTAAATCTAAGAACATCTCTTGTTGCATCTCATCCCAATATTCTTCAACAGCTGGTACGACATACATCTTTTGAACGCGGTTGAAAGTATCCTTACAAATGAATGCAACTCCTGCAAACTTGAACAGCAAAGCAACCTTAATGTAACTATTACCGGATAATAACACTGATGCTGCTAACTGCAGGTTTCCGGCTAACATCCCATGATACCGTGGTTGAGAACACCAGGACCCTCCTTTGTGTCCTCCGGAACACTGCCATGTGAAGAGCATTGCAGAACCAATTGACTTGGAGCTGTATGAAAGGGGTAGTTTGCACTCCTTTTTTTTACATGTATTACCACTGGCAAGTTTGACAAGGGACATCAACTGTGATTTATAGGTGACAAACTTGTTGTCGTTATTCAATCTGCCAAGTTCCTCAAAAGAGAAGTCTGAGAACTCCGACCCATCACTTTCTTTACTACAATCATCAATGTCACTCATGACTGTTTCATCCACAATGAAGTCCAGAACTTCCTCTTCCATCGATTGATTAAGACAAGAGTGGCTATAAAAAATATAAACAAAAATAACAAATGATGCCATAAAAATATACTGCTAATCCCTGTTTCTTCTTTTAAGGTACTGTCCATGATTGGAAATGATAACTACATATATATACTGACACACTTTACAAATGCAAAACACACAATTTAAAAATGCAAAATGAGTTTGGAATGCAATAACATCACATAGACATTAAATACCCAAAGCTCATTCCCAGCACCATACCCAAAGCTCATTCTCTCTCATCTTTCGTTAATCATGGCACGATGGGAGTGCATGGCATCACGTAATTGTGCATGCCTGTGACAGCTGCACAAAATTGTATGCATTTTGTCAATTTTGTTTTCATATTGGGAACATGGATGAGATACCACCCACAAATGTTGTTTGGGCCTTATCATTCTTATGCACTGCATTACATAATAATTACACAAAATGTTGTGTTTTTCATTTCTAAAGTGTGTCAATATCATTGTTTAGTTTCAGTATGAAATATTACTGATAACGAGTTGTCCAAAGATGGCAACATTTTCACAGAACTACAGAGCGTAGGGGGAGGGGAGAGGGCAGCACTGTAAAATGTTGCAAGTTCACGTTAGCGACAAAACAATATTTCGGTTTTTTTTCCCTATGTGAGAAGACTGGAGAGTCAGCTTTACCAATCTTGTATTTTACCTACTTTCTATACTAAATACATGTACAATGTACATGGTATTAAAAAGCATAGGTTCGAGAATAACTTGTTAATGCAAAATGTCTTTATTTCTCATACCGTACATTTATATAATAAAAGAAATACTGTTTAGTAACCTTAACTGAACACCCTGTGGTGTTTGCTCTTGCGGCCCTTGACATGGAACTTCTGATGCAGGATTTGACTGCCTCAAGCTTCCCGTACATGTAAATATGTCAAAAGAGACAAGTTGCAAAATAATTTATATCTCAGGGGTTAGTGAACAATCACAAATTACAATAATGTTAACGGAGCGTGTTCAGATCTTTCCAGAAAATGGATTTCGTTTTAACATAATCATATAAAATACCTACCCAAAATACTATCAAGGGGAAGAAAACAGGAAATTTGCAATCTCCAATTTGGATACGTGTGGAATCGGAAGCGAACAAAATTGGTGCAATTACTGCACTGCTTTATGGAACCTATTTTTTCAGTTTACAAAACACTGTTGGTTTTCTGATATTTTCGAAAATTAATATTTGTGATGAGAAAAATGTGCAAAATTTGAGAATTGTTATGAGAAAAATATGACAAATGATATGGTATAAAAATCTCAACACCCATGGGAAAAATGTGGGGGTCGAAAATGTGATTTGTTCACACTCCGTCAATAATAAAATAATAATAGGGGCGTTCGAGATGCTTACACCGTGTAACTTAATACACCAGAGCGTTCTTTTAGCCATCACGTGATACACGAGTCTGCCCTGGTGGCAGCCACCACTGCCCGAGGTCGCAAGCCAGTAAAGCTCGGTGTAATGACATCACCTAGTAACCGTGAGCAGTAAAACATGCTGGACAGTTTTGAATCGTGACGCAAGTACGAAGAAAAATACAGATTTATGGCACAAAATAGGAGGGAATAGGGCTGTAAATACATTGACAAAGTTTATTGTGGTACTTTAGGGCAACTATTTTTGCATGGCGCCGGCTAAATTTTTCATCGCGAGTCAAACGTTAACAGCGTTTATAAAGCCCCGCCTGGCAACAACCTTTGACCTGTGTTCCCAGCTTCCCACGGTATAAACCCCCCGTTACACGGTGTAAGTATCTCGAACGCCCCTGTTGCGCAAATCCTAACCATTATAACGAGTCCCTACACGTATATCTCCTCCTCATACATGTATAGCTGAACATTTTATTGCCATGCAGTATTTCTATAATATTTGATGGCGTTTAGAGTGATATGAGAATATACCGCACGAGTCATGAAAATACGAAACGAGCCAAAGGCGAGTTAGGTATTTAAAATACATCTGCTTTATATTTGAAAGTAATAAAGTATACGTACATGTACTTACCATTCTGGATTAGGTTCTGGCGATGGTGAGCCAAACAGTCGCTTTGCACTTGACCTTATTGGAGTCGATGCCAATATTGGACTTTCTTGATCGCTAAAAAAGTAAACACGATGTTATGTACCGGTACCGTATGTTCATTCTGGTCTTGATACTTGTGAGTGGATGGTGAGTTGATGGTAAGTGTACCGTAAGTAAAGTACATGTGTACATGTATACCGAATAACTAGCTTTTTTAAAAATATATAATTGGGACTGTATCAGTAAATTAAAAACTTTCAAAACAAGGAGTAAAAATAATATTTTTAAAAAATTCAGCTCCACAGCTCCACCCCCCTTCCCCCCCCCCCCCCCCGACCGCATCCCTCCCCCACTGCTTTTTGTCACGTTTTTCGTGCCCCAGGGTGGGGACTTTGACCCACTGAAATACACATTTCTGTGCATTTGTATACATGTACAAAACGCGCATGTTTTGCACCCGGGGGTGGGGATTTTTGTCACCTAAATCTTGCCCCAGGGGTGGGGATTTTGTCACGCGAAAATGGACAATCCTAACCCCTTTGGTTGGGCAGCACCAGGGGAAGAGGAGGGGTGGGAAACAATTTATAGGTAGGTGCATAGCTGAATGCAATTTTTGAAGGAGAAAATGTGATTTTTATTCAGGAAAAGCCAAATTTGCGACACAAGACAAGACAAGTGCATGTGGAAAGTATAGAATAGGCCTATCTTAGATTTGTCGATTCCAGGACAGCTAGATCCTGAATCGAAGTACATGTATGATCATGGAGGAAGAAACGAACTCCTCCATGGTCAATGATGGTTGATCAGTGAGGACTCAAACTCCCGAAATGGAGAAATTCTCCCTTTCGGGCGAAATCTCCCAATCGGGAGAAGTTTTTTTCCCCCTCGATGCAGAGATTTTCACCCGATCGGGAGAATGATATTCTTCAGGACCCGTTGCGCACGTAACCGCTAATTTGCGCATGCGTAGAATTAGCTAAAACAGAATTGGGAGAAGTAAGGCAAGTTTTGCAAAAAAAAAAAAAAAGAAGACGCTCGTTTCTGGTGTAATTTGTTGTCTGTGCCTAAAGATGGCAAGGTTTTCCCGACGTTTTAGGGCCATATGTTCTGATACAATTGGTTCCCGATTGGGAGAATTCGCCAGAAGGGGAGAATTCGCGGGGAGGGGAGAATGTCTCCCCTTCGGGAGTTTGAGTCCTCACTGTTGATGCATAGCCATGCCCATGAGAGAAGCATGCCTAGACCGTAATTTCCTTAAAAAATCTTTGTTCAATACGAACAAAAATATCACTTGGCCTACCTTGTTAAACATGGCGGTGAACAAACAATGTGGCTGGTACTAGGCCTAGCAATATTGCAAGCACTGGAATATTCTGGATATTCTGGTTGGGATGATGATGTCTGGTCTTCATGGCGAGTTTTCTCACAAGATTCGTGGAGAGACATGAGGTGTTTGACGAACACAGCAGGTTTTGAATTTAGGAAACCACACTGTTGCCGTAGTGTTTGAAATTCATCATAGGCATCAGCAAGATTGATCATATGTACTGTCAGGTGGCGAGTTTTATCTTGCTGTATTTTTCTTCTTTTACTTGCAGATTCTGATATACCAAGGCGACTTCCTCGTCCTCGCCTCTTCGTGGCCATTTTGTCCGAGCCCAGTATGTATGGCCGCGGTAAAATGCGTGCATATAGGCATATACGTACACTGTACGTGTTGCATGCAGTTGGCCTACACATTCAACACACACAATGCATGCACAGTACAGTACACGCGTGAACTACATTTTGTACTGGGCTATTTTTAGACAGAGCTCGCATAAATAATTAGCTTCCGCCCTCCGGGAATGGAAGACCTGGCTGCCGGTGAAATTCGTATACGAATTTGGTTCATCGCGCTCGCGACGAGCCTGCTGACCAGGTCCAGGCACCTGCTAAGTTTCAAGGTCATGCGACCAATGGAGGAAGTAAACGACTTTGGTTAATGTATGCTGCACAAACACGCTTATTTGATGACGTCATCGTTACGTCACAACATTTTGCTGACGATATGCATTAGAACAAGTCACAACAAACATAAAACACAAAATTTGACCTACATCGGTGTTTTCGTTCTCTAGATATAGCTGTTAGAAGAACGCATGTTCAACCGAGTGTAATTTGACACCTGGTGACGTCATCAAACCTTTAAAAGTATGGACATGTTCACTGACCCTCAGTGAACATATGCACCAATATTGGGCCAATTAGCAAAAACTTCGCCGCAAACATCTCTTCAAAATACGTTTTGGCAATTTTTAAACTCGCCACTAGAGGGCGGTCTTTTGTGTGACGACTTAACTTTTGGTATTTTTTTAATACCCAAGGGGTCCTGAGACTAACACCGTTGGCCCGATCTCTGTATCTGCTACCAGTTTTAAATGACAGGGCAGCCTCGTTTTCAACCAATAGGAAACAAGATTTAGACCTTGGATAGTCATGACCATTGCCGAAGGAATAAAGTTTGTATCTCAAACGGTTGAATTTGTACAGATTTTTAAATATGTGAGGCATTAAATTTCAAACGCTTGTAATTTGATACCTGGTGACGTCATCAAGATGTAACCTCTTTGGTATAGTACTTTACTATGGGTTCCTTATTGTGACCAAGTTTGAAGATGATCCAAGCTTTGCAAGCCACCCTTCTACACTCTCAAAACGCTGGTTAAAATATCACTGGTTAAAAATCAGTTGGTTAAAAATTTCCCAATGTTGGTTAAATTCTATGAGTTGGGTAAATTTTTCTTTTACCAGGGGTTGGTTAAGAAATATTCTGCTTTCTGGTTGGGTAAACTGCGGGTTGTGTAAAATATAAGATCAGAGGGGTGTATTTTAACCAACTATGGTTATAATATTTACCACCCGAAAGCTACCATTGGTTAGTGCCTCGTTTGTCTGCAAAATAGCAGCAGTGACAAAATGCCCACGCGCGCGCTGTGTGTTCGTGTCTGTGTACATTGTACGTGTAAAACTATACTCAAACATACGGTAAATGGCGAAATGTGTTGACGTCAAATTTCCAAAATGTAGTGGTGTTTCCGAGCTGAAACAACTATTTCAAGGTAAGTTCTGCCTCGTTATTTGTCTGGGTCGATCGGTGGATGGTGGGGAGACATTTAAGTGGTTGCTAGCAGTCGATTTTGGAAACCTTTCTCGAAGATTTAAGCCGAATGTTTTTTACCCGTACGGGTTGTCGTACTATAACGTCACTTACACGTTGTATAGGCCGTGTATAGCGAGTAGGCTACAAACTACATGTGTACACCATACTCGCTACGCACGGCCTAGCCTACGTGAAACTTTTCCCCACCACTCCCGCCGGGCTGCCCCACCTAAGATGTATAGAGATTGTCACTTTTCGAATGATAAATTATCCACCCCTGGAGCAAAATTTGGTTTACAAACTCCCCACCTATGGGGCAAAAGATACACGTTTTGCTCTCTGTGCGCTGAAAATTAGATTTCCATGCGTTTAAGTTCCCACCCTGGGGCACGGAAATCTTGACCAAATCCCCACCTAATGGGTGGGGCATCGCGGGGTGAGGTAGCGCGGGGGAGGGGTGGGGCAACAATTGATAGGTACATTAGTTTAATAATAGTATGAATGGATGGGTCACATATACCGCCTTTGGATCTTACTGTTAATAGTCCTTGTTTCATTTTGTTTATCCACACAGGAGGCGCTGATCGGATCGGATTTGGCATCTTGGCAGCAACTGTTACTCGACAACAACCGTGACTCACAGCAGAAACCAAGGCCACAACCACTCACCATGCACATCACAGTTGATCTGACTAGGCTACTGCTAAGCAAGGCTTCGGCGTGAACCACGTCTTCTTGATCAAAGCTGAATTTTTGCCACTTTTTCGACACAGAACGAACTTCCCGTAGTAATATAATGGCAACTCGGAAATTTTGCAAGTGTTATTTCCCAATCTGAATTTAACAATTTTTTCCTGTGTAAACCACAAAAATAAAAATACGCTCTTCTCTGACTTTATATAGTGCAGCTGAGCTAAACGTCACACAAGCAATTTCGAACTCATTGTTAACACAGTGTGATGTGAAACATTTAAAGATGAACATGTTTGAAGGAAGCTAAACTCTTTCATTTAGAAAATACCAGTATATATTTGGCCTACATCTGCTGCTAAAGTATATACATGTACATCAAATATACACCCTCCCCAAAAAAATATATATATATATAAATAAACATTGTAAAACTGTCAGTCCATCGTGTGGTGTTTGCCTTTATTTAGTGTCCTTTATACCCAAATATCTTTTTTAAAAACTTTTAACATAATAAATTAACCAACTGTTGGTAAAATATTGCCCAATTACTGTGAACAGCATTTTAGTAAAATGCCCAACCATTCGGGTATAACCAACTGTATGGTTAAAATTTGCCCAACAGATTGGTTAAAAATAAAATTAACCAATAATTGGTTAAAAAGTTTAACCAACCACGTATTAAAATTTAACCAACCTGGGTTGGTTAAGGTTTTAACCAACTGTTGGGATGTTCACCTGGTAATACATGGTTGGTTAAAATTTTAACCAAGTTGGTTAACAATTTTAACCAACGTTCTGAGAGTGTACCAGTGAGACAGACTATGTGCTTTGTCTATGGGATATGGCGTAGTGCAGATGTATGCATATTGTATATGCTTAAGTATACTCATAATATACTGCACAGTGTGTATGCTGTAGTATAGGTTGCCAGATTAAACAACTCATAACAAATCAACAAATGACGTCACACTAATGTAACTTGGTATGTTACATGTCAATGACCAAGTCTACGTCCCTGCTAGGTTTCAAGGTCATACGACCATTAGAGGAAGTGAACGACCTTGGCTAATGCATGCTGCACAAACGGGCTTATTTGATGACGTCATCTTTACGCCACCAAGTTTTGCTGCTAATATGCATTAGACCAAGTCACAACAAACCTAAAACACAAAATATGACCTTGATCGGCATTTTCGTTCTCTAGATATAGCTGTTAAAAGAATGCACGTTCAACCGAGTGTAATTTGACACCTGGTGACGTCATCAAACTTTTGAAGGTATGGGTATGTTCAGTGATCCTCAGTCAACATATGCACCAATTTTGGGCCAATTTGCAAAAACTTCGCCACAGACATCTCTTCAAAATGCGTTTTGGCAATTTTTCAACTTGCCGCTAGAGGGCGCTCTTTCGCGTGACGACCTAACTTTTGGTATTTTGTTGATGCCCAAGGGGTCCTGAGACTAACACTTTTGACCCGATCTCGGTATCTGCTACCAGTTTTAAATGACAGGGCAGCCTCGTTTTCGACCAATAGGAAGCAAGATTCAAGGTCAATGTCTGTGTATGAAATTTAGACCTTGGATAGTCATGACCATTGCTGAAGGAATAAAGTTTGTATCTCAAACGGTTGAATTTTTATAGATGTTTGAATATTGAAGGCCATATATTTCAAACGCTTGTAATCTGACACCTGATGACGTCATCAAGACGTAAACACATTTGTGCAGTACTTCACTATGAGGTGATTGTTGTGACCAAGTTTGATGATGATCCGAACAAGGACTTTCCGCAGGAGTATGTCTGTTGATAACAGAGCATATGGCTTTCCGCTTTTCTTTTTTTGTATGTTTGTATGCATGTAAAACTGCATGCTGTATAATATGTACACTTTGTACAATGTAAATGCATACCGTACATGTACATGCACAGTGACAAGATTCAAAAATTCATAACAAATCAACAAATCATGCATGTCATATATGCATGTTAATGACCAGGTCCAGGCACCTGCTAGGTTTCAAGGTCATACGACCAATGGAGGAAGTAAACGACTTAGGTTAATGTATACTTGAGGAACTCTTATTTGATTACGTCATCGTGACGTCACAACAATGTTCTGACAATATGCATTACAACAAGTCACAACAAACCTAAAATAGAAAATTTGACCTCCATCGGCCTTTTCGTTCTCTAGATATAACCGTTAGAAGAACGCATGTTCAACCGAGTGTAATTTGACACCTGGTGACGTCATCAAACTTTTCAAGGTATGGACATGTTCACTGACCCTCAGTGAACATATGCACAAATTTTGGGCCAATTAGCAAAATCTTCACCGCAAACATGTCTTCAAAATACGTTTTGACGATTTTTCAACTCGCCGCTAGAGGGCGCTCTTTCGTGTGACGACTTAACGTTTGATATTTTTGTAATGCCCAGGATGTCCTAAGAATAACACCGTTGATCCAACCTCGGTATCGCTTACCAGTTTTAAATGACAAGGCAGCCTCGTTTTCGACCAATAGGAAGCAAGATTCAAGGTCAATGTCTTTGCATGAAATTTAGACATTGGATAGTTATGGCCATTGCCGAAACAAAAAGGTTTGTATCTCAAACGGTTGAATTTTTACAGATTTTTTTTAATTTTTAAGGCAATACATTTCAGACACATGTAATCTGACACCTGGTGACGTCATCAAGATGTAACCTCTTTGGTATAGTACTTTACTATTTGCACCGCTCCTAAACGTTAGAGGGCGACGGCAACTATCAGTCAGAGATTTTAACTGAGAAGAAGGTGCAGGCACGTGTAAGAAAAATAAAGGAGGTAAGTTGGACTCTCTTTTCTCCCCGCCCGCCCGCCCCTTTTTTTTGGCACTCATTACGTACTCGAGCTCCAGTCTCCACTCGCAAAGCTTTTCTTACCCAGTCCTAAATCATAGGGACTGGAGCCCGAGACGTGAATGGAGTGATGCAGCCATGGAGTGATGTATCCCGCCACCCTATCTAGAGTCGTAGACCACGGACCACGGACCTAAACCCCACCCTAAAACTCACCCCATATCTCATCCCATACCTTACCCCGATCCTTAAATGAATAGATGGCGAAGTCAGAAACTGTTTACTAAAATGTGAGAATTTTTACCCCGAAGAATTTCGACGCCAGCTTAACCACATGCACCTGCCGAAGCATGCTGTCACATGCATGATGTCACATCAGAACATGGATGACATAGCATTTATATCGCCTCCACCCGCATCTCGATCAACTCGAAACCCATACTCGATCAACTCGAAACACATACTTGACCCCAATTTCCCATCGGGTTTGCGAAGATGATGACGACGTTGACTCTCATGCATGTGCACCTTTCTACCGCCTAATTCCTTCCAGCAGATGCGGGGTATCACACTCCAATGGGAGTAACAAAAAATAAGTAAAGCTTGCTTTTCTGCTATCACAATAAAACTTACATACTTTATGTGTAGGGCTTATGTATCTTCCCCAAAATTGTGATGCGTGTATGCGGTAAATTGACGGAAAGGCAGGGTGGAAGAGGGCTGGCAGTCAACACAGCTTGTAGATTGATCAGCGGCAGCCGAACCAGAGGCAGTGGCCGAAATCATGTACTTCAGAAAACTAAAATATGCAATTTGAAACGTGAAGACGATCTCAAAACTTGCACAACCAAACAAAGCAATAAAGGGCATTTAAAACTAATCTCAAATAAAGTTTGCAGCTTCGAGCCCTGTGAAAAGGGATGCTCCCGCCTGTTATACCGTTGTACCGTGACTACATATTTCGCATCCATTGGCCAAGCCTAAAATCCCGATCACGTTAATTAGCCTACATGTATACGCAAACAGCAAAACTGAGCGCAATAGGGTGAAGCGGAAAGGGGGTGTGTGACAAATAAAACATGTTCTATGAATGGTCCTTCGAGAGATTTGCCGCTGAACGAACGGATTAACCGTGATTGACTGGGAATGATGAGAGGATAGTAAACGCATGATGCCGTATGCCTGCAGTTCTGCTTACAAATCCGCTACGTTATACATGTACAAAAGCACATGTTATTTTCGACCATGCTTTACTGAGATGACACTTGGAACTTATTGAAATTTCAATACAAAACATTTTATTATCAATGAATGGTTTATTTCGAGCTACAAACACCACTACTTGTGTAATCAAAGAACTCGAATCTTCCACCGACATTGAATATAAACATCTGAGGTGGATTAAAACGCACAAGATGCTCTCAGTTGACCTGATATAGGTCAGGTTGACCTGCATCTGCAACGCCAGTACTACCCCAACCCCTCGGGACATTGAAATTGCTATATGCGAACCGCGCGTTGTCGAGGGTCGTTACAAGATGGTGCAGAATTATAGTCTGGGCAACAAAGACAGGAGCGACTAATTCACTACGATGGTTTTATATACCCCTGAGAGAACCGTAACCGAAGGCTTATGCCTCGTGAATCCACCATTTCTTGGATCAAGGTTTTGTTAAAGGAAACTAAAACCCACTTGGTTCTAAATATGAACTAAAAGATTAAATTGTCGCAAAGGGCAGGCTCAATATTTTCTTGAGAAAGAAAATGACTCTCCTGCTTGAACATTCTGCTGACAGAAGAGGGCGCTGTTCAGGCGTAGAGGGAACCTATAGTTTAAAACAAAAAGAGAACATTACATGTTAACCCTTTCAATACCACCCACTCATATAAGACAGTACCCTTGTTTACCACAGCAATTACGAGCCCAGTGTCACTAGAGACCCACTGGTTTGGGAGACATTTCATTGAAGTGAGCCCTCTGTGGTTTACATGCACTAAATAGCTCTGATGATTTTGTGTACACCTGATGACACAAATCATACAAAAAGGAGAGAAATTTAGTGTGCATCTTTTTATTTATTAAGTGTAATTTCAAGCTAGTTTTTACACAATAAAAGTAATACAAACTGGTAATACAAGGCCCTGTACTCGTACATCAATATAAAAAAGAAAAACCTAATGAAAATACCTAAAAAGTATACAATACAAAAGAAAATTAAGCACTCAAAAGTTAAAAATCTAAGAAATTAAAAATGCTTGTCTAAAAAGATGTGTCTTCAACCCTACTTCTGCATGTACTTGTATTTTCTCTCGCCCCGCCCCCTCCCCGCCCCCACCCCCCCCCCGCCCCCCCCCCACCCCATTCAATGTTGGTTTGAATCCGTGGCTTGTCGAACCAGTCTTCAACATTGAATGGGGTGGGGGGCGGGGGGAGGGGGAGGGGGGCGGGGGGAGGGGGGCGGGGGCATGGGGAGCAGATTTGAAGGCGAGCAGATTGTACATATACATACTTACAATCATTTGGTATGATATTTTTCAAAACAAGGAACTGTGCACATCCGGGTCTGTTTTCGCCTGTTTAATGTGCGGTTGCTACAAACAATGCAGTCGCGTTTCTTTCCATTGCGGTTTTTGCCAGGATAGTGTTGTATGTGAAAGAATCTCAGAATTGAAAGGAACCGATTGCGTGACATGATCGACGGATAGAATGGCAAGCTAAACAGTTCAGATGTCGACCAGTACATTCTATATTGAGATGATTTGTTCATGCCCATAGCAACGATAAGTGCCACAAATGCCATCATTTCTGGAATATTGGTCGGGTGCCAGGAAACTTGTTTATCAGGGTTAGAGTCTATTGTTTGTTGCGCATAGCGATTCGTCTCGTTCACCAGCATCTGCCACACAAGGTCACAGAAATACAGCTTGAAGATCTCCACTGCTGAGAGCGTAGCAAAGTCGCCGGTCGGGCCAGGATTCCCCGTGAATGGCACAGTCGGACAATGGAAATGGTCTCGTTGCTCCCAACCGGATCGGAAATCTACCTTCGCAGTCTTGCTCGATTTTGGCAGGTGGTCAGGTTGGTCGGTAAGCTGCAACAAAAACAAACTATAACATTAGAGTATAATCTTTGTAGTTGCAAACAAGGAAACAAGAGCCATTTGAGCGGTTTTTTTACTACATGTATGATGTACATTTCTCAATTTCAGCATTTGTAACCCCATAGACCTATATAGGCCGACGTTAGGGGTGGGCCTACACAAATGGGCCTGGTGAATTACATGGGATAGCAATTAGCCTAATTGATTCATTAACATAACACCGATCATGCTGATGATAATGTTCACCAAAGAATTAGTAATTATTACCTCAGGAAATGCTGCAGTAATGCCGTCTTCATGGTCTTCTGGATCGTCGTCAGAAGACTCATCTTGAATGGAACCTTCCTCTTATTCTGAGCCACTGTCTGCCAAAATTTCGGCCAACATGCCATCGACGTCTGTTGCCATCATAGTTTCAGGATGCAAATGGCGTCTGTACTGTGCGTCCTCCCCTTTTATGTATTCACGGCAAACCCACCTATTGTTGTCCCTTTTTAGTTTTGTGAATTTATATAGGGCGGGCGCACGCGCGCGCCACTGGTGTAAAACTTGAACCGTCTTCATTCATGCCAATAGAGGGCGCCAAACAAAAAAACTCTGAAAGCATTTGCAGGTGGTGACAAAAGTCGCCTTGGGTCTCAACTGAAAGACAATCTCGGGCACCATTTGGTGCCTTTGGGATTAACCCTTTCAGTACCATCCATCCACCCACAGTTTTGCCTTTCACAACCACAGTGTTGAATTTGGCATTGGCTGCTCTGTACCAAAGACCTTTTTGGAAATATACCTGTATGGCGCCCTCACAGGGCAGTGCCTGGAAAGGGTGTTTATCTGCAGGCAAATGAATTGAGATAAATTTGTGCAAGCAGTCTGCGGCTTTCAAACTGTACCTGTCACTATGAGCAACTAACAATAGAAATTGGGCGCGCGCACACACCATTGTTGTTAACAATGGTGTGTGTGCGCGCCCAATTTCCATTGTTAGTTGTTCATAGTGTGCATATGTTCATAGAATGACAAAGTAACAGATGAGGTGTTTTTTATTTATTTATTTATTTGTTTGTTGGTTGACATTACTTTATTATATTCCCCCACCCTTTGAATATAACAAGGTCTGGTTTGAAGTCATTTCATTTCCAATTAGAACTGACAGAAGGGTGAAAAACTTGACAACATTCTTCAGAAACCGCAGTAATTAAGATTTCTCTTTGGCCTACATGACAAAAGACTTATTCGAAAAGTGTATAAATGTACCAGAATTATTGATGTTTGTTTTTATATTGCAGGAAAGTGGTACTCTAAACGCAACACAACAGCCCCCCCCCCCCCCCCGCTCAATGTTGGAATGGATGCTGGGCACGCTGCCGGGGTCCATGCCCAACATTGAACGGGGGGGGGGGGGGGGGGGTAGAGACTGACATCTTAAAAAGAACCCAGTCACATTACATAGCGACAACATTTTAGTCTGGTCATCTGGATACCAAATGTGCATGTGAAAGGAAGTATGCCGGTACATCAGATGCTGTTCATGCGAAACTGAAGCACGCAAAACATACTAATTCACTTATTCACCTTTAGTAGGCGTCCATCCAATACATATTTTGTGTCAGTCGCTTGTTGTGCGTTGCGGGCAGCCTGTGACGATTAATACTTGACAAACGCATAACAGCCAGATCCGCCATTGGTCCGGGCAATGGCGCTACCCTGCTGTATTGATGAGTTGGAACCCTCTGAAGTTAAAGACTTCAGAGAGGGAGGGGGGGGGGGGGGGGGGGGGGGCGGTAGAGAGAGAGAGAGAGAGAGACTGACATCTTAAAAAGAAATGTAGTTTAGAGCGGTTTCTGAGGAACTTCTCAAATAATCCTTAACAGATACGGTCTGGTCAGCTAGGTAGTGTGGTATTTCTCAAAGCAGTCAACTACACACATAAATTTATTGCATTGCTTGCACATAAAACGTGTTTGCCGTCTCCTAACTCTGGTACTACACACAGCACAGTCGCGTTTGTTACCATTTTGGTTGCGGCAAGGATAGTGCTGACCTTGAGCTGTTCGTACTTGATTGTTCACTGGGCTGGCAGGAAGAGATTGGTGTTGCTTCCAAGTGGACAGCAAAGCCTCTATGATTCTCATTTGGAACTGGAGAGTGGACGGTTGAGGATTTGAAGGCACGCTACTGTACGCTACTCTGGCATTTAGCAAACATATGTCGAGAATGGTGAAAAAAACTGTTTTCCACCAGTAACGGAGCGATGCGAATGAGTGTAATATGAGCACAGTTGACCAGCAAGATCGGTTCCGCCCATTCCTTTGTTGTACTCGGTGATGATGGCAAGTTTGTTGATATCGCGATATCCTGTTTCACTCTCTTTGCAGCGGACCTGTGTTTCTGTGATTCTGCAGTCACAATAGTTTGTGAGAAGTGTGACACGTTTCTTGTCATGCCACGCGACACACATTTGACCAGCTTTCTCATAAAATTTTGGGTCGTCGCCTCTCTTCATCGGAAACTTCTTTGGGTCAGCATCGAGTGGTAGTCCTTGTGAATTGTGGCGGACAGTCCCACAGCATCCAAAGCCCAGCTGGGTCAACCTGGCGAAGAGAGCTGGACTAGAATACCAATTGTCCATGAATAATGTATGCCCCCTGTGTATTACATTATCCACCAGTTTCAGGACGGCTTGGCCTGGTAGCGAAATGTGGGTTGGATGGCTGGTTGCACTATTTACTCCAGTAGGTTGACTGGTATCAGCCTGGCTTTGACTGCGTCCTGTATAGATGTTCCAGGCACACATGTATCCCGTCTCGGATTCAGTCAATGCGTAACATTTAACTCCCCATTTGATCGGTTTCCGTGGCATGTACTGCTTGAAGGTCAGTCGTCCTGATCCTTTGAACCGTATCATGCTTTCGTCAGGGGATAGGTTCTGTCTAGGACTGTAGACACGCAGAAAACTTGGTAGGACTATGTCTAGTAGTGGCTGTAGTTTGGACAGTCTCTGGTCATGAACGCCATTTCCTGCTTGTGGTCTGAGGTTGTCAGCAAGATGCAGGTACCGGAGGATTGTTTTGAATCTGTTGCGTGACATAGTTGCCGCGTATAGGGGACACCTCAGAATTTCCGATGTAGACCAGTACAGATTGTATTGCGGTCGTCTGCTTATGCCCATGCAGAGGAGAAGTGCCACAAATGCCTTCATTTCGGGGACACCGACAGGACTCCATGCTTGGGAACTACCAGGATTTGCGTCCAAGGTTTGCCGAGCGTATCTGTTCGTCTCCGTCACTAGCAACTCCCAGACTGCCTGGCAGAAATACAGCTGGAAAACCTCCACTGGTTTTAAGTTGCTTACATCCACGGTGGGTACCTTTTCCCCCTTAAAGGCAATCGGGAGTTTACGCCTGTATGTGGACAAGAAAGTGTTGATTAGGGTTAGCAACATAATATGAATGCCAAGGGTATACTCAGACTCCTGTCAGTGCAAAAATTGGGAAAGTGCATTTGACAATAGTCTGGTACGTGCCATCCTATTCGACGGTTGGAAATAACAAGCGTACGTTAATAGACCATATTGCAAATCGTCTTTCACCAACAGAGGGCGCTCCTCTGCAAAGCACTATGGAATTTATCAGGGGTCAAACTATCGATGGTTTCAGATCACCCCTCATAAATCCCAGTGCTTTGCAGAAGGGCGCACTTTGTTGGTGAAACACGCGGTTGGCGATATGGTCTATAGTATCGAATAAACACGAATGAAATGTCGAAAATCTTGGCCATAATTCTCCGCCTCAGAGATAATCGTAAGGTTTTAAAGATCCTGGCAATTTTGTTCTTATTTTGTGTGAGGCAGACATGTCTATAGCATAATATTATAAGCCTATAGACATCCCCTTCAATCTGAGTTTTTTGTAATATACTAGCCTATAGTAGTACTAGCTATATGCCCATACCTCGAACTACATGTAGCAGAACTGATTTCCTGCCATCCGCGACGAAAGTTCGGCTTCTCACCAGGACGTGGGGGTGTTGATGTTGTGGAGACGTCATCTTCGCTAGCACTGGCCGGCTCGTCGGAGTCACTAGAGAAACTTTCTAGGGAAGAAAGGTCGGACCCGCTGTCGGCAAGGATTTCATCCAAAATGTTTGTAGCTTGGTCGCTTTTCATCATGTCCGTGTCGCGTCGGCGGTTGAAGTGATTTCAAATTTGGCACGCCGTCTTTTATAATGGGACATATGAGGGCGCTATAACGCTTTGCGTTCAAAGCATTACAACTTGTGCCATAATGGCACGTTGGTAGCGAGCATGACATTTTTTTGTGAACCTCAGTGGCACAATGGTACGGAATCGTCCCAAACATTTTGAGCCCGTTTGGCACATTGGTAATGAAAGGGTTAAAGCGAAAAAAACAAAGGGCTCCTTTTGGCGCCTCCGGGAATGAAAGGGTTAAACAGTGACGCTAGCTCTTGACTCAAACAAAATTTGCTACAAATGCCGCAAATGACATACTTTACCCATCTTTTACAATTATATCTCCAATTTCCACAAACATAATGAGCGACGCGAGAGGGAACGAGGCTCGATTCTGCTTGACTGCGGTGCTTGTATAACTGCATGGTCAAGCCACTCACATGTTGCAGGGTTTTCCCTTTCATGCCGAGCCAATTCTCTGAACCCTTAATTTAGGGATCTACTTCCACATCGAACCCTCGCGGCTACTTGGTATTTCGCCTGGGCACTGCTTAGTGGCGGCGCCTTTCCTCTTACGACTGCCCTCTATATTGGGATTCCCGCTGTGTATGCAATCTGGGGGTATTTGTATATTTAATTCCAATGCGGAGCCCGTCACTGCCGACATCAACGCCACCGATCGGTTTCGCCTGCGAGACCGTTAGTCAAAACCCCAGGGTAATTGCACGCGTAATTGCGCTGGGATTCTACAAAACGCAGGTTATTCGCAATGCAAATTTGGCTCACACTTTTATATTAAACCCGCTATCACTTGGTGACGGAGTTAGCTAAGTGTTCTCAACATTACTGGGTGTATATCCCTATGTTTGTTTTGCTGAACCAATGTACCACTTTGGGCTTTTCCCTCTTTGCGACAATCTGGAGCCTGTACCTTATACTCCAGTTTTGAGGCTCTTCAACTTCTCTAATACCACCACCTGTGACTGCATTTGTCATGTTACGACATACGGGGCTCTTCCCATCGATCTGGTCACTGTCATCCCGTCGCATCGTGTCCCTGGAAAATAAATCACCCCACCAAGGTGTAAAAAGTGCACCTGTGAATATTTGGGGCGACTGTAAGCACCGTTGAAGGAAAGACTTGGGATGGGCTGACCTGTACTCCAGGAAGGGCAGCAGCAAGTCACCCTAGGTCCAAGTGTAATACAGTTGACCACATGCAGATATCTTGTACCACTTTCAAATGGCAAGGCAAAATCTGTTAGACCAATAGGAAATGTGGTCAAAGGTCACGACTATATTTTTTGGATACACCACCCTAGGTCCAAGTGTAATACAGTTGACCACATGCAGATATCTTGTACCACTTTCAAATGGCAAGGCAAAATCTGTTAGACCAATAGAAAACGAGGTCAAAGGTCACGACCATATTCTTTGGATACAGTTGACCACATGCAGATATCTTGTACCACTTTCAAATGGCAAGGCAAAATCTGTTAGACCAATAGGAGACGAAGTCAAAGGTCACGACCATATTTTTTGGATACACCACCCTAGGTCCAAGTATAATACAGTTGACCACATCCAGATATCTTGTACCACTTTCAAATGGAAAGGCAAAATATGTTTGACCAATAGGAAACGAGGTCCAAGGTCATTGATTGATCCTTGTGGTACACCGACACTTATAGGCAAGGATTTTTATATATGTTTACTAATATTAACGGTTTGACTGCGATCACTGAGATAGGACTTGAACCAGTTTATTACCGAAATCGACATGTTCAGCTTTTCTAATTTTTCTGAAAGAATTTTATGGTCAACGCAGTCAAATGCCTTACTGAAATCTAGGAAAACTGTTCCGGTCATTCTCACGTGATCCATAGCTTGAAGACACTCGTTTGTTAAATCGTTTAGTGTACTTTCTGTCGAGTGCAAAGGCCGAAATCCAGATTGACAAACAGGAATGAAATTATTTTCATCAAGGTACGAGTACATGTTCGAGTGTATCCATCTTTCTAGGATTTTATAAATAATCGGCAAGATTTATATAGGTCGGTAATTACATGCGTTGCACTTATCGCCTTCTTTATGAATAGGTGTAACTGAAGCATGTTTCCATGCCTTGGGATACTGTTCATTTATTATGGAGAGGTTAAATATATGCGTTAATGGCATGTTTCACATGTGTTTTGACAGAATGGAATGCGTGTGTGATGCTAGGAGTCCACTGGGCCAGCGCCAACATGGTGCCAGTTCGCGCCAAAGATTATGTGATTGGCGCGTAGTGGCTCGCTGTGGCGCCGAATTAATGTCCGCTCGGCATGTGTCGCCAAGTGGAATAAACTGGGTGCCATATGGCGTGCGCCAAATGCCACCCGGCTTGCTCCAAAATGTTGCGCCAGTTTGCGCCAGTTCGCGCCATTACACGGCCATTTGATTCCAAAATTCACCCTGTTGGCGCCATTCGCGCCAATAGACGGCTACTAATTTGCGCCACTTGGTGATTACTTTGTGCCAAAGGTCGCCAAATTGGTTTGAACTTGCCGCCGCTTGGCGCTACTTGCCGACTATATAAATACCGGCCATCGGCTACCTGGTTCAGACCCTCCTCAGCTGCTGTATGAACAACATCTCTACTAAATATTTACAATTTTGATATGTCTGAGGCTTTTGATAATGTTGGAGTCATGATGCTGCTCCATCAGAAGATGATGAGAGATGCTGAGGTGGCCACTGCCTATCAACTTATGCTGGCCAATCCTGAAGAAGAAGAGCCTCCTAAGAAGAAAAGGAAGCACAACTGGTGGTTTAGACCCATGCTCCACCCACAGTTGAGGGCCGAACGTGGACAGTACCACACTTTGATGGAAGAGCTGAGGGAGAATGACAGGAGGAAGTTCAAGAACTACACCAGGGTGTCCCCAGAGATGTTTGATGACCTGTTGGTCAGGCTTACACCCCACTTGCAGAAGAAGGACGCCCACTTCAGGAAGGCCATTCCCCCTGGTCTCAAGTTGTCCGTCTTCCTGCGCCATCTCGCCACTGGGGCCACCTATGCCGAGCTGTCTTACAACTTCCGAGTGGGCAAGGAAACCATCCAGAAGTTTGTCCCTGATGTAGCCAGAGCGATAGTGGATGAGTATGCTGCAGAAGTCATCTCCCTCCCCACAACCAATGAAGGCTGGCTTGAGGTTGCAGGTGATTTTGAAGCCAGATGGAATCTTCCTCACTGTCTGGGAGCCTATGATGGAAAGCACATCAGTAGTATATACTGAGTAAAACGTACCCCCAAATGAGGTGGAGGCGGATGCCCAAATGAGGCGGATGCCCAAATGAGGCGGAGGCGGATGAGGCGGAGGCGGAAGTTAATGCCCAAATGAGGCGGAGGTGGTTTTTTTTTTTTTTTTTTAATAAATAAAAATTAAAATGAGGCGGAAGCGGATGAGGTGGAATTGTAATGAGGTGGATTTTTTATTTATTTATATTTATTTATTTATTTATTATTATTATTATTATTATTATTTTTTTTTTTTTGAAACAACGAAATATAAAATAATAAAAGTATTATTCTACTCCTCCAGTATATACTATTATGTAGAATAATTAATTCGGGTAAACCTATCTTGTATAACTGTATTGAATGGGTATGGTATAAGGTGAATTATGCAACATACTAAAAACAAAAAACAAAACTATTACCCAACTTAAAACAATTGCTACAACAAATAATATTCATTCGTAATTTCAAGTTAATACATTTCTATACATATATGTATCGTCGTATATCGCGTGTGGTTGTTGGTGTGTTTTAAGTTATGTCGTACCCTCATATTATCCCTAAAATTGTCAGAATGTGACGTCACAGTCATGTTCCGACGAGTGAGAAGACAACAATGGGATGACGTATTGGATTATATCGAACAAAGCGGGCGAGCTGGGACATGAAGTGACCGTGTTGTGTCTGATTGTTGGATAATGAATGAATGTTTGGTTGTTACGGTAACAAACCACGCTTCCGAATATAAGGCAGGGTGATTTTAAACGGTAGGCGTCACTTTTACTCTGAAACTTCCAGAGAGCACACCTTCATCTATTCGCTGTCGTTACGTCTACGTATTACACATTAACTAGTGATGGCTGCTCTTCCTTCGTTAAACATGGAAAATGTTGTTACAACAGCACAACTACAGGTTCCACCTTCTTCGCCCGTGGGTTCTGCGGCATTTCAACCGTTTGGCTCTGTAAGGAAACTTACACACTATCAAGTGAAACGGGGATGGCGTGAGGGTTTCAGTACCACCGAGAATCGTCCATACTACTACAACATCTTTACACGTGACAGTGTATGGTTCATCCCAGAAGCACTACCGATCCGGCCCGAGAATAGACAACCCGAGTCTGGACCAGCTCCTGACCTTTTGGCTGTTGCGATAGCTGAACTGAACGACGGTCCATCCCAACCAATGGTAGACCATCAAGTCGGCTCTGGTACGGACTACTTCGAAGCTCCGCTGGTGACCAACTATCCGTCCCATACTCAGGGAGACTACCGAGAAGCTTCTGGTGCGGACAACTCGGTGACGGGAGGACAGGGTGCGAAACGAAAGTTTGTGCCCGAACCAGACCACGAGGAGAACGAGACGAATGCGGTGAAATTCCACCTTGGAGGTGAGCGTTACGCTTGTGTAAAGCGTTTCAAGGGAAATATATATATTAACATTAGAGAATATTATATGAATGAGAAGGCAACCAGACTACTGGCTGGTAAAAAGGGAATAAATTTAACCGTTGAACAGTGGCTGCGCTTGACGCAACAAAGTAAATCCATAACGGATGCCATTAAGAAGGTTTAAATCGTTGGTAATCATATATTTGTTTTCTTCTATTTTACATGTATGTATGCAGATGAAGAAGATAAGGAACTAATGGAAACGAGAAAGCGGGTTAGAGATGTAATTAAGTCGATTCTGACCGCTGTAGTCACCGATCGCATTTTTCATCTGACGTATAAAGCTCAACAACTACTGGGATGTGAGGGATGTGATGAGGACTGGCCGAGTCAGTGGGACCACGCATGCCTGTTCTATGGCTACACGCCGGAATGTCGCCTCCAAGACTTTGTCTATGAACATTACGACGAAGCCATACAAGTTGTAGACCCGACCAAAATCAGGCTAGTGTTTGGATTAGTTACGAGCCGACTAGGTGTTGGACCATTTACGTACGAAGGGATCGATCTAGAAAGTGTCATTCGTGACATTTTAGATGAGTGGAAAAACAATCCGGATGACCTCAGTTGTTATTTTTATTCCAATGCCCTTAACATGTTGACGGAACTCGTTAATGATGCAATGCAAAGACTGCTTTTCTAATAAACAAACAAAACAATCTTCAAAGATAAGATCTGTAAGAATTTATATTTTACTGGTGGTGGTGGTTTGTTTAATTATTATTTTATCAGTAAAAACTAAATGGGTGTTTGTTTCTAAAGGAATAAATGGAATAAATGGAATTTAATTATATAAAAAATGTTGGTGTTGTTTGTATTTATTTAATTTATTGTAATTTAAAATGAAAAAGATGGTGGTGTCAATGGAGAGACTCGACTCATTCAATAACAAGACAATAAATACCAGTATAATACGTTTGAAGTATTTTATTACAAATCATTCTTAATAGAAGTCAAAATAACACAAATTAAAAATACATAAATACATAAATAAAGGGTGGGGGAAATGAAAAGAACACCGTTGTTTTAAAAAGTTTATATAATCTACTCTACGTCGTACTGAAACTAAGTGTCGGTTAGTAAGTATGCTGTGAGAAACTCCGTGCAATTTGTTTAACAATAAATGACTCATCGTATACTTTAGAGTTAATATGCGGGAAATGTTTCTTTACAAATTCATTGACTACGATATCATTGTCTATCAGGTCTGATGAAAATAGCCCTACTATAGTTGAAACTGCGTTCTTCTTCAGGAATCCTTTAAATTGTGGTAACTTCGGTGAAAGTCCGTATGAATCAAAATATTCTCCCTTCCCGTCTCGGGAGATGTAAATCGCTACCCAGTGTTGACCTGGTCGTGTGGAGGGGTCCGTGTTGATAACGAAAGCACTGGGGCGAGGAATAAACCCAGTAGGTAGTTGATCACAGGCAAAGACTCCTCTGAAGTAATGCTTGGTAAATGGGTCCCTTTTCAAAATCGAACTAATTTCGTAACTGTCCATTTAGTTTGTGTAGTCAAAGATGATGTTCCGAGCCTGGTCTATCTCCAGTATATTGTTAAACTCTGAGTAAATGATGACGTTAATGGTTTCATCCAACGGTTGAGCAAAGTGCATTTCTAGTCGTATATTGCCGCGTCTGACCAGGCTGTAGTGACCTCCGGTAGAAAGGTCTGGAGTTAAATCAAACGCGTACAGTGCGTACCCTCCGGAGAAGTCGTCGCGACTGATGGTGTTACCTTCATCCTGGTACATTATATCCGATCCGGAGAAGAGGGTTTGAAAAGCCCGGATGTAATTACCCGGGTCTGAACTGAAATTGGGCTTCAGAGGTGTGTAGGGTATTTGACCACCATCGACATGTACGGTCAAAAAGTTGAGTTTCATGTGTTGGAAGTTAAAGGGGTTCTTTCCGTATCGACCATTGAAAGCTTCGTTGGTCACGCATCCCACCACGATGCGGTTTGGTAGTTGTCCGAGGAACACGTGATCTTGCGTCAGTGTGAGATTACCGCGAGGCACGGATACCATCTTGCACTGGGTACGTTTGATGGGGTATTTGGCAGTTCCTTTCTCGAGAGCTTTCATGTGGCCTAACATGACGGCTGAGCTCAGTTTTACTTTCCGAACAAACACAGATGCGTCCTGAATTTTTATTTTGTACAAAGGATTGTCCCCGGTCGCCATGAGACAAAATGCCTCGCTACTACGAATGAGTTTCAGCTTCAGATCCACGTTGTTAAGCATATGTTTTTCCTGGAAGAAAATGTCGGAATGTATGGGACCGATCATGTCGACCACGCCGCTACCTTTGATGAATTCGTACCTCTTTTTCAGTCCTTTGTTAACTACAGCATCCTCTGCCTTGGGATTGGCATTATCCATATGTTGGGATGTATCCTTGTAAAACAATGACGCAGTGAGCTGAGAGTTTTTAGCATCACCGCCATAAGTGAGCAATGTTTCGATGAGAGCACGGTAAGGGTAGGTGGGTGTGGATGGAGAGATCAATCGATCATTCAAACTGACGTCAATCTGACTAAACAACGATTGTAAGAATAGATTGACGGGTCCCACGTGGTCGGCATCTGTCAAATTAGAGCCGTCTGCTTTGGTGACCTTTGCCCTGATGTATAACTGAGTCTGGTTGAGATCCATGTATTCTTCGCCAGATCCCGGTATGAAGAATTCAATGGGACCTCCATCGGAAATGGTGGAGATGGGGTGGAATTCCACCCACTGACCCTTTTCAATGCTTGTCTGAGTAGGTGGGACTGAAAATAAGTCAAGCTCGGACTTTGTGCATTCGCACGAATGACTGTGAAGAAACGACATTATTACTATAGCGACGTTTAGTACAACTTAATCAAATATATCCTGTGATCTTCTCGCTTTCTTGCCTCGTGAAGAAGTGGTACGTTTGCCGTTTGTTTTTCTTTTTATACCACGCCGTTGCCCTCCACCGATTCTATTGTTTAATGTGTGAAATGCGGTCCGAGTCAGATTTCGGCCGGCGTTACCAATTCTCGCTTTGGTTGCTCTTTTTATATTTTGCCCTTCTAATGCGTCTTGGGCAATAGCAACACCCGTGCGTAGGGCTTCCTTGCCCACTGCTTTGGCTCCTTGTTTTAAAAGAGGCATGGCGGAGCGAAACAACCCACCGAGAATTCCACCGAGCCCATAACCCCTCTGAGTCCTCGATCCACTAAACACAGGATGACCACTCCCGACTTGGTTGATGTAGTAATCTTCGTAATGTTTACCGTTCGGTGAGAATCTGGTATTCATTGTTATTGGCTAAAGTAAGATGAACGCCGTTTCCTGAATTGAAGTTTCACAATCGATTTCCCACTCACGAATGGAATGAGTTGGCCCGTGTCGTCTCTTATATCTATTTCAATCGTATCCACTAGTTTTTGTTTCAAGGGTATATAATGGGGACTGTCGTAGGTTTTAGTAATGTTGTCTCCATATTTTCCCTCAATGTTGACGATCCTGAGTAACGGCGCCCTCGTATCACCGACAGTGTGATACTCGATAATGTTGCTGTAGATAAACATGGTATGGAAAGGTTGTAGATCTACTGCATGAGAACCTTTCGCAAAGCCGCTAACAACCGTTCCATCCTCAAACCCCAAAAATGTAGCTAAGCCACCCACGAACCGAAGCGTTACGTCGTCTTCGGTTTTTACAACAATTTTCTGAATAAATCTGTTGTATCTGAAACGGATGACTCCTTCGTGACCAATTGGAGGCTTAAAGTTGTCGAAAAGGTCGTCAGCGGTGGGATAATAACCTTGAGGTATGTGATGAAAATGAAACTGGTCGTTCTCTTCCCCAGCATTACAGGCGAGTATATTTTTACCATCAAATACATTCAACCATTGATAAGGATAGGTGAATTCAACTAGTGCTACTTCCCAATCTCCTTCAAATACGAGTGGTGTTGGTGGATTTACGAAGTAATGACTGACGGTGTTATTGGGATGGTTTTTCATAGAGCTGTTAGACGGAAGCGTGACGTAAAATGAGTCCACCATGTTTGATGTAAATAGTGTTTAATGCACAACAGTTTGATTGTCTGTGATTTTTATAGTTTGTGTAAATCCGTAACCCAACTGTTAAATTTATCGGGGTAGCCGACCCATTTCACATAATACTCCTTTTTACCACGCCGCTTTCTATTTTTCAGTATTTTTTCTACTTGAAACAGATCATCAGTTTTGACGGCGCGTTGCAACTCCTGTTCGTAAAACGTCCCGTCCAACTCTTCGCCGTCATAATCCTTAAGTCTGTATACCGGTCGATGTCGTGCGATTCGGGCACTGACGGTAAACAGTTCGCATTAGTATGGCGACAAGATCATTTCGCAAGGGTTATCTACCCGGCTGGACCACCGAACTGTTTACCGTCAGTGCCCGAATCGCACGACATCGACCGGTATACAGACTTAAGGATTATGACGGCGAAGAGTTGGACGGGACGTTTTACGAACAGGAGTTGCAACGCGCCGTCAAAACTGATGATCTGTTTCAAGTAGAAAAAATACTGAAAAATAGAAAGCGGCGTGGTAAAAAGGAGTATTATGTGAAATGGGTCGGCTACCCCGATAAATTTAACAGTTGGGTTACAGATTTACACAAACTATAAAAATCACAGACAATCAAACTGTTGTGCATTAAACACTATTTACATCAAACATGGTGGACTCATTTTACGTCACGCTTCCGTCTAACAGCTCTATGAAAAACCATCCCAATAACACCGTCAGTCATTACTTCGTAAATCCACCAACACCACTCGTATTTGAAGGAGATTGGGAAGTAGCACTAGTTGAATTCACCTATCCTTATCAATGGTTGAATGTATTTGATGGTAAAAATATACTCGCCTGTAATGCTGGGGAAGAGAACGACCAGTTTCATTTTCATCACATACCTCAAGGTTATTATCCCACCGCTGACGACCTTTTCGACAACTTTAAGCCTCCAATTGGTCACGAAGGAGTCATCCGTTTCAGATACAACAGATTTATTCAGAAAATTGTTGTAAAAACCGAAGACGACGTAACGCTTCGGTTCGTGGGTGGCTTAGCTACATTTTTGGGGTTTGAGGATGGAACGGTTGTTAGCGGCTTTGCGAAAGGTTCTCATGCAGTAGATCTACAACCTTTCCATACCATGTTTATCTACAGCAACATTATCGAGTATCACACTGTCGGTGATACGAGGGCGCCGTTACTCAGGATCGTCAACATTGAGGGAAAATATGGAGACAACATTACTAAAACCTACGACAGTCCCCATTATATACCCTTGAAACAAAAACTAGTGGATACGATTGAAATAGATATAAGAGACGACACGGGCCAACTCATTCCATTCGTGAGCGGGAAATCGATTGTGAAACTTCATTTCAGGAAACGGCGTTCATCTTACTTTAGCCAATAACAATGAATACCAGATTCTCACCGAACGGTAAACATTACGAAGATTACTACATCAACCAAGTCGGGAGTGGTCATCCTGTGTTTAGTGGATCGAGGACTCAGAGGGGTTATGGGCTCGGTGGAATTCTCGGTGGGTTGTTTCGCTCCGCCATGCCTCTTTTAAAACAAGGAGCCAAAGCAGTGGGCAAGGAAGCCCTACGCACGGGTGTTGCTATTGCCCAAGACGCATAAAGGGCAAAATATAAAAAGAGCAACCAAAGCGAGAATTGGTAACGCCGGCCGAAATCTGACTCGGACCGCATTTCACACATTAAACAATAGAATCGGTGGAGGGCAACGGCGTGGTATAAAAAGAAAAACAAACGGCAAACGTACCACTTCTTCACGAGGTAAGAAAGCGAGAAGATCACAGGATATATTTGATTAAGTTGTACTAAACGTCGCTATAGTAATAATGTCGTTTCTTCACAGTCATTCGTGCGAATGCACAAAGTCCGAGCTTGACTTATTTTCAGTCCCACCTACTCAGACAAGCATTGAAAAGGGTCAGTGGGTGGAATTCCACCCCATCTCCACCATTTCCGATGGAGGTCCCATTGAATTCTTCATACCGGGATCTGGCGAAGAATACATGGATCTCAACCAGACTCAGTTATACATCAGGGCAAAGGTCACCAAAGCAGACGGCTCCAATTTGACAGATGCCGACCACGTGGGACCCGTCAATCTATTCTTACAATCGTTGTTTAGTCAGATTGACGTCAGTTTGAATGATCGATTGATCTCTCCATCCACACCCACCTACCCTTACCGTGCTCTCATCGAAACATTGCTCACTTATGGCGGTGATGCTAAAAACTCTCAGCTCACTGCGTCATTGTTTTACAAGGATACATCCCAACATATGGATAATGCCGATCCCAAGGCAGAGGATGCTGTAGTTAACAAAGGACTGAAAAAGAGGTACGAATTCATCAAAGGTAGCGGCGTGGTCGACATGATCGGTCCCATACATTCCGACATTTTCTTCCAGGAAAAACATATGCTTAACAACGTGGATCTGAAGCTGAAACTCATTCGTAGTAGCGAGGCATTTTGTCTCATGGCGACCGGGGACAATCCTTTGTACAAAATAAAAATTCAGGACGCATCTGTGTTTGTTCGGAAAGTAAAACTGAGCTCAGCCGTCATGTTAGGCCACATGAAAGCTCTCGAGAAAGGAACTGCCAAATACCCCATCAAACGTACCCAGTGCAAGATGGTATCCGTGCCTCGCGGTAATCTCACACTGACGCAAGATCACGTGTTCCTCGGACAACTACCAAACCGCATCGTGGTGGGATGCGTGACCAACGAAGCTTTCAATGGTCGATACGGAAAGAACCCCTTTAACTTCCAACACATGAAACTCAACTTTTTGACCGTACATGTCGATGGTGGTCAAATACCCTACACACCTCTGAAGCCCAATTTCAGTTCAGACCCGGGTAATTACATCCGGGCTTTTCAAACCCTCTTCTCCGGATCGGATATAATGTACCAGGATGAAGGTAACACCATCAGTCGCGACGACTTCTCCGGAGGGTACGCACTGTACGCGTTTGATTTAACTCCAGACCTTTCTACCGGAGGTCACTACAGCCTGGTCAGACGCGGCAATATACGACTAGAAATGCACTTTGCTCAACCGTTGGATGAAACCATTAACGTCATCATTTACTCAGAGTTTAACAATATACTGGAGATAGACCAGGCTCGGAACATCATCTTTGACTACACAAACTAAATGGACAGTTACGAAATTAGTTCGATTTTGAAAAGGGACCCATTTACCAAGCATTACTTCAGAGGAGTCTTTGCCTGTGATCAACTACCTACTGGGTTTATTCCTCGCCCCAGTGCTTTCGTTATCAACACGGACCCCTCCACACGACCAGGTCAACACTGGGTAGCGATTTACATCTCCCGAGACGGGAAGGGAGAATATTTTGATTCATACGGACTTTCACCGAAGTTACCACAATTTAAAGGATTCCTGAAGAAGAACGCAGTTTCAACTATAGTAGGGCTATTTTCATCAGACCTGATAGACAATGATATCGTAGTCAATGAATTTGTAAAGAAACATTTCCCGCATATTAACTCTAAAGTATACGATGAGTCATTTATTGTTAAACAAATTGCACGGAGTTTCTCACAGCATACTTACTAACCGACACTTAGTTTCAGTACGACGTAGAGTAGATTATATAAACTTTTTAAAACAACGGTGTTCTTTTCATTTCCCCCACCCTTTATTTATGTATTTATGTATTTTTAATTTGTGTTATTTTGACTTCTATTAAGAATGATTTGTAATAAAATACTTCAAACGTATTATACTGGTATTTATTGTCTTGTTATTGAATGAGTCGAGTCTCTCCATTGACACCACCATCTTTTTCATTTTAAATTACAATAAATTAAATAAATACAAACAACACCAACATTTTTTATATAATTAAATTCCATTTATTCCATTTATTCCTTTAGAAACAAACACCCATTTAGTTTTTACTGATAAAATAATAATTAAACAAACCACCACCACCAGTAAAATATAAATTCTTACAGATCTTATCTTTGAAGATTGTTTTGTTTGTTTATTAGAAAAGCAGTCTTTGCATTGCATCATTAACGAGTTCCGTCAACATGTTAAGGGCATTGGAATAAAAATAACAACTGAGGTCATCCGGATTGTTTTTCCACTCATCTAAAATGTCACGAATGACACTTTCTAGATCGATCCCTTCGTACGTAAATGGTCCAACACCTAGTCGGCTCGTAACTAATCCAAACACTAGCCTGATTTTGGTCGGGTCTACAACTTGTATGGCTTCGTCGTAATGTTCATAGACAAAGTCTTGGAGGCGACATTCCGGCGTGTAGCCATAGAACAGGCATGCGTGGTCCCACTGACTCGGCCAGTCCTCATCACATCCCTCACATCCCAGTAGTTGTTGAGCTTTATACGTCAGATGAAAAATGCGATCGGTGACTACAGCGGTCAGAATCGACTTAATTACATCTCTAACCCGCTTTCTCGTTTCCATTAGTTCCTTATCTTCTTCATCTGCATACATACATGTAAAATAGAAGAAAACAAATATATGATTACCAACGATTTAAACCTTCTTAATGGCATCCGTTATGGATTTACTTTGTTGCGTCAAGCGCAGCCACTGTTCAACGGTTAAATTTATTCCCTTTTTACCAGCCAGTAGTCTGGTTGCCTTCTCATTCATATAATATTCTCTAATGTTAATATATATATTTCCCTTGAAACGCTTTACACAAGCGTAACGCTCACCTCCAAGGTGGAATTTCACCGCATTCGTCTCGTTCTCCTCGTGGTCTGGTTCGGGCACAAACTTTCGTTTCGCACCCTGTCCTCCCGTCACCGAGTTGTCCGCACCAGAAGCTTCTCGGTAGTCTCCCTGAGTATGGGACGGATAGTTGGTCACCAGCGGAGCTTCGAAGTAGTCCGTACCAGAGCCGACTTGATGGTCTACCATTGGTTGGGATGGACCGTCGTTCAGTTCAGCTATCGCAACAGCCAAAAGGTCAGGAGCTGGTCCAGACTCGGGTTGTCTATTCTCGGGCCGGATCGGTAGTGCTTCTGGGATGAACCATACACTGTCACGTGTAAAGATGTTGTAGTAGTATGGACGATTCTCGGTGGTACTGAAACCCTCACGCCATCCCCGTTTCACTTGATAGTGTGTAAGTTTCCTTACAGAGCCAAACGGTTGAAATGCCGCAGAACCCACGGGCGAAGAAGGTGGAACCTGTAGTTGTGCTGTTGTAACAACATTTTCCATGTTTAACGAAGGAAGAGCAGCCATCACTAGTTAATGTGTAATACGTAGACGTAACGACAGCGAATAGATGAAGGTGTGCTCTCTGGAAGTTTCAGAGTAAAAGTGACGCCTACCGTTTAAAATCACCCTGCCTTATATTCGGAAGCGTGGTTTGTTACCGTAACAACCAAACATTCATTCATTATCCAACAATCAGACACAACACGGTCACTTCATGTCCCAGCTCGCCCGCTTTGTTCGATATAATCCAATACGTCATCCCATTGTTGTCTTCTCACTCGTCGGAACATGACTGTGACGTCACATTCTGACAATTGTAGGGATAATATGAGGGTACGACATAACTTAAAACACACCAACAACCACACGCGATATACGACGATACATATATGTATAGAAATGTATTAACTTGAAATTACGAATGAATATTATTTGTTGTAGCAATTGTTTTAAGTTGGGTAATAGTTTTGTTTTTTGTTTTTAGTATGTTGCATAATTCACCTTATACCATACCCATTCAATACAGTTATACAAGATAGGTTTACCCGAATTAATTATTCTACATAATAGTATATACTGGAGGAGTAGAATAATACTTTTATTATTTTATATTTCGTTGTTTCAAAAAAAAAAAAATAATAATAATAATAATAATAATAAATAAATAAATAAATATAAATAAATAAAAAATCCACCTCATTACAATTCCACCTCATCCGCTTCCGCCTCATTTTAATTTTAATTTATTAAAAAAAAAAAAAAAAAACCACCTCCGCCTCATTTGGGCATTAACTTCCGCCTCCGCCTCATCCGCCTCCGCCTCATTTGGGCATCCGCCTCATTTGGGCATCCGCCTCCACCTCATTTGGGGGTACGTTTTACTCAGTATATACTACTCACATCCGTCTCCAGAAGCCCAACAAACCAGGCAGCCTTTACTTCAACTACAAGCAGTTCTTCTCGGTTGTCCTGATGGCTCCGGTAGATTCAAAGTACCAGTTCCTGTGGATCGATGTGGGTGGGGTTGGCCATCAGTCTGATGCCCAGATCTACAACAACAGTGAACTGAAGGAGTGCATTGAAGCTGGCACTTTAGGCATCCCAGATCCAGCTCCTCTTCCCCATGATGATGAAGAGCACCCTATGCCGTACTTCTTCGTGGGAGACGATGCCTTCGCCATGAGGAAGCCCTATGGCCGTCGTAACATGGAACATGGCGCAACTTGGCGCGCGCCATTACATTCCAGTGGATTCCAATAGGCAGATTGTTTGCGCCAAAGGGCGATATATGTTCGCGCCATTTGGTGCCACTTGGCGGACACTTGGCGCTGATTGCTCGATGCAAGTGGCGCGACGAAAATTTCAAACATTTTCTTGCCGCCACATTCAAATTTGGTGCCGTTATGCTAGGAGTCCACTGGGCCAGCGCCAGTTGGTGCCAGTTTGCGCCAATGCAATTTGCTGTGGCGCCTAGTGTCGCCAATAAGGTGCCTAGTGGCGTGTAGTGGCTCAAACTGCCTCCCAACTGGCTCGTGGTGGCCCGTAACGGCACCAAATTTGAATGTGGCGGCAAGAAAATTTCAAAATGTTTGAAATTTTCGTCGCGCCACTTGCATCGAGCAATCAGCGCCAAGTGCCCGCCAAGTGGCACCAAATGGCGCGAACATATCGCCCTTTGGCGCAAACAATCCGCCTATTGGAATCCACTGGTCAGGAATGTAATGGCGCGCGCCAAGTTGCGCCAATGAGATTTCGCGCAGTTCTCCAAGCTCCAGGGATGAGGTTGTGCTGGGCATCCTCCTGGTCCAACATGCGGACGTCCAGTGCCTGATAGCGCTTCCTGATGAGGTTGTGCAGCATGACGGCAGCTTCAACGAGCAGGCGGACTGTGTCTGGTTCCTGTCTCATCTGGCCAAGGAAGCACTGGAACCGCAGAGCCAGAATACCAAAGGCATTTTCAACCACACGCCTTGCCCTGGACAGCCTGTAGTTGAAGATCTTCTGCTGTTGGTCCATGTTACGACGGCCATAGGGCTTCATCATGTACGTCCTCATGGCGAAGGCATCGTCTCCCACGAAGAAGTACGGCATAGGGTGCTCTTCATCATCATGGGGAAGAGGAGCTGGATCTGGGATGCCTAAAGTGCCAGCTTCAATGCACTCCTTCAGTTCACTGTTGTTGTAGATCTGGGCATCAGACTGATGGCCAACCCCACCCACATCGATCCACAGGAACTGGTACTTTGAATCTACCAGAGCCATCAGGACAACCGAGAAGAACTGCTTGTAGTTGAAGTAAAGGTTGCCTGATTTGTTTGGCTTCTGGAGACGGATGTGCTTTCCATCACAGGCTCCCAGACAGTGAGGAAGATTCCATCTGGCTTCAAAATCACCTGCAACCTCAAGCCAGCCTTCATTGGTTGTGGGGAGGGAGATGACTTCTGCAGCATACTCATCCACTATCGCTCTGGCTACATCAGGGACAAACTTCTGGATGGTTTCCTTGCCCACTCGGAAGTTGTAAGACAGCTCGGCATAGGTGGCCCCAGTGGCGAGATGGCGCAGGAAGACGGACAACTTGAGACCAGGGGGAATGGCCTTCCTGAAGTGGGTGTCCTTCTTCTGCAAGTGGGGTGTAAGCCTGACCAACAGGTCATCAAACATCAAAGTGTGGTACTGTCCACGTTCGGCCCTCAACTGTGGGTGGAGCATGGGTCTAAACCACCAGTTGTGCTTCCTTTTCTTCTTAGGAGGCTCTTCTTCTTCAGGATTGGCCAGCATAAGTTGATAGGAAGTGGCCACCTCAGCATCTCTCATCATCTTCTGATGGAGCAGCATCATGACTCCAACATTATCAAAAGCCTCAGACATATCAAAATTGTAAATATTTAGTAGAGATGTTGTTCATACAGCAGCTGAGGAGGGTCTGAACCAGGTAGCCGATGGCCGGTATTTATATAGTCGGCAAGTAGCGCCAAGCGGCGGCAAGTTCAAACCAATTTGGCGACCTTTGGCACAAACTAATCACCAAGTGGCGCAAAGTAGCCGTCTATTGGCGCGAATGGCGCAAACAGGGTGAATTTTGGAATCAAATGGCCGTGTAATGGCGCGAACTGGCGCAAACTGGCGCAACATTTTGGAGCAAGCCGGGTGGCATTTGGCGCACGCCATATGGCACCCAGTTTATTCCACTTGGCGACACATGCCGAGCGGACATTAATTCGGCGCCACAGCGAGCCACTACGCGCCAATCACATAATCTTTGGCGCGAACTGGCACCAACTGGCGCTGGCCCAGTGGACTCCTAGCATTACTGGCCACCACGAGCCAGTTGGGAGGCAGTTTTATTGGCGACACTATAGGCGCCACAGCAAATTGCATTGGCGCAAACTGGCACCAACTGGCGCTGGCCCAGTGGACTCCTGGCATTAGACTTGTTTTGTTAGGCTAATGGAGTTAAGAACCACGTATTTAACCTATTTACAGGATTATTGGTAAAGTTTGTCAGTTTACCAGTAAACTTTTAGGGTTAAAAGACTTTCAGAGTCAAAGCTTTAATGTCTTGAAACGGACAACCGTGTGCATGTTTTAATGGGATTTGGGGTAAAGTTGGTAAAGTTTTGGGTTAAGTATTTGGTGAAGTTTTGGGTTCACTTGGCGAAGTGGGTCGGTGCGTGCTTTTCTGCGGTCAACTAGTATACCCAGGACCCTCACGTGAACGTGTAACGCTTGACGTAATTGGTATTTGGGGAGAACAAACGTGCCATTATTCTTGCCTGCCGGTCGAATTTGAATAAACGCCATCCTCGGCTCCTTCTACACATAAAAACGGCCGTTCGTGTAAGCCAAGAGCCATAACGCATTTGGGCATGTTGCACCGTCCGTCCCGCCTGTCTCCTCCGTCTTTCGTTGATAATGTCAGCCAAGTTGGGACCTCGACAGGTTCGCCAAGTTTATTTGATAACGTATAGCCAAGCCAATTTAGAAATAGTTCCAACTCGTGAGAATTTTGCTACTAAAATAGTCGATGCTTTCAATTTGTGTGGTGTGGCAAAAGTGATTCAGTGGGCCTGCTGTCAAGAGTCGCATAGAAATGGCGGAAAACACTACCATTTGTGTATAAAACTTGAAAAAAACCAACGTTGGGTCCAAATTCGCAAGTATTTATCCCGAGTATATGGCATAAATGTACACTTTTCGTCTAACCACCATAATTATTATAGTGCGTGGAATTATATTACGAAAGAGGTCACAGTGAGTTTATACAGTCAATTGGTCATCCTGATTTGGGGGTACCCGTGACTGATAATGCCTCAAAAGCAACATTACAGCCAACTACATCCGAGCAGCACCCATCATCGGAAGACAAGTTGTCAGCTCGTGGTTGTGGGCGTGGGCGTGGGCGTGGTCGTACGCGACTGACTTCGTATGACGTTTCAGAAATTGTTGTCGAGAAGGGGTTCAGGACGCGCTTGGAACTGATGGCCTTTGCTAATCTACAGAAGTCGGCAGGGCGTACGGATCTGGCTCGGTTCATTATCAACCGCGGCCAAAAGGCCATAAACGAAGTAATACAGGTATGCCCTTTTATATAATTATAGTAGAATTTGCATTGCTTATTTCGGTTTATAGTGTACAAAATGTGGTACTCTATGTATGGGGACTCTTAGCCAAATCATTTCAACATTTTATCCAATTAAATCACTTTGTTCAATGAAGTACACAATGCGTACATGTACATCTCGAGAGGAGGCCACAACCTTCCTCTTTTATAAAAGTTTGCGTGTACCCGTTGATAACGAAAGAGGGCGCCTCTTATGTAAACAATACCGGGCCGTGCAGCACGCTTACGCGTGCATATTGTTTACATAACGGGCCTGATGCCTGATTTGGGTTTTAGGCAAGGAATCTCTCATTCTCAAGTACGACATGGGGGGTTTCACCAACTGTAAATAGTGAGTTTAAAGTAGCGGTTAAAAATTATATTTTAACGCATGTTGATCGGCAGGGTGCCGCCACGGCCACCTAGAGTTGACTGTGTCAGCGTGTGTCTGCATCCTACACTACAGTAGTACATGTACTTAGTGCTAGTACTACACTAGCTACTAGCCCTATGGCTATACCACATTGAATTTGACTCTGCACTGACATCACCTTTTGTAGTCTTATTTGCAATCAATGGTGGCAGTAATAGATTAGAGGAAATTGAAAGTATAGTAAAAATGTGGTAAAATTTCATACAGTTTGTGCAAGTTTCTGTCCCAAATCGTTAATGTTGAGAGTTACCCATTCCTCCACCCCTTACAATGTACATGCCCTAGTTTTTCATTTCTCTATTTCATCACCATCCCCCCCTCCAGCCCCCACCCCACCTATTCCACAACCACCCACCGCACCCACCCCCTCCCCTCATTCTGACAGTCCCCACCCCATTCCTCCTTCCTCTTCGTCCCCCATCAACCCCCCCCCCCCCCTGCCCCCCCCATGACCCCCACTCCCCCGCCCCACCCCATCACACCCCACCCCACCCCCATCACACCCCATTGCCCCCCCCCCCCCATTGCGCCCATTCCTCCTTCCTTTCCCAATTGCCCCCCCCCCCCCCCCCCCCCCCCCCCCCCCCCCCCCCCCCCCGGCCCCCCCACCCTCCACACCCCTCCCTTCGTTACCAGTCTTATTTACAGAATAATGTATCTAATTATGTATTCACAGAATGCTTGGGATCTACATGGAGCGCCAGAACAGCTCGAACGGGATTCGCGTACAAGAATTGAGGTTCTTTGTGAGGTTGCAGCTACACCAGCTGGCTGTAATTGCAATGGGGTGTGGCTTGACTGTGCTCGAGAAATACTGGAACAAAATAACATTGAGATAAGTACATTTGTAAATAGCATATATTTGTTGTTACAAAAGGGGAGAGGAAAATATCGAAATATAATGATAACAGGGCCAGCAAATTGCAGAAAAACATTTCTATTGAATCCATTAAATACCGTATTCAAAACCTTTACTAATCCAGCAACAGGTTCATTTGCCTGGGTTGGAGCAGAAACTAGTGAGGTTGTGTTTCTTAATGATTTTCGTTGGACTGCACAAGTCTTGCCTTGGAATGACATGCTGCTTCTTTTAGAAGGTCAAACAGTCCATCTTGCCTGCACCCAAGAGTTATTATGCAAAAGACCTCGTTTTTGATAAAGATACTCCCATATTTTGCACTGGAAAGCAGCCCTTGGTTTACATTAGGCTGAGGCTATAAACCAGGCACTCCGTGCTTTCCCATCACAACCCGTGTACGAACCCGTCATGGTTATGGAAGGAATGTACCCAATTGATGTACATCGTGTACGTGCAGGTGCATACACATCCACATTCAGGCCCTTGCAGCTGTGAACTGTGCGATCCGCATTCGGGTCATGCATGGAGTGCCTGGCTTATAGCCTCTCCCGTTTACATTACTGGGGGGTCGATAGATTTTCGTGAAACAGAAATGATGACAGTCAGATGGAACACATTCACATTTTCATATCAAATTCCACAAGAACAACAAAAGGATATAGGTCCCTGTAAATTTTGCTTCGCACATTTCATACTGGATAATATTAGTGACGTAGACGACCATTAAGTACTACTCGAATGACTGTTTGCAATCATTTTTTAAACATTAATATTTGTGAATTTTTGTTTGTGCAACATGTTCAAATGCGTTAATTTAGCAGTGAGAACAGAAAATGTGTGCCATTCTGGCAACTTGAGACGGAAGAAGGCAAGCTCAAGAAGGGGAAGGGTGCAGGATTTGCAGATACTTTAAAAAGAATAGACAGAATACAAACATCCAACAATCTTACACTGTGGATGGCCTGGGTGTGATTTCTCTACAAAAATGGAAAGGTGGTTTTAGTGGATGCAATATTGGAGCTAGAATGTGATTTTGGCAGCAATTATCCAAAATCACATCCGAGCCAAAAATCACATCCAGGCTCAATTACACAGGATAATATTGGATGATATTGGACTTGAACGACATAATCCTGGATGTGATTTCTGGCTCGGGTGTGAATGTGGTATTGGGTAATATCCACCAAAATCACATCCATGCAAGTCGCCTTTCCATTTTTGTAGAAACATCACATCCAGGCCATTCACAATGTTACACCCTAAATGACCGAAACCCATATTTAATTGTTTTTCCTTTTTCTCCACTGCAGCCTGTGCCCAGTTTGGAATCAATGTTGCCAGAATGTCTCACAAATATTCTCACTGCCAGGTGGTTTCAAGGTAGTATACACCCTTTGCTTTTGCTTGAATTTATACAATGGGGGCGATATATGGGGGGGGGGGGGGATTCATATTATGATTCACCAAATGTACAAGTTTAATAGTAAGTCACTGTTTGTTTCTTGTTTGCAAAGGGTGTATACTACCTGTGCAAATATACACCCAACCAAACACCACCCCTCTCCACCCCAGCCATCTCTATACTTTTTGCATGTGATTGGACACATGCTTATCAATATTTGGTCCAAAAACCAACAATCACCAACAGGTTATTAATTGTTCAATATAAGGAGTTTCTTGGTTCACTGCACTTGTAAAGAACATAATTTATGCACACCAAACTAAGACAAACGCTGAACAATATGGGTGTGAAGTGCATTGAAATACATGCTTAACAATTTTTTGTTAACATCTGATTACCGGTACAAACAATTTTTGTCATCTTTTCTCCCCAAATGGTGTGCATAATTGTTGTGTTCTTGAACGTTTTGGGAACAAATAAATTGTTATCATGTTATGTTGCATAACATATTTATCCACTTTGTCGTGTGACTGCACAACATTGCAATTTCATTCAATCAAAAAGTGTGTAGTAGTGTTTGGATTAGAACCAAAATTATAAGTTCTTTAGAAAATGTGTGGTACAATATACCGGTAGTAATTAATTTTTTTTTTCAGATGTTAATCAAGAAAATTGAAAAAACAATGTATGAATACAATTTATCAATGTGACCATTTCCAACAAAACTAGAAACAAGTCACACCGGCTAATTTTAAGCCACAATATAAAGTGACCATTGTAAAAACAACCAAACTATGACAAGCTACCGAATAAAGGCAAAAAATAACTTAACTCTAAAAGTCTCGATCATATTGCCATGTATACCGAAAATTTAATGAATAGCTTATATGTAATGCGATCGGGCAAAATGAGTCTTAAGTCAAAACTGGTCACTTTTTAGTTATATTTTCATTTCAAGGGCACTTTAGGCTTTAATTTGGTGCAAACTCCAAATTGGTACGACTTTTGGTTCAAAAGTTATGGCGTGAGTTAGGACACATTGAAAGTACTTTTTAACTCACTTTTTACCTGTTCCCTTCCAAAAATCATATTTTTTTTCACTGTGTGAAAGATGGATATTTTATTTGTCAATAAAAATTGACAATATAAATAAAGTGTAATGTGCATTATAAGTGTGTAGGCTATGCATGATGTCAAAATAGAAATTAAAACTTACAAATGAAATGTGCACAATAATCTGTCGGTGACTTGTTGATTTATTCATTTATTGTTTACTTCTTTTCATGAAATACAGAGTAATCCAATATAGACATTTATGAAACATTTTTATTTTATGACAGTCTTCAATGATTGACACCATGTGACTATAATATCTTCTACAAAAGTTGTGCAGGTTTGAAAACCACTTGTTTGGGAAAACCTACAACTTGTGAAAGAGATAATTGTTGCATGTTGCCACTATGAATAACAGATTGTCTAAAATTGTCAATAACATGTTTAAATGAGAAGTTGATTCAGAGTGAAATGCTATACTGTTCAATAATGCACTAGCTTTCTCAAATATAAAACGTCTTAAATGCCCAAGAGAAATAAATTTATGCAGGTCTTAAAGACTTAGTAATAAAAGGTGCAGCCATTTTAATCATATTAACGCTAATACCATCTGGGCCTGTTGCTTTCCAAACCGACAAAGATGCAATTTGCTTTTTGACAAACTCTTCTGGGATACTAGGGAGAGAACAATGTTCGTAATCTGGTGAAGAAACAAGAGAATGGTCGTGAGAATCATCGGCCTCATTTGAACTTGTGTGATTCTCAGCGGCCATACGTACACCAATTGTTGAAAAATATTCATTGAAATTATTTGGTAACAGCGCCTTGAGAACTCATAAGTACTGGCTGTCTTTGCTTACACCTAATTTCGACCTAAATACATTCGACATCATCATGTTCAAGATCACATCGGCGAGAAAAATTTAGCGTGTTTCTAATATAAATGGCTACCCCGCCACCGTGGCGTGGGATGGGATGGCTTAGGGCTGGGCTGAGATGGCTTCGGGCTGGGCTGAGATGGCTTCGGGCTGGGCTGGGAGGGCTTCCGGCTCGACTAGGAGGGCTTCGGTCTGGGCTGGGGTGTTTCGGGCTGGGCTGGGGTGTTTCGGGCTGGGCTGGGAGGCCTTTGGGTTGGGCTGGGAGGGCTTCAGGCTGGTCTGGGATGGGTTTGAGCTGGGAGGGCTTCGGGCTGGGCTGGGAGGAATTCAACCTGGGCTGAGATGACTTCGACCTGGGCTGAGATGACTTCGACCTGGGCTGAGATGACTTTGGGCTGGGCTGGGATGACTTTGGGCTGGGCTGGGATGGGTTCGGGCTGGGCTTCAGGGTTTCGGGCTAAGCTGGGAGGGCTGACATCAGCAGGTGGGGAAATTATTGTTTCTACCCCGGGATCTATCCATTCTATGCATATATGACCGCATATTAGCCCAGGTTGGACTCCGTACCGCATACTACATGTGGATACAGAGTCCAGGGGTGGGATGGGATGGCTTGGGCTGGGCTGTGATGGCTTCGGGCTGGGCTGGGAGGGCTTCGGGCTCGACTGGGAGGGCTTCGGTCTGGGCTGGGATGTTTCGGACTGGGCTGGGAGGGCTTTAGGCTAGACTGGGAGTGCTTTAGGCTAGGCTGGGATGGCTTCAGGCTGGGCTGGGAGGGCTTCAGCCTGGGCTGGGAGGACTTCAGGATGGTCTGGGATGGGTTTGGGCTGGGCTGGGAGGACTTCGGGCGGGGCTTCAGGCTGGGCTGGGCGGGATTTGGGCGGGGCTTCGGGGCTTCAGGCTGGGCTGGGCGGGCCTCGGGCTGGGCTGGGAGGGCTTCGGGCTCGACTGGGAGGGCTTCGGTCTGGGCTGGGATGTTTCGGACTGGGCTGGGAGGGCTTTAGGCTAGGCTGGGAGTGCTTTAGGCTAGGCTGGGAGGGCTTCAGGCTGGGCTGGGAGGGCTTCAGCCTGGGCTGGGAGGACTTCAGGATGGTCTGGGATGGGTTTGGGCTGGGCTGTGAGGACTTCGGGCGGGGCTTCAGGCTGGGCTGGGCGGGATTTGGGCGGGGCTTCGGGGCTTCAGGCTGGGCTGGGCGGGCCTCGGGCTGGGCTGGGAGGGCTTCGGGCTGGGAGGGCTTCGGGCTGGGCTGGGATGGCTTCGGTCTGGGCTGGGATGTTTCGGGCTGGGATGTTTCGGGCTGGGCTGGGAGGGCTGCTACCCTGGGAGGGCTTCAGGCTGGGCTGGTAGGGCTTTAGGCTGGGCTGGGAGGACTTCGGGCCGGGCTGGGAATTGGGATGGGAAGGCTTTGGGCTGGGCTGGGAGGGATTTGGGCTGGGCTTCGGGGCTTCAAGTTAGGCTGGGAGGGATTTGGGCGGGGCTTCGATGCTTCAGGCTGGGATGGGCGGGCCTCGGGCTAGGCTGGGAGCTTCAGGCTGGGCTGGGAGGGCTTCGGTCTGGGCTGGGATGTTTCGGGCTGGGCTGGGAGGGCTTCAGGCTGGGCTGGGAGGGCTTCAGGATGGTCTGGGATGGGTTTGAGCTGGGCTTTAGGGCTTCGGGATGTGCTGGGAGGACTTCGGGATGGGCTGGGAGGACTTCGGGATGGGCTGGGAGGACTTTGGGCCGGGCAAGGAAGGTTTCGGGCCAGGCTGGGAAGGCTTTGGATTGGGATAGAAAGCGGCTTTGTGCTGGGCTGGGAAGGCTTTGGGCTGGGCTTGGAGGGCTTTGGGCTGGGCTGGGAGGGCTTTGGGGCTTTAATTGGTATGGGCTGGACTGGGATGGGATGGCTTCGGGCTGGGATGGCCATGGGCTGGGGCCGGGACGGCTTTAGGCCGGGTTGGCCACTAGCTGGGTTGGGAAGGCTTTAGGCTGGGATGATTAAACCTGCGTGGGATGAGCTGACCTGAAAGTCGCGTCTCAAAAACATATAGGTTGTCAGGGAGGTAATTCTGGTAGAGTGGCGCACCCTGCCTTAGCGGCTCGTACGGTGGCTGATGCAGCCAGGCGTGCCACAGGACGGTATCACGGTTATGCAAATTACTGACCGATAAAAGAAACTACATCTGACATCAGCAGGTGGGGAAATTATTGTTTCTACCCCGGGATCTATCCATTCTATGCATATATGACCGCATATTAGCCCAGGTTGGACTCCGTACCGCATACTACATGTGGATACAGAGTCCAGGGTATGAAATTCCAAAAACAGGGGGAAAATATTTGTAACAAAAAATTTAATATTCCTACCTTGTGCTGGAAGCTACGAAGACCCAGAGGGGACATTTAAGTATTATGCTTTTTTATTTTTAATACGTACGTACGTGATAATAAGTACGTACGTGATAATAAGTACGTACGTGATAATTTATTACGTACGTACGTGATAATACTAAGTACGTACGTATTATTATCACGTACGTACGTGATAATACGTACGTACTTAATATTATCACATACGTACGTATTAAATTAAATTATACGTACTTAATATTATCACGTACGTACGTATTAAATTAAATTATACGTACTTAATATTATCACGTACGTACGTATTAAATTATCACGAACAAACGTACTATTATCACGTACGTACGTAGTATTATCACGTACGTACGTATTATTATCACGTACACGTGTGTACGTATTAACAAAATAAAAAAGGAAAATACTTAAATGTCCCCTCTGGGTCTTCGTAGTTAACAATTAAAACAGGTGGTTAGGTCCTGGGTTGCAGGTGCATTTCGGAAGCCAACGTGTTCATTCTTCGGTTCAGTAACCACCGCATTCTGGACGAAGCAGTGAGGCGTGGAAGCAGCAGGCAGATTTTGCAACAAACGAACTGCCGACGGCCGGTCAAGATGCTGGCGATACGGGACGTCCTCGACAAAAATCTATGCTGCTGGGATTTTTCCCACGTTTTCATGCTATGTGGGAATGGTAAAATAAAAATAAAGTTTTTCTACTTCTGTGGGGTTGGAAATTAAGATAAGTGGGTTGAGTAAAATGAGTGAATTTGAAGGGGAAAAAGAAACTTGTTTTGTGATTCCTTCCAGCATGGAGGGGGGCGGGTGGGTGCATGGCTATAGGAACAACTAAAGAATCAAGTAACCATCTTTCTAATGCAACTGTTGTTTTCCATTTCAGACTGGAGTCGTGTCCTGGATAACGACGGCTTCTTGGAACAGGTAAATTGTGGGGAAAATTTGGTTTGTGATTCCTTGCTTAAAGGGGCTTTGGACCAACTTAAGGGGACACACCGGCTTTGTTGGGCTATTTTGGGCTCGGAATAGACCCATACATTATTCTGAAGCGCGTTCCATAGTAAATTAGAAATCCTGAAAATGTTTAGCTTTTTTCAAAAATTCAAGGTCACGTGACTTTTCGGAACCAGATTCTGGTTTTGAAAAGTCACATGGTCTTGTGAGTTAGTTTTTTTTCCAGCCGTAGAAACCAGCGCAAAGTGCAAGTTGCTTTTGTCATTCGCGGTTGGTTTCTCTTGTTGGAAATGAGAGTTTCTGGGTGTTGATATGGACGAGAGAATATCTCAGATTTTCCTGTCTTCGCTTCGCAGCGATAAATAATATCCGAAGAAAAAACAGCATAGGCCTGTTGAGGGCGCTAAAGACACCAAAACGTTGCGTTCGAGTTGCTTCCTCGAGTCAGCACTGACCTGAGTGATCACGCAAGGTGTGCACTGATGAGTCGGGAAAACAAGGAATCGAGGTTAAACACGTGTCGACCCATATCGAACGCCACCTTTATTTACAAACACATGATACATAATACGTCGCTACGGCTGGTAAAGCGTATAGCCCAACATTTGCCTTCTTTTTTTTGTTAATTTTAAACATTTCTAGTTAATTACGTGACATTTTGAAAGATAAGCTGTATTAAAAACAAAATAATGCAGGTATTGAAGTGAAATCATACCTCAATGTGGATATGGTAAAAATGCACGTAATATACTTTACACTTAAACCATTTAATTTTCTGTGACATAGGTCCTCATCTGAAAATCTCAAAAGGTGCAAATTTGCTGAGGAAACATGAATTTGGGGGTGGAAAGTTTCATTTTCCTGGAAAACATTTTCCCCCTATACCTCTGATGGTGTCAATGTTTATAATTCTCTCATTTTAATCCAAAAAATATTTTAACAAAATGAGGCCATTTTGAACAATCATGGTAAGGGTTTCAGGAACCTTTTATTTCATTAACAGCAATACTTTTTCTTTTCTCCTCAGGTTTTGATCACCAGCCAAGGGTCCAGTTTAAATAATGTAAGTATCAGTCTCTATTGTAACTTGTGCTTAGAGCCAATTTTACCATGAAAATCTGGGCAATTCTCAATTTGATGTTAATGATATAACAATACATGTAGTACTGGAGTTTTATACATTCACTACCAAAGTAGGTACTTATTTTTCTGTGTGGAGAGAGGCAAGTTATGGTGAAATGCCTTGCTGTTTGGATATATCAACATTTCATACTAAAATTGGCTCTGTGCATGTATATTTTTAAGGAAAGAACTGACCTCCAAATTTAAATCTTGTGGCAAAAAGTAAAACTAAAACAAAATTTGAATGCGTGGCCGGTGAAAATCCATACATAGGCCTAAACTGCATTTTCCGGAAACCATTATTTTTTTTAAAAAATAAAAATAAAATATTGGCCTTTTCGCAATTTCATTGCTTGAGAAATCGAAGTCGTCGGCGGTAGAGTAAGAGTAGTCGTCGGCGTAAGAGTAGTCGTCGGCGGTAGCGTAAGAGTAGTCGTCGGCGGTAGCGTAAGAGTAGTCGTCGGCAGTAGCGTAAGAGTAGTCGTCGGCGGTAGAGTAAGAGTAGTCGTCGGCGGTAGAGTAAGAGTAGTCGTCGGCGGTAGAGTAGTCGTCGGCGGTAGAGTAAGAGTAGTCGTCGGCGGTAGCGTAATAGTAGTCGTCGGCGGTAGAGTAAGAGTAGTCGTCGGCGGTAGCGTAAGAGTAGTCGTCGGCGGTAGTGTAGGAGTAGTCGTCGGCGGTAGAGTAAGAGTAGTCGTCGGCGGTAGAGTAAGAGTAGTCGTCGACGGTAGAGTAAGAGTAGTCGTCGGCGGTAGCGTAAGAGTAGTCGTCGGCGGTAGAGTAAGAGTAGTCGTCGGCGTAAGAGTAGTCGTCGGCGGTAGAGTAAGAGTAGTCGTCGGCGGTAGAGTAAGAGTAGTCGTCGGCGGTAGAGTAAGAGTAGTCGTCGGCGGTAGCGTAAGAGTAGTCGTCGGCGGTAGAGTAAGAGTAGTCGTCGGCGGTAGAGTAAGAGTAGTCGTCGGCGGTAGAGTAAGAGTAGTCGTCGGCGGTAGCGTAAGAGTAGTCGTCGGCGGTAGCATAAGAGTAGTCGTCGGCGGTAGCGTAAGAGTAGTCGTCGGCGGTAGCGTAAGAGTAGTCGTCGGCGGTAGCGTAAGAGTAGTCGTCGGCGGTAGAGTAAGAGTAGTCGTCGGCGGTAGCGTAAGAGTAGTCGTCGGCGGTAGCGTAAGAGTAGTCGTCGGCGGTACAGTAAGAGTAGTCGTCGGCGGTAGAGTAAGAGTAGTCGTCGGCGGTAGAGTAAGAGTAGTCGTCGGCGGTAGCGTAAGAGTAGTCGTCGGCGGTAGAGTAAGAGTAGTCGTCGGCGTAAGAGTAGTCGGCGGCGGTAGAGTAAGAGTAGTCGTCGGCGGTAGAGTAAGAGTAGTCGTCGGCGGTAGAGTAAGAGTAGTCGTCGGCGGTAGAGTAAGAGTAGTCGTCGACGGTAGAGTAAGAGTAGTCGTCGGCGGTAGCGTAAGAGTAGTCGTCGGCGGTAGAGTAAGAGTAGTCGTCGGCGTAAGAGTAGTCGTCGGCGGTAGCGTAAGAGTAGTCGTCGGCGGTAGAGTAAGAGTAGTCGTCGGCGGTAGAGTAAGAGTAGTCGTCGGCGGTAGAGTAAGAGTAGTCGTCGGCGGTAGAGTAAGAGTAGTCGTCGGCGGTAGAGTAAGAGTAGTCGTCGGCGGTAGCGTAAGAGTAGTCGTCGGCGGTAGCATAAGAGTAGTCGTCGGCGGTAGCGTAAGAGTAGTCGTCGGCGGTAGCGTAAGAGTAGTCGTCGGCGGTAGCATAAGAGTAGTCGTCGGCGGTAGAGTAAGAGTAGTCGTCGGCGGTAGAGTAAGAGTAGTCGTCGGCGGTAGAGTAAGAGTAGTCGTCGGCGGTAGAGTAAGAGTAGTCGTCGGCGGTAGAGTAAGAGTAGTCGTCGGCGGTAGCGTAAGAGTAGTCGTCGGCGGTAGCATAAGAGTAGTCGTCGGCGGTAGCGTAAGAGTAGTCGTCGGCGGTAGCGTAAGAGTAGTCGTCGGCGGTAGAGTAAGAGTAGTCGTCGGCGGTAGCGTAAGAGTAGTCGTCGGCGGTAGAGTAAGAGTAGTCGTCGGCGTAAGAGTAGTCGTCGGCGGTAGAGTAAGAGTAGTCGTCGGCGGTAGAGTAAGAGTAGTCGTCGTCGGTAGCGTAAGAGTAGTCGTCGGCGGTAGCATAAGGGTAGTCGTCGGCGGTAGCATAAGAGTAGTCATCGGCGGTAGAGTAAGAGTAGTCGTCGGCGGTAGCGTAAGAGTAGTCGTCGGCGGTAGCGTAAGAGTAATCGTCGGCGTAAGAGTAAGAGTAGTCGTCGGCGGTAGCGTAAGAGTAGTCGTCGGCGGTAGCGTAAGAGTAGTCGTCGGCGGTAGCGTAAGAGTAGTCGTCGGCGGTAGCGTAAGAGTAGTCGTCGGCGGTAGAGTAAGAGTAGTCGTCGGCGTAAGAGTAATAGTAGTCGTCGGCGGTAGCGTAAGAGTAGTCGTCGGCGGTAGAGTAAGAGTAGTCGTCGGCGGTAGAGTAAGAGTAGTCGTCGGCGGTAGAGTAAGAGTAGTCGTCGGCGGTAGAGTAAGAGTAGTCGTCGGCAATAGAGTAAGAGTAGTCGTCGGCGGTAGCGTAAGAGTAGTCGTCGGCGGTAGAGTAACAGTAGTCGTCGGCGGTTGAGTAAGAGTAGTCGTCGGCGGTAGAGTAAGAGTAGTCGTCGGCGTAAGAGTAGTCGTCGGCGGTAGAGTAAGAGTAGTCGTCGGCGGTAGAGTAAGATTAGTCGTCGGCGGTAGCGTAAGAGTAGTCGTCGGCGGTAGAGTAAGAGTAGTCGTCGGCGGTAGAGTAAGAGTAGTCGTCGGCGGTAGCGTAAGAGTAGTCGTCGGCGGTAGAGTAACAGTAGTCGTCGGCGGTTGAGTAAGAGTAGTCGTCGGCGGTAGCGTAAGAGTAGTCGTCGGCGGTAGCGTAAGAGTAGTCGTCGGCGGTAGAGTAAGAGTAGTCGTCGGCGGTAGAGTAAGAGTAGTCGTCGGCGGTAGAGTAAGAGTAGTCGTCGGCGGTAGAGTAAGAGTAGTCGTCGGCAGTAGAGTAAGAGTAGTCGTCGGCGGTAGATTAAGAGTAGTCGTCGGCGGTAGATTAAGAGTAGTCGTCGGCGGTAGATTAAGAGTAGTCGTCGGCGGTAGAGTAAGAGTAGTCGTCGGCGGTAGAGTAAGAGTAGTCGTCGGCGGTAGAGTAAGAGTAGTCGTCGGCGGTAGAGTAAGAGTAGTCGTCGGCGGTAGCGTAAGAGTATTCGTCGGCGGTAGAGTAAGAGTAGTCGTCGGCGGTAGAGTAAGAGTAGTCGTCGGCGGTAGAGTAAGAGTAGTCGTCGGCGGTAGAGTAAGAGTAGTCGTCGGCGGTAGAGTAAGAGTAGTCGTCGGCGGTAGCGTAAGAGTAGTCGTCGGCGGTAGAGTAAGAGTAGTCGTCGGCGGTAGCGTAAGAGTAGTCGTCGGCGGTAGCGTAAGAGTAGTCGTCGGCGGTAGCGTAAGAGTAGTCGTCGGCGGTAGAGTAAGAGTAGTCGTCGGCGGTAGAGTAAGAGTAGTCGTCGGCGGTAGAGTAAGAGTAGTCGTCGGCGGTAGAGTAAGAGTAGTCGTCGGCGATAGAGTAAGAGTAGTCGTCGGCGGTAGAGTAAGAGTAGTCGTCGGCGGTAGAGTAAGAGTAGTCGTCGGCGGTAGAGTAAGAGTAGTCGTCGGCGGTAGAGTAAGAGTAGTCGTCGGCGGTAGAGTAAGAGTAGTCGTCGGCGGTAGAGTAAGAGTAGTCGTCGGCGTAAGAGTAGTCATCGGCGGTAGAGTAAGAGTAGTCGTCGGCGGTAGCGTCAGAGTAGTCGTCGGCGGTAAAGTAAGAGTAGTCGTCGGCGGTAGCGTAAGAGTAGTCGTCGGCGGTAGAGTAAGAGTAGTCGTCGGCGGTAGAGTAAGAGTAGTCGTCGGCGGTAGAGTAAGAGTAGTCGTCGGCGGTAGCGTAAGAGTAGTCGTCGGCGGTAGCGTAAGAGTATTCGTCGGCGGTAGAGTAAGAGTAGTCGTCGGCGGTAGAGTAAGAGTAGTCGTGGGCGGTAGAGTAAGAGTAGTCGTCGGCGGTAGAGTAAGAGTAGTCGTCGGCGGTAGAGTAAGAGTAGTCGTCGGCGGTAGAGTAAGAGTAGTCGTCGGCGGTAGAGTAAGAGTAGTCGTCGGCGGTAGCGTAAGAGTAGTCGTCGGCGGTAGCGTAAGAGTAGTCGTCGGCGGTAGCGTAAGAGTAGTCGTCGGCGGTAGAGTAAGAGTAGTCGTCGGCGGTAGAGTAAGAGTAGTCGTCGGCGGTAGAGTAAGAGTAGTCGTCGGCGGTAGAGTAAGAGTAGTCGTCGGCGGTAGCGTAAGAGTAGTCGTCGGCGGTAGCGTAAGAGTAGTCGTCGGCGGTAGCGTAAGAGTAGTCGTCGGCGGTAGAGTAAGAGTAGTCGTGGGCGGTAGAGTAAGAGTAGTCGTCGGCGGTAGAGTAAGAGTAGTCGTCGGCGGTAGAGTAAGAGTAGTCGTCGGCGGTAGAGTAAGAGTAGTCGTCGGCGGTAGAGTAAGAGTAGTCGGCGGCGGTAGCGTAAGAGTAGTCGTCGGCGGTAGCGTAAGAGTAGTCGTCGGCGGTAGAGTAAGAGTAGTCGTCGGCGGTAGCGTAAGAGTAGTCGTCGGCGGTAGCGTAAGAGTAGTCGTCGGCGGTAGAGTAAGAGTAGTCGTCGGCGGTAGAGTAAGAGTAGTCGTCGGCGGTAGCGTAAGAGTAGTCGTCGGCGGTAGCGTAAGAGTAGTCGTCGGCGGTAGAGTAAGAGTAGTCGTCGGCGGTAGCGTAAGAGTAGTCGTCGGCGGTAGCGTAAGAGTAGTCGTCGGCGGTAGCGTAAGAGTAGTCTTCGGCGGTAGAGTAAGAGTAGTCGTCGGCGGTAGCATAAGAGTAGTCGTCGGCGGTAGAGTAAGAGTAGTCGTCGGCGGTAGAGTAACAGTAGTCGTCGGCGGTTGAGTAAGAGTAGTCGTCGGCGGTAGAGTAAGAGTAGTCGTCGGCGTAAGAGTAGTCGTCGGCGGTAGAGTAAGAGTAGTCGTCGGCGGTAGAGTAAGAGTAGTCGTCGGCGGTAGCGTAAGAGTAGTCGTCGGCGGTAGCGTAAGAGTAGTCGTCGGCGGTAGCGTAAGAGTAATCGTCGGCGGTAGCGTAAGAGTAGTCGTCGGCGGTAGAGTAAGAGTAGTCGTCGGCGGTAGAGTAAGAGTAGTCGTCGGCGGTAGAGTAAGAGTAGTCGTCGGCGGTAGAGTAAGAGTAGTCGTCGGCGGTAGCGTAAGAGTAGTCGTCGGCGGTAGCGTAAGAGTAGTCGTCGGCGGTAGAGTAAGAGTAGTCGTCGGCAATAGCGTAAGAGTAGTCGTCGGCGGTAGAGTAAGAGTAGTCGTCGGCGGTAGAGTAAGAGTAGTCGTCGGCGGTAGCGTAAGAGTAGTCGTCGGCGGTAGAGTAACAGTAGTTGTCGGCGGTTGAGTAAGAGTAGTCGTCGGCGGTAGAGTAAGAGTAGTCGTCGGCGTAAGAGTAGTCGTCGGCGGTAGAGTAAGAGTAGTCGTCGGCGGTAGAGTAAGAGTAGTCGTCGGCGGTAGCGTAAGAGTAGTCGTCGGCGGTAGCGTAAGAGTAGTCGTCGGCGGTAGAGTAAGAGTAGTCGTCGGCGGTAGAGTAATAGTAGTCGGCGGTAGAGTAAGAGTAGTCGTCGGCGGTAGCGTAAGAGTAGTCGTCGGCGGTAGCGTAAGAGTAGTCTTCGGCGGTAGAGTAAGAGTAGTCGTCGGCGGTAGAGTAAGAGTAGTCGTCGGCGGTAGCATAAGAGTAGTCGTCGGCGGTAGAGTAAGAGTAGTCGTCGGCGGTAGAGTAACAGTAGTCGTCGGCGGTTGAGTAAGAGTAGTCGTCGGCGGTAGAGTAAGAGTAGTCGTCGGCGTAAGAGTAGTCGTCGGCGGTAGAGTAAGAGTAGTCGTCGGCGGTAGAGTAAGAGTAGTCGTCGGCGGTAGAGTAAGAGTAGTCGTCGGCGGTAGAGTAAGAGTAGTCGTCGGCGGTAGCGTAAGAGTAGTCGTCGGCGGTAGCGTCAGAGTAGTCGTCGGCGGTAAAGTAAGAGTAGTCGTCGGCGGTAGCGTAAGAGTAGTCGTCGGCGGTAGAGTAAGAGTAGTCGTCGGCGGTAGAGTAAGAGTAGTCGTCGGCGGTAGAGTAAGAGTAGTCGTCGGCGGTAGAGTAAGAGTAGTCGTCGGCGGTAGCGTAAGAGTAGTCGTCGGCGGTAGCGTAAGAGTAGTCTTCGGCGGTAGAGTAAGAGTAGTCGTTGGCGGTAGAGTAAGAGTAGTCGTGGGCGGTAGAGTAAGAGTAGTCGTTGGCGGTAGCGTAAGAGTAGTCGTGGGCGGTAGAGTAAGAGTAGTCGTCGGCGGTAGAGTAAGAGTAGTCGTCGGCGGTAGAGTAAGAGTAGTCGTCGGCGGTAGCGTAAGAGTAGTCGTCGGCGGTAGCGTAAGAGTAGTCGTCGGCGGTAGAGTAAGAGTAGTCGTCGGCGGTAGAGTAAGAGTAGTCGTCGGCGGTAGCGTAAGAGTAGTCGTCGGCGGTAGCGTAAGAGTAGTCGTCGGCGGTAGCGTAAGAGTAGTCGTCGGCGGTAGAGTAAGAGTAGTCGTCGGCGGTAGAGTAAGAGTAGTCGTCGGCGGTAGCGTAAGAGTAGTCGTCGGCGGTAGCGTAAGAGTAGTCGTCGGCGGTAGCGTAAGAGTAGTCGTCGGCGGTAGAGTAAGAGTAGTCGTCGGCGGTAGAGTAAGAGTAGTCGTCGGCGGTAGAGTAATAGTAGTCGTCGGCGGTAGAGTAAGAGTAGTCGTCGGCGGTAGAGTAAGAGTAGTCGTCGGCGGTAGAGTAAGAGTAGTCGTCGGCGGTAGCATAAGAGTAGTCGTCGGCGGTAGCGTAAGAGTAGTCGTCGGCGGTAGCGTAAGAGTAGTCGTCGGCGGTAGAGTAACAGTAGTCGTCGGCGGTTGAGTAAGAGTAGTCGTCGGCGGTAGAGTAAGAGTAGTCGTCGGCGTAAGAGTAGTCGTCGGCGGTAGAGTAAGAGTAGTCGTCGGCGGTAGAGTAAGAGTAGTCGTCGGCGGTAGCGTAAGAGTAGTCGTCGGCGGTAGCGTAAGAGTAGTCGTCGGCGGTAGAGTAAGAGTAGTCGTCGGCGGTAGCGTAAGAGTAGTCGTCGGCGGTAGAGTAAGAGTAGTCGTCGGCGGTAGAGTAAGAGTAGTCGTCGGCGGTAGAGTAAGAGTAGTCGTCGGCGGTAGAGTAAGAGTAGTCGTCGGCGGTAGCGTAAGAGTAGTCGTCGGCGGTAGCGTAAGAGTAGTCGTCGGCGGTAGAGTAAGAGTAGTCGTCGGCAATAGCGTAAGAGTAGTCGTCGGCGGTAGAGTAAGAGTAGTCGTCGGCGGTAGAGTAAGAGTAGTCGTCGGCGGTAGCGTAAGAGTAGTCGTCGGCTGTAGAGTAAGAGTAGTCGTCGGCGGTAGCGTAAGAGTAGTCGTCGGCGGTAGCGTAAGAGTAGTCTTCGGCGGTAGAGTAAGAGTAGTCGTTGGCGGTAGAGTAAGAGTAGTCGTCGGCGTAAGAGTAGTCATCGGCGGTAGAGTAAGAGTAGTCGTCGGCGGTAGAGTAAGAGTAGTCGTCAGCGGTAGAGTAAGAGTAGTCGTCGGCGGTAGCGTAAGAGTATTCGTCGGCGGTAGAGTAAGAGTAGTCGTCGGCGGTAGAGTAAGAGTAGTCGTGGGCGGTAGAGTAAGAGTAGTCGTCGGCGTAAGAGTAGTCGTCGGCGGTAGAGTAAGAGTAGTCGTCGGCGGTAGAGTAAGAGTAGTCGTCGGCAGTAGAGTAAGAGTAGTCGTCGGCGGTAGAGTAAGAGTAGTCGTCGGCGGTAGAGTAAGAGTAGTCGTCGGCGGTAGAGTAAGAGTAGTCGTCGGCGGTAGAGTAAGAGTAGTCGTCGGCGGTAGAGTAAGAGTAGTCGTCGGCGGTAGCGTAAGAGTAGTCGTCGGCGGTAGCGTAAGAGTAGTCGTCGGCGGTAGCGTAAGAGTAGTCGTCGGCGGTAGAGTAAGAGTAGTCGTCGGCGGTAGAGTAAGAGTAGTCGTCGGCGGTAGCGTAAGAGTAGTCGTCGGCGGTAGCGTAAGAGTAGTCGTCGGCGGTAGCGTAAGAGTAGTCGTCGGCGGTAGAGTAAGAGTAGTCGTCGGCGGTAGAGTAAGAGTAGTCGTCGGCGGTAGAGTAATAGTAGTCGTCGGCGGTAGAGTAAGAGTAGTCGTCGGCGGTAGAGTAAGAGTAGTCGTCGGCGGTAGAGTAAGAGTAGTCGTCGGCGGTAGCATAAGAGTAGTCGTCGGCGGTAGCGTAAGAGTAGTCGTCGGCGGTAGCGTAAGAGTAGTCGTCGGCGGTAGAGTAACAGTAGTCGTCGGCGGTTGAGTAAGAGTAGTCGTCGGCGGTAGAGTAAGAGTAGTCGTCGGCGGTAGAGTAAGAGTAGTCGTCGGCGTAAGAGTAGTCATCGGCGGTAGAGTAAGAGTAGTCGTCGGCGGTAGAGTAAGAGTAGTCGTCAGCGGTAGAGTAAGAGTAGTCGTCGGCGGTAGCGTAAGAGTATTCGTCGGCGGTAGAGTAAGAGTAGTCGTCGGCGGTAGAGTAAGAGTAGTCGTGGGCGGTAGAGTAAGAGTAGTCGTCGGCGTAAGAGTAGTCGTCGGCGGTAGAGTAAGAGTAGTCGTCGGCGGTAGAGTAAGAGTAGTCGTCGGCAGTAGAGTAAGAGTAGTCGTCGGCGGTAGAGTAAGAGTAGTCGTCGGCGGTAGAGTAAGAGTAGTCGTCGGCGGTAGAGTAAGAGTAGTCGTCAGCGGTAGCATAAGAGTAGTCGTCGGCGGTAGCGTAAGAGTAGTCGTCGGCGGTAGCGTAAGAGTAGTCGTCGGCAGTAGCGTAAGAGTAGTCGTCGGCGGTAGAGTAACAGTAGTCGTCGGCGGTTGAGTAAGAGTAGTCGTCGGCGGTACAGTAAGAGTAGTCGTCGGCGTAAGAGTAGTCGTCGGCGGTAGAGTAAGAGTAGTCGTCGGCGGTAGAGTAAGAGTAGTCGTCGGCGGTAGAGTAAGAGTAGTCGTGGGCGGTAGAGTAAGAGTAGTCGTCGGCGTAAGAGTAGTCGTCGGCGGTAGAGTAAGAGTAGTCGTCGGCGGTAGAGTAAGAGTAGTCGTCGGCGGTAGAGTAAGAGTAGTCGTCGGCGGTAGAGTAAGAGTAGTCGTCGGCGGTAGAGTAAGAGTAGTCGTCGGCGGTAGAGTAAGAGTAGTCGTCGGCGGTAGAGTAAGAGTAGTCGTCGGCGGTAGCATAAGAGTAGTCGTCGGCGGTAGCGTAAGAGTAGTCGTCGGCGGTAGCGTAAGAGTAGTCGTCGGCGGTAGCGTAAGAGTAGTCGTCGGCGGTACAGTAAGAGTAGTCGTCGGCGTAAGAGTAGTCGTCGGCGGTAGAGTAAGAGTAGTCGTCGGCGGTAGAGTAAGAGTAGTCGTCGGCGGTAGAGTAAGAGTAGTCGTCGGCGGTAGAGTAAGAGTAGTCGTCGGCGGTAGCATAAGAGTAGTCGTCGGAGGTAGCGTAAGAGTAGTCGTCGGCGGTAGCGTAAGAGTAGTCGTCGGCGGTAGCGTAAGAGTAGTCGTCGGCGGTAGAGTAACAGTAGTCGTCGGCGGTTGAGTAAGAGTAGTCGTTGGCGGTAGAGTAAGAGTAGTCGTCGGCGGTAGCGTAAGAGTAGTCGTCGGCGGTAGAGTAACAGTAGTCGTCGGCGGTTGAGTAACAGTAGTCGTCGGCGGTAGCGTAAGAGTAGTCGTCGGCGGTAGAGTAACAGTAGTCGTCGGCGGTTGAGTAACAGTAGTCGTCGGCGGTTGAGTAAGAGTAGTCGTCGGCGGTAGAGTAAGAGTAGTCGTCGGCGTAAGAGTAAGAGTAGTCGTCGGCGGTAGCGTAAGAGTAGTCGTCGGCGGTAGCGTAAGGGTAGTCGTCGGCGGTAGAGTAAGAGTAGTCGTCGGCGGTAGAGTAATAGTAGTCGTCGGGGTAAGAGTAGTCGTCGGCGGTAGAGTAAGAGTAGTCGTCGGCGGTAGAGTAAGAGTAGTCGTCGGCGGTAGAGTAATAGTAGTCGTCGGGGTAAGAGTAGTCGTCGGCGGTAGAGTAAGAGTAGTCGTCGGCGGTAGAGTAATAGTAGTCGTCGGGGTAAGAGTAGTCGTCGGCGGTAGAGTAAGAGTAGTCGTCGGCGGTAGAGTAAGAGTAGTCGTCGGCGTAAGAGTAAGAGTAGTCGTCGGCGTAAGAGTAAGAGTAGTCGTCGGCGGTAGAGTAAGAGTAGTCGTCGGCGGTAGAGTAATAGTAGTCGTCGGCGTAAGAGTAGTCGTCGGCGGTAGAGTAAGAGTAGTCGTCGGCGGTAGAGTAAGAGTAGTCGTCGGCGGTAGCGTAAGAGTAGTCGTCGGCGGTAGCGTAAGAGTAGTCGTCGGCGGTAGAGTAAGAGTAGTCGTCGGCGGTAGAGTAAGAGTAGTCGTCGGCGTAAGAGTAAGAGTAGTCGTCGGCGTAAGAGTAAGAGTAGTCGTCGGCGGTAGCGTAAGAGTAGTCGTCGGCGGTAGCGTAAGAGTAGTCGTCGGCGGTAGAGTAAGAGTAGTCGTCGGCGGTAGAGTAAGAGTAGTCGTCGGCGGTAGAGTAAGAGTAGTCGTCGGCGGTAGAGTAAGAGTAGTCGTCGGCGGTAGAGTAAGAGTAGTCGTCGGCGGTAGAGTAAGAGTAGTCGTCGGCGGTAGATTAAGAGTAGTCGTCGGCGGTAGATTAAGAGTAGTCGTCGGCGGTAGAGTAAGAGTAGTCGTCGGCGGTAGAGTAAGAGTAGTCGTCGGCGGTAGAGTAAGAGTAGTCGTCGGCGGTAGAGTAAGAGTAGTCGTCGGCGGTAGAGTAAGAGTAGTCGTCGGCGGTAGAGTAAGAGTAGTCGTCCGCGGTAGAGTAAGAGTAGTCGTCGGCGGTAGAGTAAGAGTAGTCGTCGGCGGTAGCGTAAGAGTAGTCGTCGGCGGTAGCGTAAGAGTAGTCGTCGGCGGTAGAGTAACAGTAGTCGTCGGCGGTTGAGTAACAGTAGTCGTCGGCGGTAGCGTAAGAGTAGTCGTCGGCGGTAGAGTAACAGTAGTCGTCGGCGGTTGAGTAACAGTAGTCGTCGGCGGTTGAGTAAGAGTAGTCGTCGGCGGTAGAGTAAGAGTAGTCGTCGGCGTAAGAGTAGTCGTCGGCGGTAGAGCAAGAGTAGTCGTCGGCGGTAGAGTAAGAGTAGTCGTCGGCGGTAGAGTAAGAGTAGTCGTCGGCGGTAGCGTAAGAGTAGTCGTCGGCGGTAGAGTAAGAGTAGTCGTCGGCGGTAGCGTAAGAGTAGTCGTCGGCGGTAGCGTAAGAGTAGTCGTCGGCGGTAGAGTAAGAGTAGTCGTCGGCGTAAGAGTAGTCGTCGGCGGTAGAGTAAGAGTAGTCGTCGGCGGTAGAGTAAGAGTAGTCGTCGGCGGTAGAGTAAGAGTAGTCGTCGGCGGTAGCGTAAGAGTAGTCGTCGGCGGTAGCGTAAGAGTAGTCGTCGGCGGTAAAGTAAGAGTAGTCGTCGGCGGTAGCGTAAGAGTAGTCGTCGGCGGTAGAGTAAGAGTAGTCGGCGGCGGTAGAGTAAGAGTAGTCGTTGGCGGTAGAGTAAGAGTAGTCGTCGGCGTAAGAGTAGTCATCAGCGGTAGAGTAAGAGTAGTCGTCGGCGGTAGAGTAAGAGTAGTCGTCGGCGGTAGAGTAAGAGTAGTCGTCGGCGGTAGAGTAAGAGTAGTCGTCGGCGGTAGAGTAAGAGTAGTCGTCGGCGGTAGCATAAGAGTAGTCGTCGGAGGTAGCGTAAGAGTAGTCGTCGGCGGTAGCGTAAGAGTAGTCGTCGGCGGTAGCGTAAGAGTAGTCGTCGGCGGTAGAGTAACAGTAGTCGTCGGCGGTTGAGTAAGAGTAGTCGTTGGCGGTTGAGTAAGAGTAGTCGTCGGCGTAAGAGTAGTCGTCGGCGTAAGAGTAAGAGTAGTCGTCGACGGTAGAGTAAGAGTAGTCGTCGGCGGTAGAGTAATAGTAGTCGTCGGCGTAAGAGTAGTCGTCGGCGGTAGAGTAAGAGTAGTCGTCGGCGGTAGAGTAAGAGTAGTCGTCGGCGGTAGCGTAAGAGTAGTCGTCGGCGGTAGCGTAAGAGTAGTCGTCGGCGGTAGAGTAAGAGTAGTCGTCGGCGGTAGAGTAAGAGTAGTCGTCGGCGGTAGAGTAAGAGTAGTCGTCGGCGGTAGCGTAAGAGTAGTCGTCGGCGGTAGCGTAAGAGTAGTCGTCGGCGGTAGAGTAACAGTAGTCGTCGGCGGTTGAGTAACAGTAGTCGTCGGCGGTAGCGTAAGAGTAGTCGTCGGCGGTAGAGTAACAGTAGTCGTCGGCGGTTGAGTAACAGTAGTCGTCGGCGGTTGAGTAAGAGTAGTCGTCGGCGGTAGAGTAAGAGTAGTCGTCGGCGTAAGAGTAGTCGTCGGCGGTAGAGTAAGAGTAGTCGTCGGCGGTAGAGTAAGAGTAGTCGTCGGCGGTAGAGTAAGAGTAGTCGTCGGCGGTAGAGTAAGAGTAGTCGTCGGCGGTAGAGTAAGAGTAGTCGTCGGCGGTAGCATAAGAGTAGTCGTCGGAGGTAGCGTAAGAGTAGTCGTCGGCGGTAGCGTAAGAGTAGTCGTCGGCGGTAGCGTAAGAGTAGTCGTCGGCGGTAGAGTAACAGTAGTCGTCGGCGGTTGAGTAAGAGTAGTCGTTGGCGGTTGAGTAAGAGTAGTCGTCGGCGTAAGAGTAGTCGTCGGCGTAAGAGTAAGAGTAGTCGTCGACGGTAGAGTAAGAGTAGTCATCGGCGGTAGAGTAATAGTAGTCGTCGGCGTAAGAGTAGTCGTCGGCGGTAGAGTAAGAGTAGTCGTCGGCGGTAGAGTAAGAGTAGTCGTCGGCGGTAGCGTAAGAGTAGTCGTCGGCGGTAGCGTAAGAGTAGTCGTCGGCGGTAGAGTAAGAGTAGTCGTCGGCGGTAGAGTAAGAGTAGTCGTCGGCGGTAGAGTAAGAGTAGTCGTCGGCGGTAGCGTAAGAGTAGTCGTCGGCGGTAGCGTAAGAGTAGTCGTCGGCGGTAGAGTAACAGTAGTCGTCGGCGGTTGAGTAACAGTAGTCGTCGGCGGTAGCGTAAGAGTAGTCGTCGGCGGTAGAGTAACAGTAGTCGTCGGCGGTTGAGTAACAGTAGTCGTCGGCGGTTGAGTAAGAGTAGTCGTCGGCGGTAGAGTAAGAGTAGTCGTCGGCGTAAGAGTAGTCGTCGGCGGTAGAGTAAGAGTAGTCGTCGGCGGTAGAGTAAGAGTAGTCGTCGGCGGTAGAGTAAGAGTAGTCGTCGGCGGTAGCGTAAGAGTAGTCGTCGGCGGTAGAGTAAGAGTAGTCGTCGGCGGTAGAGTAAGAGTAGTCGTCGGCGGTAGAGTAATAGTAGTCGTCGGGGTAAGAGTAGTCGTCGGCGGTAGAGTAAGAGTAGTCGTCGGCGGTAGAGTAAGAGTAGTCGTCGGCGTAAGAGTAAGAGTAGTCGTCGGCGGTAGAGTAAGAGTAGTCGTCGGCGGTAGAGTAATAGTAGTCGTCGGCGTAAGAGTAGTCGTCGGCGGTAGAGTAAGAGTAGTCGTCGGCGGTAGAGTAAGAGTAGTCGTCGGCGGTAGCGTAAGAGTAGTCGTCGGCGGTAGCGTAAGAGTAGTCGTCGGCGGTAGAGTAAGAGTAGTCGTCGGCGGTAGAGTAATAGTAGTCGTCGGGGTAAGAGTAGTCGTCGGCGGTAGAGTAAGAGTAGTCGTCGGCGGTAGAGTAAGAGTAGTCGTCGGCGGTAGAGTAAGAGTAGTCGTCGGCGGTAGAGTAATAGTAGTCGTCGGGGTAAGAGTAGTCGTCGGCGGTAGAGTAAGAGTAGTCGTCGGCGGTAGAGTAATAGTAGTCGTCGGGGTAAGAGTAGTCGTCGGCGGTAGAGTAAGAGTAGTCGTCGGCGGTAGAGTAAGAGTAGTCGTCGGCGTAAGAGTAAGAGTAGTCGTCGGCGTAAGAGTAAGAGTAGTCGTCGGCGGTAGAGTAAGAGTAGTCGTCGGCGGTAGAGTAATAGTAGTCGTCGGCGTAAGAGTAGTCGTCGGCGGTAGAGTAAGAGTAGTCGTCGGCGGTAGAGTAAGAGTAGTCGTCGGCGGTAGCGTAAGAGTAGTCGTCGGCGGTAGCGTAAGAGTAGTCGTCGGCGGTAGAGTAAGAGTAGTCGTCGGCGGTAGAGTAAGAGTAGTCGTCGGCGTAAGAGTAAGAGTAGTCGTCGGCGGTAGCGTAAGAGTAGTCGTCGGCGGTAGCGTAAGAGTAGTCGTCGGCGGTAGAGTAAGAGTAGTCGTCGGCGGTAGAGTAAGAGTAGTCGTCGGCGGTAGAGTAAGAGTAGTCGTCGGCGGTAGAGTAAGAGTAGTCGTCGGCGGTAGAGTAAGAGTAGTCGTCGGCGGTAGAGTAAGAGTAGTCGTCGGCGGTAGATTAAGAGTAGTCGTCGGCGGTAGATTAAGAGTAGTCGTCGGCGGTAGAGTAAGAGTAGTCGTCGGCGGTAGAGTAAGAGTAGTCGTCGGCGGTAGAGTAAGAGTAGTCGTCGGCGGTAGAGTAAGAGTAGTCGTCGGCGGTAGAGTAAGAGTAGTCGTCGGCGGTAGAGTAAGAGTAGTCGTCGGCGGTAGCGTAAGAGTAGTCGTCGGCGGTAGAGTAAGAGTAGTCGTCGGCGGTAGAGTAAGAGTAGTCGTCGGCGTAAGAGTAGTCGTCGGCGGTAGAGTAAGAGTAGTCGTCGGCGGTAGAGTAAGAGTAGTCGTCGGCGGTAGAGTAAGAGTAGTCGTCGGCGGTAGCGTAAGAGTAGTCGTCGGCGGTAGCGTAAGAGTAGTCGTCGGCGGTAAAGTAAGAGTAGTCGTCGGCGGTAGCGTAAGAGTAGTCGTCGGCGGTAGAGTAAGAGTAGTCGGCGGCGGTAGAGTAAGAGTAGTCGTTGGCGGTAGAGTAAGAGTAGTCGTCGGCGTAAGAGTAGTCATCAGCGGTAGAGTAAGAGTAGTCGTCGGCGGTAGAGTAAGAGTAGTCGTCGGCGGTAGCGTAAGAGTAGTCGTCGGCGGTAGCGTAAGAGTAGTCGTCGGCGGTAGAGTAAGAGTAGTCGTCGGCGGTAGAGTAAGAGTAGTCGTCGGCGGTAGCGTAAGAGTAGTCGTCGGCGGTAGCGTAAGAGTAGTCGTCGGCGGTAGAGTAAGAGTAGTCGTCGGCGGTAGAGTAATAGTAGTCGTCGGGGTAAGAGTAGTCGTCGGCGGTAGAGTAAGAGTAGTCGTCGGCGGTAGAGTAAGAGTAGTCGTCGGCGTAAGAGTAAGAGTAGTCGTCGGCGGTAGCGTAAGAGTAGTCGTCGGCGGTAGCGTAAGAGTAGTCGTCGGCGGTAGAGTAAGAGTAGTCGTCGGCGGTAGAGTAAGAGTAGTCGTCGGCGGTAGAGTAAGAGTAGTCGTCGGCGGTAGAGTAAGAGTAGTCGTCGGCGGTAGAGTAAGAGTAGTCGTCGGCGGTAGAGTAAGAGTAGTCGTCGGCGGTAGATTAAGAGTAGTCGTCGGCGGTAGATTAAGAGTAGTCGTCGGCGGTAGAGTAAGAGTAGTCGTCGGCGGTAGAGTAAGAGTAGTCGTCGGCGGTAGAGTAAGAGTAGTCGTCGGCGGTAGAGTAAGAGTAGTCGTCGGCGGTAGAGTAAGAGTAGTCGTCGGCGGTAGAGTAAGAGTAGTCGTCGGCGGTAGCGTAAGAGTAGTCGGCGGCGGTAGCGTAAGAGTAGTCGTCGGCGGTAGAGTAACAGTAGTCGTCGGCGGTTGAGTAACAGTAGTCGTCGGCGGTAGCGTAAGAGTAGTCGTCGGCGGTAGAGTAACAGTAGTCGTCGGCGGTTGAGTAACAGTAGTCGTCGGCGGTTGAGTAAGAGTAGTCGTCGGCGGTAGAGTAAGAGTAGTCGTCGGCGTAAGAGTAGTCGTCGGCGGTAGAGTAAGAGTAGTCGTCGGCGGTAGAGTAAGAGTAGTCGTCGGCGGTAGAGTAAGAGTAGTCGCCGGCGGTAGCGTAAGAGTAGTCGTCGGCGGTAGAGTAAGAGTAGTCGTCGGCGGTAGCGTAAGAGTAGTCGTCGGCGGTAGCGTAAGAGTAGTCGTCGGCGGTAGAGTAAGAGTAGTCGTCGGCGTAAGAGTAGTCGTCGGCGGTAGAGTAAGAGTAGTCGTCGGCGGTAGAGTAAGAGTAGTCGTCGGCGGTAGAGTAAGAGTAGTCGTCGGCGGTAGCGTAAGAGTAGTCGTCGGCGGTAAAGTAAGAGTAGTCGTCGGCGGTAGCGTAAGAGTAGTCGTCGGCGGTAGAGTAAGAGTAGTCGGCGGCGGTAGAGTAAGAGTAGTCGTTGGCGGTAGAGTAAGAGTAGTCGTCGGCGTAAGAGTAGTCATCGGCGGTAGCGTAAGAGTGGTCGTCGGCGGTAGCGTAAGAGTAGTCGTCGGCGGTAGAGTAAGAGTAGTCGTCGGCGGTAGCGTAAGAGTAGTCGTCGGCGGTAGCATAAGAGTATTCGTCGGCGGTAGAGTAAGAGTAGTCGTCGGCGGTAGAGTAAGAGTAGTCGTGGGCGGTAGAGTAAGAGTAGTCGTCGGCGTAAGAGTAGTCGTCGGCGGTAGAGTAAGAGTAGTCGTCGGCGGTAGAGTAAGAGTAGTCGTCGGCAGTAGAGTAAGAGTAGTCGTCGGCGGTAGAGTAAGAGTAGTCGTCGGCGGTAGAGTAAGAGTAGTCGTCGGCGGTAGAGTAAGAGTAGTCGTCGGCGGTAGAGTAAGAGTAGTCGTCGGCGGTAGCATAAGAGTAGTCGTCGGCGGTAGCGTAAGAGTAGTCGTCGGCGGTAGCGTAAGAGTAGTCGTCGGCAGTAGCGTAAGAGTAGTCGTCGGCGGTAGAGTAACAGTAGTCGTCGGCGGTTGAGTAAGAGTAGTCGTCGGCGGTACAGTAAGAGTAGTCGTCGGCGTAAGAGTAGTCGTCGGCGGTAGAGTAAGAGTAGTCGTCGGCGGTAGAGTAAGAGTAGTCGTCGGCGGTAGAGTAATAGTAGTCGTCGGCGTAAGAGTAGTCGTCGGCGTAAGAGTAAGAGTAGTCGTCGGCGTAAGAGTAAGAGTAGTCGTCGGCGGTAGAGTAAGAGTAGTCGTCGGCGGTAGAGTAATAGTAGTCGTCGGCGTAAGAGTAGTCGTCGGCGGTAGAGTAAGAGTAGTCGTCGGCGGTAGAGTAAGAGTAGTCGTCGGCGGTAGCGTAAGAGTAGTCGTCGGCGGTAGCGTAAGAGTAGTCGTCGGCGGTAGAGTAAGAGTAGTCGTCGGCGGTAGAGTAAGAGTAGTCGTCGGCGTAAGAGTAAGAGTAGTCGTCGGCGGTAGCGTAAGAGTAGTCGTCGGCGGTAGCGTAAGAGTAGTCGTCGGCGGTAGAGTAAGAGTAGTCGTCGGCGGTAGAGTAAGAGTAGTCGTCGGCGGTAGAGTAAGAGTAGTCGTCGGCGGTAGAGTAAGAGTAGTCGTCGGCGGTAGAGTAAGAGTAGTCGTCGGCGGTAGAGTAAGAGTAGTCGTCGGCGGTAGATTAAGAGTAGTCGTCGGCGGTAGATTAAGAGTAGTCGTCGGCAGTAGAGTAAGAGTAGTCGTCGGCGGTAGAGTAAGAGTAGTCGTCGGCGGTAGAGTAAGAGTAGTCGTCGGCGGTAGAGTAAGAGTAGTCGTCGGCGGTAGAGTAAGAGTAGTCGTCGGCGGTAGAGTAAGAGTAGTCGTCCGCGGTAGAGTAAGAGTAGTCGTCGGCGGTAGAGTAAGAGTAGTCGTCGGCGGTAGCGTAAGAGTAGTCGTCGGCGGTAGCATAAGAGTATTCGTCGGCGGTAGAGTAAGAGTAGTCGTCGGCGGTAGAGTAAGAGTAGTCGTGGGCGGTAGAGTAAGAGTAGTCGTCGGCGTAAGAGTAGTCGTCGGCGGTAGAGTAAGAGTAGTCGTCGGCGGTAGAGTAAGAGTAGTCGTCGGCAGTAGAGTAAGAGTAGTCGTCGGCGGTAGAGTAAGAGTAGTCGTCGGCGGTAGAGTAAGAGTAGTCGTCGGCGGTAGAGTAAGAGTAGTCGTCGGCGGTAGAGTAAGAGTAGTCGTCGGCGGTAGCATAAGAGTAGTCGTCGGCGGTAGCGTAAGAGTAGTCGTCGGCGGTAGCGTAAGAGTAGTCGTCGGCAGTAGCGTAAGAGTAGTCGTCGGCGGTAGAGTAACAGTAGTCGTCGGCGGTTGAGTAAGAGTAGTCGTCGGCGGTACAGTAAGAGTAGTCGTCGGCGTAAGAGTAGTCGTCGGCGGTAGAGTAAGAGTAGTCGTCGGCGGTAGAGTAAGAGTAGTCGTCGGCGGTAGAGTAATAGTAGTCGTCGGCGTAAGAGTAGTCGTCGGCGTAAGAGTAAGAGTAGTCGTCGGCGTAAGAGTAAGAGTAGTCGTCGGCGGTAGAGTAAGAGTAGTCGTCGGCGGTAGAGTAATAGTAGTCGTCGGCGTAAGAGTAGTCGTCGGCGGTAGAGTAAGAGTAGTCGTCGGCGGTAGAGTAAGAGTAGTCGTCGGCGGTAGCGTAAGAGTAGTCGTCGGCGGTAGCGTAAGAGTAGTCGTCGGCGGTAGCGTAAGAGTAGTCGTCGGCGGTAGAGTAAGAGTAGTCGTCGGCGGTAGAGTAAGAGTAGTCGTCGGCGTAAGAGTAAGAGTAGTCGTCGGCGGTAGCGTAAGAGTAGTCGTCGGCGGTAGCGTAAGAGTAGTCGTCGGCGGTAGAGTAAGAGTAGTCGTCGGCGGTAGAGTAAGAGTAGTCGTCGGCGGTAGAGTAAGAGTAGTCGTCGGCGGTAGAGTAAGAGTAGTCGTCGGCGGTAGAGTAAGAGTAGTCGTCGGCGGTAGAGTAAGAGTAGTCGTCGGCGGTAGATTAAGAGTAGTCGTCGGCGGTAGATTAAGAGTAGTCGTCGGCAGTAGAGTAAGAGTAGTCGTCGGCGGTAGAGTAAGAGTAGTCGTCGGCGGTAGAGTAAGAGTAGTCGTCGGCGGTAGAGTAAGAGTAGTCGTCGGCGGTAGAGTAAGAGTAGTCGTCGGCGGTAGAGTAAGAGTAGTCGTCCGCGGTAGAGTAAGAGTAGTCGTCGGCGGTAGAGTAAGAGTAGTCGTCGGCGGTAGCGTAAGAGTAGTCGTCGGCGGTAGCGTAAGAGTAGTCGTCGGCGGTAGAGTAACAGTAGTCGTCGGCGGTTGAGTAACAGTAGTCGTCGGCGGTAGCGTAAGAGTAGTCGTCGGCGGTAGAGTAACAGTAGTCGTCGGCGGTTGAGTAACAGTAGTCGTCGGCGGTTGAGTAAGAGTAGTCGTCGGCGGTAGAGTAAGAGTAGTCGTCGGCGTAAGAGTAGTCGTCGGCGGTAGAGTAAGAGTAGTCGTCGGCGGTAGAGTAAGAGTAGTCGTCGGCGGTAGAGTAAGAGTAGTCGTCGGCGGTAGCGTAAGAGTAGTCGTCGGCGGTAGAGTAAGAGTAGTCGTCGGCGGTAGCGTAAGAGTAGTCGTCGGCGGTAGCGTAAGAGTAGTCGTCGGCGGTAGAGTAAGAGTAGTCGTCGGCGTAAGAGTAGTCGTCGGCGGTAGAGTAAGAGTAGTCGTCGGCGGTAGAGTAAGAGTAGTCGTCGGCGGTAGAGTAAGAGTAGTCGTCGGCGGTAGCGTAAGAGTAGTCGTCGGCGGTAGCGTAAGAGTAGTCGTCGGCGGTAAAGTAAGAGTAGTCGTCGGCGGTAGCGTAAGAGTAGTCGTCGGCGGTAGAGTAAGAGTAGTCGGCGGCGGTAGAGTAAGAGTAGTCGTTGGCGGTAGAGTAAGAGTAGTCGTCGGCGTAAGAGTAGTCATCAGCGGTAGAGTAAGAGTAGTCGTCGGCGGTAGAGTAAGAGTAGTCGTCGGCGGTAGCGTAAGAGTAGTCGTCGGCGGTAGAGTAAGAGTAGTCGTCGGCGGTAGAGTAAGAGTAGTCGTCGGCGGTAGCGTAAGAGTAGTCGTCGGCGGTAGCGTAAGAGTAGTCGTCGGCGGTAGAGTAACAGTAGTCGTCGGCGGTTGAGTAACAGTAGTCGTCGGCGGTAGCGTAAGAGTAGTCGTCGGCGGTAGAGTAACAGTAGTCGTCGGCGGTTGAGTAACAGTAGTCGTCGGCGGTTGAGTAAGAGTAGTCGTCGGCGGTAGAGTAAGAGTAGTCGTCGGCGTAAGAGTAGTCGTCGGCGGTAGAGTAAGAGTAGTCGTCGGCGGTAGAGTAAGAGTAGTCGTCGGCGGTAGAGTAAGAGTAGTCGCCGGCGGTAGCGTAAGAGTAGTCGTCGGCGGTAGAGTAAGAGTAGTCGTCGGCGGTAGCGTAAGAGTAGTCGTCGGCGGTAGCGTAAGAGTAGTCGTCGGCGGTAGAGTAAGAGTAGTCGTCGGCGTAAGAGTAGTCGTCGGCGGTAGAGTAAGAGTAGTCGTCGGCGGTAGAGTAAGAGTAGTCGTCGGCGGTAGAGTAAGAGTAGTCGTCGGCGGTAGCGTAAGAGTAGTCGTCGGCGGTAAAGTAAGAGTAGTCGTCGGCGGTAGCGTAAGAGTAGTCGTCGGCGGTAGAGTAAGAGTAGTCGGCGGCGGTAGAGTAAGAGTAGTCGTTGGCGGTAGAGTAAGAGTAGTCGTCGGCGTAAGAGTAGTCATCGGCGGTAGCGTAAGAGTGGTCGTCGGCGGTAGCGTAAGAGTAGTCGTCGGCGGTAGAGTAAGAGTAGTCGTCGGCGGTAGCGTAAGAGTAGTCGTCGGCGGTAGCATAAGAGTATTCGTCGGCGGTAGAGTAAGAGTAGTCGTCGGCGGTAGAGTAAGAGTAGTCGTGGGCGGTAGAGTAAGAGTAGTCGTCGGCGTAAGAGTAGTCGTCGGCGGTAGAGTAAGAGTAGTCGTCGGCGGTAGAGTAAGAGTAGTCGTCGGCAGTAGAGTAAGAGTAGTCGTCGGCGGTAGAGTAAGAGTAGTCGTCGGCGGTAGAGTAAGAGTAGTCGTCGGCGGTAGAGTAAGAGTAGTCGTCGGCGGTAGAGTAAGAGTAGTCGTCGGCGGTAGCATAAGAGTAGTCGTCGGCGGTAGCGTAAGAGTAGTCGTCGGCGGTAGCGTAAGAGTAGTCGTCGGCAGTAGCGTAAGAGTAGTCGTCGGCGGTAGAGTAACAGTAGTCGTCGGCGGTTGAGTAAGAGTAGTCGTCGGCGGTACAGTAAGAGTAGTCGTCGGCGTAAGAGTAGTCGTCGGCGGTAGAGTAAGAGTAGTCGTCGGCGGTAGAGTAAGAGTAGTCGTCGGCGGTAGAGTAATAGTAGTCGTCGGCGTAAGAGTAGTCGTCGGCGTAAGAGTAAGAGTAGTCGTCGGCGTAAGAGTAAGAGTAGTCGTCGGCGGTAGAGTAAGAGTAGTCGTCGGCGGTAGAGTAATAGTAGTCGTCGGCGTAAGAGTAGTCGTCGGCGGTAGAGTAAGAGTAGTCGTCGGCGGTAGAGTAAGAGTAGTCGTCGGCGGTAGCGTAAGAGTAGTCGTCGGCGGTAGCGTAAGAGTAGTCGTCGGCGGTAGAGTAAGAGTAGTCGTCGGCGGTAGAGTAAGAGTAGTCGTCGGCGTAAGAGTAAGAGTAGTCGTCGGCGGTAGCGTAAGAGTAGTCGTCGGCGGTAGCGTAAGAGTAGTCGTCGGCGGTAGAGTAAGAGTAGTCGTCGGCGGTAGAGTAAGAGTAGTCGTCGGCGGTAGAGTAAGAGTAGTCGTCGGCGGTAGAGTAAGAGTAGTCGTCGGCGGTAGAGTAAGAGTAGTCGTCGGCGGTAGAGTAAGAGTAGTCGTCGGCGGTAGATTAAGAGTAGTCGTCGGCGGTAGATTAAGAGTAGTCGTCGGCAGTAGAGTAAGAGTAGTCGTCGGCGGTAGAGTAAGAGTAGTCGTCGGCGGTAGAGTAAGAGTAGTCGTCGGCGGTAGAGTAAGAGTAGTCGTCGGCGGTAGAGTAAGAGTAGTCGTCGGCGGTAGAGTAAGAGTAGTCGTCCGCGGTAGAGTAAGAGTAGTCGTCGGCGGTAGAGTAAGAGTAGTCGTCGGCGGTAGCGTAAGAGTAGTCGTCGGCGGTAGCGTAAGAGTAGTCGTCGGCGGTAGAGTAACAGTAGTCGTCGGCGGTTGAGTAAGAGTAGTCGTCGGCGGTAGAGTAACAGTAGTCGTCGGCGGTTGAGTAACAGTAGTCGTCGGCGGTTGAGTAAGAGTAGTCGTCGGCGGTAGAGTAAGAGTAGTCGTCGGCGTAAGAGTAGTCGTCGGCGGTAGAGTAAGAGTAGTCGTCGGCGGTAGAGTAAGAGTAGTCGTCGGCGGTAGAGTAAGAGTAGTCGTCGGCGGTAGCGTAAGAGTAGTCGTCGGCGGTAGAGTAAGAGTAGTCGTCGGCGGTAGCGTAAGAGTAGTCGTCGGCGGTAGCGTAAGAGTAGTCGTCGGCGGTAGAGTAAGAGTAGTCGTCGGCGTAAGAGTAGTCGTCGGCGGTAGAGTAAGAGTAGTCGTCGGCGGTAGAGTAAGAGTAGTCGTCGGCGGTAGAGTAAGAGTAGTCGTCGGCGGTAGCGTAAGAGTAGTCGTCGGCGGTAGCGTAAGAGTAGTCGTCGGCGGTAAAGTAAGAGTAGTCGTCGGCGGTAGCGTAAGAGTAGTCGTCGGCGGTAGAGTAAGAGTAGTCGGCGGCGGTAGAGTAAGAGTAGTCGTTGGCGGTAGAGTAAGAGTAGTCGTCGGCGTAAGAGTAGTCATCAGCGGTAGAGTAAGAGTAGTCGTCGGCGGTAGAGTAAGAGTAGTCGTCGGCGGTAGCGTAAGAGTAGTCGTCGGCGGTAGAGTAAGAGTAGTCGTCGGCGGTAGAGTAAGAGTAGTCGTCGGCGGTAGCGTAAGAGTAGTCGTCGGCGGTAGCGTAAGAGTAGTCGTCGGCGGTAGAGTAAGAGTAGTCGTCGGCGGTAGAGTAATAGTAGTCGTCGGGGTAAGAGTAGTCGTCGGCGGTAGAGTAAGAGTAGTCGTCGGCGGTAGAGTAAGAGTAGTCGTCGGCGTAAGAGTAAGAGTAGTCGTCGGCGGTAGCGTAAGAGTAGTCGTCGGCGGTAGCGTAAGAGTAGTCGTCGGCGGTAGAGTAAGAGTAGTCGTCGGCGGTAGAGTAAGAGTAGTCGTCGGCGGTAGAGTAAGAGTAGTCGTCGGCGGTAGAGTAAGAGTAGTCGTCGGCGGTAGAGTAAGAGTAGTCGTCGGCGGTAGATTAAGAGTAGTCGTCGGCGGTAGATTAAGAGTAGTCGTCGGCGGTAGAGTAAGAGTAGTCGTCGGCGGTAGAGTAAGAGTAGTCGTCGGCGGTAGAGTAAGAGTAGTCGTCGGCGGTAGAGTAAGAGTAGTCGTCGGCGGTAGAGTAAGAGTAGTCGTCGGCGGTAGCGTAAGAGTGGTCGTCGGCGGTAGCGTAAGAGTAGTTGTCGGCGGTAGAGTAAGAGTAGTCGTCGGCGGTAGCGTAAGAGTAGTCGTCGGCGGTAGCATAAGAGTATTCGTCGGCGGTAGAGTAAGAGTAGTCGTCGGCGGTAGAGTAAGAGTAGTCGTGGGCGGTAGAGTAAGAGTAGTCGTCGGCGTAAGACTACTGTTACTCTACCGCCGACGACTACTCTTACGCTACCGCCGACGACTACTGTTACTCAACCGCCGACGACTACTGTTACTCTACCGCCGACGACTACTCTTACGCTACCGCCGACGAGTAAGAGTAGTCGTCGGCAGTAGCGTAAGAGTAGTCGTCGGCGGTAGCGTAAGAGTATTCGTCGGCGGTAGAGTAAGAGTAGTCGTCGGCGGTAGAGTAAGAGTAGTCGTGGGCGGTAGAGTAAGAGTAGTCGTCGGCGTAAGAGTAGTCGTCGGCGGTAGAGTAAGAGTAGTCGTCGGCGGTAGAGTAAGAGTAGTCGTCGGCAGTAGAGTAAGAGTAGTCGTCGGCGGTAGAGTAAGAGTAGTCGTCGGCGGTAGAGTAAGAGTAGTCGTCGGCGGTAGAGTAAGAGTAGTCGTCGGCGGTAGCATAAGAGTAGTCGTCGGCGGTAGCGTAAGAGTAGTCGTCGGCGGTAGCGTAAGAGTAGTCGTCGGCAGTAGCGTAAGAGTAGTCGTCGGCGGTAGAGTAACAGTAGTCGTCGGCGGTTGAGTAAGAGTAGTCGTCGGCGGTACAGTAAGAGTAGTCGTCGGCGTAAGAGTAGTCGTCGGCGGTAGAGTAAGAGTAGTCGTCGGCGGTAGAGTAAGAGTAGTCGTCGGCGGTAGAGTAAGAGTAGTCGTGGGCGGTAGAGTAAGAGTAGTCGTCGGCGTAAGAGTAGTCGTCGGCGGTAGAGTAAGAGTAGTCGTCGGCGTAAGAGTAGTCGTCGGCGGTAGAGTAAGAGTAGTCGTCGGCGGTAGAGTAAGAGTAGTCGTCGGCGGTAGAGTAAGAGTAGTCGTCGGCGGTAGAGTAAGAGTAGTCGTCGGCGGTAGAGTAAGAGTAGTCGTCGGCGGTAGAGTAAGAGTAGTCGTCGGCGGTAGAGTAAGAGTAGTCGTCGGCGGTAGAGTAAGAGTAGTCGTCGGCGGTAGAGTAAGAGTAGTCGTCGGCGGTAGAGTAAGAGTAGTCGTCGGCGGTAGAGTAAGAGTAGTCGTCGGCGGTAGAGTAAGAGTAGTCGTCGGCGGTAGAGTAAGAGTAGTCGTCGGCGGTAGCGTAAGAGTAGTCGTCGGCGGTAGCGTAAGAGTAGTCGTCGGCGGTAGCGTAAGAGTAGTCGTCGGCGGTACAGTAAGAGTAGTCGTCGGCGTAAGAGTAGTCGTCGGCGGTAGAGTAAGAGTAGTCGTCGGCGGTAGAGTAAGAGTAGTCGTCGGCGGTAGAGTAAGAGTAGTCGTCGGCGGTAGCGTAAGAGTAGTCGTCGGCGGTAGCATAAGAGTAGTCGTCGGCGGTAGCGTAAGAGTAGTCGTCGGCGGTAGCGTAAGAGTAGTCGTCGGCGGTAGCGTAAGAGTAGTCGTCGGCGGTAGAGTAACAGTAGTCGTCGGCGGTTGAGTAAGAGTAGTCGTCGGCGTAAGTGTAGTCGTCGGCGTAAGAGTAAGAGTAGTCGTCGACGGTAGAGTAAGAGTAGTCGTCGGCGGTAGAGTAATAGTAGTCGTCGGCGTAAGAGTAGTCGTCGGCGGTAGAGTAAGAGTAGTCGTCGGCGGTAGAGTAAGAGTAGTCGTCGGCGGTAGCGTAAGAGTAGTCGTCGGCGGTAGCGTAAGAGTAGTCGTCGGCGGTAGCGTAAGAGTAGTCGTCGGCGGTAGCGTAAGAGTAGTCGTCGGCGGTAGCGTAAGAGTAGTCGTCGGCGGTAGAGTAACAGTAGTCGTCGGCGGTTGAGTAAGAGTAGTCGTCGGCGTAAGTGTAGTCGTCGGCGTAAGAGTAAGAGTAGTCGTCGACGGTAGAGTAAGAGTAGTCGTCGGCGGTAGAGTAATAGTAGTCGTCGGCGTAAGAGTAGTCGTCGGCGGTAGAGTAAGAGTAGTCGTCGGCGGTAGAGTAAGAGTAGTCGTCGGCGGTAGCGTAAGAGTAGTCGTCGGCGGTAGCGTAAGAGTAGTCGTCGGCGGTAGAGTAAGAGTAGTCGTCGGCGGTAGAGTAATAGTAGTCGTCGGGGTAAGAGTAGTCGTCGGGGTAAGAGTAGTCGTCGGCGGTAGAGTAAGAGTAGTCGTCGGCGTAAGAGTAAGAGTAGTCGTCGGCGGTAGCGTAAGAGTAGTCGTCGGCGGTAGCGTAAGAGTAGTCGTCGGCGGTAGAGTAAGAGTAGTCGTCGGCGGTAGAGTAAGAGTAGTCGTCGGCGGTAGAGTAAGAGTAGTCGTCGGCGGTAGAGTAAGAGTAGTCGTCGGCGGTAGAGTAAGAGTAGTCGTCGGCGGTAGAGTAAGAGTAGTCGTCGGCGGTAGATTAAGAGTAGTCGTCGGCGGTAGATTAAGAGTAGTCGTCGGCGGTAGAGTAAGAGTAGTCGTCGGCGGTAGAGTAAGAGTAGTCGTCGGCGGTAGAGTAAGAGTAGTCGTCGGCGGTAGAGTAAGAGTAGTCGTCGGCGGTAGAGTAAGAGTAGTCGTCGGCGGTAGAGTAAGAGTAGTCGTCGGCGGTAGAGTAAGAGTAGTCGTCGGCGGTAGAGTAAGAGTAGTCGTCGGCGGTAGCGTAAGAGTAGTCGTCGGCGGTAGCGTAAGAGTAGTCGTCGGCGGTAGAGTAACAGTAGTCGTCGGCGGTTGAGTAACAGTAGTCGTCGGCGGTAGCGTAAGAGTAGTCGTCGGCGGTAGAGTAACAGTAGTCGTCGGCGGTTGAGTAACAGTAGTCGTCGGCGGTTGAGTAAGAGTAGTCGTCGGCGGTAGAGTAAGAGTAGTCGTCGGCGTAAGAGTAGTCGTCGGCGGTAGAGTAAGAGTAGTCGTCGGCGGTAGAGTAAGAGTAGTCGTCGGCGGTAGCGTAAGAGTAGTCGTCGGCGGTAGCGTAAGAGTAGTCGTCGGCGGTAGAGTAAGAGTAGTCGTCGGCGTAAGAGTAGTCGTCGGCGGTAGAGTAAGAGTAGTCGTCGGCGGTAGAGTAAGAGTAGTCGTCGGCGGTAGAGTAAGAGTAGTCGTCGGCGGTAGCGTAAGAGTAGTCGTCGGCGGTAGCGTAAGAGTAGTCGTCGGCGGTAAAGTAAGAGTAGTCGTCGGCGGTAGCGTAAGAGTAGTCGTCGGCGGTAGAGTAAGAGTAGTCGGCGGCGGTAGAGTAAGAGTAGTCGTTGGCGGTAGAGTAAGAGTAGTCGTCGGCGTAAGAGTAGTCATCGGCGGTAGAGTAAGAGTAGTCGTCGGCGGTAGAGTAAGAGTAGTCGTCGGCGGTAGCGTAAGAGTGGTCGTCGGCGGTAGCGTAAGAGTAGTCGTCGGCGGTAGAGTAAGAGTAGTCGTCGGCGGTAGCGTAAGAGTAGTCGTCGGCGGTAGCGTAAGAGTATTCGTCGGCGGTAGAGTAAGAGTAGTCGTCGGCGGTAGAGTAAGAGTAGTCGTGGGCGGTAGAGTAAGAGTAGTCGTCGGCAGTAGAGTAAGAGTAGTCGTCGGCGGTAGAGTAAGAGTAGTCGTCGGCGGTAGAGTAAGAGTAGTCGTCGGCGGTAGAGTAAGAGTAGTCGTCGGCGGTAGAGTAAGAGTAGTCGTCGGCGGTAGCATAAGAGTAGTCGTCGGCGGTAGCGTAAGAGTAGTCGTCGGCGGTAGCGTAAGAGTAGTCGTCGGCAGTAGCGTAAGAGTAGTCGTCGGCGGTAGAGTAACAGTAGTCGTCGGCGGTTGAGTAAGAGTAGTCGTCGGCGGTACAGTAAGAGTAGTCGTCGGCGTAAGAGTAGTCGTCGGCGGTAGAGTAAGAGTAGTCGTCGGCGGTAGAGTAAGAGTAGTCGTCGGCGGTAGAGTAAGAGTAGTCGTGGGCGGTAGAGTAAGAGTAGTCGTCGGCGTAAGAGTAGTCGTCGGCGGTAGAGTAAGAGTAGTCGTCGGCGGTAGAGTAAGAGTAGTCGTCGGCGGTAGAGTAAGAGTAGTCGTCGGCGGTAGAGTAAGAGTAGTCGTCGGCGGTAGAGTAAGAGTAGTCGTCGGCGGTAGAGTAAGAGTAGTCGTCGGCGGTAGAGTAAGAGTAGTCGTCGGCGGTAGCATAAGAGTAGTCGTCGGCGGTAGCGTAAGAGTAGTCGTCGGCGGTAGCGTAAGAGTAGTCGTCGGCGGTAGCGTAAGAGTAGTCGTCGGCGGTACAGTAAGAGTAGTCGTCGGCGTAAGAGTAGTCGTCGGCGGTAGAGTAAGAGTAGTCGTCGGCGGTAGAGTAAGAGTAGTCGTCGGCGGTAGAGTAAGAGTAGTCGTCGGCGGTAGAGTAAGAGTAGTCGTCGGCGGTAGCATAAGAGTAGTCGTCGGCGGTAGAGTAAGAGTAGTCGTCGGCGGTAGAGTAAGAGTAGTCGTCGGCGGTAGAGTAAGAGTAGTCGTCGGCGGTAGCGTAAGAGTAGTCGTCGGCGGTAGCGTAAGAGTAGTCGTCGGCGGTAAAGTAAGAGTAGTCGTCGGCGGTAGCGTAAGAGTAGTCGTCGGCGGTAGAGTAAGAGTAGTCGGCGGCGGTAGAGTAAGAGTAGTCGTTGGCGGTAGAGTAAGAGTAGTCGTCGGCGTAAGAGTAGTCATCGGCGGTAGAGTAAGAGTAGTCGTCGGCGGTAGAGTAAGAGTAGTCGTCGGCGGTAGCGTAAGAGTGGTCGTCGGCGGTAGCGTAAGAGTAGTCGTCGGCGGTAGAGTAAGAGTAGTCGTCGGCGGTAGCGTAAGAGTAGTCGTCGGCGGTAGCGTAAGAGTATTCGTCGGCGGTAGAGTAAGAGTAGTCGTCGGCGGTAGAGTAAGAGTAGTCGTGGGCGGTAGAGTAAGAGTAGTCGTTGGCGTAAGAGTAGTCGTCGGCGGTAGAGTAAGAGTAGTCGTCGGCGGTAGAGTAAGAGTAGTCGTCGGCAGTAGAGTAAGAGTAGTCGTCGGCGGTAGAGTAAGAGTAGTCGTCGGCGGTAGAGTAAGAGTAGTCGTCGGCGGTAGAGTAAGAGTAGTCGTCGGCGGTAGAGTAAGAGTAGTCGTCGGCGGTAGCATAAGAGTAGTCGTCGGCGGTAGCGTAAGAGTAGTCGTCGGCGGTAGCGTAAGAGTAGTCGTCGGCAGTAGCGTAAGAGTAGTCGTCGGCGGTAGAGTAACAGTAGTCGTCGGCGGTTGAGTAAGAGTAGTCGTCGGCGGTACAGTAAGAGTAGTCGTCGGCGTAAGAGTAGTCGTCGGCGGTAGAGTAAGAGTAGTCGTCGGCGGTAGAGTAAGAGTAGTCGTCGGCGGTAGAGTAAGAGTAGTCGTCGGCGGTAGAGTAAGAGTAGTCGTCGGCGGTAGCATAAGAGTAGTCGTCGGCGGTAGCGTAAGAGTAGTCGTCGGCGGTAGCGTAAGAGTAGTCGTCGGCGGTAGAGTAAGAGTAGTCGGCGGCGGTAGAGTAAGAGTAGTCGTTGGCGGTAGAGTAAGAGTAGTCGTCGGCGTAAGAGTAGTCATCGGCGGTAGAGTAAGAGTAGTCGTCGGCGGTAGAGTAAGAGTAGTCGTCGGCGGTAGCGTAAGAGTGGTCGTCGGCGGTAGCGTAAGAGTAGTCGTCGGCGGTAGAGTAAGAGTAGTCGTCGGCGGTAGCGTAAGAGTAGTCGTCGGCGGTAGCGTAAGAGTATTCGTCGGCGGTAGAGTAAGAGTAGTCGTCGGCGGTAGAGTAAGAGTAGTCGTGGGCGGTAGAGTAAGAGTAGTCGTTGGCGTAAGAGTAGTCGTCGGCGGTAGAGTAAGAGTAGTCGTCGGCGGTAGAGTAAGAGTAGTCGTCGGCAGTAGAGTAAGAGTAGTCGTCGGCGGTAGAGTAAGAGTAGTCGTCGGCGGTAGAGTAAGAGTAGTCGTCGGCGGTAGAGTAAGAGTAGTCGTCGGCGGTAGAGTAAGAGTAGTCGTCGGCGGTAGCATAAGAGTAGTCGTCGGCGGTAGCGTAAGAGTAGTCGTCGGCGGTAGCGTAAGAGTAGTCGTCGGCAGTAGCGTAAGAGTAGTCGTCGGCGGTAGAGTAACAGTAGTCGTCGGCGGTTGAGTAAGAGTAGTCGTCGGCGGTACAGTAAGAGTAGTCGTCGGCGTAAGAGTAGTCGTCGGCGGTAGAGTAAGAGTAGTCGTCGGCGGTAGAGTAAGAGTAGTCGTCGGCGGTAGAGTAAGAGTAGTCGTCGGCGGTAGAGTAAGAGTAGTCGTCGGCGGTAGAGTAAGAGTAGTCGTCGGCGGTAGCATAAGAGTAGTCGTCGGCGGTAGCGTAAGAGTAGTCGTCGGCGGTAGCGTAAGAGTAGTCGTCGGCGGTAGCGTAAGAGTAGTCGTCGGCGGTACAGTAAGAGTAGTCGTCGGCGTAAGAGTAGTCGTCGGCGGTAGAGTAAGAGTAGTCGTCGGCGGTAGAGTAAGAGTAGTCGTCGGCGGTAGAGTAAGAGTAGTCGTCGGCGGTAGAGTAAGAGTAGTCGTCGGCGGTAGAGTAAGAGTAGTCGTCGGCGGTAGAGTAAGAGTAGTCGTCGGCGGTAGCATAAGAGTAGTCGTCGGCGGTAGCGTAAGAGTAGTCGTCGGCGGTAGCGTAAGAGTAGTCGTCGGCGGTAGCGTAAGAGTAGTCGTCGGCGGTAGAGTAACAGTAGTCGTCGGCGGTTGAGTAAGAGTAGTCGTCGGCGGTACAGTAAGAGTAGTCGTCGGCGTAAGAGTAGTCGTCGGTGTAAGAGTAAGAGTAGTCGTCGACGGTAGAGTAAGAGTAGTCGTCGGCGGTAGAGTAATAGTAGTCGTCGGCGTAAGAGTAGTCGTCGGCGGTAGAGTAAGAGTAGTCGTCGGCGGTAGAGTAAGAGTAGTCGTCGGCGGTAGCGTAAGAGTAGTCGTCGGCGGTAGAGTAAGAGTAGTCGTCGGCGGTAGAGTAATAGTAGTCGTCGGGGTAAGAGTAGTCGTCGGGGTAAGAGTAGTCGTCGGCGGTAGAGTAAGAGTAGTCGTCGGCGGTAGAGTAAGAGTAGTCGTCGGCGGTAGAGTAAGAGTAGTCGTCGGCGGTAGAGTAAGAGTAGTCGTCGGCGGTAGAGTAAGAGTAGTCGTCGGCGGTAGAGTAAGAGTAGTCGTCGGCGGTAGATTAAGAGTAGTCGTCGGCGGTAGATTAAGAGTAGTCGTCGGCGGTAGATTAAGAGTAGTCGTCGGCGGTAGAGTAAGAGTAGTCGTCGGCGGTAGAGTAAGAGTAGTCGTCGGCGGTAGAGTAAGAGTAGTCGTCGGCGGTAGCGTAAGAGTAGTCGTCGGCGGTAGCGTAAGAGTAGTCGTCGGCGGTAGAGTAACAGTAGTCGTCGGCGGTTGAGTAACAGTAGTCGTCGGCGGTAGCGTAAGAGTAGTCGTCGGCGGTAGAGTAAGAGTAGTCGTCGGCGGTTGAGTAACAGTAGTCGTCGGCGGTAGAGTAAGAGTAGTCGTCGGCGTAAGAGTAGTCGTCGGCGGTAGAGTAAGAGTAGTCGTCGGCGGTAGAGTAAGAGTAGTCGTCGGCGGTAGAGTAAGAGTAGTCGTCGGCGGTAGAGTAAGAGTAGTCGTCGGCGGTAGAGTAAGAGTAGTCGTCGGCGGTAGCATAAGAGTAGTCGTCGGCGGTAGCGTAAGAGTAGTCGTCGGCGGTAGCGTAAGAGTAGTCGTCGGCGGTAGCGTAAGAGTAGTCGTCGGCGGTAGAGTAACAGTAGTCGTCGGCGGTTGAGTAAGAGTAGTCGTCGGCGGTACAGTAAGAGTAGTCGTCGGCGTAAGAGTAGTCGTCGGCGGTAGAGTAAGAGTAGTCGTCGGCGGTAGAGTAAGAGTAGTCGTCGGCGGTAGAGTAAGAGTAGTCGTCGGAGGTAGAGTAAGAGTAGTCGTCGGCGGTAGAGTAAGAGTAGTCGTCGACGGTAGAGTAAGAGTAGTCGTCGGCGGTAGAGTAAGAGTAGTCGTCGGCGGTAGCATAAGAGTAGTCGTCGGCGGTAGAGTAAGAGTAGTCGTCGGCGGTAGCGTAAGAGTAGTCGTCGGCGGTAGAGTAAGAGTAGTCGTCGGCGGTAGAGTAAGAGTAGTCGTCGGCGGTAGCGTAAGAGTAGTCGTCGGCGGTAGAGTAAGAGTAGTCGTCGGCGGTTGAGTAAGAGTAGTCGTCGGCGGTAGAGTAAGAGTAGTCGTCGGCGGTAGAGTAAGAGTAGTCGTCGGCGGTAGAGTAAGAGTAGTCGTCGGCGGTAGAGTAAGAGTAGTCGTCGGCGGTAGAGTAAGAGTAGTCGTCGGCGGTAGAGTAAGAGTAGTCGTCGGCGGTAGCGTAAGAGTAGTCGTCCGGGGTAGAGTAAGAGTAGTCGTCGGCGGTAGAGTAAGAGTAGTCGTCGGCGTAAGAGTAAGAGTAGTCGTCGGCGGTAGCGTAAGAGTAGTCGTCGGCGGTAGCGTAAGAGTAGTCGTCGGCGGTAGAGTAAGAGTAGTCGTCGGCGGTAGAGTAAGAGTAGTCGTCGGCGGTAGAGTAAGAGTAGTCGTCGGCGGTAGAGTAAGAGTAGTCGTCGGCGGTAGAGTAAGAGTAGTCGTCGGCGGTAGAGTAAGAGTAGTCGTCGGCGGTAGAGTAAGAGTAGTCGTCGGCGGTAGATTAAGAGTAGTCGTCGGCGGTAGATTAAGAGTAGTCGTCGGCGGTAGAGTAAGAGTAGTCGTCGGCGGTAGCGTAAGAGTAGTCGGCGGCGGTAGCGTAAGAGTAGTCGTCGGCGGTAGCGTAAGAGTAGTCGTCGGCGGTAGCGTAAGAGTAGTCGTCGGCGGTAGCGTAAGAGTAGTCGTCGGCGGTAGAGTAAGAGTAGTCGTCGGCGGTAGAGTAAGAGTAGTCGTCGGCGGTAGAGTAAGAGTAGTCGTCGGCGGTAGAGTAAGAGTAGTCGTCGGCGGTAGAGTAAGAGTAGTCGTCGGCGGTAGCGTAAGAGTAGTCGTCGGCGGTAGCGTAAGAGTAGTCGTCGGCGGTAGAGTAACAGTAGTCGTCGGCGGTAGAGTAAGAGTAGTCGTCGGCGGTAGAGTAAGAGTAGTCGTCGGCGGTAGCGTAAGAGTAGTCGTCGGCGGTAGCGTAAGAGTAGTCGTCGGCGGTAGCGTAAGAGTAGTCGTCGGCGGTAGAGTAAGAGTAGTCGTCGGCGGTAGAGTAAGAGTAGTCGTCGGCGGTAGCGTAAGAGTAGTCGTCGGCGGTAGAGTAAGAGTAGTCGTCGGCGGTAGAGTAAGAGTAGTCGTCGGCGGTAGAGTAAGAGTAGTCGTCGGCGGTAGCGTAAGAGTAGTCGTCGGCGGTAGAGTAAGAGTAGTCGTCGGCAATAGCGTAAGAGTAGTCGTCGGCGGTAGAGTAAGAGTAGTCGTCGGCGGTAGAGTAAGAGTAGTCGTCGGCGGTAGAGTAAGAGTAGTCGTCGGCGGTAGAGTAAGAGTAGTCGTCGGCGGTAGAGTAACAGTAGTCGTCGGCGGTTGAGTAAGAGTAGTCGTCGGCGGTAGAGTAAGAGTAGTCGTCGGCGTAAGAGTAGTCGTCGGCGGTAGAGTAAGAGTAGTCGTCGGCGGTAGAGTAAGAGTAGTCGTCGGCGGTAGCATAAGAGTAGTCGTCGGCGGTAGCGTAAGAGTAGTCGTCGGCGGTAGAGTAAGAGTAGTCGTCGGCGGTAGCGTAAGAGTAGTCGTCGGCGGTAGCGTAAGAGTAGTCGTCGGCGGTAGCGTAAGAGTAGTCGTCGGCGGTAGAGTAAGAGTAGTCGTCGGCGGTAGAGTAAGAGTAGTCGTCGGCGGTAGCGTAAGAGTAGTCGTCGGCGGTAGAGTAAGAGTAGTCGTCGGCGGTAGAGTAAGAGTAGTCGTCGGCGGTAGAGTAAGAGTAGTCGTCGGCGGTAGAGTAAGAGTAGTCGTCGGCGGTAGCGTAAGAGTAGTCGTCGGCGGTAGAGTAAGAGTAGTCGTCGGCAATAGCGTAAGAGTAGTCGTCGGCGGTAGAGTAAGAGTAGTCGTCGGCGGTAGAGTAAGAGTAGTCGTCGGCGGTAGAGTAAGAGTAGTCGTCGGCGGTAGAGTAAGAGTAGTCGTCGGCGGTAGAGTAACAGTAGTCGTCGGCGGTTGAGTAAGAGTAGTCGTCGGCGGTAGAGTAAGAGTAGTCGTCGGCGTAAGAGTAGTCGTCGGCGGTAGAGTAAGAGTAGTCGTCGGCGGTAGAGTAAGAGTAGTCGTCGGCGGTAGCATAAGAGTAGTCGTCGGCGGTAGCGTAAGAGTAGTCGTCGGCGGTAGAGTAACAGTAGTCGTCGGCGGTTGAGTAAGAGTAGTCGTCGGCGGTAGAGTAAGAGTAGTCGTCGGCGGTAGAGTAAGAGTAGTCGTCGGCGGTAGAGTAAGAGTAGTCGTCGGCGGTAGAGTAAGAGTAGTCGTCGGCGGTAGAGTAAGAGTAGTCGTCGGCGGTAGAGTAAGAGTAGTCGTCGGCGGTAGAGTAAGAGTAGTCGTCGGCGGTAGAGTAAGAGTAGTCGTCGGCGGTAGAGTAAGAGTAGTCGTCGGCGGTAGAGTAAGAGTAGTCGTCGGCGGTAGAGTAAGAGTAGTCGTCGGCGGTAGAGTAAGAGTAGTCGTCGGCGGTAGCGTAAGAGTAGTCGTCGGCGGTAGCGTAAGAGTAGTCGTCGGCGGTAGAGTAACAGTAGTCGTCGGCGGTTGAGTAAGAGTAGTCGTCGGCGTAAGAGTAGTCGTCGGCGGTAGAGTAAGAGTAGTCGTCGGCGGTAGAGTAAGAGTAGTCGTCGGCGGTAGCGTAAGAGTAGTCGTCGGCGGTAGCGTAAGAGTAGTCGTCGGCGGTAGAGTAAGAGTAGTCGTCGGCGGTAGCGTAAGAGTAGTCGGCGGCGGTAGCGTAAGAGTAGTCGTCGGCGGTAGAGTAAGAGTAGTCGTCGGCGGTAGCGTAAGAGTAGTCGTCGGCGGTAGCGTAAGAGTAGTCGTCGGCGGTAGCGTAAGAGTAGTCGTCGGCGGTAGAGTAAGAGTAGTCGTCGGCGGTAGAGTAAGAGTAGTCGTCGGCGGTAGCGTAAGAGTAGTCGTCGGCGGTAGCGTAAGAGTAGTCGTCGGCGGTAGCGTAAGAGTAGTCGTCGGCGGTAGAGTAACAGTAGTCGTCGGCGGTTGAGTAAGAGTAGTCGTCGGCGGTAGCGTAAGAGTAGTCGTCGGCGGTAGCGTAAGAGTAGTCGTCGGCGGTAGAGTAAGAGTAGTCGTCGGCGGTAGAGTAAGAGTAGTCGTCGGCGGTAGAGTAAGAGTAGTCGTCGGCGGTAGAGTAAGAGTAGTCGTCGGCGGTAGAGTAAGAGTAGTCGTCGGCGGTAGATTAAGAGTAGTCGTCGGCGGTAGATTAAGAGTAGTCGTCGGCGGTAGAGTAAGAGTAGTCGTCGGCGGTAGAGTAACAGTAGTCGTCGGCGGTTGAGTAAGAGTAGTCGTCGGCGGTAGAGTAAGAGTAGTCGTCGGCGTAAGAGTAGTCGTCGGCGGTAGAGTAAGAGTAGTCGTCGGCGGTAGAGTAAGAGTAGTCGTCGGCGGTAGCGTAAGAGTAGTCGTCGGCGGTAGCGTAAGAGTAGTCGTCGGCGGTAGCGTAAGAGTAGTCGTCGGCGGTAGAGTAACAGTAGTCGTCGGCGGTTGAGTAAGAGTAGTCGTCGGCGGTAGAGTAAGAGTAGTCGTCGGCGGTAGGGTAAGAGTAGTCGTCGGCGGTAGAGTAAGAGTAGTCGTCGGCGGTAGAGTAAGAGTAGTCGTCGGCGGTAGAGTAAGAGTAGTCGTCGGCGGTAGAGTAAGAGTAGTCGTCGGCGGTAGAGTAAGAGTAGTCGTCGGCGGTAGAGTAAGAGTAGTCGTCGGCGGTAGCGTAAGAGTAGTCGTCGGCGGTAGCGTAAGAGTAGTCGTCGGCGGTAGCGTAAGAGTAGTCGTCGGCGGTAGAGTAAGAGTAGTCGTCGGCGGTTGAGTAAGAGTAGTCGTCGGCGGTAGAGTAAGAGTAGTCGTCGGCGGTAGAGTAAGAGTAGTCGTCGGCGTTAGAGTAAGAGTAGTCGTCGGCGTAAGAGTAGTCGTCGGCGGTAGAGTAAGAGTAGTCGTCGGCGGTAGAGTAAGAGTAGTCGTCGGCGGTAGCGTAAGAGTAGTCGTCGGCGGTAGAGTAAGAGTAGTCGTCGGCGGTAGCGTAAGAGTAGTCGTCGGCGGTAGCGTAAGAGTAGTCGTCGGCGGTAGAGTAAGAGTAGTCGTCGGCGTAAGAGTAAGAGTAGTCGTCGGCGGTAGCGTAAGAGTAGTCGTCGGCGGTAGCGTAAGAGTAGTCGTCGGCGGTAGGCGGTAGAGTAAGAGTAGTCGTCGGCGGTAGAGTAAGAGTAGTCGTCGGCGGTAGCGTAAGAGTAGTCGTCGGCGGTAGCGTAAGAGTAGTCGTCGGCGGTAGCGTAAGAGTAGTCGTCGGCGGTAGAGTAAGAGTAGTCGTCGGCGGTAGAGTAAGAGTAGTCGTCGGCGGTAGAGTAAGAGTAGTCGTCGGCGGTAGCATAAGAGTAGTCGTCGGCGGTAGCGTAAGAGTAGTCGTCGGCGGTAGAGTAACAGTAGTCGTCGGCGGTTGAGTAAGAGTAGTCGTCGGCGGTAGAGTAAGAGTAGTCGTCGGCGGTAGAGTAAGAGTAGTCGTCGGCGGTAGAGTAAGAGTAGTCGTCGGCGGTAGAGTAAGAGTAGTCGTCGGCGTAAGAGTAGTCGTCGGCGGTAGAGTAAGAGTAGTCGTCGGCGGTAGAGTAAGAGTAGTCGTCGGCGGTAGCATAAGAGTAGTCGTCGGCGGTAGCGTAAGAGTAGTCGTCGGCGGTAGAGTAAGAGTAGTCGTCGGCGGTAGAGTAAGAGTAGTCGTCGGCGGTAGCGTAAGAGTAGTCGTCGGCGGTAGCGTAAGAGTAGTCGTCGGCGGTAGCGTAAGAGTAGTCGTCGGCGGTAGAGTAAGAGTAGTCGTCGGCGGTTGAGTAAGAGTAGTCGTCGGCGTTAGAGTAAGAGTAGTCGTCGGCGTAAGAGTAGTCGTCGGCGGTAGAGTAAGAGTAGTCGTCGGCGGTAGAGTAAGAGTAGTCGTCGGCGGTAGAGTAAGAGTAGTCGTCGGCGGTAGCGTAAGAGTAGTCGTCGGCGGTAGAGTACTCTTACGACTACTCTTACTCTACCGCCGACGACTACTCTTACTCTACCGCCGACGACTACTCTTACTCTTACTCGGTAGAGTAAGAGTAGTCGTCGGCGGTAGCGTAAGAGTAGTCGTCGGCGGTAGCGTAAGAGTAGTCGTCGGCGGTAGCGTAAGAGTAGTCGTCGGCGGTAGCGTAAGAGTAGTCGTCGGCGGTAGCGTAAGAGTAGTCGTCGGCGGTAGAGTAAGAGTAGTCGTCGGCGTAAGAGTAGTCGTCGGCGATAGAGTAAGAGTAGTCGTCGGCGGTAGAGTAAGAGTAGTCGTCGGCGGTAGAGTAAGAGTAGTCGTCGGCGGTAGAGTAAGAGTAGTCGTCGGCGGTAGCGTAAGAGTAGTCGGCGGCGGTAGCGTAAGAGTAGTCGTCGGCGGTAGAGTAAGAGTAGTCGTCGGCGGTAGCGTAAGAGTAGTCGTCGGCGGTAGCGTAAGAGTAGTCGTCGGCGGTAGCGTAAGAGTAGTCGTCGGCGGTAGAGTAAGAGTAGTCGTCGGCGGTAGAGTAAGAGTAGTCGTCGGCGGTAGCGTAAGATCTCTTAGTTTATTTGACTTTTGTTTAGCCTTGACATATCTTGGGTATAGTTTAGGTCAAGGTGTTTATTTCATGTTTTATAATTTAGAGATCTGTTTTTTGCGCTTCTTTTGCGCGTTTTCTGCTTTTAGTTGGTATAAGGGCTGTCATATCAAGTTGGTGATGTGTCTGTTTTCTGTTGTGTTTACAGTTAAGTTCAGACACTTTGCTGGCTTGATAAGCCCCGTGCGTTTTGACAACGTCATTGTTGCAGTTAATTGGCCTGGTTTGGCTTTTTATGCGTTGTGGATGCATCCTGCTCTGCGTGACCTCCCATGGGTTGGTTCCGTTGTCCAATGAGCGTTCGTGTTCAGCAGCTCTGAAAATCCTGATCCAAAAATGGAAATTGAACATCAGATTGTGTTTTTATTTTTTGGAAAAGGACCTTTTTTGGGTATTTGCAATCAAAATCGAGTTAATTGCAATGTGTTGTAGTCCTTTATAGTTAGAGTTTTACCGATGTGTTGGGTTATTTTGTTTATTTTTTATTTCCACAGTTTATATTTTTGGGATTTTGTGTCATTCGTACATGTTAAATTTAAGAATCCGTTGGGTGGGATAGCAATTTTTGAGGTATAGTGTTTATTTTGGTAATTTCAATAGTAACCCTTGAGTGTGGGTTTTTGGTAAATTACCTGATTTTTTATTTATTTGTTTGGGCTATCCCGATTAATTGTATATGTTTGGGATTATTTTTGATAACGAATTGGTATTTTTTCGTGCATAGCGTTTACAGGATCAGTGGCGTGTTCCACCAAGATTAAATGGAGGTTTCCGTTATTGTATTTGGTGGAGATGGATTTTCCAAATTAATTTTGAGGTTAGGGAGTTGTTTACTCCGGTGGGGTGGATACTGAATGGTCAAGTCAGTGGTGAGAACCCGTGGGTATCTCGGATCTGAGAACGATGCAACCTGAAGATTCGGTATTTCTCGTGCTAAGCACCCGAAATACTCGGGTAACGTTTCGGTTACCACCGACTCACGATATTCCCTAAAGGAACACGGAGTAAATCAGATCAAGTAAAGAGGGGGGTGGTGGCGTTCTCCCATTCAGAGACACATGCGTTCCGGTTGACTTGTTTTGATTGTTTGAAATAAAATATATTATTTTATTCCAAAATTTATTTGTATCCAATTTGTACCGTTTTTGCTGGGTTTATTGTACATTACATTGGTGGTGTGGGAGAGTTTCCCCGGTTTTTGGTTGTGCGAGTAAAAGAACGTTTTTCAGTTCTTTTAGGTTTAGCAAGAGCTAGCTTTCTGGGCTTCCGTCTGCCCTTTATCAGTTGCGGGTGGATTCAAAATGAATCGGATTACCTCGCGTTTGGGTAAATCTTTAGAGCGATAGAGCCAGCTTTTTTAAAATTTCTGTTAGTTAGAGCAGGATTGTTTAGGGTTCAGTGACTGCTCTTTTTATAGTTCTGGTTTGTTGCTGGTATTAAGACTGAGTGGAGTTTTGTCTTTTTTAGGTGTCCTTTCATTATTTTGATCCGTTGGCTTGTTTAGGTGTGTGCCGGCATGGCTTCTTTTTGTTGCCGTTTGGTGTTAGAAAGGATTTTTGCGTGTTTAATATGTTGGCCACTCTTATTTATGGGTGGTTTAAGGTTATCTAGCGCTCGTAGATTTTTCCCAATGTTTTAGCAATTGTCGGAACAAAAACTTAGTAGTTTACCCAAAGCGGTATATTTTTCAGTTTCTGAAAGATTTGCTTTGGATAGGTTGGTAGTTGTTCACAGGTTGTTTCTCGTTGGGGTTTTTCAGTTTGCGTTCGCATCCATTGCTTTTTTTCGAAGTTTAGTGCTCTCTTAGTTTATTTGAGTTTTGTTTAGCCTTGACATATCTTGGGTATAGTTTACACTGAAAACATTATCTAGTCAATCACAGTGGAAAATTAGTCAAACAAGGGCAAAATGATTAGTCGTGTATACAATTTGTCAGTTGACAACTTTTTGTTGGTACATGACAAATCTTTGTTGGTACATGACAAATTAAAACTGTTGCAGGACAAATTAATATTAGCGGAAGACTAATCTGAACGACTGACAAATGTGATGATCGTCTTTTGACTAATTTGTATTGTCACGTAAAACAACAACTGACGATTTATTTTCCCATGACTAATTGCATGACTAACTTTTGATTGCATTACTAATGGCAAGAATAATGCAGCCGAAACTCATGACTAATTTAATTAGTCATGAGTTTTGGCGGGATTATTCTTTACATTGATAATGTAATAAAAGGTTAGTCATGAATTCGGTCGTGGGAAAATAAATCTTCAGTTCTTGTTTTCGTGCAGCTGTGCGACGCCATTACATGCGAACCGCACCGTAAAATGAGGTCGTGTTTGACTGGACTAAACATTCTGTGACGTTACTCTGGAAAGGTAAGCGTGTGACGGGTTTTGTGTGACACCAAAGAATTGTGCGGGACTCTGAGATTTCTAAGGCAATAATTGGTTTGCATGTTTCAAACTATGTCGTGTGTCGGAGTAAAGACATGGTTGAGGCCGTGCTTCGGGTCTCAACATCCGTGTATTGACACAAATAGTCATGATCTATAAGGACAACTCAGTACGTATTCGTAATGTTAGGTCAGCCCAGGTTAGACTCCTTTTCTCGCTGCAGTTAGAAGTAAGTTTATAAAATGAGCTACGAATAGTAACTGGATGTTTTCCTGGGTACATCGTTACCTCTTCCAATTTTGGTGGCCCCATTATCGTCATCATACTGCGGATGTCTTTGTTGCATTAACACAACACACCGTGCAGTCATTGCACGTATTCTGCGTATAGGCCTATTTCAGTACGTTATACGAAACACACCGTGACAAAGTAAGTTTGTCAGGCTGACTAACTGACATTACTAATTAATTTTACTGCAGGACTAATTAATTTTCCTGCAAGACTAATAATTTTTCTGCAGGACTAATATTTTTGTGTGTAAGACTAATTAATTTTCCCGCATGACTAATCTTTTTTTAAATTAGGCAAATAAGACCCTTTTTCATGACTAATTAAAATTAGTCAATTCAAACCACGTATGACTAATTGGAAATTAGTCAAATAAGACCCAGAGTATGACTATTTTTTTTGTGTCAATTGACGAAATAAAGTTTTCAGTGTAGGTCAAGGTGTTTATTTCATGTTTTATAATTTAGAGATCTGTTTTTTGCGCTTCTTTTGCGCGTTTTCTGCTTTAGTTGGTATAAGGGCTGTCATATCAAGTTGGTGATGTGTCTGTTTTCTGTTGTGTATACAGTTAAGTTCAGACACTTTGCTGGCTTGATAAGCCCCGTGCGTTTTGACAACGTCTTTGTTGCAGTTAATTGGCCTGGTTTGGCTTTTTATGCGTTGTGGATGCATCCTGCTCTGCGTGACCTCCCATGGGTTGGTTCCGTTGTCCAATGAGCGTTCGTGTTCAGCAGCTCGGAAAATCCTGATCCAAAAATGGAAATTGAACATCGGATTGTGTTTTTATTTTTTGGAAAAGGACCTTTTTTGGGTATTTGCAATCAAAATCGAGTTAATTGCAATGTGTTGTATAAAAGTCCTTTATAGTTAGAGTTTTACCGATGTGTTGGGTTATTTTGTTTATTTTTTATTTCCACAGTTTATATTTTTGGGATTTTGTGTCATTCGTACATGTTAAATTTAAGAATCCGTTGGGTGGGATAGCAATTTTTGAGGTATAGTGTTTATTTTGGTAATTTCAATAGTAACCCTTGAGTGTGGGTTTTTGGTAAATTACCTGATTTTTTTGTTTTTGTTTGGGCTATCCCGATTAATTGTATATGTTTGGGATTATTTTTGATAACGAATTGGTATTTTTTTCGTGCATAGCGTTTACAGGATCAGTGGCGTGTTCCACCAAGATTAAATGGAGGTTTCCGTTATTGTATTTGGTGGAGATGGATTTTCCAAATTAATTTTGAGGTTAGGGAGTTGTTTACTCCGGTGGGGTGGATACTGAATGGTCAAGTCAGTGGTGAGAACCCGTGGGTATCTCGGATCTGAGAACGATGCAACCTGAAGATTCGGTATTTCTCGTGCTAAGCACCCGGAATACTCGGGTAACGTTTCGGTTACCACCGACTCACGATATTCCCTAAAGGAACACGGAGTAAATCAGATCAAGTAAAGAGGGGGGTGGTGGCGTTCTCCCATTCAGAGACACATGCGTTCCGGTTGACTTGTTTTGATTGTTTGAAATAAAATATATTATTTTATTCCAAAATTTATTTGTATCCAATTTGTACCGTTTTTGCTGGGTTTATTGTACATTACATTGGTGGTGTGGGAGAGTTTTCCCGGTTTTTGGTTGTGCGAGTAAAAGAACGTTTTTCAGTTCTTTTAGGTTTAGCAAGAGCTAGCTTTCTGGGCTTCCGTCTGCCCTTTATCAGTTGCGGGTGGATTCAAAATGAATCGGATTACCTCGCGTTTGGGTAAATCTTTAGAGCGATAGAGCCAGCTTTTTTAAAAGGGTAAGAGTAGTCGTCGGCGGTAGAGTAAGAGTAGTCGTCGGCGGTAGAGTAAGAGTAGTCGTCGGCGGTAGAGTAAGAGTAGTCGTCGGCGGTAGAGTAAGAGTAGTCGTCGGCGGTAGAGTAAGAGTAGTCGTCGGCGGTAGAGTAAGAGTAGTCGTCGGCGGTAGAGTAAGAGTAGTCGTCGGCGGTAGCGTAAGAGTAGTCGTCGGCGGTAGCGTAAGAGTAGTCGTCGGCGGTAGCGTAAGAGTAGTCGTCGGCGGTAGCGTAAGAGTAGTCGTCGGCGGTAGAGTAAGAGTAGTCGTCGGCGGTTGAGTAAGAGTAGTCGTCGGCGGTAGAGTAAGAGTAGTCGTCGGCGTTAGAGTAAGAGTAGTCGTCGGCGTAAGAGTAGTCGTCGGCGGTAGAGTAAGAGTAGTCGTCGGCGGTAGAGTAAGAGTAGTCGTCGGCGGTAGCGTAAGAGTAGTCGTCGGCGGTAGAGTAAGAGTAGTCGTCGGCGGTAGCGTAAGAGTAGTCGTCGGCGGTAGCGTAAGAGTAGTCGTCGGCGGTAGCGTAAGAGTAGTCGTCGGCGGTAGAGTAAGAGTAGTCGTCGGCGTAAGAGTAAGAGTAGTCGTCGGCGGTAGCGTAAGAGTAGTCGTCGGCGGTAGCGTAAGAGTAGTCGTCGGCGGTAGCGTAAGAGTAGTCGTCGGCGGTAGAGTAAGAGTAGTCGTCGGCGGTAGAGTAAGAGTAGTCGTCGGCGGTAGAGTAAGAGTAGTCGTCGGCGGTAGAGTAAGAGTAGTCGTCGGCGGTAGAGTAAGAGTAGTCGTCGGCGGTAGAGTAAGAGTAGTCGTCGGCGGTAGAGTAAGAGTAGTCGTCGGCGGTAGAGTAAGAGTAGTCGTCGGCGGTAGAGTAAGAGTAGTCGTCGGCGGTAGAGTAAGAGTAGTCGTCGGCGGTAGAGTAAGAGTAGTCGTCGGCGGTAGAGTAAGAGTAGTCGTCGGCGGTAGAGTAAGAGTAGTCGTCGGCGGTAGAGTAAGAGTAGTCGTCGGCGGTAGAGTAAGAGTAGTCGTCGGCGGTAGAGTAAGAGTAGTCGTCGGCGGTAGAGTAAGAGTAGTCGTCGGCGGTAGAGTAAGAGTAGTCGTCGGCGGTAGCATAACAGTAGTCGTCGGCGGTTGAGTAAGAGTAGTCGTCGGCGGTAGAGTAAGAGTAGTCGTCGGCGGTAGAGTAAGAGTAGTCGTCGGCGGTAGAGTAAGAGTAGTCGTCGGCGGTAGAGTAAGAGTAGTCGTCGGCGGTAGAGTAAGAGTAGTCGTCGGCGGTAGAGTAAGAGTAGTCGTCGGCGGTAGAGTAAGAGTAGTCGTCGGCGGTAGAGTAAGAGTAGTCGTCGGCGTTAGAGTAAGAGTAGTCGTCGGCGTAAGAGTAGTCGTCGGCGGTAGAGTAAGAGTAGTCGTCGGCGGTAGAGTAAGAGTAGTCGTCGGCGGTAGCGTAAGAGTAGTCGTCGGCGGTAGAGTAAGAGTAGTCGTCGGCGGTAGCGTAAGAGTAGTCGTCGGCGGTAGAGTAAGAGTAGTCGTCGGCGTAAGAGTAAGAGTAGTCGTCGGCGGTAGCGTAAGAGTAGTCGTCGGCGGTAGCGTAAGAGTAGTCGTCGGCGGTAGCGTAAGAGTAGTCGTCGGCGGTAGAGTAAGAGTAGTCGTCGGCGGTAGAGTAAGAGTAGTCGTCGGCGGTAGAGTAAGAGTAGTCGTCGGCGGTAGAGTAAGAGTAGTCGTCGGCGGTAGAGTAAGAGTAGTCGTCGGCGGTAGAGTAAGAGTAGTCGTCGGCGGTAGAGTAAGAGTAGTCGTCGGCGGTAGAGTAAGAGTAGTCGTCGGCGGTAGAGTAAGAGTAGTCGTCGGCGGTAGAGTAAGAGTAGTCGTCGGCGGTAGAGTAAGAGTAGTCGTCGGCGGTAGAGTAAGAGTAGTCGTCGGCGGTAGAGTAAGAGTAGTCGTCGGCGGTAGAGTAAGAGTAGTCGTCGGCGGTAGAGTAAGAGTAGTCGTCGGCGGTAGAGTAAGAGTAGTCGTCGGCGGTAGAGTAAGAGTAGTCGTCGGCGGTAGAGTAAGAGTAGTCGTCGGCGGTAGAGTAAGAGTAGTCGTCGGCGGTAGAGTAAGAGTAGTCGTCGGCGGTAGCATAACAGTAGTCGTCGGCGGTTGAGTAAGAGTAGTCGTCGGCGGTAGAGTAAGAGTAGTCGTCGGCGGTAGAGTAAGAGTAGTCGTCGGCGGTAGAGTAAGAGTAGTCGTCGGCGGTAGAGTAAGAGTAGTCGTCGGCGGTAGAGTAAGAGTAGTCGTCGGCGGTAGAGTAAGAGTAGTCGTCGGCGGTAGAGTAAGAGTAGTCGTCGGCGGTAGAGTAAGAGTAGTCGTCGGCGGTAGCGTAAGAGTAGTCGTCGGCGGTAGCGTAAGAGTAGTCGTCGGCGGTAGCGTAAGAGTAGTCGTCGACGGTAGCGTAAGAGTAGTCGTCGGCGGTAGAGTAAGAGTAGTCGTCGGCGTAAGAGTAGTCGTCGGCGATAGAGTAAGAGTAGTCGTCGGCGGTAGAGTAAGAGTAGTCGTCGGCGGTAGAGTAAGAGTAGTCGTCGGCGGTAGAGTAAGAGTAGTCGTCGGCGGTAGCGTAAGAGTAGTCGGCGGCGGTAGCGTAAGAGTAGTCGTCGGCGGTAGCGTAAGAGTAGTCGTCGGCGGTAGCGTAAGAGTAGTCGTCGGCGGTAGCGTAAGAGTAGTCGTCGGCGGTAGCGTAAGAGTAGTCGTCGGCGGTAGAGTAAGAGTAGTCGTCGGCGGTAGAGTAAGAGTAGTCGTCGGCGGTAGCGTAAGATCTCTTAGTTTATTTGACTTTTGTTTAGCCTTGACATATCTTGGGTATAGTTTAGGTCAAGGTGTTTATTTCATGTTTTATAATTTAGAGATCTGTTTTTTGCGCTTCTTTTGCGCGTTTTCTGCTTTTAGTTGGTATAAGGGCTGTCATATCAAGTTGGTGATGTGTCTGTTTTCTGTTGTGTTTACAGTTAAGTTCAGACACTTTGCTGGCTTGATAAGCCCCGTGCGTTTTGACAACGTCATTGTTGCAGTTAATTGGCCTGGTTTGGCTTTTTATGCGTTGTGGATGCATCCTGCTCTGCGTGACCTCCCATGGGTTGGTTCCGTTGTCCAATGAGCGTTCGTGTTCAAAATGGAAATTGAACATCAGATTGTGTTTTTATTTTTTGGAAAAGGACCTTTTTTGGGTATTTGCAATCAAAATCGAGTTAATTGCAATGTGTTGTAGTCCTTTATAGTTAGAGTTTTACCGATGTGTTGGGTTATTTTGTTTATTTTTTATTTCCACAGTTTATATTTTTGGGATTTTGTGTCATTCGTACATGTTAAATTTAAGAATCCGTTGGGTGGGATAGCAATTTTTGAGGTATAGTGTTTATTTTGGTAATTTCAATAGTAACCCTTGAGTGTGGGTTTTTGGTAAATTACCTGATTTTTTATTTATTTGTTTGGGCTATCCCGATTAATTGTATATGTTTGGGATTATTTTTGATAACGAATTGGTATTTTTTCGTGCATAGCGTTTACAGGATCAGTGGCGTGTTCCACCAAGATTAAATGGAGGTTTCCGTTATTGTATTTGGTGGAGATGGATTTTCCAAATTAATTTTGAGGTTAGGGAGTTGTTTACTCCGGTGGGGTGGATACTGAATGGTCAAGTCAGTGGTGAGAACCCGTGGGTATCTCGGATCTGAGAACGATGCAACCTGAAGATTCGGTATTTCTCGTGCTAAGCACCCGAAATACTCGGGTAACGTTTCGGTTACCACCGACTCACGATATTCCCTAAAGGAACACGGAGTAAATCAGATCAAGTAAAGAGGGGGGTGGTGGCGTTCTCCCATTCAGAGACACATGCGTTCCGGTTGACTTGTTTTGATTGTTTGAAATAAAATATATTATTTTATTCCAAAATTTATTTGTATCCAATTTGTACCGTTTTTGCTGGGTTTATTGTACATTACATTGGTGGTGTGGGAGAGTTTCCCCGGTTTTTGGTTGTGCGAGTAAAAGAACGTTTTTCAGTTCTTTTAGGTTTAGCAAGAGCTAGCTTTCTGGGCTTCCGTCTGCCCTTTATCAGTTGCGGGTGGATTCAAAATGAATCGGATTACCTCGCGTTTGGGTAAATCTTTAGAGCGATAGAGCCAGCTTTTTTAAAATTTCTGTTAGTTAGAGCAGGATTGTTTAGGGTTCAGTGACTGCTCTTTTTATAGTTCTGGTTTGTTGCTGGTATTAAGACTGAGTGGAGTTTTGTCTTTTTTAGGTGTCCTTTCATTATTTTGATCCGTTGGCTTGTTTAGGTGTGTGCCGGCATGGCTTCTTTTTGTTGCCGTTTGGTGTTAGAAAGGATTTTTGCGTGTTTAATATGTTGGCCACTCTTATTTATGGGTGGTTTAAGGTTATCTAGCGCTCGTAGATTTTTCCCAATGTTTTAGCAATTGTCGGAACAAAAACTTAGTAGTTTACCCAAAGCGGTATATTTTTCAGTTTCTGAAAGATTTGCTTTGGATAGGTTGGTAGTTGTTCACAGGTTGTTTCTCGTTGGGGTTTTTCAGTTTGCGTTCGCATCCATTGCTTTTTTTCGAAGTTTAGTGCTCTCTTAGTTTATTTGAGTTTTGTTTAGCCTTGACATATCTTGGGTATAGTTTACACTGAAAACATTATCTAGTCAATCACAGTGGAAAATTAGTCAAACAAGGGCAAAATGATTAGTCGTGTATACAATTTGTCAGTTGACAACTTTTTGTTGGTACATGACAAATCTTTGTTGGTACATGACAAATTAAAACTGTTGCAGGACAAATTAATATTAGCGGAAGACTAATCTGAACGACTGACAAATGTGATGATCGTCTTTTGACTAATTTGTATTGTCACGTAAAACAACAACTGACGATTTATTTTCCCATGACTAATTGCATGACTAACTTTTGATTGCATTACTAATGGCAAGAATAATGCAGCCGAAACTCATGACTAATTTAATTAGTCATGAGTTTTGGCGGGATTATTCTTTACATTGATAATGTAATAAAAGGTTAGTCATGAATTCGGTCGTGGGAAAATAAATCTTCAGTTCTTGTTTTCGTGCAGCTGTGCGACGCCATTACATGCGAACCGCACCGTAAAATGAGGTCGTGTTTGACTGGACTAAACATTCTGTGACGTTACTCTGGAAAGGTAAGCGTGTGACGGGTTTTGTGTGACACCAAAGAATTGTGCGGGACTCTGAGATTTCTAAGGCAATAATTGGTTTGCATGTTTCAAACTATGTCGTGTGTCGGAGTAAAGACATGGTTGAGGCCGTGCTTCGGGTCTCAACATCCGTGTATTGACACAAATAGTCATGATCTATAAGGACAACTCAGTACGTATTCGTAATGTTAGGTCAGCCCAGGTTAGACTCCTTTTCTCGCTGCAGTTAGAAGTAAGTTTATAAAATGAGCAACGAATAGTAACTGGATGTTTTCCTGGGTACATCGTTACCTCTTCCAATTTTGGTGGCCCCATTATCGTCATCATACTGCGGATGTCTTTGTTGCATTAACACAACACACCGTGCAGTCATTGCACGTATTCTGCGTATAGGCCTATTTCAGTACGTTATACGAAACACACCGTGACAAAGTAAGTTTGTCAGGCTGACTAACTGACATTACTAATTAATTTTACTGCAGGACTAATTAATTTTCCTGCAAGACTAATAATTTTTCTGCAGGACTAATATTTTTGTGTGTAAGACTAATTAATTTTCCCGCATGACTAATCTTTTTTTAAATTAGGCAAATAAGACCCTTTTTCATGACTAATTAAAATTAGTCAATTCAAACCACGTATGACTAATTGGAAATTAGTCAAATAAGACCCAGAGTATGACTATTTTTTTTGTGTCAATTGACGAAATAAAGTTTTCAGTGTAGGTCAAGGTGTTTATTTCATGTTTTATAATTTAGAGATCTGTTTTTTGCGCTTCTTTTGCGCGTTTTCTGCTTTTAGTTGGTATAAGGGCTGTCATATCAAGTTGGTGATGTGTCTGTTTTCTGTTGTGTATACAGTTAAGTTCAGACACTTTGCTGGCTTGATAAGCCCCGTGCGTTTTGACAACGTCATTGTTGCAGTTAATTGGCCTGGTTTGGCTTTTTATGCGTTGTGGATGCATCCTGCTCTGCGTGACCTCCCATGGGTTGGTTCCGTTGTCCAATGAGCGTTCGTGTTCAGCAGCTCGGAAAATCCTGATCCAAAAATGGAAATTGAACATCGGATTGTGTTTTTATTTTTTGGAAAAGGACCTTTTTTGGGTATTTGCAATCAAAATCGAGTTAATTGCAATGTGTTGTATAAAAGTCCTTTATAGTTAGAGTTTTACCGATGTGTTGGGTTATTTTGTTTATTTTTTATTTCCACAGTTTATATTTTTGGGATTTTGTGTCATTCGTACATGTTAAATTTAAGAATCCGTTGGGTGGGATAGCAATTTTTGAGGTATAGTGTTTATTTTGGTAATTTCAATAGTAACCCTTGAGTGTGGGTTTTTGGTAAATTACCTGATTTTTTTGTTTTTGTTTGGGCTATCCCGATTAATTGTATATGTTTGGGATTATTTTTGATAACGAATTGGTATTTTTTTCGTGCATAGCGTTTACAGGATCAGTGGCGTGTTCCACCAAGATTAAATGGAGGTTTCCGTTATTGTATTTGGTGGAGATGGATTTTCCAAATTAATTTTGAGGTTAGGGAGTTGTTTACTCCGGTGGGGTGGATACTGAATGGTCAAGTCAGTGGTGAGAACCCGTGGGTATCTCGGATCTGAGAACGATGCAACCTGAAGATTCGGTATTTCTCGTGCTAAGCACCCGGAATACTCGGGTAACGTTTCGGTTACCACCGACTCACGATATTCCCTAAAGGAACACGGAGTAAATCAGATCAAGTAAAGAGGGGGGTGGTGGCGTTCTCCCATTCAGAGACACATGCGTTCCGGTTGACTTGTTTTGATTGTTTGAAATAAAATATATTATTTTATTCCAAAATTTATTTGTATCCAATTTGTACCGTTTTTGCTGGGTTTATTGTACATTACATTGGTGGTGTGGGAGAGTTTCCCCGGTTTTTGGTTGTGCGAGTAAAAGAACGTTTTTCAGTTCTTTTAGGTTTAGCAAGAGCTAGCTTTCTGGGCTTCCGTCTGCCCTTTATCAGTTGCGGGTGGATTCAAAATGAATCGGATTACCTCGCGTTTGGGTAAATCTTTAGAGCGATAGAGCCAGCTTTTTTAAAATTTCTGTTAGTTAGAGCAGGATTGTTTAGGGTTCAGTGACTGCTCTTTTTATAGTTCTGGTTTGTTGCTGGTATTAAGACTGAGTGGAGTTTTGTCTTTTTTAGGTGTCCTTTCATTATTTTGATCCGTTGGCTTGTTTAGGTGTGTGCCGGCATGGCTTCTTTTTGTTGCCGTTTGGTGTTAGAAAGGATTTTTGCGTGTTTAATATGTTGGCCACTCTTATTTATGGGTGGTTTAAGGTTATCTAGCGCTCGTAGATTTTTCCCAATGTTTTAGCAATTGTCGGAACAAAAACTTAGTAGTTTACCCAAAGCGGTATATTTTTCAGTTTCTGAAAGATTTGCTTTGGATAGGTTGGTAGTTGTTCACATGTTGTTTCTCGTTGGGGTTTTTCAGTTTGCGTTCGCATCCATTGCTTTTTTTCGAAGTTTAGTGCTCTCTTAGTTTATTTGAGTTTTGTTTAGCCTTGACATATCTTGGGTATAGTTTAGGTCAAGGTGTTTATTTCATGTTTTATAATTTAGAGATCTGTTTTTTGCGCTTCTTTTGCGCGTTTTCTGCTTTTAGTTGGTATAAGGGCTGTCATATCAAGTTGGTGATGTGTCTGTTTTCTGTTGTGTATACAGTTAAGTTCAGACACTTTGCTGGCTTGATAAGCCCCGTGCGTTTTGACAACGTCATTGTTGCAGTTAATTGGCCTGGTTTGGCTTTTTATGCGTTGTGGATGCATCCTGCTCTGCGTGACCTCCCATGGGTTGGTTCCGTTGTCCAATGAGCGTTCGTGTTCAGCAGCTCGGAAAATTCTGATCCAAAAATGGAAATTGAACATCGGATTGTGTTTTTATTTTTCGGAAAAGGACCTTTTTTGGGTATTTGCAATCAAAATCGAGTTAATTGCAATGTGTTGTATAAAAGTCCTTTATAGTTAGAGTTTTACCGATGTGTTGGGTTATTTTGTTTATTTTTTATTTCCACAGTTTATATTTTTGGGATTTTGTGTCATTCGTACATGTTAAATTTAAGAATCCGTTGGGTGGGATAGCAATTTTTGAGGTATAGTGTTTATTTTGGTAATTTCAATAGTAACCCTTGAGTGTGGGTTTTTGGTAAATTACCTGATTTTTTATTTATTTGTTTGGGCTATCCCGATTTATTGTATATGTTTGGGATTATTTTTGATAACGAATTGGTATTTTTTCGTGCATAGCGTTTACAGGATCAGTGGCGTGTTCCACCAAGATTAAATGGAGGTTTCCGTTATTGTATTTGGTGGAGATGGATTTTCCAAATTAATTTTGAGGTTAGGGAGTTGTTTACTCCGGTGGGGTGGATACTGAATGGTCAAGTCAGTGGTGAGAACCCGTGGGTATCTCGGATCTGAGAAAGATGCAACCTGAAGATTTGGTATTTCTCGTGCTAAGCACCCGGAATACTCGGGTAACGTTTCGGTTACCACCGACTCACGATATTCCCTAAAGGAACACGGAGTAAATCAGATCAAGTAAAGAGGGGGGTGGTGGCGTTCTCCCATTCAGAGACACATGCGTTCCGGTTGACTTGTTTTGATTGTTTGAAATAAAATATATTATTTTATTCCAAAATTTATTTGTATCCAATTTGTACATTACATTGGTGGTGTGGGAGAGTTTCCCCGGTTTTTGGTTATGCGAGTAAAATAACGTTTTTCAGTTCTTTTAGGTTTAGCAAGAGCTAGCTTTCTGGGCTTCCGTCTGCCCTTCATCAGTTGCGGGTCGATTCAAAATGAATCGGATTACCTCGCGTTTGGGTAAATCTTTAGAGCGATAGAGCCAGCTTTTTTTAAAAGCGTAAGAGTAGTCGTCGGCGGTAGAGTAAGAGTAGTCGTCGGCGGTAGCGTAATAGTAGTCGTCGGCGGTAGCGTAAGAGTAGTCGTCGGCGGTAGCGTAAGAGTAGTCGTCGGCGGTAGAGTAAGAGTAGTCGTCGGCGTAAGAGTAAGAGTAGTCGTCGGCGGTAGCGTAAGAGTAGTCGTCGGCGGTAGCGTAAGAGTAGTCGTCGGCGGTAGAGTAAGAGTAGTCGTCGGCGGTAGAGTAAGAGTAGTCGTCGGCGGTAGCGTAAGAGTAGTCGTCGGCGGTAGAGTAAGAGTAGTCGTCAGCGGTAGCGTAAGAGTAGTCGTCGGCGGTAGAGTAAAAGTTGCGCAAGCTGCGCACTTTGTGAAATCGGCTGCTGCACCCATATCAACCGTAACGCGAGCTTTGGATCCTAACTGAAGCCTCTGATTGGTCCGCTCTCCTCAGTCAGTCATGTATTATGCATGATACGCTCACGTGGCGTACATGTGTCCATCGCGCGATGGCTACATGGTGGAACTAAACAGGTCAAAAGAAATAAGTCCCCCCCCCCCCCCTGGGAAATGTTAATTTTTCTGGAAAACAGTTAGGCTCCTTAACCTGTTACAAAAATGTAAAATGTAAGTGAAATGTTACACATTTAATGTGCAAAAAAGTTTCACCCAACAGTAACCCTCGCCTTGAAATGCTGCCATTTAGTAAATTTTATGACCAATTAAAAATGACACTTTCTTGCATAGGGATTTGACAAATTGATGAAATTTTAAACCCATGAAAAATTCAAACACATGAATAAACTTTCTTCAAATGGTTGTGCAAAAGAATCGCATACGATAGTAAATCGTGAGAATTTGGTAAGAATCTGTCTAAAACAGCGTTTAATTGTAATTACTAATTTCATTTTCCCCCGTGGCTCATCTAAATGCACATCAAGGACACAGCATTTTCCACAGGTCTGGTCTCTACTACACTGTTTCAAGCAGGTACGAGTTGTTCATGCATAAAGCTGAACTGAACACTTGTGTAGGCAAAAGTGCCCTGTTTTAAAAAGCTTGTTATAAGGTGGATCTTGTATTAATAATTATGTGATTATTGTCACTGTTCCCCTGTACAGAGACTGCAAAAGGAAATACCAGTAAATGCTCAACATGGGTTTGTGCCCGGGGTTTGTGTGTGACATCATGGGTGGATTGACTGCTATCTTGTGACATTGGAATTTTTGTTAAAGAAAAGATGATAAATTACAACAAATTTTACCTCGCAGAAATACTTTGCCGACAGAGATTCCATCTTCTGTACTGTACTTTATTGAAACTCTGCTAATTTGTGGGTGTGAGAAAAAAGAGAAACGAAAGTGAAAGAAATTGTTAGAATGCAATGGAGCATGACATAATTAAAGTGTTTTCAAGCAAACACAAATATTTTCATTGCTAAAACGTGTTTCCTGCAGACCAAATTTACCCGGTTTGTCCTCCAGATTGGAAGTGTGAACAAATAGAGCCCATGCTATGATGCTTTCCTGCTAGCAGCTATGTGCGTTTCCCCACATGGCTATATTGCCCCCCCCCCCCCCCCATCTGGAGGACAAACTCAGGAGGGTCGTCACCGTGACAAGATTTGGGAAGTTGATCATAATTGTTTTCTTTAAAATGAATCATCTAGCATTGGAATGTGCATATTTAATGGGAAATTAACAACATTTCGAGTGGCAAAATTTAAGATTTTGCGAGGAATCACTTAGAAATTTACAAACCTGTCTCACTTGCAAGCAGTATGCACGAAAGGTCTGAAGCCGTGATCAACTTCCCGATTCTTTCCGAAATCATTAACATTTCCACAATAAAATTACGATTTCTTAACGGAATTTCACGTTTTGGTGATATTATGCCGTAATAACTTAAGACAAATGTAGTGCAGGCATTTCAGTAAAATTTTACCACGATGCGAGTGATCCTGCATCATGTAGCATGTGTAGTGTGTCATGTGTGTAGGCCTATGCAAACATGCCGTTCGTTACAATTCTCCTTCAGCATATGCGGATATTTTGTAAACACCATCATTTTACAGCATTCCTACCTTTCTTCAAATCTTGCACCTACGCCGCTGAGAAGTACCTGCATCCTTTGCTAAACTGTCTGTCTTTTGATATAATCCTCGTCGCTTCTGTTAACACGGTGACGATCCGCCATCATAAATCCTCAAAATCACCACGCACATTTTTGTTTATCGTTACATCGTGTGGAAAGTCTTGCATACAGTACAACTACTTCGAGGTACAGGTACACGACCTTCACACGCCGTACATTCGGAAACAGGATATGCTAATCATTACGTCACGTAGGAATGTGCTCGCCATTTCGCGAGCAAACCACGTGACACGTGAAAGGATTCCAAAGACGGTCTTACGAACAACACCATAAACTAGTTCCCTGTCCACACGAACCAAGCAACGTTAGACCGTCTTTCACAAAGACTAAGTACACAGCGCCCATACATTTTGGACCGCGTACATGTAGATGCGAACCAAAAATAAGTAAATCGTTTCCAAACGATCTAAATAATTTCATCTTTACGGATTATTTTCTGGTAAAATTATATTATTTTGAGCGGAAACCTTTCATTGGGTAGTTGCTATTAATTCAATCTTTACTTTCAGAACTTTTCCTCTGCCGATTAACTCGTCGATTACTTTTTGGGGTCATTGCAAATGATACACTGGGCCTTTAAGGTTACAGTCTCCATGGGCCTTTAAGGTTACAGCCTCCGCTAGCACAAAATAGGCTGCTAAACAGCTCCATGAAATTGGCCCCTGGGGCCAATTTCATAAAGCTGTTTAGCAAAAAAAATCGCTTAATCAAAAATCTGTTTGCTTTATAAAAATGGGTTAATAGTCAAAATTTTAGGTCAACTTGTGTTTTTAGGAAGAATAGCAGAACAGATTTGACGGGGAACGTGCTCTCCGCAACGATTTTTTTATCGGCCGAATGCATGCCGTCCTTGACACGGTTATTTCTCGGAGGATCATGCTGCAAGACAACCCCTGGGCATGTGATTGCGACTTATCGTGGGTACTGGGTGACCAGTATAGACTTGGAAGAAACATTTTCTGCGTGTGGCCCCCGGCATATGCAGGGAGTACCTTTTACTCGGGGGTATATATCAACGGCGAGAGAGTCATTTGCGTCAGTTATCCAAAACAGAAGGACTTGTACCGTCTGATCGGGGCTTGGTTCGGGGCCGTGGCTGCCGTGATCGCGCTGTGGTTTTCCACCATGCACGCCAGAGATTTCGAGCCAGACGTCCCAGGGAGAGGTTCCTCCTGTTTAAGGGTAAAAACGAAACCAATGTTGGATCTACGTCCACCACTGGTCACTCAAAGGTGCACTTCAAGGCGATGATGACGATGATGAAACAACTGTGTAGCCTAAGAAGATGATGTACAACTAAGATATCAAACGTTCTGCTGAGGCATTTTATTTTTAAGCATTCAGCCCGGTTCATACGTCCCTCGAAACTGAACGCGAACGTGAATTTGACGTAAATCTGACGTCAAACATTTCGCAGCGAACATTCGCGCAAGTTGAAACTAGTTCAACTTACTGTGAATTTGCGTTGCGTTCGCCGCTCGCTTTCGGGTGAAGTATGAACCGGGCTTAAGGCATTAACCAGTTAACGCCGTGATTTTTTTCAAACATTGTTTATTCTAACATTTCAAACATTTTTAGTCTAAAGAACAGTTTAAAACATTCCAGACCAGAAATCTCGGCTCAAACATTAAAGTTTTTGTGCTGCAGCTGAGAAGTGATCGTTTTAAAAACACTCCCTTCAGGCTTATAGTTTTAAAAATACATCTGAATCTTTCACAACTTTTTCTTGCATTAATATCTTTTACATTATTTTGAATAAAAATTGAGATTTCCGTTTTCGTTGAACTTTGACCTCCAATTGACCACAGAGGTAACGGTCAGATGAAAATGCCCACACGAAGAAAATGTTTGGCCATGATCTAATCTATAAGCCTGCCGAATACAAAGATCATGGGTCACGTGGTTTTCCAGGCGGAAGCATTTTAAAACATGCATATTTTGGTAATTTTTGGGTTGTAATTTGATACCTGATGACGTCACAGTGACGTCACACTTGTATGCACACCTTCACATGGGGGTTGATGTTCCTACCAAGTTACAAGTTGATAGCTTGAACCGTTTTGAAGAAAAGCTCTGGAAACGTTTGAGTAGAAAAAAAAAAAAAAAAAAGGGAAAAACAAAATACAAAGAAATCGTACAATAGTAATAGGTGATCGGAATCAGTGTAATCTAAAAGCATAAAGTCGCGTGTGGTTATATTTAAAAAAAAAAAAACAATAAAAAGGTTAAAATTACAGGCCAGAAGCTAATAGACCTTGTTTCATAATTTTCTTAAAATCACAGAATGCAATATCTCCAAGCAGTTCTTATAGTGCAATATTCCGACAAGAATCATTATAAATATTTAAAATCCTGCCATACATAAAATCACTTATTGTCATATACATTACTTAATACATGTAGTGTCAAACAGTATAATTTTGTACTTTAATATATATTTTTGTACTTTAAAAGTAGAACTTTTTCTTTGTATACCACAGGTTCGGTGTTGACTGTCGTTTTCTTTTGTAATTTCTCTTGTGAAACAAATGAACTCTTGGGTATAACTTAAGTAAATGAGACAGAAATAAAAAACATATTTTGTAATATAACCCTGTTTGACTGCTACATTTTCTGTAAATATAAATACAAATAGTGTATATAACTATTAACCGTACTTGCCAGATGTAACCTGGGCCCAATTTCATAGAGCTGTTTAACAGCCCATTTCCTGTTAACCGAGCGCCAGGCTATTCCATAGACATCGTTAACGGTAAGCAACTGAAAACCTGCCTTAACCGCAGAGCCAAATTTTGCTTACGATAGTGACGCAACAATGGCAGTTTCCAAGCGCGCGCATGCTTAAGCACGCCGTGACCGTGAAATAGACCTTTATCACGGTGCGGCCATCTTCCCTTTTCCCCTATTAAAATGAACGTAACCAAAGAGAGGCTTGCCGAAATAAAATAGTTTGGCCCCGTGTTGAAAATGTTCATTGTGTGCATCACAATGATACTTGCGCTTCGCGATTAAGAGAGCGCGCAGCGTATCTCAACGGGAGATTACACGCACTATCGCGCGGCAGCGCAGACGCACTGATCGTGCCCGACACGTACTCTAGGGAACAAGACAAAGATGGACGCACCGTGATAAAGGTCTATAGCATTAACGTTAGCACAGCTTTTCTGCTACAGTAAGCACACGTTTTCAGCTAGCGCTTAAGCAGCTCTATGAAATTGGGCCCTGTTTATCAAGTCTGAGCTCTACCGTTCCTACCTTTTTGTTATGTATGAAAAACTACTATTTTAACAAAAATGACAAAAAATATAGATTTTCTCCCAAAATTCCACATTTTTTTACAAATATCAATGAAAATAATGTTACACTTGAACATACTTAGCAGGTTTACCACTTTACCAAATTTAGGCTGTACCATATCTTCGTTATGCAGTTATGCTTGATAAACTATTTTGTTTTAAAAATGACCAGAAAATATAGATTTTACCCAAACATTTTCAAAATCCTTACAAACATCAATTAAAATTTGGGCCCTATCGGACCTACGGTTATGCAGTTATGCTTGATAAACTACTATTTTAACAAAAATATAGATTTACTTCCAAAATTCCTTAACATACTTAGCAGGTTTTTACCACTTTACCAAATTTAGGCTTGGGGTATGTTCAGACGGAGGGCTACTTTTGTTTAGCCCCAATCCAATTAACAGACTCAGCGGGGGTTCGCTGGAGCTAAAGTGAGTTAGTCCAAAATGCCCTCCCGTTCAAACGGTGATGATAACTCCGGAGCTACAGTTAGCTCCGGAGCTAAAATGTGGTCAAATTTGACAGCATATTAACGTTGGCCAGATGCCTCAGAGCGAGGTCAGTTGCGTTCAGTCAGTAAATAATGGTGGAGCTAAGTCATAAAAGAAACCCCGCTGTGCTGAAAGTGGGGTTAGCCCCACAAATTTGTGGGGCTAAGTTTGGGGAGGGCTAGCCCCGGAGCTAGCCTCAGAGGTGGAGCTAATTGCGTTCTAAAGACGGGAGTTTATGGTGGAGCTAGCTAGCTAGCTCCAGAGCTACCTCCAGAGATAGCCCCTCGTCTGAATGACTAGGAACTGGTTCATTGCCAGACCTCGACTTTACGACAGCTTTACTTGCGTCATATCCAGCCAATCCATCCATAACGGGTGTCATTATGACACCAACAACACCACCAACGACAATTTGTGGATCTTTACCTTCGGCAACATCAGTCCAGGCCTTCACGCAACCGGACGGGGTGTATTGCCCGTTTATGGCCGACTCTACCCCTGTGGTTATCCCATCCACTGCCGCACCCCCAGCAATACATCCGGCAACCATGCCAGCAGGTCCAGCCGGGATACCAGCAACACCACCAGCAATTACACCAGCTGTCCTTGATGCCCCTTTCATTGCTTTATCTCCACCTTTTGTGTCTCCACACGCATAGTGTATGCCACCCTTGACATGACCTATAACTGGAGTACCATCGGCAAGGTCGTTAACCGCGTTGACGACAGATTTGCCATACTCGAATGCCGAGGTACCTGTATGTTCGCCTAATTTGACAACTGTATCATTCAAAGCTGTTACTTGACCAAGTGTCACACCAGCTGCAACCGCTACACCGGCAGTTGCAACAGCAGTACCAAATGTTTCCCCCATATGTCGAACCGTGGTATTGGCAGCTGCATTTCCGGTGTATTTCGCACATTCCACTACAGCATTGTTCAATGAATCTACTTGTCCGAATGTCACACCGGCCGCAACTGAAGTTGCAGCTGTAGCGATGGCCCCACCAACTGTGCTTATTTCGTTACCCATCTTCGATAAATTTCTGAAGGAGAAAATAATACAACCAGTAAGCTCGGCGATTCCTTGTTTGATAAAGCATGGCTGACAGTGTATTAGAAACCTTTCCCAGTCTTTGACCTTAGTTGTGCTCTGATCTTGAGGAGCAGGAAAACGAGGACCATGTATTCGTTGTAATCTTTGCTCTGATTACGGCATGACCAATCAACTTAGCGTGTTCGCGAGCAAAAAGTATAAAAATGCTACAATTTTTCAAAAGCCCGCCCATCCCTGACCCAAACTGGGAGCCCCGACGTACCTGTACTCATTGAGAACACACCGAATATGAAATTGATTCGACCTGACTTGGTGTGTTCACAAGGTTTGACCTTAGATTACCTCTGAACTCCCCCCCCCCCCCCCCCTCCCCCCTCCCCCCCCCCCCCCTCTCTCTCTCCAAAAAAAACCCCAGTATTACTCATGTACTCATTACAAGCAGGATAGTAACGAGTGTGAACATGATTCGACCAGGCATGACTCAGCGTGTTTACGATCAAAAACTGCAAATATAAAAAATCACCCGAAATATCTATTTTGGACCCAAATTGCGTTCAGACTTGCACCGAAATAAATGGAGTGCGTGTACCTGTTATCAGAAACATACACACCATTTTAAGCTTTTAAGAGGTTTCCAGATTTTTACCACTGTTAACCTCAGATGACCTATTAACTCTCCCTGCAGAACAAACGGGATCATGTACTCACCGTGGAGAACATTCACACCGCGCATTTATCAGATTTAATCAGACGAAACATTGTTGACGGAGCGTGTTTAAAAGCAGAGTACGAAAGTACCAAAAACTTTACAGAAGTTTATTCCTGACTTAAACTGAGCTCGGACCTCCACCAGAATCATAGCGTACCTGTACTCATGACAGACCTACACATCAAGTCTAAACTTGATCTGACCGGGCTTGATTGACCTATCGTTTATTTAAAAAAATTCAGAATTTGTCCTCGGATGACCTTTGACCTCTATCAAAACGAATTAGATCATATACTCACCATGAGGAAATTAACCTGATCTAACCAGGCAGGGTGGAAGTGCCGACTTACACAAAGGATTTTGTATTGCATTTTGTTGAAATGGACCGAGAATAACATGCCGACTTGGGCAAAATGACGACTTACAAATGCCGACTTAGAAACAAACATTTCAATGGAAATGCATTGTAGACGATCGGGACTTTAGTCGGACGGCCGACTTAGGCGATTTGCCGACTTGTACGATGTCGACTTAGCCGGAGTTTACTGTATTTCACAAAATATCCATTTTGGGGCCAAACTAAACTCTGGCCTTCTAAATCAGCCGAGATCGTGTACTGATCGTGAGATACATACCGGTACATTTTGAGCTTGATCGGACCAAATGGATTCTGAAAGTTATGGCAAAAATCAATCCTGTTTTATGTAATGATATTGTCCTTGGTTTAACACTGACTATTATGCATGTAAGGATATATCCCAAAGCCCTCACCTTTAAATCATTTCGTCCAGCTTGTGTTGGGCAAGCTTTAGTAAATACTGACTTTATCTGAATAAAATAACCCATTATAATAATTAATTTTATACACCTGTTACACACTAAAATTAGTTTTGTTTAATATGATGTGGCAAGTGGCAACGAGCAATGATCAATGATCCCCCCCCCCCCCCACCAACCACCACCCCCCACACTCCACTATAGTACTGTAATACGACGGCACCTTTGTATATATTGGTTTTAAAATGATATGCACACTTTATAAAAAAGTATTTTTTCATATACATTGAATAAAGATTTCAAGGAAATTACCTCCTGGAATCAACAGATGATGTAATTTTAAGATATACTTCCCACTTGCACTTTTGTCGCAAATGTTGCTTTTCTGTAGAAAAATCACATTTTCTTCTTCACAAATTGCCTTCAGTTAGTGCACAAGATAACCATTCACGCGCGCGCGTAACGCCCTCTGTTGTCGAGCTTACGCACAGACCGCTCCCCGCTCCATTTTGTGCATTACTTTATGCAGTAATTTTATAATTTATTTATCTCAGAAATGCAACATTTGCGACAGAAGTGCAAGTGGGAAGTATATGGGTCTTTCTATAAATTAGGGGTCCACTATTGGTGTCCTCCGTTACATTTTACATTTTGTTTTTGTAAATTCAGGACACATTCTTTAAACACTTTCCATCTCAAAGAGTGAGTACATAAAGTACAATTCATACAAAATGGTTTAAAAGCCATTTTAATGATTTTTGTACGAAAAATAACGCATATCAGGTGTAACGGGGGACACCAAATGTCACATTTTTGGACCCCTAATTTATAGAAAGACCCATATCTTAGAATTTGATGATCTGTTGATTCCAGGAGGTAATTTCATTCAAATCTTTGTTCAATGTATACAACAAAAAATACAATAAAAAATACTGCCCACAAAACTTATCTAATAAAGACCATTCATAAATACCTTAGACAGTTTACGCATCCCTATTGGCTGAGAGCACGTCACGTTGGCAGTGTTAAATTAGTAGCGATAATGACCAGTCGGTCTTAAATAAAAGTAAAAGTGGCCCCTGAATCAGGACAAAATTACACTTTCTCATTACATTGTTGTTTGAGTCGCCACTTTTGGAAACGTATACTTTATACACAATTTATTTTTTTACCAAAAGAAGCTGCCTTAAATTGTTCCTCCCAAGCAAAGCCGATTTGACGAAACTTACGCAGTTGCGTAAGCCCACTTGCGCAATGTTTTATTGCGTTAAGGCCGATACACACTATCGCGGAAAAATCCCACTTTTGCGCTGCGCTCACCGCATTGCATGAGCTCCCAATCGCCGATTATTCCAAAATAGAAAATTCCACTCTGGTAACTCGCATCCTGAGATCTCAGGGAATTTCCACTCTGCAAAGCGACGTGACAATACCCTAAGGAAATACAGGCAAATCTGTGGAGCGAGCCGGCTGTTGTCTTGAGCCAACTCACGCCCGAGTAATTTTGATGTAATTTAATCAATTCGGTCATGTTATGCCGAAAAGAAACAATTTCTATACTTTCCAGAAATTATATTCGGTTCTGTTCCTTATGACTGTCCCATTCCTACCAAACTTTCAAACGACGAACCTTATTTACTCCGCAGTTTTCCAAATTAATAACAGGGATGCATGCTGACGAATGTAATGGAACGGATTCCCAGTATGCTTTAAATAGCAGCCAATCGCCGACGCGGACAACGGCCACTAGCATTACCGAGTACATGTATCACATGCGTGCACGGTGTTTACAACTGCGCGCGTGACATTTGAATGCTTGCAATCGTGCTGCACAATGCACTGCAAGCGTCCTGATTGGTCCAGCCGAGGCGACAGGATTTCTGTCGCTAGTCCCACCGCCAAATGGGGCCTTTTTCAACAGGGCCACTGTACGCAGGAGTTGGGGAGTGCGTTAAAGGGGCACTGTTGCAAGAGGATGGTAACTCGGGGCTTCTCTGATACCTCATTGGCTGCGCGTTGGAAAGGTCAGCACACCGCGGTCAAAGTTCAACAAATTTGAACTTTGACCCAGCTCAAAACGTTTTGCGCGTCGCGATAGGCCGCGCACAAGCGGCAAACCAGTTTGTGTACAAACCAATGGAACAGTGTGATTTTTCCGCGATAGTGTGAATCCGCCTTAAGTCGCGCAACAATTTAGCGATGATAACAGCAGGCTATGTAGTCTTGGCCCAAAACTATTCTAGTCGATATTGGTTTGTGTACGCGTTGGCCATTCCCGGTATAGTACGCCCTCTTGTAGCACTAATATACCAGCCCTTTGCGCGACTAGAATAGTCTTGGGAATCTCTCCCGGAAGTTCAGCATTGGGGGCGGTACCGTTTTATGTAAATAGCTGCACAAGGTTTTATGATGGCACACAAAAGACATGGCATACCACAGATATCTTTGCAAATATTTGCAATGTCGCAATTATCTTCATAATATTCATTTCCCGCGTTTCGCAGTATAGCGGGAAATAATTGTATTAGGAATTCGAGACACGCATAGCGGGTCTAATGTTACATAGCACATGTTGGATGAAAGGAATGTCAGACACGTATAGAAGGTCAAGTGTTACGTAACACGTGTTTAGAGAAAAGGTATAAATAGTAGAGGGAAAAGAATTGGGATCAGGGGGGGGGGGGGGGGGGGGCGGTCGGGTTGGCGTACGGGTTCTTTCCTCGCCTTTCACCTCTGGGGTCCCGGGTTCGAATCCAGGGCGTGTATGTGGATTGGGTTTGCAGTCCCTACTTGACCGCGTGGGTTTTCCCCTGGGGCATTTCTCGGGGGGTTTTCCTCCCACTTCTAAAACTGCAACTCCTTCTTCGTCATCTCAAGTTGATAATATAGTATAGTTAAAAGCTAAAACCGTATAGTTGATGGCATAAAGGGCCTTAGTTGCCGAAGATGCCATAAAATATATACAACAACAACAACAACATTGGGATCAGGGGGGGGGGGGGGGGCGGTCGGGTTGGCGTACGGGTTCTTTCCTCGCCTTTCACCTCTGGGGTCCCGGGTTCGAATCCGGGGCGTGTATGTGGATTGGGTTTGCAGTCCCTACTTGACCGCGTGGGTTTTCCCCTGGGGCATTTCTCTGGGGGTTTTCCTCCCACTTCTAAAACTGCAACTCCTTCTTCGTCATCTCAAGTTGATAATGTAGTATAGTTAAAAAAGCTAAAACCGTATAGTTGATGGCATAAAGGGCTTTAGTTGCCGAAGATGCCATAAAATATACAACAACAACAACAACAACAACAACATTGGGATCAGGGCGGTCGGGTTCTTTCCTCGCCTTTCACCTCTGGGGTCCCGGGTTCGAATCCGGGGCGTGTATGTGGATTGGGTTTGCAGTCCCTACTTGACCGCGTGGGTTTTCCCCTTGGGCATTTCTCTGGGGGTTTTCCTCCCACTTATAAAACTGCAACTCCTTCTTCGTCATCTCAAGTTGATAATATAGTATAGTTAAAGCTAAAACCGTATAGTTGATGGCATAAAGGGCCTCAGTTGCCGAAGATGCCATAAAATATACAACAACAACAACAGCATTGGGATCAGTGGGGGCGGTCGGTTGGCGTACGGGTTCTTTCCTCGCCTTTCACCTCTGGCGTCCCGGGTTCGAATCCGGGTCGTGTATGTGGATTGGGTTTGCAGTCCCTACTTGACCGCGTGGGTTTTCCCCTGGGGCATTTCTCTGGGGGTTTTCCTCCCACTTCTAAAACTGCAACTCCTTCTTCGTCATCTCAAGTTGTTAATAAAGTATAGTTAAAAGCTAAAACCGTATAGTTGATGGCATCAAGGGCCTTAGTTGCCGAAGATGCCATAAAATATACAACAACAACAACATTGGGATCAGTACTAGCAAGCATTCCATACAGACACGTAACTTTTATGTTGTTTTTTATTGAAAATAATTTCAGAGTGAAGCCTAACACTCTCGCCGAGGAGAATTCTGAACTGTTTTTGGGCACAGGTTTTCAGAGCATTTTTGTTTTATCTCTGTTTTTTCCTGGACGTCGTCTCCGATGAGGGGTCGGTATAGTAAGAAGTTGAGATTTAAAATCCCAAGTTGTATGATTCCGTTCACAGTTAATTTGACAAGATTGCCTGAAAGTCCATGCTTTTTTTCTTGTAGATATGTAACTACATGTACACTGGCCGTGACTGTAAATAAAGGCGACTTCGTGTCTCCTGTGCTTGGCTATCACCAATATAAAGTGTTGAGTGTTTTTTGGGTATAAGTGGAGTAAAGATAAGACACAAATGTATTTAGCGATGTCATAGGCCGTCTGCAGGTTTTTTTGCTGTACGAGGGAATATTTAGTCTAGCGCATGCAAACTGCACACGGCATGAAAACGAGCCACTTTGAGATAACGACTTCTGTAGTAAACCCGTACGGCAATACATACTGCGTACTAGCTGCGTACGGCCTGGTCTAGCTCGATAGACAGCATTGTGGAGTCTGTAACTTCCGGGTTTAATGTGTTTCTTTATATTTTCGGCCGGTTTTGGCCGAAAATGGGCGGGCTTTGGATATGCGGGTATGCAAGGTATGAATATTTAACATTTGTCTTCAGCCAATCAAGAGCTTCATGAGTAGCACGTATGCCGCGAAGCATGCATTATGCATGTCATGGCGTCCTCGTGTTACGAGAACCGTGGCATGATCGATGGACGAAAACAACAAATATTCTCGGGTTCGTAGCATTTATTGTGCTTGTCTGTTTACGTATTAGTCTTGGCCCAAGACTACTCTAGTCGATATTGGTTTGTGTACGCGTTGGCCATATAGTGCGCCCTCTTACAGCACTAACGGACCAGTCTTTGCTCACTAGAGTAGTCTTGGGAATTTCTCCCGGAAGGTTTAACTTTTTCTTTGTTTTTGCCTAGGCTTTCCTAGGGAACCAATCAGTGACCCAAATACAGCAGAGCGTGGGAATGCAGCGAGCGACCCAAATACAGCGCGTCGACCGCAGAGCGTGACCCAAATACACCGCGTGCACTCGCTTCGAATGGGTTGAACAATATAAGGCGGCTTACAAGAATCATCGAACATGACCGTTTTATCGTTGCTAATATTTTCGGTGGCATAAGTTTCTTGGCAAATGTTTGCGAATATATTTACAAACATGTTTGCAAAGGCGTATGACATCGCAAAATACATTTGTTTATGAAGATAATTGCGACATTGCAAATATTTGCAAAGATATCTGTGATATGCCATGTCCCTTGTGTGCCATCATAAAACCCTCTGCAGCTATTTACATAAAACGGTACCGCCCCCAATGCTGAACTTCCGGGAGAAATTCCCAAGACTACTCTAGTGAGCAAAGACTGGTCCGTTAGTGCTGCAAGAGGGCGCACTATATGGCCAACGCGTACACAAACCAATATCGACTAGAGTAGTCTTGGGCCAAGACTATTTACGTGTTTGATTACACTTCTGGGGGACAACGGTCGTAATATGACAGCTTTCCTGAATGATTTTGTGGGAGCTCTTAATACTGCCTCGGATAGCTCCATGGATGAACAAACTGGGGATCGCAGATCATAGCGTTTTTCAAACATAGCCTGGCGTGCGTCGACCAATGAAATCTCAGCTCACGCTGGGGTGGTTTCCCTATTACTGTAATGAGTTTCGCTGGCTGAATGCAGAACCATCAAGGCTTTGGGTTTAGGACCGTACCGATACATGTACGTGCATGTGTGCATAGTCGTAGCGCGGCGCGTTGTGAGCCAATATTACGGAGCTTTCGATTGGACGACGGAGAGAAACACGACGGTGAAAAATCTGTCCACGACCACGTCGTTGCACAAAACCTCCCGTCCTACTTTGAATCCATTTCGTTTTTCACGACGACTTGTGATCGGTCATGTGATCAAAAAATGTGTTGTTGAAGGTCAAATGTTAACTAAACGTTGCCGTCGCCACCACAACGTTGATTTGCCCCAACTACAGTCCTAGAAATCAGACGACGACGACATGGCAAAGTCGACGCATGCGCAGATGACTCGAAATGGCAATTTATCCGTCGTAGAATCATCCGTCGTCCAAATCGAAAACTCCCTAATGACCCCTTTCGAAAACGTGCGAATATGCCATTTTGGGAGTCAAATAATGCTGAGTCATTGTGGAAGTAATGTGCGTGCGCGTTGTGTGTGTCTCTGGTGGGCGTAACGCGGTTTAGTTCACCAATGAGAGCCTCATCATAGCGCGTTACGCGCGCTATGGACACACACAACGCGCCCGCACGTTGCTTCTACAACGACGCGGCATTGTTTTACTCCGAAAATGACGTCATTGGCACGAGCTCAATACGTGCACAGATTCCGTATAGCTCGTAAGCGCTTTGTTCAGTTTTATCTTCAGCGGGCCGTCTAGAAGACAAGCCCAAAGCCTTGGTCAAGGCTAACATGTTTGTAAATATATTCGCAAACATTTGCCAAGAAAATTATGCCACCGAAAATGTTAGCAACGATAAAACGGTCATGTTCGATGATTCTTGTAAGCCGCCTTATATTTTTCAAACCATTCGAAGCGCGTGCACACTGTGTATTTGGGTAACGCGCTGCATCCGACGCGCTGTATCTGGGTCGCTGGCTGCATTCCGACGCGCTGCTGTATTTGGGTCACGCGCTGATTGGTTCCATAGGAAAGCCTAGGCAAAAACAAAGAACAAGTTAAAGCTTCCGGGAGAGATTCCCAAGACTACTCTAGTCGCGCAGAGGCTGGTCTGTTAGTGCTGCAAGAGGGCGCACTACTGGGAATGGCCAACGCGTACACAAACCAATATAGACTAGAGTAGTCTTGGGCCGAGACTACAGGCTATGGGGCTTGCGCCATTTTTCAAAAGTTGCGCAAGCTGCGCACTTTGTGAAATCGGCTGCTGCACCCATATCAACCGTGCCGCGAGCGATTGTTTTTCCCGTATTACATATTTGCTTTGGACCCTAACTGAAGCCTCTGATTGGTCCGCTCTCCTCAGTCAGTCATGTATTATGCATGATACGCTCACGTGGCGTACATGTGTCCATCGCGCGATGGCTACATGGTGGAACTAAACAGGTCAAAAGAAATAAGTCCCCCCTCCCCCCTGGGAAATGTACATTTTTCTGGAAAACAGCTAGGCTCGAAAGTGTCATTTTTAAATTTTTGGACCTGAAGTCTACTCCAAGGGATTATTTACACTTTCAATTAAAGTTATTAATTCAACCATGAACAAGTCCTTCACATTTTTATCCAAACAGGTGACAACCATTTGAAGAAAGTTTATTCATGTGTTTGAATTTTTCATGGGTTTAAAATTTCATCAATTTGTCAAATCCCTCCCTATGCAAGAAAGTGTCATTTTTAATTGGTCATAAAATTTACTAAATGGCAGCATTTCAAGGCGAGGGTTACTGTTGGGTGAAACTTTTTTGCACATTAAATGTGTAACATTTCACTCTACATTTTACATTTTTGTAACAGGTTAAGGAGGCTAACTGTTTTCCACAAAATTAACATTTCCCAGGTGGGGGGGGGGGGGGGGGTGGGGGGGGGGGGGGAGGGGGGGGGGGGACTTATTTCTTTTGACCTGTTTAGCAAAGGAATGGAGCTGCGTATTTCGTGGCACGAATTTGGCGCGCGCGCATTGCTGACGAGCCTGTGCCTTTAAGGTTACACGGTCTCCATGAAATAGCCGGAGCCTCCGGCCGTTAGCACAAAATCGGCTGCTAAACAGCGCATTGAAATTGGCCCCTTGGCATGGCGCGGCTTTAAGCGCTAGCTAAAAACGTGTGCTTACTGTAGCAGAAAAGTTGTGCTAACTTTAAGGCTATTTCACGGCTACGGCTTAAAGGCCCTGTGGATGATCTGTTTTTCAGCGATTCTGCAAATAAAACCATTATAAATCAAAAGAAAGACATCAACAAACTCATCCGAAGAAATTTCAGCTTTGTCAAATGTACCACATTTAAAAAAACCATGAAAATCCATATGCGTTTTCCTTGTCTTGGCGGGGTGTTTCAAATATTCGTTCTCAGTTGATCGGGTACTATGTGGCTTGCGTCATGCACACTGTTGCGCACATCATATACTGCGTGTGCGCGCGATCCATAAAAATGCATCGCGTTGGATGTACACGCAGTACACAGCGCCCATACATTTTGGACCGCGTACATGTAGATGCGAACCAAAAATAAGTAAATCGTTTCCAAACGATCTAAATAATTTCATCTTTACGGATTATTTTCTGGTAAAATTATATCATTTTGAGCGGAAACCTTTCATTGGGTAGTTGCTATTAATTCAATCTTTACTTTCAGAACTTTTCCTCTGTAATTAACTCGTCGATTACTTTTTGGGGTCATTGCAAATGATACACTGGGCCTTTAAGGTTACAGTCTCCATGGGCCTTTAAGGTTACAGCCTCCGCTAGCACAAAATAGGCTGCTAAACAGCTCCATGAAATTGGCCCCTGGGGCCAATTTCATAAAGCTGTTTAGCAAAAAAAATCGCTTAAAGGCACAGGCTCGTCAGCAATGCGCTCCCACCAAATTCGTGCTCGAAACACGCAGCTCCATGCATGCCTTTGCTATAGAGCTGCGTATTGCGTGGCACACATTTGGCGGGCGCGCATTGCTGACGAGCCTGTGCCTTTAATCAAAAATTTGTTTGCTTTATAAAAATGGGTTAATAGTCAAAATTGTATGTCAACTTTTTAGGAAGAATAGCAGAACACCCGTCAGTTGTTATACACATCATATAAGATTTTGACTGAAAACCCATTTTAAATTTTATAAAGCAAACAAATTTTGGATTAAGCAATTTTTTTCTGCTAAACAGCTTTATGAAATTGGCCCATGTCGCCACTCACTAGCTCAGTGAACTGTCACTGATGGTGGTGTTGATCAGGCAATCGGCATGCAAAAAAGAGCTCTCATATCTCGATGTTGTACCGTATATATCTACAGATATTTGCACGATTTCGCCAACCCTGTCATTGTCTACACTGTTAAAAAAATCTCTGTTCATTTACAGTTCATTCATATGTCAATTGGCATTACATAGCGTACTGTTTTTAAACAGTATATTCTACTTGTTTTATCTGTTTGCATACAGTAGACTCTACTGTTATTTGGAATTGTAAATTTACAGAAGATTCTTCTGTTTTTCAACAGACGACTAAGTGATCGTTTTGTGCATGGTTTTGTTCTTTAACAAAGCCTTCTGTACATAAACAATTCTATGTAACTGAACGAAGCAGTCCAGGTTATTGACGACTGTTTCTTGTTGACCTTTACAGTTCACTTTTTGTGTTGTAGATGCACCACACTTCATGTAAAATAAGTCGGCATGTTTCTCTCAATTTCCTAGTTTTTATCTGCATGGCGGGGTGCAGTGGAGTTTCAACAGGGTGTACAATTTACCAAAAATGTAACCCGACTCGCTGAAATACAGGAATATGATAAATTCAGGGGGAATTTCCGCCTGAGTTTACTGTATTCCCGCACTTTGAGGCAGGTTACATGCTCCCGTGTATTTCCACTGCAGGCAGTATTGCACGGCAAATAAAACGCAAATAAAAACCAAAAAATGTACGAAAATACCGACTTGCCTTTCACGACATGTAGAGCAGCTACTTCTCGTTCAAGTCGGCACTATATAAACTGAACAGTCTCCAGTATATATTTCGACATAACGCCCGCCAAAATCTGTCATTTCATATACGAACGGCACAACTACAAAAAGCGCACTGCGCAGTTTGAATTTACTGCAGTGATTTTCCAGCATGCAACGTACTGGTACTCGCTATCAACGCCGCGTAATTTCTGCCGCATACCAGGGAACATCGATGGGATAACAGAAGGTCCTCTGTTACTAAACAGTAACATGGCTGTATTTTAACAGATGAAGATTAAAAGTTTCTTGTTCCTGAACAAACCTGTAATTTAACGGCAAACCGTCTGTAATCATACAGAACAATATTTTTAAAATGTACACAGACGGAAGAACGTTTGTGCAATAACAACAAATTCGAAAAACAGTAAAAGTTACTGTTCGATTTTGACTTTTTCAACAGAAAAACACCTGTGACTCAACACAATTGTTTACAGTGTACCATTAAAATTAAGCACAGGCCGACAGCAACAGCACCCATGCAACTCACATTAAACATTTTTTGTCTGATTTGCACTGCTAGCAAGCTAGGTGTGCATATATGCACGTGCAGTGCACGGCTCTCGTGTCTACACATAGAGGGCGCAATTGCACTTTTGTGGTCTCAACCAAAATCTTTGGTCTCAACCAGTGGTCAGCAGGGGTGAATTGCAAAGTGTAACCTTTTCAAGACTCAGACACATCATAATTATGTCATAACTTATTTTAGGTGTCCTAAGTTTTATGTGTCTCAGGATGAGACATATATTTTTTATTGCAAGACAAAATTAATCTGCGATCTCTTAGTTAAGATGTCTTAAAAGTTAAAACATTTTAACTTTCTTTATTGCAATCCACCCCTGCATATTACATTGATCAGTGTTTTTAACTTGAGTGTAAATATAGATGTGGTCGCGAAACATTTAAATTAAGCTCAATGACATGTTGACCATTTGCATTGTGCATTTTATACAATTTTTTAGATTGTCTTCGCTCTCTTGTTTTCTCGGCAATCTAACCAGTATAGTATGCTTCTTTGCTGGAATTTATTGTTTACGAAGTGTTTTACTTTCCTTCTGATTTTAAGGGACATGCTGTCAGGGACGTTAGTGAAAAGAGGCACCGTCATCTGATTGCATCTCTTCTGGTAGGACAGTCAAATCGACATTTGATGGTCTACGGTCTGCTAGGACAGATGATGATTAACGATTACCATCCCGCATTCTGATCTGCACTGCCAAGAAACGGTCGTGTGAGCTGTGGGCGAGTTACGTCCGAGGCTCGTTAAACCAAACCAGAGACTCACCCACGGACGCATATTGGAGCCGGAAGTTTTCCACACAAGCCCCGAACTGCTGCACCTCGCTCTGATTACGTAACGTCCGGTATGCTGATCGGGTTTTGACTGAATTTGGGTCTGCCAAACGGTTCACGGTAATTTACCCTCCCCACGAGTGCTTTGCTCATCCTTCCGTGCATAACTGGATCTATCTCTGCTCGGGTTTACTGTCTGCAAGAAGGGCGGCATTTATCTGAGTGACTGTGATTGCCTTTAACTGAAAAGCTCTGACTTTCAGCAAACAAACAATGAAAAGCAAACAAGGCCCTGATGGCCTCTTGATAAAATTTGCTCGAACCCGAACAAACTTTATTATGCTTCATGTTTGCCAAGACTGCATCCATTCCATTAAAACACAGCAACTATGAATACCCAAGGTAATAATTGTTCGGCCACGATAAGGATATTAAATTTAAGGAAAGTATGCAAATTAATCTGACTGCATCGAAGAAAGTGCACAATGTTTCAAAACACACGATGTCGGCACCGGTAAAAGATCAAGTCGTTTCGCGAAAAACAAATCGGTGTTTAAGACGTTTATGATTGTCACGATGAGATAGTTTTTGATATAAGCAGTGGACAACTATGTCTTCTCCATGGTGGATGAGTAGACTTGTGTTCTGTCACTCATGGCCATTACCCGTGAATATACCAGCCTCAGTCCAAGCAAGTCTGCCACCGCGTCTTTTTTGCTTCCGGCAAACTCCTTCTGCCAGGAGGGGGTGTTCTTGTAACAGCGGTCTACCAACAGGTCAGATGCTGTGGTATTGGTCTTTTATCCGTCCCAGACGACACCGTGCGAAACAACACGCGGGTACTTCAACTTCCCGGGAACACCATCCCAATCACTGACCAGAAACTCCGTGCGGACTTACAGCAGCTTCGGTTCCTGGACATGTCTGATAATTCAATATCATCCATCTCCGATGACGCTTTTCGTGGACTTCCCAAACTGGCACTATGTGATCAGTCGGAAAATAGTCTGACCTGGGTGCCAGTGGCGGCGATCTCGCCGCTGAAAATCGTTCCGAACGCTTCTTTTGGCCGGAAATAACATCACCTTTTTGATGTCGAAAAGCTTTGCTGGGCTGACCAAGCTGCAGAATCTCTCGCTGGCGAGCAACGCGCTGCAAGCGATCGAGCTAGATGCATTGACCGGCCGCTGAACCATCACTGCGCGTTATGAATCTAGACAACAACTTCCTGAGGCAGATTCCTCCGGGCGCTCTGCGGAGACTGCAAACCGCCTGGAGGAACTTCGCCTTTCATACAACATCATCAGTGCATTTGTCAATGATTCGGAGACTTTGGGCGAGTTTGACACAGATCTTGGGTTTGAACATCCGAGCCCAGCAAATTCGAGCGTCCTCAGACTTTCCACAAACCTAATTCGAATTATTTATCACCGTGGTGCTTTGCGGGCATGGTAAATCTAGCTGAGCTAGATCTTAGCTCAAACTTCATCATCGAGATTCCAAGCGACTTGTTCCAAGATTTAGAGATGTTAGAAATTTTAAAGCTTAGCAGAAACCAAATGTTACAAACGATTCCATCCGAGTCATTCCGAAACTAACGTCAACTTGGTGTCTATGAAAATCAGGAATTGCCAGCTAACAGACACTTCCGTTCAATGTATTCTACAACAAGACTTCGCTACAAATTCTTGATTTGACGGGGAACGTGCTCTCCGCAACGATGTTTTTTATCGGCCGAATGCATGCCGTCCTTGACACGGGTTATTTCTCGGAGGAAACTCGATTGAACATATTTCAGACGGGCAACTACATGGTTTTTCGAAACCTTCAAGTTTTAGATTTGGTCCGCGAATTATTTGAGAAATTTGCCTAATCTAGCAAAAAAATATTTCGTTGAGGAAACTTAAAAAAATAAAGGCAACTCTGTTGCCTTAATTCAGTTACGTCCTTTCAACTTAACGTATTTTAAAGTTAAAGCCATGTATATTTGTTTGTTAAGATTACTTGTTGTCAACAGTACTGAATAACTTAATTATTTTAAGTTAAGAGGTCATGTTTAATTTTATTAGTAATTTCAACTTGTGAAAATGTAAGTTCTTTTTACTCAATCTAGTAATATTTATTACTTATAGTTGTAATTTTTAAACAACTCAAAAAAACAAATGGAATGCATTCACTCTCATATTCTATGTATTTCCAATGTCCAGTGTTTTTAGGTATTGCAACTTAATAAAATATTCTTGCAGTAAGTTTAACTTCATAGGTTTTCAATTGGATTTTCTTGCCAATTAGGGGAACACGGACGACCAATGGCCCAAGAGTCATTTATGGGGGAATCGATACTTACTCAATACAATGCTCCAAGAGAGCTTGCCCGTAATTGCTTTCGGCCCGGGGGTAACCAAAACTAAGCAACGTAACAGCCATGGTTATCACGTCGCAGAAACAAGACTTTGTACGTCCCCTACGCGCTATGCGTATTATGCACGGGTCTTCCGGTACCAGTGATTTTAAGTTATTGCAACTTAATAAACTTTGAGTAAGTTTTAAGTGCAGTCTGTCCAACTTAAACTGGTTTGTTTGTTCTCGTAAGAAGTCATTTTACGTTGCGCAAAATATTAAACTTGTCAGTACTTCCTACTTTACAAAAACTGTAAAAGAGACGACAATATGATTCCAGTAATTATTACTCAATTTAACTAATCAAAGTTAACTTGCATTTTATTATTTGTTACTTCTACTAATCCAACGTGTTGTTAACACAAGATATAACAAGTTATATCCACTTGTTAACAATTTCAAGTTGGTGTAACGCCATTTATAACGTAAATGGCAACAATTAACATAGTTTTGTGTAATATTTACTCATTTGTCTTGTTTAAAATTTACTTTAGGTCAGTCTCATTTTTTGAGTGCATGGGCTCGGATCCTTAGAGGGTACTTGAGTGTCGTACATTCGATCTGTCGTCAAATTCTCTTCATACGTTAGCGGAGTCAGACAATTTCCCCTTTCAGTCAGTCCGCAGCGCCCCGATAATGAGGTCAAATGCCCAATTTTATCTGCTCAGCTCAGTTGGCGTGAACGCGCCGCGAGAAAGTCCGGATGTTCGCGAGATTTCGTTGGCCTTATTTCGTTGCTCGCCTGGCTTTTTTAACGAGTAGTTGGTGGCCAAGATGGGCGGGGGGTAAGTTTGTAGAATAATTCTTCCTCTTTCGATTTGATGTATATTTTGTCACAATTTGGGTCATTGTTTAGTTGGTAATTGTGTAATCTGAAGTGATGGGTCGTATCGTGGAATTTGAGGGGGTCATTTGGTTTGTGATTCACTGACTGGACTAGACAAAACTTTGGAAAACAAAGCGTTTTTCACGATTAGATGAAGACAAGTGCTTTCGTTTAACCGTGCCATGTGGGCTGCTGATCGAGTTTTTTCAATGGTTTTTGCGCTACGATTTTACCGCGAGATTTCACCCTTTTAACAATGTTACTGTGGCTGCACACGTACGTACGTACGTACGTACGTACGTGTGCACGCGGACATTGTAGAAATGCGCCTAACACATTCATGACAGTCAACTCGACCATTGGACCAACTCGACCGTTGGACCAAACTCGTCCGTTGACCGACTCGACTTCAAAGTTGAGGGAAAATTTGGGGAGTCGATCATGGCTTTAGACCTTGAGTGCAAAACATACGAGCCAGGCTGACAAATTGTTAAGTCTTTCTTAACACAATTTAAAAGAAATCTTAAATTTGTTTATCCCACTTAATGTTTTTCTAAAGGTAGGCCTATGCCTATTGTAATTAAGTTGGAATCAGGTCAAGTCGCCACCCTTATGTACTCGGCCCCTTTCCAACTCCGCCCCTGACCGACTCGCCCCCTGATATCATCGATGCAGTGATTTACGCTGCAGTTGCAATACCGTAACTATATGCATTCTTAACGCGTTATGGTTACTGTAACTATATATAGCCTCTGCGATATTGTAAGTGTTTCCTCAGGGAATGTTAAATTTTCCCCACTCAAAATGTGGGTTAAAATCTGCCACGGCACCAACACCCCCTCCCCCTCCCCTTATTGTTATTATTAGTGCTCACTAATTTTGTTTTTAACTATTTTAAATTACTGCAGTGGTCATCATGGGGACCTGCTATTATGTACATGTATGCAGCATCAGAAGCACAATGGCATAGGATAACGCAAAGTTCATCTGAGACACATCTCCTGACAACTTCACAGAGACTCCGGCAATTATCCCCTAGTAATTTTGAGTCATTCAAACTCACTCACTTTCTTTGACAATAGTGTCAAGCATTCTGCCCAAGAGAACATAAAAACATACATTTACCGGTAGTTTGCAGTACTTATCCTATAATGAAATGTGGCAGTGTGTGTATATGCAAGACTTTTATTTGCAGGGGTTTGTACCAGTGTGCTATTTTAAGTTACAATGTATGTCAAAAATTGTCAACTGATATTAATAACTTGTACTTCATTTTTGTTTATGCATGTTAGTGCAAGTCCCACCTAGTAGTTTAGATTGTACATGTATACCTGTATATAATTTAAACCTATATTTTATTTTTGGGATCTGTGCAGCTTGAAATACATGTACAAGCAATAAACCATATATTTTGTATAGTCATACATGTATTTGTCTTGTTACAGTTGTTCCCAGTATACTTTTTGCAACTCTAATCAGACAGTGTTTACATGTGTGGCAGTTATCAAGTTTTAAAAAACGTTTTATAATATTTATGTGTAATTATACACTCTCTGGCAACAACAGAACCTGTTGTGACTATTCCGCTCGTGGTTTTTCATAAGGTTACATTTTTGGGCAATAATTACGGTTTTGAAATCCACCATAATGTCAAATCATAAGTCATGTAGTTGTTTTAACAGATTTATTTATCAGTTGCTGTGTAGTATCCAATATGTGTGATATTGAATAAATTAAAAGAACCGTTAACAATCTGTCATGTTTCCTGTGTCATATAATCCTTTTCCCATACTGGACTGATTACTGTTTAAAATTTATTTGGGCAGATGGATGCATAGAACCAAGGAACCAGAAGTTTAGGAAATTACTTCAATCTTGTGTTAACATACAAAAAAAGCTTCAGATTCCTAGCTCAGTGATTGTTAGGAAAAAATTATCAAAATTAACTAAGATTGAATACACACTTGGCTATGCTTTGAGAATTTTTAAACCCGGTTGAATTTAACTCGATTTATGGGGGGACTTAACTATACTGTACGAAG